>JAOXNO010000024.1:39150203-39188463 GCA_028565335.1 Limnodromus scolopaceus
AAAATAGATGGTTTGTCTGCTGATAAAGGAATTGCAGAAAAGGAGGGATGCATACAGAAAAAAAGGAAGAAGATTTCTCCTACTTTGTTATTCAAAAATAGGAGAGAACAAAACTTATTCCTTTTATCCTTTTCAACACATACTTGAGATTATTGAGCTAGGATTGGCTCTTTCTTCCTGGACAGCATTAAGGAATAGTTGGAAACCTATGCAGCAACAACCAAAAAGTGATAGTCAGGGACTTTTACACTCTTTCTTCTGATTGTTAGCACAATGACTATTGATAAAACAACCATTTTTTTAGTCAAAGGAGGAAAAAACCAACAGAAAATAAGCATTTATTTACATATAATGAAAATACACACTACACCAATTCCTACTTTGAATAATGTTTAATCCACATAAATTATTTTCCCTTTCCATATACTAATGGGGTGACATTACATGGGATGACAGAACATAGATTAAGGTTACATGGGCCAACTACCCCAGCAATAAATTCCTGATTATCAGCTGCATCATTCCTCTTAGCAGACCAACTGCTTGGGGAAGCAGACCAGTACAGAAAATGCAGACCAGTACAGAAAGCTCTACTACTGGGAATCCCAGTCCCAGGGATTTTTCTTATGAGAAAATGACAATGAATTTAAGGAAGGCTGCTCACACCACTGATTCTTCAGGAATGGATGACAGACAGAGGAAAGCAATGCCACAGCAGAGCAGCAGCAGCCATAATTGCAATTAAGCTTTTCTTTTGTTCTATCTTTCAGGGCTGTTGATCAATGTTTTTCCTCAAAAATCTTGAGATGAGCTAGAAAGTTCAGTTATAAGAAAGAGTGATGTTCCTCCTGAACAGGTCAGAAAATTCATACCATAGAGAGTTATAAATTACTATCATTTTACTTCTTCCTTATTTACCCGTTTTCAAATTAATGCATTGAATGCATCAAACTAAAAATGATACATTACAAAGAGTTCAGTTACAGCAAAGGTTATCACATTTTCTTCGTCCAAAAGCAATTTTTTTGCTATTTTTAAGGTCATTATACTCAAGGTCAGACCACATAAGAAAATTTGATGCTAAGAGTTTCAAGCTGTCTGCTAGGTTTTGGGTTTTTCCTCCTTGCCAAACAGTATTCAAGTATGTTTATTGATTAAATAGAATTTCTTTCCAAAACAAAACTTCCAGAGCATCTTTTTAACTAATGAGGTCACAAAATCTCAGGTACAGGACTGTTATAAGAATACACATAACACATAATCCTAAACCATCTTCAGCAGTGTTATTAAAACATGCAATTTTATTAAGTCTCAAAACACCTAGTGATATCTTCAATGTCCCAGCCTGTGAAAAATCTAGATTTTTCAAGCCTACCCCATGAAAGCCTGATACCTAGTCTTAAAAAGATATTGAGTGAATCAGTGTCTTCAGAAGGATGTACTGGGCTTCGGACACTCTGCAGCATTTCCAGGATACAAACCCAAGTTCTTGGCCTGCATTATTTCTGATGAAGACAGAGTCAGTAATCTCTCCACTTATAATGTCTAAATTAGGTTACTTACTATAAATCATGGATTTATGACAAATGAGATAAACGTTCCCAAAATACCTTTTGGCAAAATGCTTTTTGGACTGCAATTTTGCCAGATTTTTATTTGTCTGCAAAATTGTCAGTCTATGGCGTACAGAGACACCATTTAGGTTCTGTCATACTACACAAAACCGCTTTGATGTGTAGCTCTTTCCATTTGTATAGGTTATGCATATCAGTGACTCTCTAACTTTTTTTCATTTGGGCTCATGAACTTCCACATAGGCAACACTTAAAAATCTGTGGGTTTTGGCGCAGTATGTCTGGAGTTTTTCATTCTGTCATCTATAAGGTAGGCAACAGAATTCTGCAATCCCTCGCTTCAAACTACATGTGCTTAATTTTAAAGACATAATTAAAATAATGGCTTTTTACAGGTTAAGATTAGCAGTCTGGATTTATTTCTACACAAAGTATTTATCAGATTCCTCAAAACATGGTAAAATAAAATTTAAAAGCTTCATTTAGTTTCTGAAGTTGGATTTAACATGTCCTATTGCTTTATTGTAAGGAGACCACAACTCCCAGTGGCGCAACACTACCGGTAAGAACTATCTAATAAGGATGACACCCAAATTGGCTGGGACTGCATAAACCAGTACTACAAAACTGTTTTCACTTCTACATGCTGAAGCTTGCAAGATTTTTATAAACCAAATAAAAATTATTTACAGGCAAACAGAAAGCAAATGATTAACAGTGCATTTCATTTTTATTTTTATAATGCAGAACAGAAAAGAGCAAGTGATGCTAATCTGAGGAAACGATTTCATATTGTGTCAGAATTATGATTTCTACTAGAAATGCACAAATTATGCCATGCAGTGCTTCAAAATTCACAGAAAAAGTATTATAAAAGTGAAGTCCTGCTGTGGCAAATACGCCACATAATTTTTGTTCTGATAACAGCTATTTAGATTAGGGCGTGACTTTTCTCTGATATAGCTGTGCTAGTACAACCCCTAGTGTGGACATAGTTTACTGCCATGAAGGCATTATACCCGTACAACTTATAAAGCTTCCTCCTAAGGAGGAAAAGTATTAAGTAAGGCACTGTTATTTCAGAACAGCTACATCCACAATGGGAGGGCTGAGAGAGAAGAAGAGAGGGCAGTAGGTTATGCTACTTTACAACATACTGGGTCAGATGAACAGATGCAGGTTTTGTGTAGAGAAACTGTGTGGTATATGGCTTTCCAACCCCCTTCCTCCATAATCTTAATGTTAATCAGGATCATGATGGATAATATTACAAAACCCTCCTTCAATTTAAGTGGTAGCACTGCTCATTGCTTCTTTGTTTTTAGTTTAAGAAATATCCATGTCAATTATTAATTGACATACCTAGGTACCAATATTTGTTAATACTCTTAACTAAGTAATAAAGATAGGAAAAGAGATATTAGAATAAAAGAGAATCAGACCAAAGATATATACTCCCTTTAATTTTTTTAAATGATACAAATTCAGTTTTGAAGAACTTCATAAATATCAGTGTATGATAAATACATATTTGTATTTACTGACACATAAATATATGTATCTGATGATCCTAAACTGTACATATGGGGATTTTTGCCTATTCTGACACACCTGAATAACTTTAATCCCTTTTAAAAAGTCATGACATATACATAAAGTCAAATACATCTTCAAACCCAAAATTTATCCACAGAACAATTAAAAATATAATCATACCTCAAGAAACATTAAACACAATTCTTTGCTTTTAAAACAGAAAAAATGCATCATTTAATATAGAATAGCATGAAAATATCAATACATTATTGTGTCCCTACTTTTAAAAAATAAATATGTATTTATTATGAACAGATGGTGGCCAAGGAAGGTATCAACTGTCTCCTAGCCAGAAGGTCAGGTCATGGCTGAGAGACCAAAGAACAATTACTGTTTGCTATTCAGTAATTTCATCATATAAG
Organism: Limnodromus scolopaceus; assembly: GCA_028565335.1. Lineage (NCBI taxonomy): Eukaryota > Metazoa > Chordata > Aves > Charadriiformes > Scolopacidae > Limnodromus > Limnodromus scolopaceus. The sequence goes on from JAOXNO010000024.1 coordinate 39,153,736, forward strand.
ATGAAACATTTTAGGTTTTTCTTTGAATACAAAGCTAGATGTGATTGAGCTGTTTTCATTTAATTCAAATGAAATAATTTGCAATGATTTATTAACATTTGATTTAAAACAAACAAACAAACAAAAAAAATCACAAAAAAAACCCTTCCCCCAAACACCAAAACCCCAAAATGTATACACGCTCTTTTCCGTTGCCTTTGAACATGTTAAATAATTATAGGATCTATACAGAACTTTCTTGGTTACTAGAGCCACAGCTATAAAGCAGCTGCTAGATGCAGAACCTGAGAATTTCAACAGTCTGTTTTCCTTTTTTTAAGGAACCAATGACCATATTTGAACAATATAAAATTTTTTTTTACATAATTACTTAACATAATTTACTTTATGTAATTACAGAATTACTCTAATAATCTTTGTTGATAGGAACTTCCTCTCCCATCACTTCACTTTAATTATATCAAATTATAAATTACCACATTTTGGTGTATTCATTCCCACACTGAATAAAATACCAGTATGTCTATACATGAGGTTAAAATATTTTGTTAAATTTTGCAATTTGTTCAAAAGGCAATCCTGAAACAAGTTGGAGAACGATTAAAAATCCAAGATACTTCTTCAAATATCTTATTAAACACATCCTGTTTTATTTGTATGCCAAGATTATGCCAACTCTCTTATCTGTGATATCTGTCAAGACACAGACGACAAGCCTGTTTTTTGGTTTTTTAAGTGTCCTTAGGCCTAAAGGATACAGGAGTTAAAGAAAAAAAGCCAACCCTGAAAACAAAATGCTTTAAGGCCCCTGTTCTTCTGCACTGTATGATTTTCTATACATATTGAAGAGCTACTTTAATAAACTTCTCTTTTGGATTTTATATATCTTTTGATTCTAATTTAAATTAATATTGCTTCTAGCCTAAGCTCATACTTCATTAAGTTAAACTTACTGTCCTACATGCAGATTCTGGGGAACTGGTAAATAAAAATATAATTGTAGAAGTACTGCAGTTTTCTCTTCATATATTCTTACATAGGGACTGGTTTGTTCACTTATTTACAAGAAAAATAATAATTTAAAACCTGTTGGATAGGCTGCTCTAGTAACAAAATGCATATAAAAAAAATGACCCTCATGTGCATCTTATATATCTGTGTATTCATAAGACATCCACTCTTGTGTGGAAATCACAACTTATGAAGGAATAACTGGAGGTTTGAATATCTAGAGAAAAATAGATAGAACCTACAAAAAAGGGCACTTAAAAAGATGCAGATTACACCTTTTCAAGCTGTTTGCCAAGTATGTTGCAGGCTACTGTAATAATCTTCATTACTGCATGGGATGGTTTCCCACAGACTACCTGTAAGCCATATACTGGTTTTTGTATTATTAGAAAACAAAGTTTTAGATAATCAACAATTAACGTGTAGCGGAATTTTTATATAGTTATTTTTTCTGGAAGGTTATTTTTGTTTTGGTTTCAGTTGGGGTTTTTTTGGGTTTTTTTGGTTTTTTTTGTAATCTTTTCTATGAATCCCAGCATTCGTTAACTTTGAATCTTTAAAGAAACTGGAAGATAAATTATTTTCATTTTTGGTATAGTTAGGTTAAACTTAAGAGTTTTTAATGTTTTGTCAGGCTGCAGGTATATGTAATTACATGTGGATTTATTTGTGAGAAACAGTGTATAAACATATGTATACAGTACATATAATTTAAGTACATTGTATGAATACATATGATAGAGTAATGCCATATGAAAGCATGGGATGAGTATCATGTACAACTGAACACACTAGGGCTGAAAACAAGAATAAGATAACCAAGAGGTATTTATTTAACAGTAATAGCTGGCTTGTTGCCATTAATTTAGAAATCATTTAACAGTAATAAATGACCACTATTAGAAAAACGAATCATTCCAGCTTCTGAAATATCTCTACTTAGGCTTCTAATAACTGCAAAGTTATAGCAGTATTATCTCTTACCTGGTCCTTAATTTCAAGCTCCCTTATAGTTTTTGTTCTGTACTCTCTGAGCTCCTTTTCTGCCTCATCCTTCTTCATTTTGGTTTGATTCAACCGATAGCGCATTTCTCCACACACCTGTTAGATTATGCAGACAACACGATCTGTAGCTTGAAGAATCCATAGCCCATGGTTTGCAATTAGATCTTTTGGTGCCCTCTAGAGGTCATTTAAATGTAACATTTTAATTTAAAGATATTTTAAGACTGCATATGGTAAATGTTTTTATATAAAAAGGTGGATCTGAATTCTCTATATAGGCATTAACTTTGAAATATGCAGTGCCTTCTAGATTCAATTATATTTGGATCAAGGTTTTGCTAAGTATAAATATTTATATTGTAAATATATGTGCTACTAAATACAGTTAAACTACAGTCGCTGGTTTTATATTCTTCTCCCATTCTCTCCAAAATCCCAAGAAAGTCTACATCAACACTTTCAAAACTTAGAAGTAAAGGATCTATCACACTCCTGTATAAGGGCGTAGTTTCTTATCTTGCCAATTTTTCACTGTTAAGAAAGAAAATGTTTAGATGTTAATACAATAATTTTCAAAGTTAGATCAGAGCATTATAGACTTATTACAAACTGAAGGTAAACTCTTTACAAATAATACCTAATTCAAATATATGCATGGGTCAGAAGAAAGGGATCAAAACAACATTTAAAGAAATCTAGTATCACTTTCACAAGGTCAACAATTCTCTGTTGTTGGGATGTTTGTTGTTACTCCTCATTCCTGTCCACCTGAAGGCAGCTCAACTTCAGAGGATATGTGGAGAGCCTAGAGGAAAGGAAAAAGAAAAAAAACCCCACACCAATCCCTCCCATATAACTTTTGTTGTTGCTGTGCAGGGATGTTATTCTCCCATTTCCCAGTCTAGAACTTTTAAAGGATTCTATTTGATCATATCTGCTGGGAATGGAGAAGGTTGGTGGACAAGCTGTCCACTTTTTGTCCTTATTCTGTGCAATCACCTCCAATTTGTGCCTGTTCATTTCACCTTAATTAACCAAACATAAATACATGAACGTTCCCTAATGAGAATGCAAATGTGTTTGCTTGCTGATACTCTTAGAAAACTTTCTTCCCAACTCACTCTGCTTCCCTGCCCCATTTACATTCTTTCACCAGACTTGCTTCCTAGATGTGCATGCTTTTAATTTGCTGCTACAATCCTCTGTGCTTCTCAACAACCTCAAACACATTTTACAACCCAAATTAGTTTCTATTTTTCAGTCTCGTACCTCTTCTCATTTTCACTACTATTTTTTTTTTCCATTCTTGAAAAAAAAAAAAAAAAAGAGAAGAAGGTAGGTAAAAGTAATCAAAATCTGGACTCAAATAACCTTAGGAAAAAACAAAACCAACTGTCATAACTTTAAGAAGCAGTATCATGTATAAATTCAAAGAATAGCTTGTGAATTCAGCCCTGTTGCAAATAATGCAAATGCTCTGAAGAATGGCAAAGTTCTAAAGCATTAATTTTTTTTTAAATAATGAAATAGCACATGAAACTAAAAAATCGTGAAATGCAACTGCATGGATTGCGAACCCTGTTCTTCTACCTCCTCCTTTCTTTATGTGAAGGATGTAACAAAGTGGGACAAGACACTTCCTCCAAGCAAAATAAAAAAATAAAATACAGCCATCCTCGCCTTCAGCTCCCCTGTACATCATACAAAGTGAATAACGCAGAAGTATCAGCAGATGGTGCTGATAAGGGATTTTTCAGTCTCCTTGCAGTTCACAATGAAGGAAAGACATTCTCACTCCAAACTTTTTTCCCTGACTTCTAGTGCATGAAGAAAACATTACTTCAGATAAAATCCAAAAGGAAAAATGTTGGTCTTTGCTGTTTTCAATAATGGCAAACCAAGTTTGGAAACAAGGAGTCAGATTCACAAGCAGACACAGATGTCACTTTCATAGCCAATTAAAAGGTCAGGGTGACAACTCAATGGTCAGGACCTTCCTCCAGGATGTTTGAGACTTCTCGATTCAGAACAGGGACACAAACACAGTTTTTCAATCTCTCAGGACAGTGCGATAAAAGCACAATTAGACTACTGCAAGGTGGCCACCTATTCAACTTTACATTGATTAACATTAACCAAAGCAGAGACTGGAAACAGTGTCCCTCTCTTGAGAATCAGTAGGCTGTAAAATTGTTCTTCCAGGCCAATGGATATTTATACCTACTACTTCTTCCTCTTCCTGCCCCTGTAAGTGGCACTAACCGTCTGTGAAACCAGTCTGAAAAAACAAAAGTGTGTTTCAGAAATGGTAAATGGAACCTTTTTGACATTCTTGAACTGCTCCTTCATTTTTCTTTCAGCTGAAATGGAATTAAATTTTCTATTAAGTTTGGATGACTTTTTGATGTAAATTTTCTGCAATACTTTCAGCTATTTCTACCAGCAGGGGCAGCAGAGGAAGACAGAAGCTGTTGAAAACATCTCCAGAAGTCACCAGAGGCCTAAAGAATTAATTGCTCCCCAAACCCTTGGCCCTGGGATTATTGGTAAGGTATACACACATTTCAAGAGGTTGTAACAAATTTGAATTCTCAGATTGTCTATTCTATAGACTTTTAGCATCCCGTCATCTTCATGAAGTTGAAGTTATTTCTGTAAGAAGTGAATGATGAAACTAAGCTAATAAAATAATCACTTTAACAAGGCATCCTCTCCCAGCATAAATTTTGGATGGCAATTGTTCTTTCTTTCTCATGTTATGACCCACATTAAGGCTCTACTAGATTGAGAAATGCACAAAATAAAGTGCCCAGAAGTGATATGCAGGCATAGATAGATGTTATGCTATAATTCTTAACTGGAAGAAAGATCTCTTTGTAAAAGGCATACCGTCAATATTAATTAATAAAGCAGAATAGCACATACAAATTTTACAGGAATGTACTTGAAAAACAGTGATTTGATAAGACTTCCTTTATATTAGCACTGAATATCCCAGCGGTAGCAATTACAGGATAGGGTTGAATACTATGTTGTCTCATTCACAACAAAAGCAATCTGGAGGAAACACTAGATTGCGGTTTTAAATAGTAATTTGCATAGTCTGCAAGGTAGAAAGGTTAGCTTTTGCACCACAAGGCGACTTCGCAGCCTGAAAAAGTTACCTTTTTACTCATAAAACCATGCCTCTGGCATACACAGATTAAGTTCACGTTTATCACACATTCTTTACCAATACTGAGGAAAATGCAGAAAGAAAAATATTCTCATCTTTCAGGTCACAATGATTAACCAAACTCAACACTCATTTATAAATGTACCTACCTTATTCATCTCCATTTCATGAGATGAAAGCTGATGTTGTGATTCTTCTAACTGGTTGACCAGAGAGTTTTTTTCCCTTGTAATTCTCTCTACCTGAGCCTCCAACATGGCCACATTCTCAGACATGGCCATCACCTGCAAAAAGCCCAAGAACGCTGTAATGACGCAACTTGACCAATCACAAACCTAAATCTTGTGGGACTTTCTCCTTGAAAGCAACTGTATGTAGCCAAAATACAGAGGATTTAAAATTATACAAAAAAAATCTAAACAAATGTAATAAAAATGCCTAATAAAATGATTTAAACAATAGATTCTTTATTTTGAATTAATTTATCATATAGTAGTTTATTTAAAACTTTTCATCAACGCAACTAGTCTCCAGGACTTGTTAGTATGGACTAAGTGTCAGAAGCAGTTGCTTGCATTAGTCTTGCAGCTGTAAGTGTATTTATTAACACCTCCTTATCCATCCTTATGTAGATTGATTTAGACCAAATCATGTTCCCCTAACTAAAGTGTCATTGCAACTACAGATCTTAAATTAAATTTCAAGTTCAGAAAACATTTCACAGATCAAAGCATGATGTTGTACAAAACCTATATAGAAATAGTATGTTAAGAAGTCTAATGTAATTCAGATCAAATTTTGCTGAATGGTAAAAAACTGTAACAATAAAACAGAGACAGTGACCCTTCAGCTATTTAGCCCTGAAGCTTACTGCTGTAAGTGGAAATAATGGTGTCTGACAGTTCTAGGTTAACTCACAGAAATTCAAAGCCAAACCTAGAGGATTATATATTCAGAACCATTTTTCAGTCATTATACATCCACCTGATTTATGTACCATGTCAATTCTCCCCTTCAAACAAACCACTTCATAAAGTAAGTGATAAAATATTCATATGGAGGTTGACTTGATGCACAGTATACAATTTCTACCATCTCATAATCCTGAAACGTAAAAGTAGTTAATCATATGTAGGCATAAATCTTGCATATAAGTCATAGTTTTCATAGAATCATAGAATGGTTTGGGTTGGAAGGGACCTTAAAGATCATCTAGTTCCAACCCCCCTGCCATGGCCAGGGGCACCTCCCACTAGAGCAGGTTGCTCAAAGCCCCATCCAGCCTGGCCTTGAACACACCCAGGGATGGGGCATTCACAACCTCCCTGGGCAACCTGTTCCAGTGCCTCACCACTCTCACAGTAAAGAATTTCTTCCTAATATTTAACATAAATCTACACTCTTTCAGCTTAAAACCATTATCCCCATCCTATTGCTACACTCCCTCATAAAGAGTCCCTCCCCATTTCTCCTATAGGCCCCCTTTAGGTACTGGAAGGTTGCTGTAAGGTCTCCCCAGAGCCTTCTCTTCTCTAGGCTGAACAACCCCAACTCTCTCAGCCTGTCTTCATAGGAGAGGTGCTCCAGCCCTCTAATCATCTTCATGGCCCTGCTCTGGACCCGTTCCAACAGGTCCACATCCTTCCTGTGTTGAAATGTTTTCTACAAGGTCATCCCATACCTTTAATTACTAAGCATGACATCATAGTGTCACTATATGTTGGTTAATGTGTATGTAGGATTTAAAAAATGAATACAACTGCTCAAAGAGGTAATCAGCTCCAGTAAAACACCTCTCAGTGGGTGATGAAATACGAAGTAATTTGGTGACATGAAGGAATGAATTATTCTACCAAAAAAGGTATGAAATGCTTGTCTAATAGGCTGTATTTTGGAGTGCATATTCTGCTCTAAAGCAAATCTGTAACCAAACAACTAAACACCTAAGAGGGATAACTTCCAATAGATAGCAAGCACTAAAGCAAGGAATTGCTTAATAATGTCTCATTGTCTCCAGTGTAAGGCTATTTTTTTTTAATTTTAGTTTCCCTGGCAATAGATTCCTGATGATCACTTATAGCAGTTCATGTAGCACCTATCATTGTGCTTAATTTGTGTTTTAATACCTGGAACTGGAGTCAAAGGCTTTGACTTCCTGTAGTAGCTTCAGGATATTATTCCACCATCTCATAATACCAGAAATACAACCATATCACCTTGGTTCCCTGTTTACATTAGTAGCTTTCTAGCCATTTCACGAGCAGCAATACTATTAAAGAACCTCCTCTTTTTTAAACACATAGTTTATCCTGTTGAGTCTGTACTCTCCAGATTTTATAAACTGTATGGCTTATTTCTAAAAAGAGCATGAAAATCTAGAAAAAGCCTAGATCAGATGAGAAATTTGCTATTTTGTTTTGAAACCTCCACCAGGAAACGGTTGAAGAGGTTAAATATCTAACAAGCATAAAAACCGCTGGTTCGTGGAACTTTTATCTCTTTATTCTTCTTCCTTTTTCTTTCTCCAGTTGCCTTAGAAGTGTCTCCTCTGTCACAACTCACAGGCGTATTGCTGTTAACATGAGGTTTCCTTAGTAGATTCCATTGGGCAGAAAGCCTTTATGTTTTATACTCAGATTACATTAGCATGTGGAAGTCTAAAACAAGGTTATTGAGGCTTTGTTGCAATGGTCACGGTATAAACGATGAGACAGATTCTGTCTCAGAGAGTTTATAAACATCAGTAAAAGTGAGAAAAGAGTTTCCAACACATTTCTGCAGGTGAACAAATTAAGCATATGACAAGATCACTCTGAAAAATACCATATTAGAATGCAATTATGATTTTGTAACATTAATATAATGTATATGTAAACTGAAAGTAGCAAAGAATCCTAAATTTCAAATGCACAAAGTTCCGAATGCTTGACTTGGCTAAATAATAATTTTTATTAGAGGGTAGGTACATACCTTGCAGCACTTACTAGTTAAGCCTTTTCTGCTTTGACAAAGTGCATTAGAAAATATTATGCAAACCGAAACAAAACTCAGTATGTATCTAGTGACACAGCATATAACCCAGATATTCAGACTCAAAAGATCACTTATCTACCACTGCTTTAAAGCAATGGTGGAAGTGATTTACTGAGCTTTCAAATCCAAAACTGGAACAAAATGAAACACAGCAAACAGAAAGTTTAAAGAGGATGATACACTCATTGTAATATGCAAATAGAAAAAAAGCCTAACTCATACCATTGCTGCCAAGCCCTCCCTTTCTTTCTTCATTTCTTCCCGCAGTGCTTCTTTTTCATCAGCCCTCTTATTTAGCTGGGCAGCTAACTCCCTTTCAAGACGATTCTTCTGCCGTTCCATCTCACTTTTCAGCTGCTCACACTGGACTAGAGCCTAGAAAAAACTATTTTTTTTAAGTGGAAGAAACCTAAAATTTTAAAGAAACATTGTATTTATCTAATCCAATTTGCTATTAGAAAGGACGTCTGGTTTGGTTTTTTTTACAGTTATTATGATGTTTATACATAACCTACTGTGTTAACCTCTAGAATAGGAATAACAAATTGAAGACAATGTATATGTTTGTATGTATATACATGCCCTACTGCAATTTAGAAATCTAATTGCTTTTAGGAGTCATGGCAAAGATGGAAGCATTTTTCAAAGTATATTTTCCAAATAAGTAGCTGTTCTTCTAAAACTAAAATTATTATTTGCCTTGCCTTTAAAATTCCTGAACGTACATCACTAGAATCAGCATCCAATATTTGACTCCTTGCAAACACTGTGGTTATTGCCTAACTGCATAGCCAAAGAAAAAATAAAACAAATAATACATACACTTTCTACATGTTCTCCACCTGGAGTGAATTACTGAGTGCAGAAGGCTAAGAAGAAACCAGGAAGAAGTAAAGATACAAAGAAACAACTTTCTTTTTTAGTTTCAGGTTTGTCAAATGAATATTAATTCTACTGAAAACTCAAACTCATAAGTGTCCTGCTTTAATTTATTGTGCTAAAACACAGGTTACAGATGTCCAAACAGAAGAACAGTAAGTTGATGTGCAAGAAGCACAGTAGACACTATCTTCTAAAAAAACTAGGAAAAAAAAAAAATCAATTATGCTATGTATCCCTGCCAAAGGGATATGAGTTGAGTGTTATGTCAGTTTCAATCAGAAATACACTACTGCATTAAAAGTAGATCGAAGTATTCAAAGAAGCCTAAGTGCAGCTTGCTAGCTGCAGTGAAGAGGATGGCCAGCAGAGACCCCACAGAGCTGCTATCTTTATGTGGCAGAAATAGTACAGGTATGAAGACCTATTTTATTAGAAGTTCTACTATTCATCTTACTAATTTTTATTCTTAGGCCACATTTCTAACATGAGCTACAGTGAGTATGGCTTTATAGGGATTTTCTTTTTAAACATTAAAATAAATATTTCCAACACCAAATGAAAAAAGAGGAAGATAAATAACCACTTTATTGCATTGAGGAGAAAAAGTATTTTGTGCAGTTTTAAATAGCAGCAAGTGAATAATATTTCTATCAGACAACTGTAGAACCCACCCCCAAAAATGCAAACAAGTAAATAATTAAAAAATTTAACCCATCGGGGACAGGATGTAACAGGTGAACAGACGGCTCATAAGGTTTCTTTCTCTGTCTGTTCAGTAAAAAATAAGGAGCTGTAATGTGCTGTAGGCAATCCTGCTTTGGCAGGGGAGTTGGACTAGATGATCTCTAGAAGGTCGCTTCCAACTCCAAAAATTCCGTGATTCTGTAATACTCTGAAGTTAAATTTAACAAGTACCTAAGGTTTCCAACTCTCATTATTTCCCCACTGTTTATAGTTAAAGACCCTCCAGACACACACACAGTTTTACAGCATTGGATGAATTATAGCAATCATTACTGCTTATTTGATCAACAGAACAATTATATCAATCTTGTCCACAGTTAAAACAATAGCATTTCATTTTAAAAAAAACAAAACAAAACAAAACCCCAAACCCCCTTTCTCAATTCCATAGTAATTCACTAATAATACAGTAGATGTCACTAAATATCAAGGAAATAATCCAGGTCAATATCATTTGATTGTATATAGTAACTAGGGCTAAAGCAAGCATTAGATCAAAACCAGTTTCATCATTATTATTTACATAGCACCAAAAGCTTTGTGTAGGTAGCATTAGACAGGATTCCTCATCTTCAAAGAGTTGTGTTAGCTAATCAGTTCTTGCACTGCATTCATCTGAGGCAAAAAAACTTGTTTGTAAGCATTTTAAGTGCTCTTTCCAGACTAGCTCAGAAATGTGATAAGAGAATTATTCTCCTAACATGTCATGAAAGCCTTTGAAAATGCTACCATTCAATTTCTATCACCAAGCTGTGAAATTATGTCAGAATTAAAACGATGGCCTAAGAACACAACACACCCTACAGCCTTGATGAGAATTTAAGAACTCAAATATAGAATTCGTGTTACGGCTCAGAAACAGTCACATAGTGCAATCCTTTTAGATCTACAGCTACAAAGACTATAAAGGTCATACGTGTGTATTCTCTTATTAGCATGAAAACTAATTAACGTTTGCAGTGGATTTGAATACTGAAAAGCTCTCGCTTCTTGTGGAATTTACCTTTGTTTTTTCTAAATTGGCCTCTTCTGCCATTTGCACAGCTTGTTTAACTTGCTCACAAGCATTAGATTCTCTTTGCTGCATTTCTTTCATGTTTCGTCTCAGTGAAACAAGTGCATCCATCAAGTCATCTCTTTCTCTGCATATAAAGAAAAACCAGATATTTCTTCTACATCTTTTCTCAAGAGAAAAATACCCAACAGGTATATCAAGTATAAAATACTAACAGATAAAAAGACATAAGGGTGGTAAGGGAAGCAAGACTAAAACCAGCACAGGTTAAGAGTGAAAGGCAGCATACTGCTAGCTTGGCAGATATTAAAAATATCATTTGCTTGCTCACCAGTCCTTCACTTCAGAAGGATGGACCGTTAGTGAAACTGCCAGTAATGACAGCAAAGCTGAAGTCATAAATATATTGAAGCTGAGTAACATTATGTTGGCATTACAAAATGGGGATCCATGCTTAAAAAAAAAAAGGCAAGTTTCTGAAAAAACAGATTGAAGCACTATTAAATTACATTGTCATTAAATGTAAAATAAGGAGAAAAAAAATAAAAGGAAGGGCTGGTTTCAAAAACTAATTCAGACAACCAAGTATATAAAATGAAAATCAATATATCTTGCTGCAAACTGGAACTAAACTAAACAATAAGACTTCTGGATTCTACATTCTTCCTGAACTTTTGCTAAGTAAGAAAATGAAATCAAGAGTAAACAGTGAAGCACAGTCAGTAAAACTGCAATACTTAACTTCATTATTAACTGCAACCTTTTAATTATTTTGATACATGGAAAGCTTTTAAATTAAGTGTATAATTGTCTGCGTTTTAGGTACAACTAGGGATTCCAGCTGAAAATTGTTGCGTTTGGAATTGTAGGGCTTTTTTCCTTCATGTTGTGTGGAATGGTTAACACAACTGTATTTGCTAGAGAGCTAACAGTCATATTTTGAAATTTCATTGCAACAATATTTGGACGAAGTCCCTTTGAAAATCCCTACTGAAATATCTTAGTTTTTAATAAGTTGCATCACAGGAAGATGTAGCTTTCAGATTTTGTTAAATCTCAAATTGAAATAATGGTTTAAGAAAGATAAATAGGTCAGCTCAAATCCTTTATTTCAAACTACACTATAATACAAGTGTATTATAGTGATTCATAGTTTGTTCATATTTTCCAGTGTCTCTGACAAATAATTACTTTTGTTACAAAAGTAGATTTTGAAACATGACTTTTCAGCAACAGAGAGCTTTCCCAGAAAATTCTTGGACTTTACAATAGAAAAATACATAAATCCTAGCAACAGCGACCTAACACGTAGAGATAATACCCATTTGAGGGACTATATGCTATGTCCCTTTAGTCTTCTTGCTTCTAATTGACTCACTACCTCATTTCCAGCTGGCTCATTCTAAACCTTCAGAAATCCTGAGAAGCTTCAGATATCTGAGAATAAATAGATGGCTGTTTAACAAACTTTGAGAAGGCTGCAGTATCCAATCATTAGTAGTAGCAAGCAGAAAGGGAGCATTTTTTTAAGATGATTGACTAGCAGAATTTCTTAAGAAAAAAAGTATTTTAATGCTGTTGGGATTTCTGAATTATATATATATATTACATTCAGCCTGTATAGCCGTTTTTTAGAAATCATTTAAATAAAAGCTACAATTGAAAAGGTTGCAGCAAATAATTTCATTTTTGTCCAAAGGAATTTTCTTCCCTGAATTACACCTGACCTACTAAGCGAATTCAAGGGAAAAAAAATAAAAGGATTGCACTTCTGATGTATCCTAAATGTTCCCCAAATGCAAGGAGAATAAAGTGGAGCCAAAAAAACTTCCAACTACAGAAAGGTAAGGCATTTTTTGCAGGAAATAATCAATCAAAATGTATGGACTTCCAAACTATTTGTTTTGACAGAGTAAAGGGTTTGTTTGTACAAAAAGTGTGCAAAACAAACTACCAACAGTCTGATATCTGGACAGTCCAAGGTACCACAATTAATAGATCATGACTAACATTCTTTCCCAGTTGAAATAAGCAGCAAAACTACAATAGATTTCAAAGTGGTTGGGACCTACGCTCATATTCTGCCATTGACTTTAGCACCATTACTTCAACTTAGGACTGCATCGTTCCACAGCCACACATCTCCCTCTGAACGCAACACAACACATTGAGACTTACACGGTTTAAAATAAACAACTGTACTTTAAATGAGAAAGTAAACAATCCCCAAACCTACTTTGTCACCCTCTCGATGGTCTGCACGTGAACATTAGAATGAGTCTGTGCAAGAACTGCCTCGTGTTGTGCACATTTCAGACACAGACCACCAACACGGCTAGCATTCGTGGCTGAAACAAGTGACTTCTGGTGTTTTAGCCTTCCTTCCAAATCTTCGCATGTCTTCTGAGATTCTGCAAGGTCTTTTCTAGAAAGAAGAAACAAAAAATGTTATTTGAGCAATCAAATATTTCTACAGGTTATATTTGTATGCAATATATAATTACAGAGGCAACCCAAAAAGAATCATAGAATCTTCTAAGTTGGAAGGGACCTTCATGATCATCTTGTCCAACCATCAACCTAACTCTGACAAAAATAAACACCCACACAACAAACAAAATGCAACACCATCACTAAAACATGTCTCCCAGCACCACGTCAACCTGTCTTTTGAACACCTCCAGGGATGGTGCCTCAACCACCACCCTGGGTAGCCCATTCCAATGTCTGACAACCCTTTCAGTGAAAAAATTTTTCATAATATCCAGCCTGAACCTGCCCTGGCATAACTTGAGGCCGTTTCCTCTAGTCCGGTCGCCTGTGACTTGGGAGAAGAGACTGACCCCCACCTCTCTAGACCTTCCTTTCAGGTAGTTGTAGAGAGCAATAAGGTCTCCCCTCAGCCTCCTTTTCTCTAGGATGAACAATCCCAGCTCCCTCAGCCTCTCCTCATGAGACTTGTTCTCCAGACCCCTCACCATCTTTGTTGCTCTTCTCTGGACCCGCTCCAGCACCTCAATGTCTTTTTTGTGGTAAGGCGCCCAAAACTGGACACAGTACTTGAGATGGGGCCTCACCAGTGCCAAGTACAGGGGCACGATCACCTCCCGAGTCCTACTCACCACACTGTTCCTGATACAGGCCAGGATGTTGCTGGCCTTCTTGGCCACCGGGGCACACTGCTGGCTCATGTTCAGCTGACAGTCGACCAACACCCCCAGGTCCTTTTCTGTCAGGCAGCTCTCCAGCCGTTCTTCCCCAAGCCTGTAGCGCTGCATGGGGTTGTTGTGACCCAAGTGGAGGACCCAGCACTTGGCCTTGTTGAACCTCATCCCGTTGGTCTCGGCCCATTGATCCAACCTGTCCAGATCTCTCTGCAAAGCCTTTCTACCCTCCAGCAGGTTGACACTGCCACCCAACTTAGTGTCGTCTGCGAACTTACTGAGGGTGCACTTGATCCCCTCATCCAGATCATTGATAAAGATGTTAAAGAGAACTGGCCCCAGTACTGAGCCCTGTGGGACACCACTCATGACTGGCCGCCAACTGTATTGAACTCCATTCACCACCACTCTCTGGGCCCGGCCCTCCAGCCAGTTTTTAACCCAGAGGAGGGTACTCCCATTCAAGCCACGGGCAGCCAGTTTCTCCAGGAAAGAGCTATAAGAACTCCTCTAATGAAAATTATGTTACATATTTCAGCAGCCTAAGGAAGACTTTAACTGCAAAATAATAGTTGAATTGTCCAATCAAAATTATTAATAGACAAAACAAAATTCAAACAAAAACAAAACTCAGAATTAATGCTCTAGGTGTCCCTGCCCATGGCAGGGGGGTTGGAACTAGATGATCTTTAAGGTCCCTTCCAACTCAAACGATTCTATGATTCTATATTCATTCGTTTCTTCCCTCGGTAGTATTAGAAAATAGCAAAATTACGCAGAAAATTATTAGACAAAACTTGTAGGCTTACATATTATCTGAACAGAGTAAAGGATTCATTAGCAAGAAATGCTTGCTACCAGTTGTATAAATATTTCAATATCCTAACATTTTTTCTGTTGTTCTTACTAATAACATCACTAACTTCACACTTCTTCTCCATTCTCAAATTAATTGTAAATTTACAATATAAAGTAAAAGTCACCTATGCTCTCTAGACAAAATCCAGATGTATTCAGCTCATTCTCTCTGATCCAATGATACAGACAAACTTGGGGTCAACCACATCTCCAGAAAAACACGCTAAGTTTTTTGCTTTCTGCAAAATTTTTACCAGGTGCTCTGAAGAATTTTCTCCAGAATTCCCAAGCATCTGTCAGGCCAGAGAGAGCGCAAGCAGTAGGAATGCTGACATCAGGAAGTTCCAGACAAACGCACACTGCGCACATATAGATCGATTTGACAAATTGTGCAATGAATCCAAAGCTTTTGGTTTGTTATGCAGGCCATCTGGGCAGCACACACATAGTAAGTCTGACACATTCTGGTTGCATTGGATTTACTGTGCACATGATATATACACTGCATGCATGCTTATTTCCATCTGGGAAATCTTCTGTGCACTTTTTCCAATTTTAGTAGTTGGTCTATTAAATATAATCCACTATAACCTGAACAGAATTTGCTCTGCATATATCCTTAGACAGTCATGGTACAACAGACCTATTGTTGGGAAATCTTGGACAGAAATCAGTGAGTCACACATAAAATCATGCTTAATGTTAAAAACAAGGATAGTGTCACTGAAAGCAATATAATTTTTCCCTTTAATTAAAATTTAGCAAATGCTCAAGTGCTTTATAGAGCTTACAGTTTGAAAGATCATGCCCCTTAGGAGAAATCAAGAGGCTGAATAACGTACTTATGGAAATTTTCAGACTATTTTAGCCTCCAATATATATTTCTGAGTATATATAACACTTCAAGCCAAGTGGGGAGAAAAAAAATTTACAAATCAGATTACATCGCTGAAATTTAAGATCCTCCTTTACTTTCACCAGCACGATTGGCTTTGCACGTTTAAGACTTCACCACTGCAAAGGGTATATTTAAACTTGTCTCCCTACCAGTAACTGTTTTTACATGCACACACACATGAGTGTAGGATTTTCAGATATATGAAAGCACAACTTATTTAGGGAAAAATCACAATTGAAATAGTAGTATCATGATTCACACCACAATTCAGCAGTAGTATCCTGAATGCAGGTGTATAGGGGGAAGTTTACTCCAAAACATCAAATTCTAAAGTAGTTACCTCTACCTCTGTTTTTCCATAGTTTGCTATCTATTCAAACCTTCAATATTTTGAGGAATACATGAGAATTTATTCTCAAATATTTTTGTGTTTCAAGATATGCAGGTAACGTGACTGGAAACACGGCCTGCATGCTTCAAAAATATGTTTTCCTGCTCCAAAATTTTGTGGCCTAAACTAGTTTGATGATTAAGCTTTCAAAAATTGCGATATAAAATATTAGTAGAAAAAGAGATAATTATGGAAGAGCTCACAAAAGTTAAAATTTTAACTTCTCTTTTTCCGTTTTATCAGTATACCTTAGCAGACATGACATTTTTTAAAGAAAAAGGGTAAAAAGTATAAAGACTTTTTATATCAAGATTTAAATTTCTAGAAATACAACAATTCAATTAAATTTGTAAAATTTACATATTGCTAATGTTGCTATTACATTCAACTTTGCTACATTTGTATTTGAGCAAACATAACGTAAAACCAGCTTTCAGGGACAGTATCAGAAAACATGACGTTCAGACATTGAGGCATTCTCTTACTTAAATTCAGATTAAGAGTGGTTCATATTCTTATGAAGTGATAATTTATTAACAGTCATTTTAAGGAAAAAAAAACCCCACATTTCTTTTTACCTTAGAGACTGTATTTGAGCATCAAGGATATCGACTTTTTCTTGATAAAGAAGTTTTAGTTTCTCCTTTAGAAAAAATGGAAGAAAATAATTGTCTTTTGCTTTCTTCATAACACAGTCTTAAATAAATCTATACATTAGCCACATTCATTCTTTTCCCCTGTAGATATAAACTTGCTGAAACACTAGTGTCAGAGAAATCTAAATATTTCACACTGGTGAAAGTCTACAAAATTAACAACCCATCCATTTTCTTATTTCTATACATCTTGCCAGATCCTCATATGGTAAATTGCCCCACCTCCAATTGCAGCCCTCTACAACGATTTCCACAAATTGATGGTCTTGTCTCAACTTTGCTCTTACTCTCCCACAAGTCAGCAGAAATAAAAGAGGAATTCTGAAGAACTTCAAGTGGATAGGCTATTTATTTATAATACAGTGAGTCACTTTTGTTACCTGGTGAAGAACTAGATATATAAATCAACCACACCAGTGTTAAATACAATGGTGATAACAAACCAGATAAAACACCAGAAATTTAGCTCACTTTGGTGCTCAGAAATAAGTCACAATCAATATGATTCTCTTGCTTTAAATATGACAGATGAAAAAGTGCAATTACTGTAAAAACTAGCTTTCAAACAACTGCAGGCATTACAGACCACTGAAGAGGTTTTCAGCTCTACATGAGGCATAAAACCAACAAAAATATAGTTTACTGGGAGAAACTAATAAATACATACAATGACCTTGAAGAACTAAAGTACCCTTTAAATTTCACAGCACACATATGCACATGGATAAAAACCATCAAAATTTTCAGTTAACCATGTTTTTCCCAAAACATGGCAATGCTACCCCATTAATTCAACGCAAAAATTTAAGAATATCTTATGAAACTAAAAATACAGGATAGAGAAAACATCATCTCTGAATACCAGGGCTCCTCCGTATCTCTGAAAGCACAAAATACATAATTCCACTTAGGAAAAACAGATTGCACAAAGCTACTTTTGAACCTTACTGATGCTGTGCTTCTCCAGGAGCAGAAAGAGCTTGCCTGGAGGGTGCCTACATTATACCAGCGCGCTCCCACCTGCTTGCGCATTGCGTTACTGCTAAGAATCTCCGAAGTGCAGCAGAGCCACCACTGACAGGACACTCTTAAAACAAGACTTATCTCTGGGAAGACAACATCTGCAGACACAACCTGCAATCTGTGTCTAACTGTATAATAATATTACTTAGAGTATAATGAGAACATGTGGTTTAAGAGAATAAAATTTGACCTCAAATTAAGGTTCAGTCAACCAAAACTACTCCTGTATGTCTGTTACAAAATTAATCATCAGAACTGCAGCACAACAAAGCACCGAAAGATTTTGCAAAAGTATGACTCTGCAAGGAAAGTTAATACCAACCAGTTCTACATGCCATTTTTCTATTTCTCCAACAGCTGCTTTAAAAAAAACCTGATCTTTGTTATGTGTTGGTGATGAGGTGACAGGCTGATGCATGCTACAGTCATTACCACCTACAGGCCAGGAGTTCTGTGTATTTGCCTAAAATAAAAATATTAAAACTTCAGTTATAATTATGCAGGCCATTTTTTTTAAACAAATGTTAATTATATAAGTATTGAATCTTATATTTTTTTATTACAGTAGAATATAAGAACCAATAAACAAGTTAATTAGGCTGGCAATCTACAATAATAATGCTGCCTACAGAAATCCATATTTACAAACTCTCATTAAAATTCCATTTGTGGATAACCATTTATACAGCCTTCCTTAAAAAGAACCAGGTCCCTGAACACTGATTAAAACAACATCAGAAAAACGAAACCTTACCGAAGCATCTAGAAGAGTTTGTTCTCTCAACATATGTTCTGCAGTTAAGAATTTCAGTTTCTCATGGAGTTCCTCATTTTCAAGTACAACTACTTGTACTCGATCTTTCATCCCAGACAGTTCCTCCTATAGGGTACAGGAACTGCATGTCAAAGGCTCCTTGGGATGGTATCAACATTTAAACACATCTTGAGATCAAAAGTCTAGATTAACATTCTCAATTCTTTTAACCCTTTTAGAATAAGAATACTCAAAAGACAGACTTTTCATTTTTGTAGCTTGGATTTCCATGTAACTTCTTTAAAAAAATTTTTTTATTTTTATTTGTGATGGGATGTAAAAATGTCTTTGAAGACCCTTAAACACTACACAGGCACTAAGATACATAGTAAGGCTCAGTATCTACCAAACTGCATGGTTCACTTTTGTTCATTATGACAATGAATCTCAAGATTAAGTGTAAGCTCTTTTTAAAGCAATTCTTCATATTTAGGGGACCAGAGTTGTTGTAGGTGAAATATGTTGTCTAATACCTTGCAAAACTTCACTTCAGCTTCTAAATGGTTAATGTACTGTGACTGGTCATTGATTATAGGAATGAGATCAGAAAGGGCTGGTAAGTCTCCAGTTGCAGCTTCTGGGGGTTTCTGAAGGAAGTAAAGAATAGCATGTGTTATTTTCCAGTTTTCCATTTATTGCAATAAGATGTTGCTTGCACACAGAATACTATGTACACTTAGCTAAAAGTCACCACATACTACATCATAAAGAAGGGAAAAACAGTAAGAATTTAAATTCTTCAATACAAAAAGTAAATGTCACTTCTGTCAAAAAGTACAGCTGCTTGACTAAGCACATCTCTAAAACAGGATTAAATGATATCCACAAACCAATTTGTAAATTAAATTCATACTGCTATTTAAGTGCATCATCCGTTTTAGATAAATATAAGGGGGTATTTTCTTCTCTATGAAAATAAAAATCCCTTGAATTTTAATGAGCTGTGGATGTACATCAAAGGCAACTCTTCTAAATATTCACTAACAATTGCTACAGAAATACAACTATGTCCGCAATTTTAATACCCCATAGAAACACAGAAAATGTCTAATAGATACTGTGTTTATCAAAGAACTTCATTATTGGTATTTTAAAAGACAATTCTAAAAAACCTTTCTGAACACCCTATAAATAGGTAAAATTTTTTACAGCCTCACAAGTAGCTAAGTTAAAGAAGGTAATGAAGGGAATCCTTGCCCATGCAAAATAAACAATTATATCTCCGCCTTGCTCAGCAAGATTTAAACAGGGATTAAACTTTTTACAAAATATGAAAAACACAATCACTGTAACTTTACAGCATTTATTCCAAAGAATACAGTACAAAGAATGTAAGTAAATATAACTAAAATGCCTTTAAAATCATAAATTAAATAGCTTCCTGAAAACTACAGCCTCTCTTTGATCCTATTAACAACAAACAGTCCTTGGCAATCTAATACAAATCGCTTATTTAGAGTGGATATAACAAATATAATCAGCTATTATGAGATCCTCACTCATCCTTTTTATGTATTTCAATATTGTTTTACAACCTTAGTTTGATATTCTACTATTGAGTTTTTAAAACTGAATCACACTTGTTAAAGTACATATAATATAGAACTGATAATATTTTAACTCATCATTCTGTTTCTCTGACTCCTGTTCATCCCTCCCTCTTTTCTGAAAGCATAACAGACACCACCTTGCAGCTGAGACCTCCATCTGCTTCCCTGAAAAGATAACACTACAGCAGTGTATTTCTATTCAATTCCATTTCTATTCAAATTATTCTTCACTGAAAATCAGTAGTAATGTTGAACCTGAGAAACATCGTGTAATGTATACAAGAGTGATAAAGAATGGTTTCACTAAAAGGAAAATAATATGTAGTATATTTTCCCAACAGAAGAAGAACAGAGGACTTCTTAACACAACTTATTAGCTCACAGCACTCTCACTGGGATATTTCTTTATTTAGAAGCCTCTACCTGCCCTTTCGTAGGGCAAATACCCAGTAGATCATTTGTGATTTATTTCTTTTTACCTTTTTTACTACACAGAACAGAAAGAGCAAAAAGAACAGAGGTCAGGGAGGCATATATTTAGAGTTGGCCAAATATTAAAATCAGAACTGAAAGACATATGATCAGTATGAATTACCAAACGTTTATGTCTGAGTCTCACAAACGCTTTTCATATTTGCATTCTTAATATTGAAAAATTTACCATATAATCACAAGGGTTTATAAAATACAAACGCTTGGCAGCTTTACAGGCCAGCATTCTACACCATGACAAATAGCTTTGCCAACATCCAAAATAATTTGGCCCACCTTGTACTTTTCCACAATGCCTCAAATTTCAAACCTCTAAACCCCAGAATTAGACACTCTTCTGCTGGCAGTCTTAAATCTGCTGCCCTGCAAACTGGCAAGAAACAACAGGAGTAAATCACAGGAACTCCAGATATAACAACTGTGTCAGGAACCCAGGCGTGGTACACTTAGGTTAGCCAAGACTCAGCTTGGCTAGAACTGCAGCTGTTGTATGAAACAACCTTGCTGGGCCTTGACCTCAGGTGATGAGGTACAGAGCAAAAAGAAAGTCTCTACTCAACCATCTGGGTGCAATCAATGAAGAGACGTACTCATTTGATGTCTATCACAACTTTCATCAATGGGCAAGAGAAGGGAATTTTGTTAAGACAATGTAATTTATACATATTAAATGTTGTAAAGTTTATTAAACAATATACTTTATGTGAAATATTATATTTAGCTATAGACACATGCAGTCATCTACTATTCAGTAGTCATCAGGTATTTCAGCATAATTAAAAGTCAAAGGTTACTCATAATCTAACTTTGCTTTCCTTGGCCTTTGGGGAATCTGATTCTTCTTATACAAGAAGCATTTCTGCAGTGTCCAGGAAACCAACAAACTTGTATTTTATAAGGCTTTGGGTTTTTTTGGTGTGTGTGCACTTCTGTACTTCCATATTTTTTAAGCTTTATATTTGCTCTGTGTTCAGAATACCTTTGAATCCTCTGCAGAAAGCAGATGGAGGACAGTTGAAAAGGAGAATAAGGCCAATACCTCACAGAATCCCTCACACTGGAAGCTTCAAGATGAAGAAATGGCTACCAATACAGTAAATTCCCATCTTTACTTTGTTTACTCCTCCATCCTTTAATGAACAACCTGAAAGCGCTAACACATGTTTCTTAGAAATAAGTATCCTTTTTTCTGAATTTTTCCACTCTACTAAGATTTCCCAATATAAGTAGAAAACTTTGACAAAGATGGATTCAAAGATGATTTCCCTCCCATCCAAAGGCTAAGTACAAATTGATACTGATTCATGTCATGTCAAGATCCATTAATGAAACATGGTTGCCTTGAGCTACAAAACACTAATTCTATAGTGCATCATTATGAGGCAAAAGTACCTGGCAGGATAATCAGACTACACTCGTGGATTTTAGAACATTTGGAAAAGTTGAAGTTTAAATACAATTTCTCAATGTTAGAACAGTAGAGCTAGGCTCATTACACGGGCTCAAACCAACAAAGCAGGAATATAAGCTTTAAATTGTTCTGCTGCTGCCTCAACTTTGACAGCAAAGAGTTGCTTGTCTTGCTTAGTACAAACCAAAGCAGTCAGTGGAGGCCATCAAAATATAAAACTGGAACAATGCCTGTTAGTTATTTTCCTATGGGGATACAGAGCAATTGCTAGATACTAGTAACTGAACTGTCCATTGCTTTAGAGCATGTTCTGCTGCAAGAAGGCTAAATTTGAGAACATTTAAGGGTGTAAACTAACTTTGACAGAGACCACTGCATTTTGGCAGAAAGCTACAAAACCTGTTGTTACATGAACATCTCTAACCCTCCAAAGAAAAAGCATAGTTACAGCATAAGAAGGCCTTTGAGAATCCTTAAAGTACAGTCAAAGAAAATCAGAGGCTGCTTTTACAGAAATGTCTCCACTTAGTCAAACCCAACTGTTTTCAAAACAAAAAGGACTGGACTGTGACCCATACTGCATGGTCAACAAAACAGAAGAAAAGTCTAAATCTTGTATTAAGAGATTACTTTTTCTTCCACTATGGTCATAACCATACCAAGTTCTGTCCACAGCCTCAAGAATCTCCTATGTTTCACAATACAAGAATGATTCAGTGCTTCTTTTTCTTCCTTGATGCTAGAAAATTGATCTCATCAAGCACGCCCTTCATTCAAACAACATAAAAGAAACAAGGCGAAACATACACAGACCGACATCTTCGTCCTTGATGGAGAGATTTCACTTTCAATTCTTTCTTGATGTTGCAACAAAATTTTAAGTTGATTAACTAGGAAGATATAAAAAACATTATAGCAAAAAAATTACTTTAAAAATTGAAATTAGTTTAATTTCCAACAATTTTTAAACTATTTGCTGTCTGAATAGTCTTACCTGCATGACTATGCTGCAGTTCCTGCCAGGCTGCATTCCCGCTGTCATCATTGCCCCTGTCCACATCACCACTGCCCTTGTCCACACCACCACTGCCCTTGTCCACAAAGCACTGGTTAAATCTAGTTTCACCCTCACCCTCTGCAAAGTGTCTTTCCTCTAGGGCATATTTCAGTTGATGGATGCTTTCACTAGCACGTTCTGAAGGAAAAAAAAAAAAAAAAAAAAATCACATCATTAGCCACAATAATTAACATAAAAGAAAGGATTTACTGAGTGATATTTTAATTTGCAAAAAAATGGGAGAACTAAAAGCATTTGGCATCTGTCTAGCTTGACTACTTGATCTAAACTCATCCACTGGAAGCAATTACTGAATGCAAACAGCTAAAACAACTACTGTATGCCCGAATTTGCAGAAGAAATATATACTATATTTTCAAAGAAGATATAAATAGCATTTTAGCCTGTCAATACATTAGGACTCTGCAGCAGCACAAGTACCTACTATTAGAAATCCCCAGCAGAGACAAAGTTTCAACTACTGATCATGTACTTGACCCTAAAATACTTCCTAGCATACACAGCTTCAATACTTTTCAACGAACCTACAGCTCATGCTATATTTCACGCAATGTGCAACACTGGGCACCAAGAACAGCTTTTTTGAATTCTAATGATGACACCACACATGACAAAGCAATGTACAGAACAACTGAAAAATATCTGAGTAAATTAAATAAAAGCTCAGCAGATTGAGTCAACTTAAACCAGTGATTAAATAAAGACCAATAAACCCTGGATAAGTTTGAAAAATAAATAACAACACTCATTCTGGATAAAACAAACCCAAAACACCTCCTTCCAGATTACTCCAAGAACCAACCCACTTACTGGGGGGTGATACAGTACTGTTCTTTTCTCATTTTCAATATACTTTTTTCTTATATTCTTTTTTAATTATTATTATTTATTTCATTCAGCTGACTTCACAAAAATAAAAAACTTTCTAACCATATATGCCATATCACTCCAATATAGATGAATATTTCCAATACGCCAGAAAAGAAACTTGAGAGGATTTGCAGCTAGAGATGATAATTGGGTTGGGAATCAGAAAATATGGGCTTCGTTTTAAATAATGACACTTCTGGTTCACACTGTAGGACCTCAGGCAATTCACTTATTCCTTCTTTCTTTCAACTGCCTATGGAAGTTCATATGTATTTCATTTCTCTTCCCTTTAGGCAGCATATATATTAACTAGAAAAGACAGAGCAATAACTTAAGTAGTATGGCTTTATGCAATGCTCAGCAAAGGAGGATCTCTAGGTTCTACTATAATAACAAGTGAACTGAGAAAATAACCCATACATCAGTGACAGAGCATACATGTTCTGTAAGGCAGTCCTCCATCACAATTAACAGCCACTTTATCAGGA
This sequence comes from Limnodromus scolopaceus, assembly GCA_028565335.1. Taxonomy (NCBI): domain Eukaryota; kingdom Metazoa; phylum Chordata; class Aves; order Charadriiformes; family Scolopacidae; genus Limnodromus; species Limnodromus scolopaceus. Next base: position 39,178,294 of record JAOXNO010000024.1, read on the forward strand.
ATATATGATGACATGTTTCTTCCCCTTTTCTCCAAAGTAATGCCAGTCATTGTGACTACCAGTCAACATTACCCTGAATCAGAGAAGCTTCATGAATAGTTATCAATAATTTAAAAAACCCCCACAAAAACAACCCCCCCAAACTCTTGAAACCTTACTTCACCTTCAGAAACATAAAATCGTAGCTGTTTTCTTCATTTAGCTTTAAATTCTTCAGAGAGTTATTCTCCCCTAGGACTACTGCATATGAAACATTTAGGTATAGATGCCCACAAAACAGGAATTTCACTCTTGCAAGACAAGACTTCCAAGGTAACATCTTTTATTGGAGCAAATGCTACAACTAGGAAGAATGGCAAACTTTCCAGCATATATGTTTTTGCTTTATTCCTATGTGTCTTGAGCTATAAATTTATATGATGCATAAATAGTTAATCAAAAATATTTTTTTCTCACAGTCAAAAGAAAAAAAAAATCAACAAAAATTGAAAAACATCCACAGCTAAGCATTTGCTAGGTAGAATTCAGAAGACATGCCTCACAGTATGACATACGCTGCTGGTTACAAATGTTAATAGCTCCCTTCTTCCAAACTGAAAAGCAAATAGCAGTTCAAGTCAGAGAACAAAAGCTAGATATGTATTTCTGCCTTCACTTTAACTTTTTATACCTCAGATCATCTTGACTGAAGTCAGAAAATTGATTTTTTTCCCCCCACTGTAATGGTTTTCACAGTCCTTTTCAGTATTTTTCTCTGCTTGTTTGTAACTTACCAATAGCTTAAAAAATACAAATTCCCTCCCCCCAAGCATTATATTTAAGAATATGGTTGTCAGTCCAGCATGCCAGCCATCACTCACTTCTTAGCGATGCAAGTTTGTAATAAAAACCTGAGCCACTTCTGACTTATTAATCACCTCTCAGCACCCATTCTTAAATCCCAGTCATGACTAGCATTACCTCTTTTGATTTTTGGCTACTCCATCCTTTAACCAAGTTAATGTAAAATAAGATGTTAAAACTACATTTTAAATAGTCATAATTTATTATAACAAACCCAAATACATTTCACAAGGCAATGACTCAAAGAGGGGTTTAGGTCAAATACTTATCTGTCCACATACTTAGGGTGATCGGTCACTGAAAGAGGCTCCCCGGGGAAGTGGTCATGGCACCAAGCCTCTCAGAGCTCAAGGAGCATCTGGACGACGGTCTTAGTCATATGATTTAGTTTTTGGCAAGGAGCAAGGAGCAGGGAGTTGGACTCCATGATCCTTATGGCTCCATTCCAACTTGAGATATTCCATGATCCTATTTAAGTTAGTCATCCATTCTGAGTGTTCTTTATGTTATGAGGGTGGGAGAGTTAGTTGAGAAACGGTAGAAGTATGTCTGATGCAATGGCTTAAATATTTAGCAAACTATGCTGCAACTAGTTATTGCCAGGAAGTATTCAATGTCTGTTTAGGTATTTTGTGATGTGTCCTCTGACAGCGATAAAATCGCTTCATTTCCCCATTCACTGCCAGAGAACCCTAGAGCCTAAATATTTGTCTCTATAGCCAGTGAAGAACAGCAAAACAAAGAAAAATCAAACAGACCCCATATAGAGGTTTTCCCAAAACTTCTCTCTCTCTGTAATATTATGGCTTCTGAACTCCAAGCTACTATTTTATCCTCAAAGATAACATAGATCTTCTTACATTATGTCCTCTTCTTTCATGAATATAGTGGGTAGTAGTGGTGAAACACATGAAAATCATTACCAATGGCACACCGATGTCTACTTTACTTGACTACACTTTCCTGCCTCTGAAATAACGTCACCATATCTTTCAAAGCTTCACCATACATTTGTCGAAGTTTCTTAAAAGCTTGCTGATTTCCAAATTACAAAAGTTGCTGCCATAAGCAAAACAATCACCACTGGCAAACTGGGAGTTAGGAGCTTCCAGTGGTCTTTGTATTCAGCAGACATTGAAAAGTTACTGTTTACTTCAGTAAGAGTTGAACTGGACATGTAAATAAGTACATTATAATATTTTTTACCTAAGTAAGAGACATAATTTGGGGCATTAGGATAAAAGAAGACATATTACCAAGTGGGAAGGTATATATTTGTTGTTTCTGCCAAAGTAAAAATGCCAAAGTAAATATATGAAAAAATTGAAAGAACCTCTGTAGATGCAAACTACTGGACACCAAAGAACCTCCGCTTAAAGACAACATAATAATTTTGTAATTAATTTAGAAGTCATTAACGTTTAAAGGCTCACACATTCAACCCAACTTTTTCAGTTAGGCTATTCCTGCAATAGTACATTTTAAAGAAACAAGGCCTCAGTAAAAACATACTGCACAAAACTGCTCTCATGCAGTACTGTGATTTGCATATCAAAATTCAATCAGCATTTTTCTTTTCTACATCTTAACAAGACTTTATGAATAAAATCTGAACACAGATTTCCATTGTGTGATAAAACTTCATTGATTTGTTATTTCCTATAGGAAAAACTGAAGGTATAAATGAAATGGGACTTATTTGGACTAAAACTTAAAAAAACTGTTTTATTTACTATAAAGCTCTTTGGATTTCAGTGTTTAAAGGATCTGAGATGATTATGAAAAACTGCAAGCTAGCAACAAAACCTGATGGATCAAACCCGATACATAAAAAAAAAAAGAAAAAAAAAGCAGCAACTGCTCCGCAAAAATGGTGTCAAGTTGTCAACTATAATATATAAATCACAGGCAGTATTTGCCACAAGGGACAGGCAGTAACTTATCTAATGCCTCAGCAATGTCATAGACCAAACACCTATTAGAAAGAAATACAATACTGCTTATTATTTCAGAAACAGAAGCAACCAGCTACCCTAACCCAGGATCAAGACCATACTGTTCTAGGTACAAAGATACTCCTACCCCTAAATTCATCTAAACCTGACTGCAACTTTGGACTAGATTAAGCTTAGTTAAGAATAATGCTTTACACAAAACCAATAGGGCCTGACTGAAACATTCATTAATGTTCAAAAAGTACATGCCATATATTCTACACACTGAATGAAGATACTTCTCTGTCCTGAAGGATACATTGATCACTCTCGTTACTCTCAATACTCAGTGCAACCACAAAATCTAAGTATTACATTCTGAAAATATAATATAGATAGTCTTTTTTCCAGGGAAGTATCTTTGTATAAATATAATTGGTAGAACTTTTTTTTGTGTGTACAGGAATGTCAGTAGTACTACTGAACAACAACAGCAGTTGTTTTACATTGGAGACACCATACAGATCCATTCAACTTATCCAAAAAATAATAAATATTAAGATAAGGGTGAGACTCAGGACACTCTGAAGTAAAATACAACAGGGAAGAGATAGCTGTATTTCCAAAGCAGCAATCAGCTTTCGGGGAAGAGGGAAAAGAAAAAAAAATAAAAATCATTCTGAGAACAATTTGCCACTGAAGTGAAAACAGGAAAAACAGAGAAGGCATTGAACCGTGTTTGCATTGCCTAAACAAAAGATGTTTTTTCAGACACTGCCCAAGACTGTCTATAAAAAGCACTCCTTTAAATGAAAGCACCAAAGCTGCCTCATTCATGAACTCAGAAATGCCACAGAAAACACTCTGGGAGCTAATGGAGATCTTAGCAAAGGAACCAACCATCCAAAACAACAGAATTGCCTGAAAGACATGAAAAATAACACCAGCTGGTAGAAATATTAATCAACATAAAGTGAAGAAAGCAAACTACAACTGCATGAAAAAGTTGCCATAAGTTTGTCGTGTAAAGCTAACAGTCCAGTTCTAATAACACTTACAAGAAGAGGACTAGAAGTTAATGGTGGCTATAATTTCAACAAATAGGTCGCTCTGATATCCCATGGTTCCCAATCAGAAAACAGCCCTAGGAAGTTAAGAACAAGGAATTACACTGATTCTTTAGGTCTTAAAAAAACCCCACAAAAACAGCATAGAATTTATGTGAAACAGTAACTAACAAAAGAGACAATTAGACCAGTTAGTGAAAACAGAAAGATGATGCCTATTTAAAGAAAACTTTACTGTCCAAAAGTATTTCAACTTTGTTTCTATTGACACTTAGAAATGTAAAATAGCACATCATGTACCTCTTCTGGGTTAGCATTTCAGCCAAATAATTGCTTAAAAATACTGAAACTGAGAATTTGCTTGTAAGTTTTTATTATGTTTGTGCAGTCTTGGAATTTAATTACCATCTGATATACAGCTATTCTTCTTTATTGGCTGCCAAACACAGGTGTGCTACTGTGCTACTAACAGACCAAACGACAGCTTTGAGCCCGAAAGTATCCTATTAATCACTACCTACGCTGATCAGATTTTATATGTAAACATCCAACAATAACAATGAGTGATACCAGGCTGTTCATTAGCCAGGCCTCAAAACATCCTAAGCACAAATCAAGGCTGGGCAGGGAATGGATTGGGAGCAGCCCTGAGAAGGACTCGTGGGTGCTGGTTGGCAATGTGCACTCACAGCCCAGAAAGCCAACCGCATCCTTGGCTGCATCCTGACCAGCAGGTCGAGGGAGGTGATTCTGCCCCTCTACTCCACTCTTGTGAGACCCCACCTGGAGTACTGCGTCCAGCTCTGGGGCGCCCAACATAAGGAGGACATGGACCTGCTGGAGTAACCACTTGAAGATGATCAGAGGGCTGCAGCAACTCTCCTATGAGGATAGGCTGAGAGACTTGGGATTCTTCAACCTGGAGAAGGCTCCAGGGAGACCTTAAAGCAGCTGTCCAAGATGGCCTACAGGAGAGATGAGAAGGGACTCTTTATCAGCGAGTGTAGCAATAGGATGAGGGAGGGGTAAGCTGAAAGAGGGTAGATGTAGATTAGATATTAGGAAGAAATCATTACTGTGAGGGTGGTGAGGCGCTGGAACAGGTTGCCCAAGGAAGTTGTAGATGTCCCATCCCTGGGAGTGTTCAAGGGGGCTTTGAGCAACCTGCTCTAGTGGGAGGTGTCCCTGCCCATGGCAGGGGTGTTGGAACTAGATGATCTTTAAGGTCCCCTCCAACACAAACCATTCTATGATTCTGTGTGTTTAACTCTCTGATGTTTCAAAATAATGAATCATGGATCCACGTGATCTGCTTTCTTCATCTTCATAGTTGCTTTGCATTCTATGAGAAATAGGTGCTTTTCAACACAGATTTTAATAAATTATCATCTTCAATATGAAACCGTTCTCTGGAGCTGCAGCATTCATCGTCATGAGCTCCTAAACCAGCCCCTTCTGCAGAGCATAAAGCACATGCCTAAGGTTCAAAGACCCTCATATGTGAGAAACTCCAAGCATTTCCCAGTCCCTTATGACAGATTCCCCACCCTAAAATGAATGTTATGTGCTCTGTTCAGCAGAACATTGTAAAACAATTGCCAAATAAAGATAAAAAGCCTAAGCCAAAAATTTACAATTATAGATTACCATTTACAATTTAATTCGACAGTGTCACAGCTAACTTGGAGAGCTGGTAACTGGGCCACGTACTCATGTTTCCAAGGATGGCTTTGACTTCAGATCTCCCCTACTTTATTTTTGAAGTCACATAAAGCAGCCACAACATGAAACTTTATTTGTAGAAGTCTTATATTTTTATCTGTTCCTCTTATAGCTTGCATCTTCATTCTCTGAAATCACATAGGACATTGACTTGGTAATGCAGTTGAATACAGAACATAATTTCCGCATTTTCTTAGGGTAGATTTACAAGATGCCTGTATCAGCCACTGTACCTAAAAAAGGATGGTCTCCTCCTCCCTTGCTCCTCCCCAGAAGAGAGCCACTGTTCTTTACTAAACAGGCAGAAAACTCAACATAAAAAAACAATTCTCTGTCCAAGGAACCAGGTGAATGCTAGAAATAAAGCGGTGGGCTATAAATAGTTTTCTCCCTATATTCACTACTGTTGGGAGAAAATGGAAAGTAGCAAGAAGCCACCACACTGCTCTTGGTACTGGTGTAGTAGAAGGCCCGTTGGATATTCACACTACAACTGCCAATTTTCAGTTTTCACATGAATATATCCTTTACAAAATACCTCTATTCCCTTGAGAATAACGTTTTATTAGAAATGTTATTATGTCTTGAAGACTCTGAGATTAATTTGAAATGGTCTCAGTTGTGGGAAAGTTTACACAGTAACCCAATAACCCCAACTGTACAAATACCACTCTCTTAACTCTGTATTTACACACAACATTAAAGACTTTTATCATACAAGATCTACACTATTCAGGAAAAGCCCGGTTATTGGACCTTTGTCATTTCATCAGAACCCCTCTGTTGGGTTCTAGGACCAGTTATGTCTTTGTCAGTTTTCTTGGTCTGGCTTTCTGTCCTCTGGTCACCAGACTCAGTGTACTGAACACCCGGGCTCCCCATGTGCCAGTCGTCTTTTACAACAAGAAGCTTTTACAAGCCTCTTCCTTTACAACAGAGGATGCTGCACTGCAGTAATCGATTGTTCTTCGAGAACTTATACACCCTTTCATCAAACCGAATAAGGCTGTAAAATGATTCTTCTGATCTCCAGCGTGGGTGGTGATAACCTGTTGCCACAAATCAGCCCGTGTCCAGATAACGTTAAACATTACAGGCAGTTAAGAACGCTGTATTTCAAAGCCATCATCAAATAACGCTCAAGGCATGACACCTGAAATTCCAGAATCTAGATGACAGGAATGATCTGAACTTGGAGAAAAAGCTCAAACTGTATAACTATGTAAGAAAAACAGGTAAAGAATTAGGTTTCACAACTTAGGGAGTAACAATGATCTATTTATCCTGCAGTAACTTCCTAACAGTAGTGGTTATGATGTGAGAAATGCTGTACAGGTCAAAGGAGTTAAAAATTGTACACCACTGAGAAATAAAGCAGTTCATTGAGAAACAGAATTGAACTTACATTACATCACCCTGCACTAGGGTTGTGTTTGTGATAATACCCTATTGATATCTACTCACTGAGAGGCGCTCCTGAACGTATGAAATCAAACTTATCTTGGCATTGTATGGAAAAAAATCTATGTTTCCCAGAATGGAAAAGGGAAACAGCCACCAGAATGTCATGTTCTAAAATTATTTTAAAAAACATAATGGGTCCAGTGTAAAGGGATCCAGTCTGAAATAGACAAAATGAAAATAAGTTTTATGAACAGAATACGTGCATCCAATAATTTGATATGATGAGCTCTATACTGTGTATGCTGTTTTATACACAGTTAAACAGCTGAAGATGCAAAATTCTTAAGAAAGGCCCTTTGAAGATATGAGAGTGTTAAAGAGGTCACTTAAAATGTCCAGATAACTTGGTACAAAGGCATGCTTCAAAACTCCATGAATCAAAAGCCTAAAAGCTCATCACAACTATGAAGATATCATGTATATGACAGCCCCCAAGGACTCCAACGGATTTTTGAATTGAAAGGGAAATTCCATTGGAACATTTCAAATGCACCAAGACAAAAATCAGAAAGATTGGAGCTCTGTTGCAAAATGCTACAAAAGCACATTTTCATTACAAGCCTGGGCTGAATCAAGAAATGAACTATAAAATCCTTACCAAACTACACCCACAGAAGAACATTTACATTAAGGAAGTTATGGGAATACATGGTAGGGTTGGAGACCAAAGGTTTTTGGATTCACCTGCTGTTACCACCTAAGGAAGCTGAGAATGTCACATTCTGCAGGGAGTCCAGGCAGCTCAACATCACCACTGTATCCAACGATGGTTGGATACCCCAGCATGATGGATGTTGAGCAGAGCATGCTGCCTGCGCACTCCAGAATTTAAAGATACCAACACATCTGCTTAGATAAGGATGAAAAGAAGAAATCTGCCTTCTCCATTGCCCACGTGCCACCTTTTGGGCTTGCCAATAATCCAAAATGCCAGCATTCACTGGCCTTCACTGCTTAAAATGAAAAGCCAGGTCAACCACTGAGCTATGACAGGAGGAGAATATCAATCTATAAAATGTTTGAGTGACAGTGTAATCACTTCCCAGGTGTGCATAAAACTAAGCAAACAAGCCTGAAAAAGCACTCTAGGTAAATTTCAAACACATTGGTTGAGTTTGTACTTATGCTTATACTAGTGCAGCAGAAATTAACAAAAACCCTTGAAGTGTGGCCCTTCCCAACAAAGCTGCATCTCCGTGAGTGAAAATACTGTCTTGAAGCAGAAACATTCTGCCATTAGAAAACTTATTAAGCACCAAAATCGTATGTGTTCAACTATGGTTTTAAAATCCTAATTTATTGCTCCTCCTTTGCCAATAAAAGTCACAGCAGAAACCCTTTGCCTCCATGAAAGTCCAAATCCAGTACAGAAAAATCACCTCATGGTTTTCCATATTCATCCACAGAAGAAGGAAACATGATACTGTACTAAGATTACCCATATCTATGTATCGCAATGTATACATTTTTATTCATTGTTTTTACGTATCACAACAGGAACTCTATACATACCAAGAAATGCTCTGATATTTGTCTTTTTAACTGTTCTACTGCAAGTGCCAAGCAACATCTACATCTAATCTACAGAAGAACTAAATAGAGATGATTCTTCAAAGCTCTGTCTTCTGGAACAAATAAAATCCATCCTCAGGGCAAAAAACTGATGCTCTTTTGAGACAGAAATATAAAATATTTGCTAAAAATCCAGTATCAAGTAGCTAATCACAAGTATTTCCATGGCTTTATCTGTTTGCAGTGACGGTTCCTGCATGGCAACTGTATATTTAACTCAATATTGCCACAATATGCAATGCATGGGCACTGTGTCCAGAACACAACTTTTTGCATCAAGCAGGATGACGTACTCACAAATTATTTACTGGCTTTCTTCAGAATTTAGACACTTACTTTGACTAGTCAGAGACACCCTGAAGGCTGGTAAAGTCCAAGTGTCAGAGCTGAGAGACTGAGGTGCTCTCTGTCAGGCTGTAAGCAATGCTTCTGGGATAAGAAGAGAGGTATGAAAACAACTTATGGCACAGAAAATAATCACTCTCCTAAGAATCAGTTTGCACCCTTTTCTGTCTAGAATTTGAAGTTTCAGTGACAGTTAACAACACTTACACCAACAAACCAAACCAAAACCCCCCAAAACACTACAAGAGGCAGGGGCCCTATCAAAGCCACGTTATGACCGGACAACTACTTAAGCGGGCTTGAGGAGGACCAGAAGCAACTTCACTCTCTCCGCCCGCTGCCTCCCTCAGCCGGGCCGCCCCGGAGAGCGGCGGGAGGGCCCCAGCTCCGTACCGTCCCAACAGCCGCGGGAGCCCCAGCGCTCCCCGCCCGCGGGCGCTCGGCGGGACCGGGGACAGCTGGGTACGGCGGAGCCGTCCCGCGGAGGTGGGCAGCGGCTGAGGGGAGAGCGGCCGGCGGGAAAAACAGCAGCCGGCTCCCTACCCGCCGCGGCGGCGCCCGCTCACCTCGGAGCCGCCTCTGGAACCGCTCCAGGGACTCTTCCAGGGCGGGCTCCCCACGGGGCGCCCGCATGGGGACGCCGCCGGCTCCCGGGGAAGCAGCCGGTAGGTAACAGCAGTCCGGACCCAACTCTGCCTTCCCGTGGTCCGAAACTGCCGCCGGCTCCCACAGGAACCGCAGCGTCGGCCGTTGCTACCCGCCACAGCCACCGGCCTCCCGCCGCCGCAGTTCAGGACCGGCCACGCCCCCGCCAGGAAAAAAAAACTTCAGGTCCCAGCATACAGCGCGCCGCGCGGTGAACCCTGGGAGGTGTAGTCCCCGCTGGCCGCCCACCTCCCGAGGCTAGCAGCGGCGGGAGGGGCGGCTGCGGCCTCTTCCCCCTTTGTTGCGGATTGAGGGATGCAACTCGCGCCTGCGCGCACAGAGGATCTTCCGCCGACGTCCCTGGGCCGTCAGCGGCTGGGGATAGCGCAGATCCCGTCATGGCCGAGGGCGGGGGTAGGAGCGGGCAGCGCTGTTTACCCCCCGCCAGCGCATGCGCAGTGTGCGCCCGGCGCGGGGCAGGCTATTGTCTGGCGCCGGCGCAGGCGCAGCTCAGCCCCTCCGCCACTAGGCCTTCGGCGCCTGCGCACTGCCTCCTTCCCCCGCCCCCCCCCCGCCGG
>JAOXNO010000024.1:39197584-39210641 GCA_028565335.1 Limnodromus scolopaceus
GAGAGTTAGAGGAGGCCTAGCTAAAATGTAAAATTACAGAACACAAAATTGGTTCGGTTTTACCTCAAACCAGGACAGTAGAAATGTTTTGAAGTTTTTATTTGTCATGCCTTGAGCTCTAGTTTGTTAAGAAGCAAGAAGGGTTTTTTTTTTTCTGTCGGAGCTTCTGACATTGCTTTCATGGTCTATAGTTCTAGTTACCTGTACCTTATGTAATAACCATTTTCAGTTGGTCCGGTTAATACTGGTGGGTATTTTGCTTAAGTATCTGACAAGGGGAACTCATTTTTATTTTTATATTGTCTGGGCGGCCTATAGTACATACTGAAGTCCTTTCTAAGGTGGTTTAAACACAAACCCAAACAAAAACAAACCCAAACCTGAAACATCAGTATCAAGACATAACAGTGAACTAGGAAGTCCTGAGTCATTCCTTGCACAGTTGAGGCAAATAGAAACCTTTGATTTAGTTTGGGTTTTTTGTTGTTTGTTTTTTTTAAAGTAAACAAACATGCTGTTATTTTCAGTGCAATTCATAAAATTACTTCAAACAGCCCTTTGGGAGAAGACTAGATCTAACAGATTAAGTGCCTTGAGTTCCTGTATTTTGTAGGTCTTTCACTTGGTGCAGTTTTATTACAAAACCAAAAAGAGCATTATGCCTTACTATTTTTACCTGTTGTGTTTTTGGGGGCCTTCAGAAAAAAAAACCCAACTTTTTCAAAGATGTGTGTGTAATGCTTTATTTGTACAGTTATTTCCATAGGAACCTTTCTTTCTTTTCAAGATATTTATTCACATTTGGTGTCACTGATCTAAGGCAGATTTAGAAGAAAGACTTTATCATGAGGTGAGAGACTAAAGATTTTATCATTGAATCGTGATGCATTATAAAAAATGGTTGAGGCAAGTGAAAAAAAAAGAATAAAAATACACACCAAATCTTTTTAAAAAGTGTATAGTTTTAATCTGTAATAGGTAAATATGAAAAACTACTTTATAGTTGAATAATAATATTAATATTTCTTACAGTTACTGTAGACCTGGCTAAAATACAAGAAGTCTTGTGAGGCTTGAGTGGATTTGGTGTAATTGATCTGTGTTCTCCTAGCAGCCTAAGCAGAACTGGCTGCTGGTGGCCCTGGTCCTGCCCTGTTCTTCCCTTCTGCACCACTCCTAGCTGCACAGCCCCACGCCTTACGCTTTGGTGCTAGGTTGCTGTGTGTTAGCTTCTGGGAACCATGGAGAAGAACACACAAGTTAAGTCTGTCACTAGTTGAACATGCTGAAATAGCTCAGCTCAGCTGCACAGCCACGTGAGATCTGCAGCCAGGGCAAAGGGAGCAGTGGAGACTTCGTGACTGGGGCAGGGCAAGAGGATTGGGGTCCTGACAGCTGTGAGACTGGCTTTGGCTGATACAGAACTGCAGCTTCTTCAGTTTAGCATTTAAACGCTCGCTTGCTTGTCAGATGAGTCTGCAAGGTTTAAAATAAATCACTACAGTGAAGTTCTGGACATGCAAGTGACTCATGACAGGGTAATTTATTTATGTATTAGCTTTGTATGTATTAACTTTCCATAGGAACTGCTTCTGTGTGGCACGTGCAACAAACACGAGGCGGTTCATACAAAATAGGTTACTTGAGCTTTGTTGCAATTGAAGTGTAGATGCAGGAACTGCTAATAAAATTCACATTCCATACAGCTGTCCAGTAAACTGTTCTATATTTAAATCTTTAAATTTAATTAAGCTGCTAACTTCTGCATTTCAGCCAGTAAAACTTTGGGCACAGGCTGCTCTAACCTCATTATAAATTCTGAATACAATGTATACACTGGAATTTTATCACCTTTTAGATATTAAAAATTGTGTAAGGATTTGAAAATAAAGTGTGTTTACTTTCTCTCTGAACCAAACTTTCAAAAACATCTGAAAAGCACTTTGAACTGGAGGAGAAAGCGGGAGTAAAAGCCAGTCTTTGGAGCTCCATTGTTCATAGAGTTTTTCATACTAGTTAGAATTAAAATACAAATAATAAAGGATAATTGTTTTGTCATGATTATTCAGTATTCTTTTAAACTTCAACTGTCTTTCTGTCTGCAGAAGATTGGTAGTTACTGGTGTATTCTAGAGCAGCTGTTCGTAACTATAGAGCTTGACTATTATGGATGTATTGGCTGACGTGTTTCTGCTGGTGTGATGATGGACTTACTCTTTTGAACTTTTTCTCCTCAGCTCTCCATTTTCCCAGAACTTTAAGGAGCTTTGTATCTCTGAAATTTCCAGCTCTCTAAAGGTTGCTATTGGGATGAGAGATGGGCAGAAAAAGAGCCTCACTTCCTTGGGCAACTGAAAATGGCCTCAGTAAGAGTTTTAGTTACTATGTGGCAGCAGGAGAATACAGTTAAAAGAACAGAAATAATTTGTTTAAAAAACCACATTCTTGCTTGAAGTAAAAATATGCCTTTTAAAAATATGTCTGAGGAAATCAAATGACAGCTACAACTGGGCTATTCTGGATTAAGCAAGAGATAATATTGGTCTTGTATGTGACAGATATATTAAATAAATAATTACCATCTTCTCAATAGGAAATATACAAGAAAAAGTCCAGGAAGAGCCAAGGCAAAATAAACAAACATAGAAATGCAGCAGTCATTTACTCTCACACCTAGGATGTTAGGTGTTATTTGTCAAACTATCAGAAGCGTTGCTCAGTGGGTATCAATAGTGATAATGACTTCTATCCCGTGGAAATGTAGAATAACTTAAAGAACAGAGGATGTGAATTGTTGCAGCCTTTAAAAAGGGAACTGACGATGATCTGTCTTAATCAACTTCTTATGCCTTTGTCGATATTTAGTTTCATGTTAAAGTGATTTAAAATATTTTTGGTAAACCAGAATATTTCTCTATTGCAGCAGCATGGTTAGTGTTGCTTAATATATCTTTTACTTTTTATGCAGCCGAGCATAACTAAGTTCCCAATCAAATCTTTTGTTGGAGGCATAAAATGAGTAACTTTTGTAGTAACTGTGGGTAGTTCTTAAAAAAATGAAAACCAAAACCCCAGACTTGTTCAGTAGTGCCAATGAAAGGGATGACTCGATCCCTTTTTGTGGATGGTGTTACAGTACCACTTCCTCTTGTTTTGTTCCATGCCTGGAGCAGTGTGTGTGGAGTTCAGAGCTCTTCCCATTTAGCCTTCTCTTTCACATCTCTTCCTTTTCTTTCTTTTTTTCTTTTTTTTTTTTTAAGGCAACAAAATTATTAAACTTTTACTTTTTCTTTCATTTAATTTTTAAGCCTTTGCTTGTTTTGTAAAATAAGTAAATCCAAATTTTTTTTTTTGTGTGTGTGTGTGTAGGGCCTGCGTTACTGATCTTGGAACAAACAACTTAGTGCATTTCCAAGAAAAATACATCTGTGGACTTGGCTGTTGAGAATAATTGTAAAAAGGTCTAAAACATTCCATAAGGGAGAGGATAGAGTGTATCAAATATTTTGTGTGGAGCCTAACTTGGTATGATCAATGTTTTTCATGTTACAGTGTAGATCTAGCAGAAAATAATAAGTGAATACCTTTTTCAATTTATATCTATAATGCTATGAATGGATGTGGAGATCAATAACATTGGTTTAAAGAATCGTTATTTATTACTTCCCCTTTCGTGTTGTGTACTTCTGTATTGTGTCAAGAAGTACAATGGAATTGAAAACCGAAAGGCAGATGTTAAAGTTACTTAAATATGTTTTTCTTTGTAGAGTGTAGTTATTTTCATACTCGCAAAGTAATTCCTTGTATTCAAAATTTGCATTGCCTTGAATGTAATTTAATCTTACTAAGTATCTTGGGACATGGGGTGAACCCTATATATTTCACAATTTTGGGGAAAGTGAAATCACCACCCTTGGGAGGTTAAGAGGTCCAATTTTATTTGCAAAGTGGTGTTTGTCTTTTCAGTAGTGCTTAGGACTGTGGTCAGTACTTGGCCAATGCAAATAAAACCTCCTCTTCATACACAGCCTACAAAATAGCTTGGAATATGCCACGACACAGGCAGTGAGAATAGGAAGTGTAGGAGGAGGACTTGACTGCTTCTTTAAGATTACATTCTGCCTGAATGCAATGCTTAATTCGTATATATTTATTTATTTTCCTATTTGCTTATCTTGGCAGTAGTATAGTCTGGTAATATAGTCTGATATAGAGCGGGGGAGGGAAGTATTTCTGTAGCTTTCATTAAAGGAAGCTTTTTCCCGAAGACAATTTGGTTAGGCTTTCTTTGGACTGCCTGCTGCAATTACTTCTAAAAGCTACTAATCAGATGTACTATTTTATTAACATACCGGCTATGCTAATTTATGTATAGATGACCTTGTTTGATTGGTGAAATAGGAAAACTTGAAAATATTTTTCTTTATGCAGTTCCTTAATCTGAATGACAGTGATGGACAAAAGGTGAGCACTTGATTGATTGATCAGAAATTAAGCTACTCTTGCAAGCAGTCATTACCTTTTATTTTAACTGTTTATTGAAAGCAGCTTTTGAAAGGCATTGCCTTTCAATGTAGGAAGGCTGCGAAGAACTTTTTTTTTTTTTTCTTCTGAATGTAAAGATTAGGAATGCAAAATGACCTGTCCATTTTCTTTAATAAATGCAAAATATCCTTATTGTCTGTTATCAAAGGATAAAATAGGATTGCTTTTTTTTGAAGTCTTAATGGCTTTATCCTGGTGGCTAGTAACTGAGTATGCTTTTAACAATTTGAAATCTAGTGTTTAGACCGAGAATACCTTAAAACTTTAAAAAAAAAAATTAGATTTTAACCTTCAGGTACGTCTGATTATTATAACAAAAATATCTGCATAAAAAGGCTTATGATTGTTGTGTAAGACTATTTCCATATACAATACCAGTCCTGTGCAAAGTTTTCTAATCAGTCTTTTCATAATTTATGTGTTTACTAGTATTCTCTAAAGATAACCCAGTATTTTATTTTTTGTCAAGTTGCTGAAGTCTTTGTTTCAGTCTGATGTTCTTAATACAATTTCATCTCCTAGCTCCTACTAGGAATTGTGGGGTTTTTTTGGAAAGGGGGCTTTTGTGGTAAAGGAGAGGCATGACTGTCTGCATAGACATGCATAGACATCTGCATGATGAGGAGAGAGGGAAAAAATACTGATTAATTGACTCTTAAACTTTTTGATTGAACCTGAATAAGGTAGAGTCCTAGTTAAAATACGTGGTGCTGCAGTTAAAGATTCTTTTCTAATGCATGTATGTAAGTAGGTTAATTGTGATTGCACATGGAACGCTGCTTGTGATACTGCCCAGCTTCAGAATGTTTTACAGAGTAGACAATATTGTTGTGGTGTTTTCCGCTTACAAATTCCTAGATTTAAATCAATTATCTTTATACTTTTTAATATCAATTATATTGATACAGTAATCTTTAATGGGCTGGAATTACCTTGACTTTCCTCTTTTCTTTCTATAGCATAAATTTCTCCATTTCGGTCAAAAATAGAACTGCTGGCATTAGTATCCTTAATTACACTGAATAGTCAATAAAGCAGTCATGGTAGGCAGTTTTCTAGTGGGCATTGATTACTGACAGCATTTCTTTGTGACCTGGGAATCAGCTTCAACTTCAGGTCTTTGCCAGTCATTACTGGCTCCATTATTGCTCTCTTAATTCTGATTTCTCCCTTGGCTTATGCCTGGTGTTTGCACTTCTTGATTCCTCGCTCCAGCTGCCTAGCTCCAGCTCAAGTGCCCTGTCCATGTTATGGTGGTGTTCTCTCCTTGTGGGTCTTCCACTGTCAGGTTTGTTATCTACCAGCAACAGTAGATGAATTGAGAGTATTGGAGAAAGATGCCCTGCTTTTGGTTCTCACTGGCACTCTGACGTTAAAAACAAGTAGTTAAAGCAAATTGTGGAGCATGCTCTGTGTAGACAGATGTGTTGAGAGAATTAGCTGTGTACTTGTTTAATTAATATACACATGGAAAATTTTCAAAAGCCTGTTGCATGTCTGCATTTGGATAGATTTGCACAAGAGCAATATTAAAAGGTACAAACTGATACTAAGGCTTGTCACATTTCCATTACCAATTTACATATATTAGGTACTACTTATAATTGTTTTTTAAAGGTGGTAACGTAAGATATTTTCCTCTGACCTTGTTTCGGAAATTAATGAGTCGTTTCTTCTGAAGCTTCCCCAAGTGTACCTGGCAATTGTATGAGAAGGTAAACTTAATTTTAGCAAAATTTTTAGCAGCTGGAAATGGGAACTTTTAAGGGAATATAATGGGCAACGTATAATCATCAAGTTGTGGTGCAGCTTGATGCAGGTTTTTTTATAGTTATTTTAAAATATTCTTAAATAAAATGTGTTGTATACAGTAATAGGATAATTGTGTATATTTAAAATTATCCTATTTTCAGTCAATATGGAGGGCTGCAGTGATTAAAAAACAGATTTTCAGCTATTTATTAGGTTCAGTTTAAATTTTAAAGGTAACTTTTTGTTTCTCTGTAGGATTAGTGTCTCAGTACTTGCCAGTAGTTTAGTTGGAGATAACAGTTGGCTGTTTTCATTTACAGGCAAATACAAAAACACAGACTGTAGATTGCTCAAATGTGAGGTTCTTAAGGATTTTTGCTTACAATAACATTACTGTATCAAAACTATAATCTTGGCAGTGTTTCTGTAGACATATTTCAAATTGGTTACACCCATCTTTTCGCTACATAATGCAGGGCTTTAGTTCTTAGGACAGAATTATATTTACAGGGGTGATGGAGCCAATTTCCCTATTGTTGCATCATCTGTTTCAAATGACTTCTTACCCATGTGTTCATTCTTACACACTGGTTACTGCCTTTTGAAATTCATAGTCCTTCACCATAAAATGTTTCTTCTACAGACATTTTGCAGTTGCAGTGTCTCAGAAACTGACTTCCAGAGATGAAGTATTGCTTTGAATGATCAAGTCTTAATGTTGAAATGCCTACTAGTTTATTTAAAGATTGCAACACAATATTGCCTTATTAGGAAAGAGTAATGAAACAATGTTTCAATAAAGGATTTAAAATTCATTTTTCTAGGGACGAAATCATCATAGTCTTGGTAAATACATCATCTAAAAATTGTAGTCTGTATTGGAGTAAGACAGGTCCGTTTGGGCCAGTATCCTGTTCCACATAGACAGAGGCTAGGTAAGGAAGAGAGTTTATTAACTAGAATGATGCCAAGTGAAACCTTACTTGAGCACGCCCCCAGCCTCTCAAAATGCCCAGCTCATTAAGTTCCTGATCTTTAAGTGAGATCATTGCATTTAATAGGCGTGATAATTTTTACTTCCATGAATGCTTATTGCTTTTTGAACTCAGTGTAACATTTTAGTATCCATAAAATTTCATTGCAAGAGTTATCATGACCTAAATTTACACTGTGTAAAGAGCACTTTTGATGGGTTTGCACCTGTCCTATAGTAATTTAATTGGTATCTCCCAGACAGTGAACAGTCTGTCATCCTTGTGTTGTTCAGAATACTGCAGCCAGAGTATTTAGCACAGCAGTGTATTAAAAGTATTGTTAGCTTTTATGGAGTTTTTGGGGTACGATGTAATTGTCCATATACTGTCTATATAACTAATAAGTGTTCAGTTTCATATCAAATTTTTAATGCACTTTTTTGTCCTGATATTAAGCAAGTGTTGCCACTGTGTTCTGTTTTCATCCAGTTTTGCTATGCAGAATTTCAGCATAGCTTTGATCAAAGGCATTGGTTTATTCTAAAGAATACTTGAAAATAAAATATGTATCTAGGTTGATGATTCGTCGCATTTGAGACAGCACTGTTTGAAAAGAACATCATTAAGTTCGATAGAAATGGTGATGGGCTTTTAACTACAAATGTGCTGCCATGCTGTGTGGTAATGATTGCTCTGTGTATTACATTTTTTAAAATTATTTCACATAGCTTAATTTAATCAGTTTGTTGTCAGGCTTTATCATTTGTGGGAGGTTTGGGGTTTTTTCCTAGCTCAGTAGTTGTTGACCTAATTGTCTGTTTTATAAATAAAAATAGCTTTTCTCCTTTACTGACAGTCTCCCTGGTCAAACTAAAACATAGTATTTGAGTAAGAACTTTTTCAAATTGTTTCTATGTTCTTGGAGGTTTTCCTATGAATTTCCAATTAGAACAGGAAGGCCAAATGGTGTAAGTGTTGCTATGTTAAGCAGATGGGAAATTTAAATGGCAGTAAAATATAAATGGAATGAGGAGCTTTGATACTGAACAGTATGCTTTCTGTCAAACATCCATTTAATTTACTCATTAAAAGCTGGTACCTAGGCTGGCTGTTTTTGATACTTTCTTTTCCTTTCTTAAAAGTAATGGGAAAATGTCATTTGATTGACCTAGTTTATCTTCTAGTTTTAAACTAGGTTAAATTAAAAATACAAATGTTCATTTCCTTCAAAGGCACTGAATAAACTGTTTTAATTATTAAAACACTTATTGGGTAACAAGATGTCTTTAAATTGGATTTCAGCAGGTTATTGTAGATAACATTGTTGATGTAATTTGTAATCTCAATATTTTCTGTGAATAAAGTGTAATAGAGATGCTGTATGACTTGTTCCATTGAGTTGGAGAACATTAAGTGGATACAAGTTTAATCTGAAGAATGTGTTGTGATACAGCTGTAGAAAAATAACCCTATTGTAGGTATCACTTTTTTGCAATACATATTTATTACATATTTATTTTTATTACATATTTTTATTACATTTACGTATTTTTACATATTACAATATTTTACATATTACATTTACATATTTTTATTACATATTATTATTTATTACATATTTAGCACATTAAATCCTTCTAGTTTCTTCCATTTGAATTGTATTATTTGTTTTAACTGGGTTTACAGCTCTGCTGGTTCATTTTAGCACCTGCTGTGGTATGCTTTCTATTTACTGCTTTGTAAATGTCTGGTTTTTCATTTTCAGATGTAGTTTTTACTTAACTCAGTCCTTGTTATAAATTTTCATAGTTTGTGGTGTCTCTCCTTGGTTGTAGTTTGCCTAATGGGGCAGCACTGGCAGTCATCTTAACCAGTGCCTACATATTAGTCTTGGTTCTGAGAATCTCACTGCATTCTTGTTATTAGGCAGATTATGCTCAAATCTGCTACAGGCTTATGTCTACTTACAGTACATTTGTTACATAATTTCACTAAATGACATGAAAATAAAAGAGAAGATAAATGCCAGCTATTTGGTACTGAGAGGAATGCAGACATTGCTTTTTATTTTCTTCAGCTTCCCATTTAGTGAATACAGAGTGGTAATGAATGAAATGGTTGCTTTGGCTTGGTTTTTTTTAAAGAGAGTTTTGAAATGCTCCTTAAAGGCTTTTTGAAGTATCAACCATTGGATTACTTTGGAGAGTGCTTTTAATCATATTTTTGTCCAGTGTCAAGTAGGTCATATTATGTGAAGAAGTTTTCAATAAAAGATTTTATCCAGTTTTCAGGTTTTTGTTTTCTTTTGTATTTTATGACATTTTAAATAGCTGGGGGGGTGGGGGGGTGGGTTTCTGTGTATGTAGTATGTAATTTTGTTTATTGGAAAATCAAGGTAAAGTTTTGTAGGAATACCGCTTTAAGTTTTATTACTTATAAATAAATTTTAAGTTCTTCATTTTGCTCTACCTTTTAAGTTTTAAAAAGTTTTAAAAGTTTTTAAGTTTTAAAACTGCTCTACAGTTTTAAATGTACACTGTTAAATTTCCAAAATACAAGTTTTATTGAGAAAATTTAGTGTTAAATAGGAAGCAAAACTTGCAGATAGAGGGCTTGAGCTTAAAACCGAAGGAGGTAGTTCTTTTTTGGAGAAAAACGTAGTGACACACATTTGAGTTACTTGCTGAATTTTGTGAACACTTGCCACGCTGTTTATTGGTTGTGATAGTGAAACATTAATGTAGCAGTTATCTGGATATTAAGCGGTCAAATGTTAAAGGCTTTCTGACAACTTGACATATGACTTTGGGATTAACTAGCTGGTTGTTCATTTCGGAGAAGTTTAGCTCCGATTAAATTTGCCTAGTTGCCTGAAGCCTCAGACTATGTAAATCTGCAGCCTGTCACTTCCTGTGATTGCTGGATTCAGTACATGCTTTTGAGAATGCCGTATTTTCAAAGGCTTTATGTATTCTGCTCACAGTGTTTGCTGAGCAGGAACTGTAGCTAAAAATAACTAAAATGAATTTCTCTGTCTCTCCTTCTTTTTCGCTGCAGGATGACGTAGCTTTGCCAAGGATTTATCAGCTAAGCAGAAAATGAGCTTAACATCCTGGTTTTTGGTGAGCAGTGGAGGCACTCGCCATAGGCTGCCACGAGAAATGATTTTTGTTGGAAGAGATGACTGTGAGCTGATGTTACAGGTAATTGTGCAACTTACATGTGCAACTGCTTAAATCATGAACTTAATGCACCACTTCTGATGATTAAATTCCACAGATGTTGGGGGAGCAATTGTTTTGATTAATTTTTTGTGTTCTTAGAAAAAGTTAGTTTAAATATATTGCCATCAATCATACAGTTATTGTCGCATTTTCTTCATATAAATCACATACTGAGTGCAAGAATAAAGACGAAATAAATTTTGCAATATGACCAGTAAAGTAGACTGTGTGCTCCCATAAAATGTGATAATGCTAAGTGCACTGGATGCTTTTGAAAAGAGCTTTCTTTTTTTTTGCAGCTCATAATCTAATTTAGTCACATGATTTGATGTAACTCTATCCCCGTGTCCTGATCTTGTTGTACAAAGGCAAATGAAGTTAGTAGAGAAGGATATGTCTCTATCTCTAAGGAAGTTGAATGACTCAGTCTCAGTTTCAGTGGAACTGTAAAAATACAAGTCTTAGTCAAAATAGCTTGATACTTCAGTAACTTCCTCAACTTCCAGAATTGCAATGCGGAACTCTTAGTGTAACTGTACTGTTATGTTGCCATATTTCATGCACTTTGTCCTGTCAAAACTGTAGTCTTGTGAGCTGCTTCTTTCTAGTATATGTATTTTTGAATGGTTAATGCTAGTATTTGGGGAGTTTCTTCTTGAATTCTTGTCTTTGTTTAAAGTAGAACTCTTAAGAGGACTGAACTTCAAAACTAATATTCGCAACCCTTTGTACCATTCAATAAAATATTTTCTTTTGGATTTTTTGTAACCAAGAGCATATGTGCAGCCATTAATGGCCAAATTAGAATCTCACTTACAAATGAAGTGCCTAGAAACCTTTTTTAATGTGTATTACTCAGAATGTAGTATCTCTAGTAAACTGCATTTGGCTTTCAGCCTCAAAAGGCATCCAAAGGTTTTATTGGTGAGGAAAATACTTTGTGCTGTTAAAAAGTAGTTGAAAATACTCTTAATTTCTTTTCAAAGAAATGCAGTATGATGTCTTGGTGATTTATGACGGAAGTATTAAAAAAATCCCGAACAAACCAACAAAGAAACACAAAAAACCCCAAACCCCAAAAAAAAAAAAAAGCCAGTCAAAAAACTCCACCCTCTTGTTCCTGCACGGAAGATCATAATCAAAAAATGTTATTTTACCACTAAGCTTCTTTTAATGGATTGTCGTCTCTGAATAAGGGAGCCTTTTCTTCCTTCTCTCTCCCCTGTGTCATCTCCTGTCTGTGGGTGATCAGTTCTTAGAGTGCAACTGAATACTCAAACATTTATTATTTTGTGTTATAAAACTTCAGTCATCACCTTCAAAAGTAGCTGCCTCTTTGATTAATATTGTGAATAGATTCCAGTCATTGACAAATATTATTTGCTGTGTATTGTCTTCAGAGGTAGTAAAAAGAATCAAGGGGCTTGGTTATTTTCAAGAATATTCTCTTTACCCTGGTGTTATGTTAGGTCTACATGCCAGCATGACTGTAACACCACATGCTGCTGAAGGGGGAGGAACCCACCAAAAGAGAAGCTAATAATGTGTTCTTGTTCTGTATGTATAGCTCTTTGTGTAGGCCCTTCCTTTCCACTCTTTGCAAATCAGTTGTTCTCTTACTGCAAAGCATGTGGACAATGCATGATAAAGAAAGCAGAATGTAATGCTTTTATTCATAATCTCTTGACAGAAAACATGTTATAAAAGCCTTATTAAAAAGCATTTCAATTCTGTTGCGTGCTTGATAGAATTAGACCTCAGACCTGGACCTAACCACTGTTGTCCTAACAGAGGTTTTGTTCATGTCTGGGAATACCAATTTGCTTTAACTGGGTTATTTTCTAAATATGCTCAAACATAGTGTGCAGTCTTAGTCTTTAGCTAGCTGCTCCAATGCATCACCCTGCTTGCGAATAAATACCACGTTTTCCCACTTCTTTCACCGTTATGTTTAGAAAACTTGTTGAATCTTGATGGGAGAATCATCCTCAAGGTGTAAAATTGTACATTATTCATAATATCAAAATTATTTCCAAAGAGAAATACTCTTATTTTCTGTATTCTGAACATTTTCTTAGTAGTGTGAATTGGATTGAAGAGTCTTTGTCTGAAATAATGCTAGTTACAAATTTATTTTAACTGAAGATGGAGTTTTCCGCTTCATATTCATACAGCTCTTAGCAGAGCTATTTTATGATTTTCATTATTTCTGCAGTCATGTGTAAATCTTTGTATTGGGTCTGGCTGGGATGGAGTTAATTTTTTTTTTTTTAGAAGTCCTTATGGTGCTGTGTTTTGGATTTGTGACCAAAACAGTGTTGATAACACACAAATATTATAGCTGTTACTGAACAGTGTGCGCACAGTTTCAAGGCATTCTTTCTTCCTCACTTTTTCCCTTCTACACACACGTGACTATGTTGGGGGTGCATGAGAAGTTGAGAAGGAACACAACCAGAACAGCTGTCCCAAGCTGACCAATAAGTATGCCTATAAGTATCTAAAGGGTGGTTTGAAGGAGGAGGGAGCCAGACTCTTTTCAGTGGTTGCCAGTGAGAGGAC
>JAOXNO010000024.1:39216339-39371894 GCA_028565335.1 Limnodromus scolopaceus
GACTGGCCTATAGTTCCCTGGGTCTTCTTTTTTCCCTTTTTTGAATATTGGGGTTATGTTCCCCTTCTTCCAGTCTGCGGGAATTTCAGCAGTCTGCCACGATTTCTCAAATATGATGGAAAGCAGCTTAGCAACTTCATCCGCCAGCTCCCTCAGGACCCGTGGATGGATTTCGCCACGTCCCATGGGCTTATGCACCTTCAGGCTCCTTAAGAGGTCTCGAACCTGATCTTCTCGTAAAGATCAGGTAAAGCCTGATCGTAAAGTTTAAAGATCGTAAACTTTCAAGCTAACTTTGTCTTGCATTTCAAAGTCTGTGGAGGGATACATACAGCTGATTATTCATATCTCTTTCAAGGAAGATGCTAGATTCTTAGAAGTTCAGATATTACATTCTTTTCAGGTAAAAGGAGAGGGAAGATCTCAAGAAAGCCAGGGAGAACATAGGGGAGAGGAACTTAACAGTGTAAACTGTAGCTTCTTAATGCAGACTTGAATCAAGCCTTGAGGAATAGTTTAAGGCAAGATGCTGTGCAGAAGTTTTTTGTCAGGTCACACTGTGGACAAATTTTTCATCCTTGTTTTCTGGTATCTGAAGTCACTACATGAACTCTTTTTTTTTTTTTTTTTTTTTTTTTTTTTTTGCACCAGTACTTACTAGGGCTTGTTTCTCTCTTAGAATTTTATGTAGGTGACTTTCTAGAATGTTATTTAGGTCTTGAATAATGTAACTTTAAGCCCTATTTATGTTCATTTAAGCTTTTTCCCAAAGAGATGAAATTGTTTTCCAGCTCTTCCAAATTACATGTCAGAGGTCCATTTGACTTGAACAGGTTATTATTCTTCCTTCTTGCTGCCTCTGTAATTAGTCATTCTGTATACCTTGGGTGTTCTCTTGAAATTTATGCCAGCATGTTTTTGCAAATTTCTTGTTCTTTTTTGCTGTTAGGTTTAATCCAGACCTTGAAATCAGAGTGTTTGGTAATCTGTACTGCCTCTGACTGCCAAATGATATGGCTGGTGAAACTGGGCAAACTTTCAGAAACATAAATTTTACTCCAAATCCCTGAAAGCTTGTCTGATTTCTCCAACTATGTTTCCAACAGGGATTTCAAGGAGGAGAGGAATATTTATTGTACAATAACTGAATTTTCAAAAGGTATTGTCAAGCCTACGGAATTTGCTCTGTTTTCTTGCTAGCTGATGTAATAATGTTATTTCTGCTTACAAATGTTGTTACACCTACTCTTTCAGGAGTCACAATATATTGTGTTCTTTATCACTGCTATTTGGAGTTACTGGGATGTAATCACTTCATTTCTCCTTTAAGTCATTTGATAGTGTTTAGAAACAACAAGCTACCTCGGAACTCTTATATCAAATGTTAAATGCTGTACAAATGTGATGATAAATCACTTCTGACAGCTAATTCAGTTTGAAAAAGCAAACTACAAGAAAAATAATGAGTGGAGGTTCTAATTTGAGGGAACATTAATCAACAATTCAGTAAATACTGCTAACAGGATTAAACTTCTAAGGAACTTTTTCAGGGCCAGTGGCATGTCAGCAGCTTGTTTAGCAATTTAACCTGGTTTAACTTTTCTTTTGAAATATTTTGTGAAGCAGATGGCGATTTGAGCTTATAGTTTAATTCCACAGTGGATCACCAGTAGAAAATTTGCAATGCTGAAAGCTTTCTTATAAAATCAGTTAAGTGATTTATCATTTTATTCTTTTGGAATTTAAGGGTATCTCTTTCTGTCCTTGTTTATTTCTGTAGACGTTTGTGAATGATGTGAGGATTCCAGAACAGACATACATCACTCTGAAGTTGGAAGATAAATTGAGATTCGGATATGATATCCTTGTCATAAAAATGCACAGTGCCCTGACAAACTTTTCTTGCTAGAAGTACGGTTGTGTTAAATGAAGAGTTCTCATACTATTTTAGAAGCAACTTTGAAATATTTATTTCACCCGGTACTATAAAAATGCCTACAGTAGAGAAAATTGCGGGTTTTAGAATACTGTATTTTGGTCGGAACTACTGATAAAGTACATTTCATTGTTTCTCACTGCA
Organism: Limnodromus scolopaceus; assembly: GCA_028565335.1. Classification (NCBI taxonomy): domain Eukaryota; kingdom Metazoa; phylum Chordata; class Aves; order Charadriiformes; family Scolopacidae; genus Limnodromus; species Limnodromus scolopaceus. Next base: position 39,218,420 of record JAOXNO010000024.1, read on the forward strand.
AGAAACCTCAACTTCCAATTACTATTTAAAACCTAATCTGCAACTTCTGTTTCACAAAGTAATGTTTCATTTCTTTGAGCCAAATACACAAATATTAGTATCATATGAGACTGTATACACATAGAGAAGATTACAAGTAATTAATTACTCAGCAAACTGCTAAATAAAAAAAAAAAGAGAACTTATATTATTACAACAGTAAGGTATCTACTCAATGTTCTATTTACAAATAGTAAATAATTGTGGAGTTGCTTTGATGAATATGATTGTACGTGCTAGTCCTAGCAGTTGACGTATTTGTAGAACAAGTGTCAACATTCCAATTAACAGTAGGTTGCAGAACTGTTGCTTTTCTGTGAGATCCTCTAGTGAATTGGGAAATCTTTCCACTATTTTCCTTAGCATTTCTTACATACTAATCTTTTTACTGTCGTCAGGGGAGAGATGAGAGTCCCTGAAGAAGCACTAAAGGTAACAGTGTGCAGTTCCTAGATTTTCTTCTGTCATTTTGTATTGGTAACATAGGGTTTTCTTCATTCTTTGAGGTGTTTTTTTTCTCTATTTAATGTCATGTAGCATGAAAAATTTACAAGCCAACTCCAATTATCCCAAAAATCTTCAGAGGCAGAAGGGTCGAAGCAAACCAGCTCCAAAAGCTCAGAGTCCAAGGTAGCAGACTCCACAGCTGAAGTGCACCACAAAACTACAGAAGCTCTGAAATCTGAAGAGAAATCAATGGGTAAGATTCATTTTTGCTGCAGAAGCACACAAACTTGGAAAGGATATTTATTTGCCTTGCTGGGATGCTTGTGAAAGACTATAGATAGATGTAAAAACTCCACATATGTGAAATTTTAAACATACTTTAAGTGTAATCAATAACTTTCAGAATTGAATTTCTGCCTTTTTTACTGTAGCATCCACATGTACAGAAATTCTATTCTTTCAAGAGATCAGGTCAAAACATCCAATCAATTTATGAAGGTAGAAAACTTAAGTATATCAGTGCATTTGGAGTTATTTAATCTTTATGTTTAGATATGTTTAATCATGTTTATGCTTCCTGTATGTGATAGTATTTTCAATTCTACTGTAATTTAAGTATTACCTTTTTAAAAAAATAATTAAAAATGGTTGTGCTCAGTAAAGTTTTACACAAAGTAACTTTCAGCACTCTGTAGTAACTGTCAGCAATTTGGAACCTTGGCAACATTGCAAAATTTGATCAGTTTTTCATGCGGTGAGCTCAGATTTCATTGAAAGGTCAATGTGGGTAAAAGTAGGAATCTTCTCACAGAAGTAACAGCGGACAGCTTTTAGGAATGTAGTGCTGTGCAGATGACTTCAGAGTGAAAGCAGAAAATAATGTTTACAGATGTATCAGGGTAACAATAAGACATGTCGGCTGCCTTTGCATAAAGGTTTGTGCCAGGAGTTTTGATCAGGTCATTAGTAAGCTTTTATATTTAGAACCCAGATCAGTTATCCAGCCTCCAAGTTTGTTTTGTATTTAGGCAAATGCATGCAACCAATTCACGTCAGCTTCCAGGAGATACGATCCAAGCAAATTACTCTCTTCACGTTATTTTAACCTAAATACCACAACTGAACAGAAGAGTAATTTCCTCTGCTTTGGCTGATTTTATAGATCTTTCTGCGATGCCTCGTGGGACACCTTTGTATGGACAGCCAGCCTGGTGGGGTGATGATGAAGCTGATGAAAAAAGTGGTTCTAAGCCGGATAGCAAGCATGAAGAAAAAATGCATGACACAGGGGCTTCAGGTAAGTCAGTTGTCTTATTTTCATGGGGTTTTTGCTCTTTACTAAAGTGCATATATTCTTAACTAGCAACCTAAACAGATATTAATGTTTGGAAGTTTCATAGACAGTTTGCATAGATGAAAGCCTATTAAAATTAGGTTAGTTTAAAAAATTTATTCTGTGAGAAACTGTGCATTTCCAGAGACCTATTTCATGTATGATGTATCAGTTTTCTAGTATATAATACAATTTGTTATCAATAAATATAACAAATATCGTTACCTGAACCAGTGTGTCTTATTTATCAATTTAATCCCTATCTGTCATTTTATATGCTCGAAATTAGAGATTGCATAGGGATATTTTATCAGAATTATTCCTGAAAATAAATGGTGCTATATTATTTTTGTATTTGACTTTTAGCTCTATAGGGTGATCTATGCTAACAGTCTCTCCTGTAATTCAATAATGTTGCATTAGTGGGAATTGTGTTTTATAGTTCTTGCAGTAAGGATTCACATAGTCTAAAGTTAAACTGATAATGTTTGTTTCCCCATAACATAGATTTATTTTTTTTAATTTAGCTTGTCTGTGCACAGTATGTATTGCTGAAACTTAAATCTCAATATCTATAATTAGGCTTCTAAGTCTATCCATCAGGCATATAAATAAAGTGATCGCTATTCTAATAAAGATAATGAATTTAAAACTTACTCAACTTAGGACAAAATCCAACCATGTCTATTTAGCTGTTCACACACGCATTTGAGGCCCAACAGTTTTAAGTTTGCAGATTTTTAAAGTACTGTAGGTGAGGTGGGAATTTCTTGCCTCCTGCAATAGCAATTGCCTTGTTTGTCATGAATCCCATTTTGCAGTACTTGGAATAAACTCTAAAAACATGTAAAATAAAATAAAACTAACAGTTCAGTGTAATAAAGTCAACATCTTTGGAGTTAACTTTTTGTAAGAGCCTTTAATGACCTTTTTCATATTAGTCTAAAGCTGTCACAACTAAGACAGTAAAGTCAGTCTCCTAAGATTTGGAGTACTAGAAAGAAACTAGGTGAAAACATTTAAATTACTGATGAGTTTTGTGCAACTTAACTTTGTCATGTATAAAAGAACTGTGTCATAGTGCAGTACAGTTGTAAAAGACTTTCTTATTTGGTTGGTTTTTTTGTTAAAAACTTTTCTACCATACGTGGCATGAGTAGAGTATGCTATTGTGTGCTCCTGTGGAGGCTTTAAAAACAGGTTTAATATCCTACAGCAGTAATCTGTAATCTATAGCTCTGCAGTTCAAATGTTGTCTAGAAATATGTTCTTCAAAGATTTTTAGGCATTCATAAGGAATACAAATTTTCTTGCTAGTGACAGTAATAATGAGGGACAATGACTTATTTGGTGTTCCACTTTGATTTTTCTCAACAAAACAGAAAATCACGTATGTAATCAGTTACAAAGAAAAAAAATTAAGTCCTTGCCTTCAAGTCATGCCGTTGATAGAGTTGCTAGCCACATGACTCTCCTTGCTTTCCAGATTACAGAAAGTATTAACTATTGGCTGTGAAACCTGTGGCTATATCTTGCTGTATGTGCCAAAACAGGGGTGGTAATGTCTCTGGTATCTGTGTTTTTATTGCTTAGATGCCAGTGTCTGCAGCAAACTAATATAACAAAAGTATGAATTCATCAAGCTTTTTATGCTCACATGTATCTATCTATGTTGTTTTAATTTTAAAAACATGCATGTTATTTGCCCTCGTTATATATAGGAGTATTAAAAAGTAATATCCTTAAGTCTGTGTTCTTGGCGCCATGCCATTAACAAGGTATGATGCAAGATTCCAGCTTCTGTTTAGTAGTATGCTTATTCTTATTTTGTCATAATTTTAAATTGATTTTCAGAAGCAATATTGCATCAAGTGGTTTACATACTCTTGTATTTATTTTACCAAGAGATTTTTCAGAATGCGATCTATCAGTGCTTCTGTCTTAGTTCCTGAGTTCAGAATAAAAGAAGGTTCAAACTTCCTCTCAAACTAATCAAGGAGGTGCAGTCTGTTTCATTAGTAGATGAAAACAAATTTCTTCTAGAGGGACCATCAGTGATGGGGATATTTTGATATACTTTGCCTTAGTGAAGTAATCATAAGGTAAATGATGAATAGAGAAGATGGACTAATATTTTCTACAGTGTTTAACTGATTTTGATTTTGTTTTCCATATATATACACTATATAGAAAAATAAAGCTTGAGCATGGAGTCTTCCTGGCAAATACATTTCTTTTCTCTAAAACATACAACATGTTAGAAATCTCCTTTGTTTATGTTGTTGTTGTTTAATCATGAATTTCTCTCCAACAAATAGAATTAATCTAAGTAGAGTGTAGGCATTGCTTCTATTTCCTCAAACTGTAAGACTAATAAATCTGGAAGAATGGAATTCAGTTTAAATAAGCACATACTAAACAAAAGCTTATGTGAAATATTATGGGAAGACACTGCTGGAAAAAAACCCAAAACCTAACATTTTTGCAAAACAATTTAATTAGGGGGGATGTGGAGCTAAAATCCCGTATGTAGACAAGTGTTTTATTTATCTTGATCACTAAATCTCTGTAGGCATTAGTCGTATCTTTTACTAGTCTGGCTTTTGACTTTTGTAGATGTTTTTTTAGTAGTGTTGATAGAGAGCCTGAGAGGATAGAGCAGATAAGAGTTGACATATGCCTCTATAATTAACATTTAGTTAATTTTCAACAAGTTAGTATGTATTTTCTTCATCTGTTTAGGTTTTATAACATAGATAATATAGTAATTGGAAATCAATATAAAGGAACACTTTAATGAAAGGAAATTGGAAACTTAACAAGACTCTCGTGTTTGGATAACTTTCAAATAAAAACAAACTCCAATAAAAAACATTCAAGATTGATGCAGTTATTTATTCTTTCATGGGCTAAATTGTATTAAGCATTTAAAACACCACTTTGGAACATGATTCTTACTATAAACTGCATAAAACTAAGTACATTACAGGTGAATTCACGTATGTAAGTACTTAAACTTTTTGTTCAGTAACTCAAATCAATAAAGCCAATATCATTTAACAAATTAATCCTATGAAGAACCTACTTCATGCTTTAATGATTTGGTACATGATTATTCACTGAATAGAAAAGAAGACATGAATTGTAACAGACGGAGCAAGGTTTAATGAGGAGATTGAAATCGGAGATTTGTTTCTGCTAAGCCAACTATAGACAATTAGTCTTTACAGTTTCAAGTTAATAAGATTATTTCAATGTCTTTATGTCACAATGAAAACTCACTAATGGAAATTATTTGCAAACAGAGCAGAATAGCCTGGACAACTTTAAAAAGAAAAAAACTTTCTGCTTTTTTTAGACATACATGTTGCTCTTAATGATCTGTAGATCTACTAGTCTCTATTAAAATGACCAGTTGCATATATACCTATAGTCTCACGTTCTCAATGCTGCAGCAGTTAAACTTACATGTTATTAGCAAGTTTACCGAGTGTGTAATTATTATTACCACGTGTTACACTCTCACTTCCTGGAAAAGCATAAACTGCATTCTCTGCTGATTTCATTAGTGTTAGAATTTTACCTCATTAATGCCTTTACTAGAAATCTAAGAAAAAATAGAAGTCAATTTTTAAACAGTTTTTGAGAATCTGAAGTGGATTTTTTCCATTTGGAATGAAGTATTTTTTAATTCCAGCATTGCATAACAGTATATGAGATTATGCTCCTCAAATTTAAGAAACGGTGTCATTTTAAGGTAAAGCAGGCTGACTTTAAAGTACTAGAGTAATCCATGTGCGCAAAAGTTTGCACACATGTTTAATCACTGGTATTAACATTAAAGTTCCTAGAAGTTTGTTCTAGAATTTTGCTGAGTTTGGCCCTGAAATACATGAAAGCTCTGCATATATAAGACTTGCTTTGTAAAGCTACAGCAGCGAATGTGCACAGTATGTCACGGGGAGCTTGCAGAACTTTAGAGCCATTACAGCAACATATTTAAGTAAGATTAGTTTTGCACTTTTTTCACTTTAGCTCCTTTAAAGCATGTAGTTAAACGATTTATTATCACAGGTGGGGATTTCTATATAATACTATTTTATATTTTTATTTAGAAAAAGAAATTTTCATATTATTTCATAAGACAGGTTATGACATTAAAAGACAGAGATCCTCCTATTTAATACTAGTTGCATCATTACATGTGTTTTTGCAATATTGTCTTTAAATAACAATTGAAAAATATGGTTCAGCCATAAAGCAAAAAAGGAACTTAAAAGGTAATTGGGAAATAAAAAGTAATAAAATGGAGAGAAGGAGAAAGGAAAAAAAAAATATATCAAGCATTTGAAAGTGCTAACTTCAGTTTCTTTTCATTAAACATATCATTGCACAGTACTGAATATAAAGCTAACCCTAGAAATATGTTGGGGTATTGTGGAAATAGGATATTTTTGCTTCTTCTTATACTTTCTGCAAATAAATATTTTGCTCCAGGTTTACAGACATTTTTTTCAAGTGCTTTGTAATTTCCAGATCATTTTCTTATACAAGTTTTATTTCTAAAATTGTATTTTTAAGGGAGAAAAAAAGAACATGTCAAAAAAATCTGAAAACTGCAAAATATTTTCTGAGCTTTCATCCTACCTTTGCAGATGATAACATACATATACATATACGAAGGTGATTTCTTGCATACCTGATAGATTGTGTTGAATATCACAGAACACCTATGACATTTCTTGTCCAGATTGGCAGGCAACATTTTAATATTCTGACTATTTCTATGCATGACAGATTAAGAAAAAAAAAAACCTTTAAACCCCAAGAAGTCCTAAAAAGTGTAATCAATTATGCTAATGACACCAGGTGAATGTTGTTTTTCTGATGATCATCTCTGAGATTATTCTAGTAGAGAATGTCCCTGAATCTCCATTTGGTTAGGCCTGTGATTTCTGAAATATTACATAGTTTCCCTCTTAGCCTCTCCTAGACTCATTATTTCATACATAGTCTCACTACACCTGTGTGGCAGCTACAGTTACCGCTTCCTTATTTGCCTTGCAGGAACAATTGCACAATTGCCTTTTGAAGCTCTAGACCTTTGTAGAATGAGAGCACCTTCTTTACAGATATCCTCGTCGTTTTTCTGCCCCTTTCCTTTCACCCTTGCCAATGAAGAAATCTCTTCAGTTCCTGAAGAGATAGCAGTTCACAACATGTCCACCCCCTCGTTTTCCCAAAACACATTTTCAGTTCCAAACAATTGTCTTTTTTGCTGTACAGATATGCTGCTCGCTCTCGGTAGAGCTGTGATGACTGCTATCTTCTGTATTTGCTTGAGGGTTTTCTCTTAAAGCTACCTGTATTTAGTCTGATACGTAATTTCCTTCATCTTGGCAGATGACTTTTTATAATAGGATTTCAAAGGTAAGGCTATTTTCTAGATGACTGTTTGTAATATTTAGAAAGCTGTAAGGACTTGCGTTTAGAATTTGGGTTAAAAATTCCGAAGAGTGGTTCAGATCAGAATCTGTATTGGTTTTTTTTGTTTCCTCATTGTTTTCAATTCCTTATTCTAATCAATTCTGATGTATTTAAGTCTTCTGAAAATGCAAGTACTTCAGACTGAAAATAGAATTTTTAAGTAATTACCTTGTACTTTTATTTTCATATTTTTCATTATATCATTTCTAAGAATTTTTCTAGTTTAGAAAAATTTACAATGTACTTGTAGTTCAGTTTCTCACTTCTTTTGATTAAACTTTGTTATAATTTAGATTCAAATGCTATTATAGCATCTGTTTAATCAAAAATATTAAAATCAAATACTGTGTGTATCGTAGAATAAACAGTTGATTTCAAATTTTAAATTTGGTGCAAGCACGTTTCACAGGGAAAATTTTTTTATGAAGTTGGCCGTCTACGCTGACAAGCTGGTGTTACAGATCCACTCATCCTAAGCCTACCAGACATCTGATGCAGTTTGGCTACAGTCTTATAATTTTCAAAAGATATTGATGAACCAGTTATTTCATGTGTACTTAAAAATACACATACTGTATTAGACAGTTATCTTTTAAAGGAGCATTGCACACTATGTCTTGCTTAATTAGTTGTTACAGGAATTGCATTAAACTGTAGGCTTGAAGCCCTGAACAGAACCAGAGGGAAAAAATAAGGTATATATGAACTGGCTTCCTGGTGGGTTACTCTGCTATTCAATGATGCTGTTGCTTACTGTAAAGATCCTGCCTCTAGATTTCATCCTGCTAGAGCTTGATCCATTCCAGCTTGTTACTAGCTGGATGAAGCAGAGAGCGATAGTAGTTTACCTAAAATCTAGTAGCTGCAAAGCATGATCATTGTTTATTTCTATACATTTTATGTCTGAGCATAGAAGCTTTTTTTAACTACCTTTGCATCAGTAAAATAGATTCATTCTATATTGTTTATCTGCTGGCATAATGTTTTTTAGGAAGGAGACTAAAAAGGCATTCTGTTTCCTGGGCAGGGGAGTAGTGAGATGCTGTTGTAGTGCCTGAAAACTGCCCCACAGAGAAGAGGTGGCTGACAGTGCAGTGAAAAGCATTAGTTAGGGTATTTTTGGAATGCAACAGCACAATATAAAAAACTGTCTGAATTCTGAACATCTTTAGTGTTTGTATCAGCTACTTTTAGATAAAATAAATTAAAACAGCTGTGTTACCTCCATCGGAGTTACTTTATCCTGTTGGTATCCAAGTATGGCAATAATAATGTGTACTATTTTTGCTATCACTCCATAATACCATTCTTTTTCTAACTTTTCCAGCTATTATACTGTCCCTTAATTAGTTCTATTTCTCTGTATCAAACTACCATCCTTTTTTAATTTTAAACCTTTTCCTAAATCTTCACAAGAAGCATGCATTTGTGAGGAACAGCATAGGCACATTATGCCATCCTGCATCCTTTACCCCTTAAATTCCTGGCTCCAGTATAATGTTTCTGTTGCTACCTTATTGCATAATAATTTCATACACAAACGTTAACTCTCTCAGCAGATATAGTGTGGCTATTTTTAGTGCCAGAAATCTCTTAATTGCATTCTTATTCCTTTACTTAGCAATCTAAAATGATTTCTTAAACATCTTAATGTGGTTCATGATAAATCATGTAGCAATTATTCAGAATTCTTTTGCTGGAATGTAACTTGCCATCGCTACTAACATCTCAAGCATCTGTTGCTTATAGCACATCTCTGCACCAGATATTTTGGCTCACTTACTAGTTCATGAAATGCAACCAGAAGGTTTGTTTTCTTAAAGGCACATTGGTAGCTTTGCCAGCAACCACAAGAAGCTTTGGCCTTCGTTCAGGTTATGCAGTGGGACTTTCAGTTACTACCCCGTGCTTTTTCCACATTCTGCTTTCTTTACCCAGTTAGAGCATGGTTTGGTAACATTCTGCATGTGTCCAGCTATTGTTGCTTTTTCTGTTCATCTGCAAATTATGGAAACAAGTAAAATAAGAGCAGGTGACCGTAGGATTTAGCTCGATTCTTTGATTTTATCTTGTGTAGAAACATAAAGTGTTTGAAATCCATAACACTTTCCAGTGCTTATCACTGTTAAACTTTTCAAGCCAGAATTAATGTTTATCTTGCAATAATGTGAAAATTGCTTTTCCTAAGAATATTACCAAACAAAATTATACTAGCTATCCGCTGAGGAGTTGGAAAGCCGGAACACTAGCACTTGTTTTGGGAGCACCTTGATTTTATATTTTTTCAATAGGTTGGAATTGCAATAATGATCATCTCAACTATTTCTCTAATGTGATTTCCCTGTTTTCCATGTGCTAATAACTCATCTGACCTTTACATCATCTAAAAATTTTTGGAATGCAAGTTTCCTTTGACAAATTCTGAGTGAGATTTTTGCCACTTTACAATCCATACAGCCAAAACTCGTGCTGTCTTTTTAGCAATACTTCTTATATGTAATTCTGGAAGTATTTTTCCAGAACTACGTTGCTCAATCTTCTCCACAATCTTACTGTTTATTCCAGAAATTACTCAGGTGGCCTTTACAGGAGTTCGGAAACTTCTTGAAGAACCTGAAGTTCTCAAGTATTGTGAAATCTATTTTTTTATTTTTCTTAATAGGATGCAGCACAGATGTCAAGCAACCTGAGGAGCAATCTGCAGCTGCAAGTGAAGAACTTTATCCTTTCTGTAGGGAACCAAGTTATTTTGAAATCCCCACAAAAGAATTCCAGCAACCTTCGCAGGTAGCAGAGAGCACTATTCATGAAATTCCAACAAAAGACACCCAAAGCTCCCACGCAGCAGGCGCAGGGCATGCTTCCTTTACCATTGAATTTGATGACAACACTCCAGGAAAAGTAACAATCAAAGATCACGTGACAAAATTCACATCGGAACAGCGTCACAAGTCAAAAAAGTCTTCTTCCTCCAGTGGTCAGGACCTGCCTGGGCTTCAAACGGTGATGATGGCCGCAGAAAGCAAAGTAGCAGATTGGCTAGCACAGAACAATCCTCCTCGAATGATATGGGAACCAACAGAGGAGGATTCCAAAAGTATTAAGAGTGATGTTCCAGTGTACTTGAAGAGACTGAAAGGTAAAGTGAATAATTCCAGCTGTGCTTATTTTTGAAAGCAACAATTCCTCACCAGCATCCAGTGAGCTGGATCCCTGAGCCCTTGCGGAGTTCAGTTGAAGTCACAGATACTCCACATGCGCGCAAGGATCTGTGCTGGGAAATTTTATTGCAGTATTAAGTCTTAAAAAGAGGATAGAAAGCCAAATCCTAAATCATCTTACAGTAGGTGTACTAATTGTAGATATTCTAGTACAGCTGAAAACATCAAGTATTTAAAACATTGATCTTGAAAGGGAAAAGGAAAAAAACCAAACCTTAGTTAAACTTCATATATTTCACTTTTTCCCATGCGTTACTTTAAAAAGCTGAATTGCTTTTTAGAATCAAAGCTCTGAAGTTCAAATTATGCTTTTAGCAACTCTTCCAATAGCATATGTTCTGTGAATATTCATGTGCTCTAAGAAAATAATTTATGGCAAAGAATACATCATATGGTTATTCTGCTTAAATCGATCATGTATGATGGAGTCGAGTTTGAGTCAGGAATCTGAAATAGACCAAGAGCTTCAATTTTTATACTAAGCTTGCAGAATGTTGTATTTATAAGAATGCTGCTGTTGAATGGTATTTCAGGTGATTGTACATGTTCATTTACTGCAGACAGTGACATTTCAAATAAAATTAAATCAAATGCTAAGTGTGAAAAGTATATTTTCTTTTGGATGCTACTTAGCAGAATAGAGAGGAAAGTAGTTCAGATGAAGATTCTGGTGACATTCAAACTTTCAAAATGAAAACTGAAGAACTTTTTTAAGCCTCTCCTATTTTCTGTTCTTAATCTCAGCAGGTTAACCCTGCAATTCCGATTTTTCTTGATTTTGCAACATTATCATGTCTAGCTCTTAAACCAACTGGGATGGGTACAACATACTTTGTCTTACTGATCAAAAGTCTGCTTTTTAATGCTGAATTTTCCAAATTAAGCTAAAGAATAAAATTTTGAAAACAGAATTCTATCAATGTGCTAGCATTAAGATAATAACATAAAGTTTCTTCTAGAGTATATCACAGGGCATTCTTTGGTCATCATGATACTGTATTCTATTCCATGAAATATTTGCCATGTCACTTTGATAAATAGGAAGGGCTTTTTTTACAAGGCCTTATCCTTTTCCTGGCAGAAACTGCTCCAAGTTTGATAAATTTTCATCTGAGAGAGGTGGAAATTATGCAAATTATGGGGTGCATGTGGCTATAATAAATATCTGAATTTTGTAAGCTTCTGTGATCTGTTTGTATTCTCACTTATTACTTGTACTTTTTAAAATTGTGAAGGTAGAGAATATACCTAGCCACTTTGAAAGTTCGATTTAAAAAAAAAAAAATCTTCAGCTTTTTCTTAAAATATCCTGTACTGAAGACACACTGCTAAAATTATGTTATATGACTGTCACTGTAGAGTTGATATTTAATATTTGGAAGTGTATGAACCATCACGTTGTTTTCTTAGGCACTGTGTAATTAAGTAGCAAACAGGAATGTAAGTTAGGATTTCAGCTGTGTATTCACTGCTATTCATCTGATAAGTAAGGTTTCCCAATATGTGATTACTGTTTAATTGAATAGGAGCTGCCTATCCTAACTATGCAAGTGAGAGAACCTTAAAAAGAATAATTATACTTTGTATGTACACATGAGTAAGACTTGATCCAAAAGGGTTCAAAGAAGGTGAAACTGTTCCTTCCGAGGAACTGAGCTAAATCTCAGAAGTGTAGACACTTTCATAGTACATGAAGTTGCCCTGTGTTAAATATGACTTAATATATATGGGTATCCAGTCTTCCATGCATTTTCAGGTATCATTACAAAGTATATTTATATGCTTATATATGATTTATTAAATATTTAATCCTTATTCATAGATCTCAAAGTAGTTTGTGGAATTAATAAGTAATAACAATCATTTTACATGCATATAGCAGACGCTGAGTGAATGATGGAAAAACTCATTGTATTTCTTGGAAAGAGTAATAAAGAATTAATTCCAATTTTCAGTAGACATTTCTCATGATGAACTGTTGTAAATGTGTGAGGAATCCAACACTATGAACTGTGGCTGTCAAATGGGTATTTTCAGCTACCAGAAGGACTATTTTAGGGTTTTCTTTTTCCTCTTAACCTTGCCTAGAATGTTTCAGTATTCATTAGTGATCAACTGGCTGTGTAACAAAATCAATATAATTCAGAATCATACTATAGTACAGCTGGTAAAATACTGGCTTTTGTAAGTCACTGATAAGTATTTACACATGAGAATATTGGTGACAAGAGTAAGTCATTGTTTGACTCATAGCAAGTTGAATGCATTATCAGGAGCTGTACAATATTTGCAGAGCCATGTACTGAAAGCTGTTGGAGGCTAAACAGAAAACCAATTTGAAATTCTTTCTTAATTTGCTGGTTTGTTTTGTGTGTATTGGGTTGGAGTTTGGGCTTTTTTTTGTTTGTTTCATTGTGCTATGTATTCTTTTGCTTTGCTTGTAGGGAATAAGCATGATGATGGCACACAAAGTGATTCAGAAAATGCTGGTGCACACCGGCATTACAGTAAGCGGGCAGCACTTGAAGAACATTTCAGGCATCATCATACGGAGCTGAAAAAGTCACATCAGAAAGTCCATTCCACAGAAAAGCAGCAAGAGCAAACCGGTTTGAGTCAGACTGCCTTTATGATTGAGTTTTTTGATGAAGACCATCCTCGAAAGAGACGTTCTTACTCTTTTTCTCAGAATGTAGGAGCTCTGTGCTCAGAATCTCCATCTCCAACACCTCATGCACGAGCTGAAAGAGTGAAACCGACGTCAGGAGAGAAAGCGGTCCCATCATCTGTGCAAGCCAGCTCATCACATCACAAAGCTGTGCATGGTGTTCATGCAAAACTTCTAAAACAAAAATCAGAAGAACCCTCTGCTGCATTACCTGTCTTACAAGCTGCATTGCTAAGGAGTTCGGGAAGCCTTGGCCATAGGCCTGGTCAGAACCAGGAGATGGACAAAAAGTTGAAAAGCCAACATATTTCTGCTGCTACTGAAAAGGACAATGAGGATGACCAGAGTGACAAAGGTACTTACACTATTGAGTTGGAAAATCCTAATTCTGAAGAAATGGAAGCCCGTAAAATGATTGACAAGGTGAGAAACCTAAAATGTATACTGATGTTCAAGTGGTATGTGATGTGTGGGCAACAGCCTACCACTTCGGTTTTACTTATTAAAGCTAATGCAATAATGCAAGTTTTTAAGGCAACCTATAATGATGAAACATGGAATGTCATAAAAGCAGCAGCAGGCATTTGGTTAAAAATTATTCCTTTTTGATACTGCTGTTCTTTTAGTTTGGTAGTTTTAATGCATTTTCAAAATATTTAAGTACTGTAAGAATACTAGGGAGCAAAATTCAATTAACTGGTATTTTTTATGAGAGCTCTTAGATTTGAATTTATTATGTCCCGGTGGAAATACTCACCTGTTCTTAAAATCCTACGGTCTCTGTAATTTTTAGTATATGAATTGGTTACATCCTAATTGTCTTATAGAAATAGAATGCAAATGTGTTCTATACTTACAAAAAAAGTATACTCAATAACAATAACTTAAATTTCAGCATCCGTTATAAAGACTAAGTATAAGGATGCTTTCATTTTCCAAAAATGTTTACATGATAGCAGTGTCATTTTTCTAGTTTGAATATAGGTATATGCTTCATTAGGCCTAGGAATCTAATGATGACCAAGTAACTTTTGCTTCTTTGTAACAGTATAAATAACAATACAAATCATAACTACAGTTTAATAACTGGAAATAACTCTTTCATTGGATTCAATAGGAAGATATGGGTTGGTGGAGCTATGTTTAATCATTTGGCTTAACTGACCCTTGAAGAGAATTTTGTTTCAGTTACTGTTGTTTTCTTAAACAATCCATTGTGGTAGAGTGCTGGTATCAAAATCTAGGCAACTTTTGGGCCAATTTAACAGGAAATTAATTGCTTACTTGTTATAGAATTATCTAAGGATTGATTCTGTGTGTCTAAAACGTTTTCAGAGCTGAACAAATATATTAATACATTTAGAATGAATTTTGGTTAAACATTGAAAAATATTTTGTGAAAGACAAGCTAGCTTCATTATTTTGATTACGTAGAAAAAAGCTGACATAGTGGGGAAATGGGAAATTTTATTATGGATGGCTTTATGTTATAAAAGATGTTTAGGGAGCATTTTGGAGAGGGGAATTAAAATAAAGAGATTCACCTTCAATAAAATCATAAAGATAATGATTGCCCCTCATGGATTCTGAAAAGGAGACACTTGACTTCTTTGAGTCATTATTCAAAGAATTTCTGAGAACTAAAACCATTCCAAATGAAGCAAGTGAATATTAAAGAATGTAATTGCTTTGACTTAGTGACTACAAATATATACGTTTAATTCTTAAGTTACAAATCTTCAATTAAATTGCACCAGCAAATGTGTAAGTCCTGTTTTTGCTAAGTATAGTTGTGCAATAGGATTTATTTAGAAGCTAGAAAAAATAATAACATTTGGAAATGCACAATATATGTACTTTATAAGAATGTTAATACTGTCTAATGTTTAATAAGATTTCAAATTATTTGTAGTCTTTAATATCTGTTCAGAATACCCACAGTCAGTTTTTTGTTTGAAAAAATTATCTCCTGTTACAGGAGGTATTCAGGAACATTAATGAATGTAAGCATTAGGAATGGTAGTAAAGTAATGGTTTACTAACCTAAAAAGTGTCACCACTAGAAATTAAAGATTAACTAGGAAGTAAAGCAGAGAAGTTTTTTGTTGGAGGTCTTCTGTGTTGAAGCGTTATGAACAGTGTATTTTACACCCAGTTCAAAGAGTCCTGCTGCACAATTCTTATTAGATTTGGTAACATGAAATAAGTATCATATTATTTTTATGAAGAGCAGAAAAACAACCAGTGAAGAAAATCAAAACCAAATGGAAGCCAAAATTTCTTCCTCCAGCTGAGCTCAGCTTTGCTTCCCTCCTATTTTAAATTGTTAATGCTGTGGAGTCTGTTACTTTGCTGAAGGTGGATAAGTAAAGAATAAGACAAAGACTTCTGTTAGCCTGTTTACTGCTGTGCTGCTTTATTGAGGATTTAAGAGAATTATTGGTATACCTTTTATCAATAATTCCAGTATAACCTCTTTTTCTTTGTTGTCAGGTCAGTCCTTTTTCTCAGCAGTTACAATGCCTACTCAAATTGAGTCTCATTTAAGAGTGTCTGTTGGGTCAAAAGATTAACTGGAATTCAAGAGTTGCATTTGCTAGGATTGTGATGAAAACTCACTGCAAGGGTAACTTTCTAAAACATTTGCACAAATAATGCAGTCTTGCCAGTAATAATTTATGCTAGAATGGTGCTAAGATCCGTGTCTGGTTTACCTGAAGAATTTCCCATGGAATAAAATACTTGTGGGTTTGGGTATTTTTTCTCTTTTACTGGAAGAAAGGGTGAGAGTGACCAAAATATCCGAAGATTACTTTCAGCATGACTCATTCACTTGGGAAACCTTAGCCTTACTCCCATAGGCAGTCTACTCTTCTCTCTGGAAGGAAACGTAAGAGCAAACCACAAATTCAAAAGTGGCATTAACTTGTCAAAATCAAGGCAGGGTTAATAATGCATCTCTGATTTAAGAATTCAAAAGAGGTATGCAGGAAATTGAAGTTAAAATTCTCAGAAAAAATTGAAAAAATATTTATTGATATAATTTTAAAAAGGAGCTGGAGGGGGAAAGACGTTAATATTGAGCTATATTGTTTCCTTCAAAGTATCATTTTTTCTTAATATAACCTTTTACTAAAGTTTCTAGGAAATAGACTCAAGGAAAACATGTTTATGTGAAATTATTTTAAAAATCTGAAAAGAATGCTTTCCTGCTTATTCAATATCTTGATTTGATTTAATTTCCAGGGATCCATTTATTCCTTTACTACTCTTTCAGTCTCTACGAAAAAAGTATTGTCTCTACAGCAGTGAAAGGAGTAGAGTAATAACATATTTTTTTTTAATGTTTTAAAGCCTGGCATTTGAAAAGAGAATGTAAGAAAGAATATGCCTTCCTCTTTCCTTCTGATTATTTTTATCTAAGTATGAGAGAAAAGCTTTTCAGTGTGAGATACTTTTCCCTGAGAAAGAGGTGTAATCATTTATCTGCAGTAATGACTGTCTTGGAGTGACTGTCACTTACCTGAAATGAAAGATTCCAAAACATTGAGGCTGGTGTCTTATACAACTTTCAACGTGTAGATAATTTGCTGAAATTAAAATCAGACAAGATATCAAGGTCTGGAATAAGATCAGTTTATATAAATGCCCACAGAGACTGAACTGAGTAGGAAAAGAGAAATTTGTTAAATTGTTTGCAAATTTGCAAGGTTTAAAAAGATAGATTTTATTTTAGGGTGAAAAATAGTATTTCAGAAATACCAGTAATAATTTCTTCTGTGCTATTATTTGAATTTTATTCATAAATCTTAAAGCTATTGTCAGAGCAATTTAATTTCATGGTATTTCTGAATGGAAAGATCTCCCATTGTAGAGATAGTGGTTATAATCTGCAAACAGTTGCAGCCTTCAGCTGTTACCGTCTGTAACTGCCTTCTCTCATTAGTCAATCAGCTGGTGAGAATGCTATCTCCACAATACTTCTATGTTTCTGGTCCAGCTATGCTTTTCACAAGTAATACAAACCCATGAGCACAAAGTCCATCTTGTATTACTGAAATTTTCTCCAAAACACGTGTTCTAGGACTTCTGGTGGGTTTTTGTTTTGTTTTGTTTTGTTTTTTAGTAACTTGACGTTGTTACTATTTCTTTCAAATCCTGTTGGTTTTTTTGATATATATAGAGGTGGAGCGAATACTGCCAGTATTACTGGTATGGAAATGTGTTGTGTGTTTCCCTCATCTCTCACCAAGTTTGCTTGCATTTTTATTCTATCATGGGTTTCCATATGGTCCTCTGTTGCCTTTATTTTACAAAATACAAAGCAAGATTGGCGCTATTCCTCGCAAACGCATGTGATCTTTCTACTTCTCTACGGTGTAAGTGTATGGTTGTGTGTTAATGTTCTTTATAAATAGAGAACACTTGAAAAATAGCAATAAACCTTGCTTCCTAAAAGTCCTTTCATTAGCCAATGATATTTCTACATCCAGGTACTTGAATGTCACTTAAATTCATAGAGAAATGTGAATTGGTTAGTAGGCAAACAGGTTTAGAAAATAAATAAATTAACAAGGTGAAAGAAAGCTACGATTGAATGATATTGAATAATATCACTTTTTATACTTGTAGGGCTATCTTTAAAATTGCCATTGAGAGCAATTTCATCAATGTGTAAAGAAGAAAAGCTGCTCTTACGTACTCCAAAGGCCACCTTGAACATACCAGCCATACAATATTCTCTACTCAAATAGCTTCAGAAAGGCACAATTCTTTCTAGCAGAATAATACTCTTATTGTTGCAGCTGACAGATAAATAAAAAATAAAGCAAATTCAGGATTTTGGTTTCATTTAGAACATATTTTCAGTGTTAATTTTAACACACAAAATATACAAGTAAATGGGGCAGTGTCGTAAGATTTGTTCTGCCCTTTAAACAGGTTCAGTGCTTTCATCTGTTAACACTTAGCAGTTGATCTCTATTTTGCACGGAGTTATAAATTTTCTGGTTTGCATTTTTTAAATAACCAAATTTGTTCTGTTAGAAGGAAGTTGTTCTCTGCCATCATCATATCAGATTAAAAATGCTTCCTAGGCCACGGGAAAGGTAAGTCCATCAATAGATGAAAGAATTCAAAATGATGTTTCTGCAGTTCATCTTTGTTTTTGTTGGTATAAATAGACTGCAAATTATCAGGCTAATGGGTTTCCCTTTTTTCAATAAAGCATAATACTACCAGTAATACATTTTAATAAATGAATGTGCAAGTAATTCTGGATGTGTTTGGAATATTAAATAATTTGAGACTACTGCAACCAAAAAAAGCAACTTAATTCCTTTTTTTGCAAGATTTTCAGAGGTTTTCTTGAGGGATGTCCTTTTTCATTTGTTTTGTATAAGACTTTTTATTGCTTTTCTTCTTCAGCCACTTTCATTTCAGGGTAGTCCTGAATGGAAATACTCTGTATAACTTACTATAGCAAAGTTAAACTCTTCTATGCATGTGTGGGAAGGGAAAGAACAGAATAGAGGCTATATATATGTTTCAATTCTCATCATGCTAGCTAACCATGGAATCTAGAATGCTATTGCAGCTCATACGTATGGAAACATTGAGCTTAGATAAAGTTTTCTTTGGTCCCAGAATTGTCTTCTTCAATTATATTATATTAGTTTACATTTCCTGATAAATAATTGATTTTTTTCATCAGTAAAGTAATTTTAAATCTTAAATTCAACATTCTGATTCCAAAACAGAAGTAAAACTTGAAAAAAGTTATAACAAAAACCAAACCTCATTCCATCCTTCTGCCATCTTCCAAAAGAATTATTGTAATGATTTAATGATTTTGTTTTCAGTGTGAAGTTCATATTTTAGACTATGTTCCAATTTATTTTAAATTGGAAAACACTGCTGTTTTAAAGTCTTTTTTTACATAGCTAGCCAGGCCATAATAGTAATGACATTTTCAATGTACAATGCTATAATATCTTTAATTTTACTTGATTATATACTTTGCAAAGACTATACCTAAAATGTTATTCTATTGAGACAATCTTGAGAGAGATTCTTTTTTCCTCCTTAAAAATTTGTAATAAGTAATAATTTTGGGGGGAAAGCTGTGTTAGTGTTCATATAGACACCAGGTTTTTCCATTTTGATTTTCTACATCTTACTGCTTGCGATGATACTTATATTTCAGTTTGACTTGACGGTATGAATGGGAATCTATTCTAAAAGATGATTATAATAAAATGGAATGTCCTTACTCTCTTTGCTCCCAGGTTATGTCTGTTCATACCATATTATGTTACTGGCTAATGTGTTCTTCAAGGACTGTGTACTTTTACTTTTGAATGATTTGTTGTTGTTGCTTTAAGCGTTCATAAAACTTGTTTACCAGATCTTGTATTCTCTGTTGCAAACCTTGTAGTTTTATCAATAATCTTGCAGATAGCATGCAACATTGTATTAAGCATAAAATAACTGCTAAATGAAGAATTGTGGACTGACAAGTTTAATGTTATTCTAAATATTTTGAAAGGCAGAGTGACAAAATCATAAGTAGGTATTTTACTACGTTGTTATATTTTTATATATCAGTCTAGTTCTGTGAGAAGTATAGGCTAATTCAGATGTTTTCTATCATTTGTAAATAGTGTGCAATGCACAGCAGGGATTGATTTTAAAACATGGAGCCATATACCAAATCAAAACATTTTGTTAAGATCTGCAAGGTTTTTTTCAAAAATTCTGATCTCTTCTACTAAAACTGTGTTCACCCAAAAACCTATAAATATAAGTGCAAGTGGAGCAGGGAGGGGGAAATGTTTCCACTCTAATACTTAACACACATGTTATTGTAACTCCTGTTGTTATGGAGTTAACATACACGTTATGGAATTCCTCTTGGTAAATTTTTACAGTATTATGAATTACAAACCACCTGAAAAGTATCAATGGACAGGGAATAAGTTAGGAGGAAAAAAATATCTCAGCATGTTTCAATGACTGTTTGAGGAACCAAGACAGATCTATCTATTTTCAGAAAATTACTTTCCGATCATCTGTCTTTACAAACCCTCTGGCCTTAATTGTTTTTAGCATTGCTTCAGCAATTTCTTCTATAAAGAATGCCATTTAGCCCCACAGAGAGTCTTGTTGCAGAATGACTGTATTTTATGAATACAGTGCTGAAAAAGCAGAAGAACAGTTGAAGCCTATCAAATAATCTGAGCATTTTGTCAAGAGTCCAGAGGATGTTTATAATCTTTTTTCTCCTCTGGCGAGGGGAGTTTTACAATTCCTAAACTTACTGTTTCCTTTTGAATTTGCAATTCTAAAGAAAATGAATTTTCACTATAGCAAATAGGTACAAAATATGTATGTATGTAAATATGTAACTGGCATCTGGTAACAGGAAGTTATTAGACTTGGCACATTGATCCTTTTCATTTGCTTACGTAGCTTTTTTTTATACCAAACTGTCTTGCATCTGATTCTATATCTTCATTATGTAGTTAAAATGACATAAACAGCTTCTGTGAAGAACCATGGCTATTCATGAGATATGCTCTGCACAGAACACAGCCTGTTTGCCTGGGGTGGCTAGGATAACTGCCAAGAAAAAGCAAATACTAGTAAAATCAGACTTCTCAGAAGCAACTTGGTTAAACACAGTTCATGCAGTATCTAAACACACAGTGAGCTTAGGCATTGTACTCTGGCTCATCACACTTTCTCAAAGGTGGGGAAAAAAATGTTTGCTTTTTGTCTTTTCTATCTGATCAGTAACTTTGACTATTAACAACCAATTCACTGTATATTATGTATGTCTGGACTATCTTCTTTGGAAGAATCATGAGGAACTCAGTCAGAGCACTACATGGAGCATTGCCAAGATGTTCTGCGATAATGATCTGAAGCCTCTTCCATTTCCCTGCTGTCTGGAATCCTCTCTTCCCATCAATCAAGCATCCTCTGAGCGTAGCTTATTTACGCTTTCTTCTTGCTTAGTACATCCAAACTGTATCAAATCCTGCTTGTGTTTCCAAATTTGTGTCTCTTCCCTCTTTCTTTTTTTTTTCCCTTTTTTTCATGGTTCTGTCTTTAATGCAGTGTGCAGTACAGCCCCTTGTCCTTTACCTGTGCTCCACTTTGATATAGTTTGCTTTTTTAACTGTTCATCTTTGAATTCCCTCTCACATACTTTTTGTCTTTGGGTTTTGTTCTGCTCCTTGTATACAGATTGTCTGCACTGAAATTATTAGCATTTAAATCATCATCCTTTTCAAATACATCTCCAGATTGTGGCTATAACTGGTTAGGATCTGAAAGAACAGAAGGGGAATTATTCAAATACTTTTAGTTTACAAAAACCAGCACTAATGGGCTGCTCTCTGAATTGTGACTAGAACCCTTATTATTTATTTGTTGGCTTTCTGTTAATCTTATTAATATTATTATTAATTACTGCATATCCATTAAGACCACAGCAAATTTTAAAACTAGACAGAATTATTCAGATTTGTATTTTGAATAAAATGTATGCTCCTAATTTGTGTTAGTGCTCTTCAAAATGCTTTCTAATGCTTTGTGTAGTAAGTATGTGTGCAGATCAGTAGAATCTCTGTTCTAATATACATAATTTACTGTGAAACTGAGTCAACATATCTAGTAGGAATCTTAAGACCTTTTTTCCATTGATATCAGTATCATCAGCAATGATATAGATGAGGAACTATATCTGTGGACATTAAGTACTGAGTAATTACAATATTGTAGAACTGCAGTCTATCTTCATAAACCATGAAATACTTTTATTTAATGCCTAAGTGCAAAGTCTCAACTTTTAGGAGCTCTGAAAGTCATGTGAATATGTGAATGTGATACAACTGGAATAAGTTTTTTCTTACTCAAGAACTTTAAAGTTTATAAGTAGCACATAAGGAAAACATCAAGTGGGGTTTTGGTTGGGTTTTTTTAGCTAACCCATTTTTATCCTTTTGATTCAGAAAAATGGTTCCTATTGCCATTAATTTTTCTGACCAGTTTTATTTTAATTTCTTGGAGGTCTCACATATATCAATACAGAAAAACTGCTTCTGTGGTTTTAAAGTATCATTACTTTTGATAGCTGAAGTCATTATACTGACCTCTAGTATAGTTTATCTGTGGTACAAAAAATATCAATTCATGTGTTGGGGACAGGGAAGGGGGAAAAGGAGAGTGAACAAAACTCATTCCCAGTCACTCAAGCTAGTTTGTGTTAAAGCTATGTTTCAGCTATTGTGACAAGCAGGTGTGCACTGAGTCATGAGCTGTTTTCACAGGGAAATGTGTATGGCCTGCCAAAACAGATTACTCTGCTTTCTACAAAATTAGCCGTTGCAGAAAAGAACAAGGCATGTGCTCATACTTCATCCTGTAGCTCATGCTGTCTCCAAAAATACGACAGTACTTCTTGCAATGACTGCATATTGCTTATATTATTTTACATAGATTTTGTTAATTCTTGTTTGTTATTGGATAAATAATTTTTAAAATTACTTGTTTATTTAGATAAAGTTATATTCTCTGTTATAATATTGGAAGAACTGTTGCTGAGATCAAGTGATGGAATTTATTAATATCTACATCAAGGTGCAATTGTTTTGCCATCAGTTATTTTGTACTTTGCCTCTCTACTTTTCAGGGTGAGCTTATGTTCCAGCAAGTAACAGCATCATGCATGGGACTTGCTATATTTTAGCCTGCTATTTTGTCCCTTTGTTTTACTTCTGGAACCACAGAATGTAAATGGAGTATCACAGGGGGGATCATTGGAGAGCTTACCATTCATTGCTTTGAAAAGTATGTTTCAGGAACTCCCTTTTTCCCTGCTGATGTAGGAGATTTCATTACATGTCAGCCACAGTGTTAGCAGTTCTGCAATTTAGAAATTACTGCATTTCCCTTCGGGCTTTCTTAAGACTGATTCTTTGAGATAGAAGGCTGACCTGAGATGCTAAGTTGTTATCTAGGATCACTGTTGTTAAGGCTCATAGGATCACATAAGCTGGAAAGGACCTTAAGAGGTCTGTAGTCCAACACCCTGCTCAAAGCAGGGTCAGCTTTGAGCTCAGTCAGGTTGCCCAGGACTTTATCCATTTGGGCCTTCACACCCTACAGGGACACAGACTATTGATTGCTTGGCTCTCCTTAGGGTGAAAAAGCTTTTCTTTATATCCTGTCTGAAACTCTCTTGTTTCAACTTATGCAAGTTATCCCTCCTGCCATGCACCACTGTGAAGAGCCTGGCTGTCATCTTGATACGCTACTTGATACTGGGGGCTGCTGTTAGGCACCCCCAAAGGCTTCCCTTCTCCAGACTGATCAAGCTCAGTTTCCCCAGACTCTCCGCACAGGGAAAGAGCTCCAACCTTGACCATTTTGGTGGCCCCTGCTGAGCTCCCTTCAGTTAGACGATGTCTCAAGTGTTGAGGGGACCAAAACTGGATGCGGTCTGTCACCTGTTAATCCATTTACTTAAGGGGTCATCTGGATTGCAGGTTAAACAAAATTACATTGGCTACATTTCATAAATGAGGCTTGATTTTCTACAGCAATTTTGTGGTCATTCCCTTGCCATTCAGAATGTCCTGATTTGCAAAGGAAATTGTTTCATGCTTCATAATAATAAAATAGTTATTTTTAGGTACCACCACCACAGTTTATACAATGTTTCTGACAGTTCCACCATTACAGCGGTGTGGCAGAGAACCTGCAGGAACGCCGTGTGATGGTATAGATTGGTGCATGCCTAGATTTTTCCCCATCAGTCAGATTTCTGTGAGATTTCTGACAGATTTCACACAATCCCCTGACTTCACAGAGGATTCTGTGAAAATTATTAACCTGTTTTTTGTTTTGCAACTTTGTGAAACATGAAGAATTTAGGATAAAATAATATACTCTTTCTGCTAAAAAGTAATTTCATAAAAATAAATAATAGGACAGAACAGGGCTGAAAACTTTAACTTTCCAGAATGGTTGCTTATAGGAAGCTATTAGCTTGGAAATATCTTTCTCTGGTACTTGCATTTTTAAATGTTATCTCTTTAAAAATCAGTATTAGTATCTCTTTTGGTTTTTTTATTTGGTTGGTTTTTTTAAAAATGTTTCTAGGAATTGTTTTCTTCATTGGTGCGTACAGCTACCTAAGTTAAAATATAAACATACTACTCCCCATCCCCCAGACTCATGATTTTATGAAAGTCCTTGTTGTTTACAGTGATATAAAAAATTGTAAAAGATTTAGCAGACATCTTTTTTTCATTGATAGGTACGTGGGTACGTGTGGTTTGAGCTGATTAGCAAAGTTCTTGAAGTCATAGAATGCATAGACTCTCTTTACCTCCAAAACACAAAAAAGGCAATCTTCTCATTTTTCAAACATCTCGCTATGTCCAAATCTGAATCTCAGAATCTGGCTTCATGATTTTCTTCCCCAAAACTCAGTAAATCAAAACATAGATTGTAGTTACTTCTGTTTAAAGCTTATAGCTGCTATTTCTGAAAAATGCAATCTTTACAAAAAGAAACTTCAGTGTTTTTGTATAAATACATAAGAGTGATGGGTGTCATCAGCATATTTCAGAATTTTTTTGGTTTCATTATTTCCTAGACTTTAAATATCTTCATGATTTCAAAGTCATTTCAGTAAAGAACAGAAACATCTGAAGAACTGGAAGCCTTGAAGAATGTTAGTTTGTCTTCGTAGGAAGATACAGGTGTCTATCCATTCAGGATTCAATCACAACAGCCTACTGTTTGCACACATACCTTATCATAGCAACCCGTCAAGTACATATTGCATTTTTCTAAATGGTAGAGAGACAATTTCCAGCAGAAACCTTCAAGTTATTCCATGATCGCTTCTGTTGAGGGTAGATTCTCAATATTTGGTGAATAGTGTAAGTGGATTGGTTAATCCTGAAATTCTGATAGTATTCATTTTATGAAGGTGTGTGACAGGTGTGTAAGTGATGTTCTGAATTTTGTCAAACATTCAATGTGAGTTGTTTTATCTTTTGCATAGTTTTCATATTTAATGTCTTAATGGCATTGTTTTCAAAGGGC
Organism: Limnodromus scolopaceus; assembly: GCA_028565335.1. Lineage (NCBI taxonomy): Eukaryota > Metazoa > Chordata > Aves > Charadriiformes > Scolopacidae > Limnodromus > Limnodromus scolopaceus. The sequence goes on from JAOXNO010000024.1 coordinate 39,243,738, forward strand.
TTTTATATATCACTGTTCTGAAATTTAGTCTTTGGGCTAGATCACACCTGTGTGAGTCTCTTCTTTCTTGCTGAGAAGAGGAGCTTTACAGTTGTGTAGCAATGGAACTTCAACAGGGCAGGTGCATACACGTACCAATTCTCCTAGATGTAGAATGAATGTATAGCGCAAAAATATATATTTATTGAAGAAAATGCTTTCCCTTTCTTTCTAGTAATAGTGTCCCCAGATATTTTGCTTATCTCTTCTGATCTATGATATCCACACGATATATATAGAGGGAGCATTAGGAGTAGTATTAGGAGGTGAATCTATCAGTTGGGTCTTACTACTACTCATATAGCGTTTCACAGAAAAAATAGGCAATATTCAGATTTGGTTTTGCAGTAATTTCAGTAATAGAAGAAGAATAACAAAATTTGCTTAAATAGAAAAGGTAAGGCTGAAAGAAAGAAACCTGAAGTGCTGCTGTTTGTGATACAAGTAAAGAAATTTGACAGTGTAAATGAATGTGCCACTGAATAATATGAAGCAATTTACAGGCAGCAATTTAGTCCTATAGTACTGATTAGATATGGAAGTGTTGAATTCATATTTTCCTTCAGATGCTTATGTGATGAAATCAGAATTTCTTTTTAAAAGAACATGTAAAATTCTGTAATCAATGGAACTGCATTAAACAAGGAAGAAAGTGGCTGCAGAGTAGCTGTATGCCCAAAGAAAGTTGGCAGTCAATGATAACTGGTTTGTATCTTCAAAAATTGCTACAACTCTATGAATCAAAAGTATATCATTAAGGAGAAAATTTAGGTTATATCATGATTTTTTTAAAGAAAATAGATATTTATGAAATACTCTCAAACAACCGGTGCATAAGTGTATCTAGATATGTTTCTTGTATTAATTGAAAATTTGGGAGCATTGCCTGAATTTTAGAATTGCAGAAGGCACACTTTTTGTATGAGAGCAAAACAGAAATCCATTGCATTTTAAAAAGCTTCCTCAGTTATAAAATATATAAAATGCTATGGCAACATCATTCTGGACATTCAGAAGAGCATAAGCAGGAGTTGAATAGCAGTGTACCTAATTTATTTTTTTTCTTCATCTGCTTCTTGGTCACTGAAAAACATTATGGTTTGTGGCCATCTAGTGGTGAATCCGTTTTAAATAAACTAACCTCGTTCAGAATTTTAATAAAACACTCTTCTAGCTTTGCTGTGCAAAACTGAACTACAAAACAATTTTGGGGAAAAAGTAATTCTGTATATCTTTTTCTCTTTTGCACTAGTAGTATTTTGTACAGGAGGATAACATCCATGAAGGTAATTTCCTTCTTTTCTTTGTCTTTTTCTAAGACAAAACAATTTTTTATGTTAAGACTTTCTTTTTAGTGGTCAATGTTAATGTGCGTGGGGTTTTTCCATTTTTATTCTGTAATTTTTTTTTAATGTCCAAGTCCTTAGAAGTAAAGTAGTGAATATATTTCTTAGGCAGAAAATTATAAATTTTATGTTTCCAAGATACAAAAGATTCTCTAAAATATCTTTGAAGTATACATCAATTCTGAAAGCAATTCATATTCCCTAGTATCTAGGATCCATGAGACATTTAGTAGACTATATGCTGGCTCTCCTCCTTATGTCCTTATTAACAAATTACCTTGGTAATAACAGTTTTCTAGGATCTGTCTCTGAGCAATGATTTTAAAATGCCATAGGAAAATTGTTCTCACAAACGGAAGAGATTAATATAAGCATCAGTAGGAAACAGTGTAGTAGAAAAAATGTGGTAGGTCACATCTTGAATGAGATGTGTCTACATGGTTTATGAAACCTGGTGGACTTCAACATCTGCTAAGTCCTTAACAAATGAAAAATGGAAATTTTGTTTGTAATAGAGAAATAGTTCAATAAGCATATCAGTAGCAGATGTAAGCATTTGTATTTCTTGTTTTCACTAGACAATAGCAAAAATCTGAAAATTTGGTGGTTCCATTTTTTTTTCCTTAATTGGGAAATGGACTGTAAAATGGTTTTTGTGATGATTTTGCCTTTGCCTTTTGTTTCTTTCATCAGTGTCATTTTTTCATATCTGACCATTCCAACTAGCAGTTCCTTCAATTTTCACATAGACTTCTGCTTTTTTTTTTTAATTGCTGTAGACGTTTCTTCTATTTAATTGTAGACTTCACCCAGATGACAGATAAGCATAATAGAACAAAAATTATTTAAACTCACTATCAGCATGCCACCATCCATCCATTAACATTGAACATTGTATCAGGATGGTATTGGGTTAATGTATGTAATGATTTGTTTCATTTTCAGGTATTTGGAGTGGATGACAGCCAGGATTATAATAGGCCTGTTATCAACGAGAACCAGAAAGATTTAGTAAAAGATTGGGCTATAAATTCTGCTACAGTAGTGCTGGAAGAAAAAAGACCACTGAGTACAACTGGATTTCTTGACACAGAGGTAGAATTTAATTTTTGATGGTCTTCTTTTTTCTTCCAATAAGAGAGAGCACTAATAACTGACCAGTAAGTGTTAAACAGCAAACAAAACCTTGCCTAGAAAACATTAGCTCAAATCTATAAGTATTTTATTTTTCTTAGGTCTTTATTGCATTGTCAAAACTTCTCTGTTAGAGAAAGGCATGCTACATTGTGAAGGTGTTTTAAATTTTGCTACCTTTCTATGTGCACTAATACTAGTGTATTGGAAATGTAGCAGGAGCTTCCTTGCAACATTATATTTACGACATACGATTGCACAGTATATACTTCTTATAAGTTATGCAGCAGAACTGAGGAAAAGATGGTATGTTTTATAGCCCAAATCAACTATATTGAAATTCAGAAATAAGGTGTATGCATTTAATGAGTGATACAAATTCAGCTAGGAAAAAAATAGTGGATAATACATTTCAAACATTTTTCCAAAGCCAGAGGACTTTAGCTTTTTATGTTCACAGTTTGAGTTCTCAAGTGAGATGCCACTCATGAGAAGTTTAATCAGTTGGTGAAAGATTAGGCAAAGAAAAGTGCCTGTTCTTTGTATATGACTCAAAGTATGCGCACAAGGTAGATGTTAATCATATTTCATATTGAAATCTTGGGACACATTCTGATATAGTTGTGATGGATAAACTATAACTTAAAATGTGTTGGTAGCAGAACGGGCTTACACTGGAGCAGAATTAATCTGGTAACAGTCACAAAGCATACCACACTTAGTTCTATTTGCTATGGCAAGCTGTTTCTGAAGTATGATCCTGTACATTAGCAAACTTAATAAATAATCAAATTTTCTGGAGTATATCAAGAGCTTGAAGTATGAGGTTGTATGCCTGCTGTGCAAATATGTTGGTTTTAGTATGTAGGAATCTGTTTCTCCTAGAGAAGGTGTGCTTTATCATGTCTGTATTTTAGACACTGTGCGGTCTTGATACACTAAGGATGTTATTGTATCTAGATTAGTATCATTGAATAGTTTCTCTAAGGTTACTGCTTCGGGCAAATTATTGCCATACAGCGTGGGCATATCGTGTGGAAGAATTTGAGAAACTTTACCTTTCACCTTGCCTCTTTGCATGTATCTATAACCACAGTTTTTCTTTCTCTTTCTTTTCATGCCTTTTGCAGCATTCAGCTCTTTTGTGCTGTATCAGTTTTAAAGATTATTAAAAGTATTAATATTTTTCCATTCCTGTAATTTCATAAGCAAAAGAAGATATGATTTATTTTATGAACATAATTGAGCTTTCCAAGTGTCGTATTTTGCAAATAACAGGGTTTGACTTTAGAAGACTGAGACACATGCAATGATAGTGCAGATTTAAGAATCCAGGCAATGGCATACTAAAACTCACTTTGATTTAGGTTGAAATTACAATGAATGGTGCCTTTTTATTACTGTGGATGCTTTGCTGAATAAAAAGGTCCTAGTATATTGGGAAGGGAATGGGTTATTCGGCATAGTCCTAATTTACAAGATTATTACAAGACATAATAGGGGAAAAAATGAAAATTGTTGGGTAGGTAAAGGAGAAAAACTGACATAAGCAATGTATATATAGCAAGAATTAGTGTAAGAGGAGATGAGGATAGATGAAGATGGAAAAAGCTTACTAGAGGAAGTTAAAAATATAAATTGGTTGATACGTATGTAGAAGAGAAAGGTAAGCTAATTCAGAAAAAAGAGGTGTGTGTCATAGTTTCATAACGGGAAAACAATGATGAGAATGATGACTGAGAGAAGATTGTCATATTTAAAGTCTTATTACCAAAATGTACACTCAGTTTATCATTAGAAAGGGAAGAGACAAATGCGTTTGATTTGTAAAATACATAGGTATGACGTTCTCATTATACACAAACTTTACTTCTTGTGGGTTTTGGAAGACTTACTGCATTACTGAGCTGCAGATCATAAGTTAATAAACCTTATTGAAGATCCTGGCTAAATGGGTAACCTCAGGGGAGCTCAGTATTCCAGGCTTGCATCCACTCAGCTTGTTCCAGCTGCCCATCACAGTTGTATCTATAGATGATTTAGGAGAATAAGATGAATTCAGAACATGATTGACACAGAAAATTAATAGAATAAAAATTTTAAGATATTTCAATTCAGGAAGATGGAAAAGATGGTTTGGGAAACTATGAAAATTTTATAAAAATTACTTTGGGGTTGAAAGATTATTTTGAACTTAAATATCTTAACTTTACAGAAACCTGTGAAGTATTGTGAATATCCGGTGTGCTTGGGAAGGACCTAAGTACTGCTTTTCTTTTAAAGAAGTTCTCAGCTTTTCTTTTGATGTGACGAGCCTTGGTATTTTGGAGTAATGTATGTCATGAGACTAAATAAAATGTGGAGTGAGTGCCTGACACAGCTGGATCGAGCCTGCATGCACTGGTTCTTGCTGTTTCAATGCTTACAGATAGGCAGTAAAAATACTAAATCCGTCTATTTAAAATACTTAAACGTTTTTATTTTCTGTATTATAAGCTGCCACTTGCCAACCAAGGTAAGTGTGATTTAAGAACAAAAGCTAAAGAAGATAGAGAGCAAAGAGAATATTATTATTGTTGTTATTGTTATTATTAGTTATTCTTACTTTGTGAGCTTGATTAATACAAATATTGCAGACATTTGGGCTATGATTTATCCTTCCAATTTCCATTTAGTTTTCAGTGGCCAATAATCTATGGTTTATCCACATTGTCTTTGACATGCATCTTAAGAACATACCTGGGTTTTGTTTAGTTTGTGGGTTTTTTTTAAAGGTTTTAAGAATGCAGCACAGTTAGAAACCTGGTTCTGCATCTGCAGGGCCATCAGTGCCATTGACTAAAATGTTCCTTTTCCTACTTTGAATGCCCATTTCATGTTTGTCCCACTGCAGAGAAAATAATTAATACTGCTGACATTCTGAATACTGAATAACTTAATTCCAGTAAATATTTGCTATATTGCTTCTTAGAAGTGGAGAACTGCTGTGTGTATTTAGAGGCTGTATTTCCCTTTGCTTGTCCTTTTTAATTACACTAATTTTCTGTCCTTCTGTAGAGCAAACCATTCAGTCTGAAGTTTGATACTTACTTTTTGTTTGAACTTAGATGCTATACTGGAATGTAGGATGATTGTGTCACCAATGTCATATGGCTGTGAAAAGGCAAATATGACCTTTGGGTACCCTGGAAAATGTATCGTCAGTAGAAAAGAGCAGTGTTGTTGCCATGCTAGAAACTGTTGGTAAAACTTGTTTTGACATACCTGCACTGGAATTGTTACCATTCTTTAAGAAGGGCAAATACAACACTAGAGAAAATTCAAAGAGGTCTATTCAGATTATTAAGGGAATGGACATTTACCTTGAAAAACCAGAATGATAGAATTCATTTAGTCCAGTAAAGTAATACCCGAGATGGGTGAAATTGCTGGGTTTTTCTGTATTAAGTGGAATAAATGCAGCAAAAAGAAACTGTTTGACATAGGTATCAGCGTTGTTCCAGGAACAAATGTGAAGACATAAAGTGACCGTGGAAATTTGGAAAAAGATCATCACCCCTGGAGGAATATGGTTCTGAAGCAGATGGAGTGGGGAGGAACTAAAAGGACTGCTTTCAAGAGGGCACTTCAGTTTATGAAAGAATGGCCTAATATGATTCATAGAATCATAGAATGGACCTTAAAATCCCTTGGGAAGGGACCTTAAAGATCATCTAGTTGCAACCTCCCTGCCATGGGCAGAGACACCTTCATAGAATCATAGAATGGTTTGGGTTGGAAGGGACCTTAGAGATCATCAAGTTCCACCCCCCCTGCCACGGGCAGGGCCACCTCCCTCTAGAGCAGGTTGCTCAAAGCCTCATCCAGCCTGGCCTTAAACGCTTCTGGGGATGGGGCATCTATGACTTCCCTGGGCAACCTGTTCCAGTGCCTCACCACCCTCACAGTAAAGAGTATCTTCTTAATGTCTCATCTAAATCTACCCACTTTTGGTTTAAAACCGTTATACCTCATCCTATTGCTCCACCCCCTGATAAAGAGTCCTTCCCCATCTTTCCTGTAGGCACCTTTAGAAGGCTGCTGTAAGGCCTCCTTGGAACCTTGTCTTCTCCAGGCTGAAGAACCCCAACTCTCTCAGCCTGTCTTCATAGGAGAGGTGCTCCAGCCCTCTGATCTTCTTTGTGGCCTTCCTCTGGGCTGACTCCAAGAGGTCCACGTCCTCCTTATGCTGGGGAGCCCCAGAGCTGGATGCAGTGCTCCAGGTGGGGTCTCACAAGAGTGGAGTAGAAGCAAGAGGGGAATCACCTCCCTCAACCTGCTGGCTGTGCTTTTTGAGGCAGCCCAGGATGCAGTAGGGTTTCAGGGCTGCGAGCATACATTGTTGGCTCATGTTGAGGTTCTCATCAACCAACACCTCCAAGTCCACCACAGAGCTGCTCCCAATCCGTTCTCTGCCCAACCTATATTTGTGCATGGGATTACCCTGACCCACATGCAGGACCTTGCACTTTGTAGTGTTGAACTTAATGAGGTTTGCACAGGACCACCTCTCAAGCTTGTCCAGGTCCCTCTGAATGGCATCCCTTCCTTCCAGCGTGTTGGTAGCACCACATAGCTTGGTCTCATCGACAAACTTGCTGAGGATGCACTCAATCCCACTGTCCATGTCACCAACAAAGGTGTTAAACAGCACTGGTCCCAATACTGACCCCTGAGCAATGCCACTTGTCACTGGCTTCCACCTGGACATGAGCTGTTGACCGCAACTCTTTAAATGCAACCATCCAGCCAATTCCTTGTCCACTGAGTGGTCCATCCATCAAATCTGTGTCTCTCCAATTTAGAGACAAGGATGTCACGTGGGACAGTGTCAAATGCTTTGCACAAGTCCAGGTAGATTATGTCAGTTGCTCTTCCCTTATCTACCAATGCTGTAACCCCGTCATAGAAGGCCACCAAGCTGATGACGAGATTATTGGAGTATGTGTCTGAAAAGTTGTCTTTTTTTTTTTTTTTTCATTCAGCTTGTTGAAGTTTATATTTAAAAAAATAGTGTTCTGCTCTGAAATGCCAATTGTTGGAGATGCTTCCAGATGTCAGGTGGTTGGTTTTTTTTCAGATGTAGAGCCTGAAGCTCTAAATCTTCACAGAAATCTAGTGGTACATTTTCTGAAGATCTATTACTCCAATTTAGTTTGTATATGTGAAAAGCATAAGGGAAAGCAGATTTAAGACAAAGTTAAAATGCTGGTACCAGTTATGTAAAACCAGCTTTTCTGAAAGACTAGGAAATTCCTCCTGATATTCCAGAGAAGATTTGGAGGATTGCTTACTTGAAGGCCTGTAAGATGCAAATTTATATGGATTATAGGAAGAACAGAAGGATAACTAAATGTGAGTTTTTTAATGTGTGTTTTATAAACCTTTCACCTTTTGAATGTGTTTAAACTACTATCAAAAGAAACTGCTTTTCATAGCTTTGTTGTTTGTGGATGTATATAGAGAGAGTTGGCAAAACACATCTACATCCGCTGCTATGTAGAAAATGGCTTTTTGGCAGTGTAATTACTTTCAGAGAAAAGTAATTTATCGTGTTGCTTTACTACAGTTAATCTGCAAAGTCTTAATGTATTTCTCTATTGTGAAGTGTATCTTATCTGTATCTCTGGAATTGGTTAGGTGGTACACAAGGAAATAGTGGGAGCTTTCTGTAGCAAAAATAATTGGGACGTCTATCATATTTGGTTTTGGCTGTATTAATTGTTTTATTAAAGATGGAAGTTCAGTAGTACATACAGGAAACAGAAAAGAAATTTTAGAGATATGAAAGTGAAGTGAGGCTTCAGCAGTAGTTGTCAATGCATAAATGCACTTTTTTGAATGGCTTTTTTGTAATACTCTTTCTGGCACCCTTCTCCTTGCATTGTGTTCAGAAATACCCATAAATAACAGAAACATTGAACTAACTGCCTTTGCTGTTATTAGACTTGAATTTTATAGCATTTTGATTCAAAGAAATGAATTCACAATGTGGAAATTTGTATAGTAGTTCAAATAAATTATTTGGTGCATCTCTGACATACTGCATTTTTAATATTCTGAAAGATTTGTGATGTTGCACTTGTTTGCATTAAATAGGGTCACTCTTAATCAGGAAACATTCAAGATCATAAATTCAGGTCTTCTCAAATGTCTAAATAACTTTTAATTTGAAAGAAGTCATCAAACACTAGATTATATTGTTCACCACTCCATTTCTGCTAAATAAATTTCATAAAAGCTATGGAGTTGGTTCCTGGTCAAAGTCTAGAATCCCAGAGTGGCCAAGGCGTTAGGCAAAAATCAGCATTTTGAATAGAAGTGTCAAGATTTGAACAGGCAGTAAAGCTTCAGCTAATCTTTGAAATAGTTCTTACAGATTTCCTTGTTAAGGAAGTTACTGGTATCTCCATGTCCCCTCCATCTCTTTTGTTCATCTTGACTTGTGATTTCTTGTTTGACTTGCCTGTGGTTATGTAATTATTTTGGAACTTTAGTCAATGACTTCTGTTATTTACAGATTTTTTATTTACATTATTTTCAGTCCAATAAATTAGAATATGTAAACTTCTATAAAGCCTTTGACAGTGTACAGCCTGTGTGTGTGTGCGCATGTGCACACTCTCTGTTTTTGGAGATGTGAGTAAGAGAGGCTATAGTATATTGGATAAAACAGTAACATTGCATTATATTTAGAAATCATTTTCTGATTAAAAAATACTTAAGATACTATAACATAAGAAGATGGTTTAATTTTATAATTACTTTCGTTACACTTTAGAAATTTTCAAGGTTTCAAAAGGCTTACTGTTGAGAAAGTAAATTGATTTATTTCTTTTCTAGGTTAGCTGCAAAAAATGATCGCATAGTGGTTACATTGACTTCACTGTTACCCAGTAGGATGGTTTAAACTAATCTTTGCTTCTTTTTTTTGTTTAGACCAAACAAATGATCTGATCTTCCTTTCCTTTCCATCATAAGTTATCTTACTCTTTCAGTCCTTAAGGTAGTCTTTCTGTAATGAAGTAAATACAATATTTCATCTGGACAAGAGGGTCTTCTAAACTGGTAAAATGTCACTTTCTTGTCTTCCTGAAGCACATTTTTATTTTTTGAACACACACACACACCCCTACACCCCTTGGTTTTTTCCTGCTCTTTTTCCTGAACCAAGGACTGAAATTAACCCAATTTCAAAACTAGTACATGTTCCATTATATTTTATATAGGTTCTGATGTTAATTCTCTGCAGTAGGAATGGCTGCTTGTTCTGTACTGATTCCACAACTGTCCATATTTTGTTTGTTTGCCATTCTAGAGCTGGTAACTCTAAAATTTATCGAGGTAAACTCCTTTTTCAACTTCTTCCATGCAAACAGTGTTTGACATGTCTAGTCAGGAAAAAAAATGGAAAGAGGACAGGCTTTTTATCAGACAGTTGTAATTTTTCTTCTGCTTCTCTTCCCTAGGAAGGTTCTGCTGCCCCTGGAGGTAAACGCTGGGTATCACAGTGGGCCAGTTTGGCTGCTAATCACACACATCATGACCAAGATGACGTAAGATTGGAGTCGTCTGTGCCAGCTCCATTAGAAAATGGTATTAAAAGCTGTTCTTGTTGTCATAATTTCTGCTGAAGAAACCTGTGAAGGGGAAAAAAGGGTGATTGTGTACCTACCCAAGTAGCTTTTTTACTCTTAGTACCACATTTTCACCTGAAGTTCTTCCATGTTGTTGAGAAGAAATAGCATAAAAACGAGCTCAACGTTGGTAGTGTTGTTTGGCATGGCAGAAGAGTGCCAATATTAAACTGAATGTTATGAAAACAAAAAATACAAACAATTTAATATTAAGGAAACTTGCACTTGAATGCCACTTGGGTTAGTCTGCATAGTATGTTTCTTCCCTTACATCTTTCTTGGTAATGGCCCCAAATTGACTTTAATAGATTGATTGTTAAACAGTACAACCTGAGCCTTCATTATTCAGTCATTACTCAGCTGAAGCATAGCATACTTACCGATCTTGGAAACATAGAAAACCTCTTATGTTTCTTGAAAACCATAGAAACCTTCTCCTCAGCAACGAACAACTTTTTCTCCCTTTCTTGTGAGTGCCAGAGTGTATAAAATTGACTGGTAACTACAAAGGGACATCATATTCTGAAAGTGATATGTTGTTTAGTGATCAAGAAGTAACTAATTATCAGTCTACCACTTGAGAGATGTTTTTGTCCTGCAATTTAAGCATTTCCTCTTATTCCAGCCGACTTCGAAATGTTCAGCATCAAAGCAAAATTTAAAAGATTTTTAATTATGGGGGAAAAAAATGTGGTTTAGAAGTAGAAATGTTTTCCTGTGTAAACCACTTCTGAAGATATACTACCATCTACATAATATGTCTAATAACCTTGTTAGACATCAGTGAGAGGTATAAATTGGTTTTTTTTCTATAGATTTGAGCATCCTTTTAGTTTGGTTTTTTTTTGGTTTTTTTTTTTTACCCAAAAAGTTACATTTGCAAGTGTAATGCATGTTCCCTATTTTTTTATTGTAGCTGCTGGCTTTCTTCACATTTTCAAGAATCTGTATGTCTGTTACAATTTCAGAGCAAACTACATCTTTGACCTATAAGGTAGTCTCTCTGAAGACTGCAGTTTCAACTGATAAAACCAACCAAAACGCCAATATTTATATTGTTCATATTTTTCTGCCCAAATTTTAGGTTTCTTGATAAATTTAGATAACTCCCTTTGTTCCTGGCCCAGGTTGCATAACTGAGCCATTGTCTGAACTGCTCAATCTTGAATCCCATAAGCAATAATATTTTTTGTCCTTCAAATTTGCTCTATTTCTCCTACAACACCTTGACTTAGTTGTAACTAATATATGCATTTCCTAAGTGGATTTGTGATAAATTTATTTTATTGCCCTCAGATTTCATATAACACTAATCAATTAATTTAGATACTTTCTGTGCTCTTTACAGAGATCTTACCTGTACAATTTATTCTTTACTGTAAAAAAGCCAGTTGGCTTCTTCTCAAAAGAGTTAGCTTTTGATTCTCTGTGTTATTCTGGCACAATGAAAGGAAGAGAAAGAACATGACTTTTAATTCTAAAGTTGAATAAATAAGTTGACTACTTTACAAAAAAAAAAAAAAAAAGGTGAAACTGAAATATTTTTGGAAATTTTTCCCGAAATGTGTTGATTAGTAATTGAATTTCTATTCAGATTTGTATTCAGTGGATGCAAGTATATTTAACCATGTTTAATTAAATAGTTCATCAGGTACAGTTATTTTTCTGATAATTTACTTCTTGAAGTAAGTTCACATGGTTTTAAAATTATAGAAGGTGAGGCCATTTATTAAACAAGAAATAAAATACATTCCAACTTCATAGTTTCATTTTACTTTTTGGTGAAGTTTACAAAAAAATTTTGCTTTTCATCTTCCGTAAGGCAAACTTCTGTATTAATGCATGGAAGAATTCTCACAAGTGACTGCTGCTTCTATAGTAGCTTTTCCACTCATCGTAGCAGTTGAACTTTGCATAGGATACTAAAAGTCAATGGAGGTTGAAAGGGAGAGATTAAATTATCTGATATACCTTGTACATGGAATAATGGAAATCAAGAGCAATATTTGCACTACTTGGAAGGATCAGGTATGCATACAGAGCACTTAAAATCATACCTGTTTAGACTGATCTTTTGAGTGGTTAACAAGGGGGGTTGGTCTTTTTTTTTTTAGTACTGTTTTAAATTGTCACTTTCAGGTGGGACACTAACTAGGAACTTCTTCAGAGCGATGAATGCTTCTTTTACCATTGTAAGAACTTTAAGTGAAGCAACTACTGCACAGTGTATACCCATACTGCAAGAGTTCTAAAATATTTAAGAAGAAATCCAGAAAATATTCAAGCACCAAAGATGTAATGAAAATACAATTTGAAATGTATTCAATTCACAAAATCTGTCTTGCTGGCTTTAGAAATCTTAGTAGTTAAACTTCACTAACATATGTGGCCAGCGACAATGCTGAACAAATCCACATCTATCTTCTACTAAAGACCGAAATTCACCAAGAAGCAAGTTACATGCCTAAATACATCTAAAAGATTTGACCTGGTAGGTGTGTCTGAGAGAAGTCAGTCTTAACAGATAGCAATCAATTGGTTTTCATTGAACCTCCAATGTCTTTATAATTTCCAAGAAAAATAGTCCACTAGAAAACCTTGCTTAGGCTTCAGAGATACCTTCTACTTCTCAAATGAGTGTCCTAACATATAATATACAAGGTATATACAAAAAAAGGTGTGAGTCATTGTGCATTCTTTATCAAAGATGTGATGCTGTACAAAGAGAAAAGAAAAATTGAAAAGCTCAGATAGAAAGTAGCAGATACAGACAATTGTACAATATGAACCATTGCATCCATACAGTATGATTGGTGATATTCAGTTAAATGCTTAGAGACTTCTTGCAGAGGGATAAGCCTGATACTCCAGTTTATATTCCTGGAACAACCAGTGTTGGTGACAAGTCTTGACAGAAAGATCGCAACAGGGTAATGCAGAGCAGTTGCTTATAGATCTCTCCTGGTGCAAAGTGAATTGACAGATGTGTGTTAGTAAGTATGTCACATTATATTGCAACAACTGGCAAATGACCTTACAAAAAGAATTATTTTCTAACCAAACATTCAAATTCAGAGCAATTAATAGAGAAATTATTATTATCTCTGAGTAATAAAGTCTTGTTTCTGACAGCACAACTGCTATATTTGTTAAATGAACAAGGAGGGCACAGTCATCACGGGATAAATAAAGTTTTTAAAATGGGGATATTCACCATGAATTATTCCTTGCAACAGTTCATGGGATTGCCATATTTTTCTGCCTAAAGAGCATTCTATACCTCCTAAGAATTCAATGAACGTGCTAAAGCGCTAGTACTGCCTTGTTTTGATGCTTTTTATACATTTTCTCTATATTTCTATACTAGCATGTCTTGTTTGGGTTAAAAGCATTCTTTTTGCTCTCTCAACCATAGTATGTTCTTTCTTCATGAGTAGGGCTTTTCAATAGTGCTGAAAGAGTGTCTCCCAGCATTGCAGCCTCTTCTTTGAGGGGAGGTCTAGCAGGGAGAGGCTGTAGGACCTTGGTGAGACAAGACCTTGAGCTGTGGAACAGGCAAGTAGGGAGGAAGGAGGGGGATCTTACTCTACTCAGTAGCTTTGAAATCCGGTGCTGAATGTGTTTAGGAATGTAAGACTTGCTTTCTACTCCCTGTTGTAACAGTTTGCTGATCTAACAGTGATTTGTTGTGTACGTATTTTAACCTACTGTGGGAGCTTTAGGTTCATATATATTTGCTCCTAGTCTACACTGCTGGCTCAAAGAGATTGATTTCAGGGAGAGCATATCTCATGTAGCTAAATTTCTTGTATCTGTGAAAACTTTCCTTTGTATATGAGAGTGATCCTAGCCCATATTATGTAACATATATACTGAAATTACAATTAAGCGGGAAAAAATACCATAGTCCCTCTACAAGAATGATACAAATGTTCATGAAGTGTTCCCTTTTCCAGTATACAATCCCAGAGTGTCACCAAGGTAGTAATTAGCCCAGGATGTCATACAAACAGATTGTTTAATCACAGCCAAAATTATTCATGGTTTGAAAGAAATTCTGCCTGTTTGTAGCAGACCAGGAAGAAGTGTTGTTCTGTCTTTGCACTCTTACCCTGCTTCCGTAACGACTCTTTCCCTGTTCCTGCAATGTGCTAGTTTTAGGTAGTATACTTTTGGAAGATGGCTTCTTCTGTCCTGGTCACATCTCTGTGATAAACCAGAAATGGTTTATTGCAGTAATTCCATTGCAACCTTTTAGACATTGCTTTGATAGACACATGCTCAGCATCAGCACTTTGGATTGTATAGAATGAACTGTTCTTTTGTATGACACTCTAACATTCTACTTCTAGTAATACAGAAATTTTTTTTATATATATGTAATTTTTAAAATAAGAGATACCCATCCTAAAATTATGTTAGCATGTGATTTTGTTTGTGTTTTATTACAAAATACATTACAATAATGAAATGAAATAATATTGGTAGTTATGTACAACTTATTATAGTTTGGAGGTAGTTAATATAATTTGCAAACAGACTCCAGCCTGTAATAAGAGGAGTGTTTCCACTCTTTCCTGTAAAGAGGAAATGATGCCTAATGAGAACCGGACAAGCAGTAGTGGTTTAAATTAACATGATCTGGGCTTTCTCCAAAGAATATTATTTAAAGAGTTATTGACCCAAATAGCTTCTAGGGATAGTCAAATGTCCATCAACTGAGATTTTAAAGAATTTGTTAAATGTTTTTAAATGTATATTTATCTAAGTATAATTGATCCTGCCATAGAACAGAGGGATGGACTGACAACTTTTTTCAATTCTGTTTTATGTTGTTTTATTAGTCTTAGGCAGTCGTAAGAATTTAACGTTTCTGTTTACCTTGCTGTTGAATGACTTCTTGGCTATTTTTTTCTTTTTCATTTTTAGACACAGACATCAGTGAGTCTGGTATTTCTGTTAGAAGCACTGGTTCAGCTGCTTCTATGACCAGCCAAAGTGAGCGAAAGAGGAGGACTCTTCCACAGCTTCCCAAAGAGGAGAAAGTGAATGACAGCTCAAAAGCAAAAACTACATCTCATCACAGATCGGAAATAGGTGAAAAGCAAGACACTGAACTTCAGGAGAAAGAAACTCCAGCTCGTGCCTCAGATGCTGACAGCAGAAGTATAGCTAAGTCAAGCAGAACAATGAATGGTCTTTCGCCCAAAGCTACTGGAGACAAAGTTTTTTCTTTCCCCAGCTCTTCCAGTAAAGAGAGAGTTGAAACTGGCAGAGAAACTTCTGTGGTGAAACAAGCTTTAGCAAAAATTCAACAACAAGAAAGAAAGGAACAAGGACACTGGACACCCACAAAACTGTCCTCTACAAAACCTGCTGCAAACCATGTTGAGAAAGGTAGGGAAGAGATGTCACCCAAAACTTCAGATAATCAAGACAAAGCTCCTGCATATGTTACAGATAAAGCAGAAATGAAGTTGCCACAGAGTGAGGGAAAAAGAAGAAAAAATGAAGAAACTATTAAAGGACAAAGTTCCAAAGCATCTGGAGGAGAAAAAAAGGAATCTTCAAAACCATTAGTGAGGCAAGGTAGCTTTACTATAGACAAGCCTAGCACAAATATACCTATAGAACTTATTCCTCACATTAATAAGCAAAGTGGATCTGCTGCCCCTTCAGCATCTGGAAACAGGATACGTGACAGAAGTGATTCAATGGACACTGATTCCAGTCTAGATACAACGCTCATTTTAAAAGACACAGAAGCTGTAATGGCTTTCCTTGAAGCTAAATTACGTGAAGAAAATAAAACTGATGAAGGCCCTGAGACTCCTAGCTATAACAGAGATAATTCCATATCACCTGAATCAGATGTAGATACAGCCAGCACAATCAGTCTCGTTACTGGTGACACTGAAAGAAAATCCACGCAGAAGCGAAAGAGCTTTACAACCTTATATAAAGATAGGTGTTCCTCCGGTTCCCCTTCAAAGGATGTTTTAAAATCTTCTGCAGCAAGTGCCAGAGAAAAGATGGAAAAGAAAACTAAAAGTAGATCTTCAGATAGTGGGTCTAGAGCTGATGCTCGCAAAACTGTGCAATCCAGTGGAAGAATGAGACAACCATCAGTGGATTTGACAGATGATGACCAAACATCTAGCGTACCTCATTCTGCCATTTCTGATATCTTATCATCTGACCAGGAAACCTACTCTGGCAAATCACATGGAAGAGTTCCTTTTGCCTCAGCAGATGAGCTTCTACATTCCAAAATGGAAGGAAAGTCATCTAAATCAAAAACCTCTCCTGTTGCACTTGGGCAATCTAGTAAATCTACCACTCTTCCAAGACCTCGTCCTACAAGGACTTCTCTCTTGCGCAGAGCACGGCTTGGTGAAGCCTCAGATAGTGAGCTCGCTGATGCTGATAAGGCTTCAGTGGCTTCCGAAGTGTCCACTACAAGTTCTACATCAAAGCCTCCATCGGGGAGGAGAAATATTTCCAGGATAGACTTACTTGCTCAACCTCGCAGAACTCGACTTGGCTCTTTATCAGCACGTAGTGATTCTGAAGCAACAATAACTAGAAACACTGCCTCATCTCGTACCCCAGAAGCTATTATCAGAAGTGGTGCAAGGTTAACATCAGCAGGAGACAGTAGTAAAGTTTCTGCTAGAACTCGAGCCAATAGTATTTCCCGACTTTCAGATTCAAAATCCAAATCTTTGGCTTCAGCTCATAATTCTCCCTCAGGTATGTGAGATTATTTGAACTAGTCTTACACAATGCTAGATGTTTTGCATATTTGGATTTATTTATTTATATATTTTTAAGGAACATTTTTTATGTAATGTTTGTTGAGTTTCAGCTGATGCAGTCTTTCTTTTTGGAGAAGGAGGCTTCCTTGGCGGGGCTTGTGGATGTTTCTCACTTAAAGGATTATAATCTCTTGTCTTTGTGATTTTAACTGTTTGAATATTATTTTTTTTAACTGGACACCAGTAACGAAGACTTGCATTGAGACATTGTGATGTGGCAGCACTGATTTGCATTAGCAAAAAACCAGAGCAGAGATCTCTTTGCTCAGGTCGTAGTAGAAGTTCAGAAAGTCAGCAGCACTTTTTACTACATAGAAGATATAATATTAATTTGTAAGGTAGGCTTGTAAATATGCTGAACAGCAAGTGTTCCTTGAGGTATACCCTGAGCATCTGTAGAATAATTATATTTATAATTTAAGATTAGCTTACATAACTGGAAGGGACCCTGAGCAACCTGATCTAGTTGAAAATATCCCTGCTCATTGCAGGGGGGTTAGACTAGATGACATTTAAAGGTCCCCTCCAACCTAAACTATTCTATCATCTACAAAAGGAAGGTTTGTTTGGTAAGAATAATAACAAGTAACAAATGTAAAAATTAAACACAAACACTACCTAACTAAATATCATAAAGTTAAGTAATTTATATTAAAATATTTAATTGGCCTTGGAGTAATTTCTGTTCTTTGTTCCAAATCATTCCAATTTGTGATTTCATCATGATTTCGAAATCATGTTAATCTCCTTTTGTGTGATATTTCCTTTACTATAATATTATCCTATGTATGGAAGGAATAATCTGTGTAATTGATTAATTTTAACCTCCTGTTCTCTTACAAGTTAACATAACACTTTTAAGTGCAAGCAGTGTGAAAGGCTGCGAGTTTTTTTCCAAGAACAGTATTAAATCAACCAAGGTAAAGTGTAGTAATTGTAAATAAGTCAACTTTCATTTGTAATGAACATATGAAATTGATGTCCTCTTGCTTTTTGAATTGTCATACTACCAGACTATATTTGAAACCAAACCAATCTAAGGAAAAAACAAAAAGCTTCCAGTGCTGTGTGTTGCTACTGGGATTATGTGTTCTCATTTACTGCTTCCCATTCAGAGTTGATATAAACTTCTGTAATACTTAAATTTCCCACAGTCCTACTGCCCTTTTGTTGCTTGTATATTATAAATGTACTTTCTTAGCATTCTTAGCAGTGCTTATTCCCCACGCAGGTATCTTTTGGCTGTGTCATTTATTAGCTGAATAGAAATTTCTGGAGAGGTACAAATGAGGTGTTAACTGAACTATAAAGTTGAATCTGTTTAATATGATGACAGTTGTCTACAAAGATTAAAAAAAAAGGTGAAACTTCCAAGAAAAACTCTAGTCTTTCCCTGAAAGATATCATTGTAAAAATGGTATGTTTTCATTTTTAATCAAAGTTTTAAATTTATGTGTACAGCCTGAAAGGTGGCAACGTTAGGTCAGGGAAGAGTGTCAGTTCAGACTGCTTCTGTATGTTTACTTTAATAATTAACAGTAGTTCACATCATGATATTGCGGACTTTTGAAAAGGTAAACCCCAGATGTTACTTTGTCATTTCACTTGTGTTTTTCCCAAAACTATATACAGATTTTGAGTTTTATGTCCCTGTGAACTATTGCATGCTTCCTAAAGTTTTTCCAGGTTGTTGCATTGAAGTGATTTGCCACTTTTGTTCAGGGCATTGGGTATATCTTTTTATTCTGAGTCTACTAGTCTATTAGGGCCATCCTTGTTTAATGTTCATTTCATACTACTATGTTTTCAAGAGAGAAAAAATGCTATCTTCCCGTGAGCTACCGCAGCATAATAAGTTAGGTATTTTAAAAAGACCATTGTTAGAAAAATCTACAGTAGAAATTGCTTCTTTCCTGAAAAGTTTTATCAGTTTATATATCAAAATCAGGGAGAAGCCTGTATCAATGTAAAGGCAAAAACTGGAAATTGAAAGTATCTGACTGTATCTAAAGCAGTCAAATACTTTCAAAACAAAATCATGGCTTAGTAAATCAATCAAATCTTGCTACTATGTAAGCAAAGAATTTGGAGTTCCAGACTTTGTCTGTATCAGTAAGCTTATTGTATAATTTTTTTACTGGACTATTTAGAGTATACTTTAGGAAAATCTCAATTGCTTTGAAAGTGGTGTCATCTAGTATATATAAGAGTATATCTCTCTCCCCACTATTATACATAGGCCACTACTCAATACATCCCCATCTACCCAACACATCAGGTTATTAATAATATTATCAGGTTATTAATAATATTATTTATTCTTTTATCCTTAGATATACGTATTTAAAACATCTTTAACTAGAATGTTACTTGTATGCAACATATAAAAATGTCACGTAGCAGAAGCTTTTAGATGCAAACTATGTAATTCCTGAATTTCATTTTATTTCTAGAAAAGTCAACAATTCACTTAATTTTAGCACTTTTGGAAATTACTGATGAAGAGTCTGACAGAAGTGCTTAAACTGTTTGAATGTGTTTTACTTTGGGTGCATTTAATCAAGGCATAACGAGGATGTATTCTATCCCTGGACCTAGACAGGCTGGAAAATGAATGGTCATTACCAATATAGGGTTTGGGTTGTTTGGTTTTCTTCTTTTACCAGAACACTGGTTGCTATTGAAGTGTTAAAGATGTTTCATCAGTCTTCTCATCAGAGTTCAGTTAATGTTAC
The DNA here is from genome assembly GCA_028565335.1 of Limnodromus scolopaceus. Taxonomy (NCBI): domain Eukaryota; kingdom Metazoa; phylum Chordata; class Aves; order Charadriiformes; family Scolopacidae; genus Limnodromus; species Limnodromus scolopaceus. The sequence goes on from JAOXNO010000024.1 coordinate 39,263,486, forward strand.
CACATTGTACATCACTAAGTACTGGCAGCAGAATCTTGCTTCTTAAATCCAGTTCACCAAAGAGAAAATTATTTGCTCGTTTCCCATATGTTTTTGAACGTTCAAACATACATGTCTATAAAAAGGGAGCAAAAAAAGCTGCAATCACTGGATTTTTTATTGTCCTGTACTTTATGTGGATGAATTGCAACATAATAGCATTAAAATTGTCAGTTGTCAGAAAGCCCATAATTTCAAAGATCTTTTTTAAGCCTTGATACAGTTAAGTATTGCTTACTTTTAAATGAAAGGGCAGGCAGATAAATGGAACATCTTGGATGAGAATTACCAGTGTTGAAGTAATTACCAGGGTGTTTCTGTGGTAGGAGGCTTGATAACTGACAACATTGTGAAGATTTGTGAAGCAGAATTAGTAATTATATAGCACAAGCAATGAAAGATTTAATCAAGGCACTGAATCATCAAACAGTAGAGCATGATCAATAAAACCAGAGAAGAATCAAAGATGTTTTTTCACAATTGCAGATCAGACCAAGTCAAAAAGTGCTAAACTGCAACTGTAAAATTAGGCATTGAGTCAAACACAGAGACCTTGAGCAACTAGTTGTGTTTAGCAAACTCTGCTGGCTTGCTGACCTAGCTGTCATTGCAAATAACTAGCAGAAAGGTTGATCAAAGTTTGAGGATGGAGAGAAAAACACGCTTATTAACTACTTTTTAGCATCACTGCACTACTGAGCACCAAATCTCGGAATCTTTCAAATGGATGAACCTTGAGAAGGCAATGCATCAATGAGAATAAAGTATTTTATAAGGGATATGCTTAATAAAGTCTGTCCTCAGATCTTAAAAGTGTTAAAAGTGAGATTATGGTGTCCAGTCATTAAACTTGCAAGCTTAAGGTATTGTCAACAAATTGTACTTCTCACAGAGTAGTCACAAAATTAGATTTGTCTACTGATTATTTTAGTCAAGTTTTTGGAGGATTTCTTGTTATTGGTGCTGATATTCTCCGTCTTTGATATCTAAGATAATTAATTGCACAATAGCATTCAGAAATCTACATAAAGTACAATGACATTTCGGGGCTGCATAATTTATGAATAGTATTAAAATCATATATGTGCAAATATATAGCTAGCTTAATGGGAAACATGCTTGGATATTGCTTGTCATGAATCATACAACTTTGAGATTTTTACTGTTAAACTTGCATTAACTTTTTCCCCATATTAATGAGAAACCCGTTGATAATATATAAATAAATAACACCTTAAGGCCTTAAAATTTAATTGTCTTTTAAAAAGTAGAGGGATTTTATGGTACTAAGCAGACAATTGTTATTGATGTCATTTCAGTTAGTATCTCTGAAATGTTTAAGCTTTTACAAAACTCTCTTTTTTCTGATTAAATGTATAAATTAAGAATCTTTTCCTAAAAAGTGTGGGTGGAAAAGAGGACCTAAAACTAATCTCATCAATATATTTTATTTAAGCAAATGCTTCTAATCTGAATGTTTTAATACGAATTAACGTGATAAAACACTATTTTGTACACAGAGAAATCCAAGCTTCTCCCAGACCCAGATCCTGATGTTGAAACTTACAGTGGTAGAGTACTAGAAATCAAATCTGTTTCTGATATTTCACTTTTCATTCAATTTTTAGTTTTTAAAAATATGACTACATATGCTCATTGTACAGTGCTGAGTTGCTGCACCTGAGAGATTTTAAGATAAACTTCATATTTATTTTGATGCATATAATTTGAACTGGGACAAAGAATTTAAACAAAAATTGGTGATAAAATGTGGGCCCAACTCATAAAGCTCTTTGGACTTCGGTCACCCATTTCTTGCATGCTGTTGGTGGGGAAATGTGCTTTTTCTGCTTATGTTCTACTTCCCTAAGATCAAAACAAGTTTGAAACCTCTAAAAAGAGAACAGTAAATGCCTGGAGAGACATTTTTATTTTCCTCAGTAAAGTTAGAGTATTGAAAAAAAAAACAACTCATAGAATTGGACATGATTTGAAGCCCACATTTAAACCTGAAAAAAATTGCACAAGCATATTTTTGTTTTCAGTGGTTAAAAATGCATTATTTATATGAGGGAAGGGATGTAAGCTTATACACCAATGTCATATTCTACATACTGTAATCTTCGAGAGTGTTACACAAATCTTTTCTCAATGAAAAATTACTCTCGTTTTTGGTTATTCATATTGACATATACTTCATTTGCAAATTTTTAAAAAATTTTCAGGAGAAATCATTCTTGTGTTTTCTTGCTTTTTTCTGATACTAAATGATATACATTACTTGAATCTATTGTTTTTATATTATCAAGAAGTGATCACACACTACTTTTTAAAATTTCTACAGTAATTATAGAGCCTCATGAATGTCAGTGAGTTTGGGAGACTAAATCCCCTGCAAGACTTTAGCAGGTTGTCACGATGAGCATTCCTTTACACCTAGTGCTATCTCTTCCTGCTGGGAATGTTTGAGGACAGCATATCTGGAATGCTTTTACTAGACTAGGAATTCTAGGGGAATGAGAGCCTCCTACTTAGTTTCAGCTCTTTAATACTTCAGACTGTCTTCAGCAACATAGCTGTATATGCTTTATGTGCTACATGTGAAAATATATGCTTTTTGCTCTGAGGCTGCTGTTTTTGTAGATGTGCTGTTGATTTTTATAACACAGCATTAACTTTAAAATATTTTTTCTGTACTGAATATGCAATGCATCATCTAGGGTTTTTATGCTTTTCTTATGTAAGCATGCATTCTAAGCTTGGTGCCAGCTCCATCCTTCCTTCATGTCTCTTCATTTTTTTGTGTATCACATAAACCTTGAACTAAACTTGGGAAAAAATCTGCAGAAAAAGTGCAATCTGACTATATACTTAAATGTTCATGAATTGGGCCCTTGTTTTGTAATACAGTTTGCTTAAGTTCATATGCAATTACTGGCTTTTACATCTTATTTCACTCATCATTCTACAAAGAGCATCCGTTTTATGTTTTTATTAATCAATATTTATTATTTAACACAGATTTTGTAGCTTTCTTTTTAAGATGTAGTAAATAAACCTTTTGTGAGGTATCTGGGGATTGATAATGAATAGTTGTGTATTTTTGTGATGTTACTGAACTGATGTTTTTTTCTTATTTAAGATGCAATAATAATTCTTTTTTAATAATTAAACTAATTTAGTAAGTGCAAGATGGAGGCGCTTTCCTACAGATTATGCTTCCACCTCAGAAGATGAATTCGGATCAAACCGTAATTCCCCTAAACATACCCGTCTACGTACCTCTCCAGCCCTGAAAACCACACGACTGCAGAGCACTGGGACAGCAGCTCAAAGTAGCAATACATTCAAACACAGAATAAAGGAACAGGAAGACTACATTCGTGACTGGACTGCTCACCGAGAAGAAATAGCAAGGTTGGTTTCAAAGGAGTGCCTCTAAAATAACAAAGATTTGTACCCAACCAGTTATGCAGGTACCTATATATGAGAAAGAGAGATAATGGATTTTCTGTATCACTCTACTTCCCATTTTCATTCACAAATTGCATGGGTAGTTTAAAATTCTTCTTATGAGAGACTGGCAGACAGAACACTCATGTTGCCAGCACATATCTTTCTAATGAAAAATAATAATCATTTCCTGACTTATGATAGCCAGATCCCAGAACTTCTGGTCACATTAGTAGAACTTGCAGAAGTACTCTCTGTAGAACTCTTAGTTGCTAATGGTATATTTCCTGAGGCTGAAGTCTATCTGCTCTTTACATTCATATCAAGGTAAAATTTCAGGTAAATGCATAGGTGACAGAAAGAGGCAAAAAGTGATTTTTGGCAATGGGAGAGACCATGTTCTCATTTTACTTTTTTGTTTATCTAGACATTATTTCATGTTAGATACTATCTGATTTAAATTATATGTATTCATCCAAAAGTAATTTCTTTTGTTGCGAGTCCCTGAGCTTAGTATAGCAATCCCTCCATTATTGCTAGTAGCACTGCTTCAAGTGAACCGAGGAAAAGGTAGTCAGTTCTACATTCTGGTAACCAGTTATTCCTTTATTGTGCAATATCCTGGCAGTGAAAACTTCAAATACCTTGCACTAAATAAATAAAACTGTGTAAGTACATAAATGTTATTTAAAACTTAGATGCCAGTGTTCAGATTCTGAACCTTGTCACAGAACTTAATTTGGAAGTCTAAACAAAAAATGTTGTGCTGTTAAAATAAATCTTAGTACTGTGGTCTCGCAGCTGTGAAGCATTGTGTTTTGCTTAGTGTGATTAATTATTAATTAATTAATTACCCTACCTTTTTCAACTTCTTTGTTTCCAATGGAAGTGGTGAGAGGCTCAAATTGGTATTGCCAAGTTTGTTACTGTGTACAGAAATTTTACACAAACTGCATTTAATGAGGATATTTAAGGTTAAGAAAGCTATCGCTCAGTAGTTGAGAAACACTAGACTACTGTCATCTATTGTCACTGCTTCCAACACCAGTTTCCTTGGCTACCCCCTGCTGAGCCCCCCTGCTCTAGGTCACTACTTGATTCTTTCTGTGCCTCAGTATCTCTTTGTGCTGATTCACAGTATTGCTCCCCCGGCTTTAAGTTTAACTTCTGTCCTTTATAAGATAATTTTTGTCTCAGCTCCATTTGCCTTTTTCATAATCCTTTTTATTTAGTGCTCTATCTATATTGTTTCTATACAAAATTATACATTATTGAGTACTGACTATAGATTACTATCACATTGAAACTAATTCCAGATTTATTTTTTCTCTTGCCTAGTGTTTCACTATGATGATTGTCTAACAAGTTACTTGCCATCCATGTTAGAGTTGTTTATTATGGTATTTTCAGGATTCATTTGAATTCCTTTAAATGTAGACATCTGACATTTTATGTAACTTTGATCACTTAGTAAGAACTCAATTGAAGTGGCTGTGGCATGTTAATGCATTGTTGATTTCTGTGGAGAGTTAAGTCCTAGTTGATTGATACTACTTTTTATTATGGTGTTTAATGATATTTGTCCTCTGGAGGATGTACTGATAATTGAAATTTCCTGGGTTTTATTTTCTTCACAACTATTCATTATATACCAAAATTTGTCTGAGAAATTCAAACATGATTATTGGCAACTTCTCTGTTTAAGAAAAAAGCAATGTGGTTTTGTGGGAAAAAAAAGGAAGTAGGTGCTCTAGTATTTCTTCTACTCAGAATATTAGCTTAAACTTTGGAGTTTTGGAGTTTTAATAATACATATATATAAGAGCATGAAATACAAATTAAAATTGACCCATAAGATGCAGTAATTAGGTTAAAGTAATTAATGTAGTAGTAGGTACTTAGGAGATTTTAATTTATTAAAAAGATTAATTGACTTTGTTTCTGCTTTAGTGTTCCGGTGTGATAGTTTGAATTCAGAAATACTGACTTGAGTGGTCATGAGTGATTGCTGCTTATTCTTCTACAGCATAACCCAGTTACAGGTGCATCTGTGCTACACAAGGTTGCATTTTATTGTGGGTTGCTGATGGTTAGACACCACTGTTGGATTTCGACTGGAAATTCCTCTAATTATGTTTGCCTTTCTTAAATTCTGCTCACTCAGTCTTAAACTATCTCTAGGTCAATGGTGTCTATTCTTCTTGACTTGAAGACAAAGTGAAAATAAATAGTAGAAAGAAGCTCACCTTTAACCAGCACTGTCCAGCATGGTGTGCATCACTGTCACGTGGCTGTGCAACTCCGTCCACAGTGTCCTTGGTGGTGCAGAATTAGCACTGTTGACTTCTATGCCTTCACTCCTTTCAGACAGAAGCATGAAAGGGAATCGCTTGGTGGGCAGCCATTTAATTCTACATCTTCTGAACTGCTTGATCCAAGCTGGAAATTCAGAGTGCCATAGTTTTAGTAGGGGGCTTTTAGCTTTTCCTTTGTGTTGGGGTTTTTTCCCTCCTCTTTTTGGGGTGTCCTGGAAAGGAGAGGAGTAACACAAGCAGAGCTAGGCAAGCTTCCTTCCTGTGCTGAGCAGAATACACAGCAGAGCTATTTTTTGATGTGGTGGATCAGAAGAAAGGAAAAGGAATCTTCAGCTGAGAATTCAGATGATTTTATGTAGTGCCATCGTGTCCAGGTTTTTATAGGCGTGTTCTGTTTTGCCAACTAGAAAGCTTGTCTTGATTAAATTTGAAGATTTAGGATACTGGTCTGGAATTTCAGACCCATTAAGAAGCTTGATCTGAGCAAGCTGCAGGGCTGCTACATGATCAGAGGTCCTGAAGGAGTTCCTTTCAAATAGGCAAACTGAGGTATAAATTAAATGTGTTCTGGACATTTCAGATTTACTATATGTATACAGGTCATCTGTGCAGTACTTTCAGCATATTTCCAGTGCATCCCACATGTTGGATTTACTGCATGTTGCACACATATCTGCCTGGGAATCCTAGAAAGATACAAGGATTCTCTGTCTTTTGAGATTGCCTTCTACAGCATGTAATTAAAAGCTTCAGTTAAAAGTTTGCTTTTATGGTTCTGCAAATAAACTTCCAGTTTAGAAGGGCATACATGTTTTCATAGCACAGTTATCAGGAACTAGAACTTGGAAGCTCAAAGGCTGCAGGTTGGGCTCTACTGATCCAGAAGTATTTGTAGGGGAGAATGTAACACTCTCTTTATTACTAGGATCAGTCAAGATCTGGCTCTCATCGCACGGGAAATCAACGATGTAGCAGGAGAGATAGATTCAGTGACTTCATCAGGCACTGCCCCCAGTACCACAGTAAGCACTGCTGCCACCACCCCTGGCTCTGCCATAGACACTAGAGAAGAGGTAGGAGATCTTCATGGAGAAATGCATAAGGTTCTTCCTTTTCTTTATTTCTTTTGCTTTTAGCATTTCGCATAGCCTTTTTTAGTTATTTCCACTCAACCTGTATGCATGATCTCTACATTGTTTTTTAATTTAAAGTTCCTTTATGTTTCAGTAAACAATCCAGAAATTATTCTACAAACGCAGCTTGTCAAAAGGATGCATACTATCTGTCTGTCTCTTTTTTTCCACGAAACATAGGACAAGATAGTTATTTGTTTCTTATTTGTCTGTAGCCTTAGATACCATTGTATAGTATCTAAGTGCATTTAAAAATATTAGTGTGTATGCACAAATATATGTAAATGTATACATTTAACACTTTGCCTAGCTATTAAAAACAAAAAAGTCCCTTTCTTCACAGGTGACGTTAAAGTTTTGTTTTCTGAACACTGAAATACTTAGGTACCATCAGTTAACAAGACCTTTAGATTTTCTTTCTTAATAACACTGTCAAAAATTGCCTTGAAATAAGTTTGCCTTGTACTTCTAATAATTCTTATTTTCTTTTACTATCGCTGGTGTGCTGTTCTATGAATATGTTGACTAACTTGTTCTAGTAACCATCACAGGTCTAATACTGGTAAACATGTTAATCTGAATTTAAACCATCACTTTCTACCATATTACAATTCACCCTAATATGTTGTAAATGTTTACTGCATTTTTTTCTTCATAGTATTCTTTTCAAAATGTGTTTATTCATTTATGTGTGCATAAAGTTTGGGTAATACATTAGTTTAGTGTGTTTAGTATAATATTGTCTTTTTCTGTGGAAAAAAAGATATAAACAGTGATATGAAATCTGTGAGTTGTATACTCAGAAAAATTGTAACTGCACTCACGTAAATTTTGTTTTTAATTCTCATGGACTTGTGGCCAAATTTTAAGGGAGTGAAGATCTCATTTTCTTAGATCCAGTTGGATCACTCTGATTTTTATATCACTAAATAATTATTTTCTTCTTAAAGAAATATTGTACAGTGTGTATATACTACTGCAGGTGGCAGTATCTCCTTTAAGTAGGTACAGATGTTTCTGTGACACTATGACTAATCTGGAAAAAAGCCTAAATTTGATAGTACTATACTTAATTCCAGATATATTCCCTCAATCAAAGGAATCAGTTATTCAATACCAGTTTATCTCTAACTATTATGTTACCTGCCCATAAGCAAAATTTCTGTGGGGTAGTCTAATTTTACCATGTATGTCTGGTATTTGAAAAAAGGCCTTCATTTATACAACGTGTTCTTACGCAAGAGATGCATCATTTTATAGCGTGCAAGACAACAGAATGATTTTTGTTCGATAGGATTCTTGCAGACTTTCAGAAGGAAAAAAATATTAATCTGATCTTGCATGTATGCAGTAGGTTTCATAAACTGCATTTTTCTTTTACCTCCCCCAGTTGGTTGACCGAGTATTTGATGAAAGTCTCAATTTTAGAAAAATCCCTCCACTAGTGCATACCAAGCCACCAGAGGGGAATGGTCGGCCTAATGATGCTAGACCTCAGCTAACAGATGCCCTCGACCCCCCAACAATTACCCGGAGAAGGACTTGGAGCAGAGATGAAGTGAGTACACAACAGGATTCTCTATAGCAATGTGTCTATTTTAAGCTTTTGCAGTTGCCTCCCCCCTTAATTGGAAACTATCCTTTCTTTCCTACCTGTAGCAGGTGGCATTAACACTGGAAAAAAATATTTGTGTGTTACTTAACTTGCAAAATGTTCAAATAATATTGTTTGTCTCTGACGCTAATTAGAACATAAGTATATTTTTTTAAAGTTAAAAAAATTTCAAAATATATGGTATTGTTTGTATTTAATTTCCATTAAAATAATAATATCTTTTTTTATTAAAAACTTATTGCAGGTTATGGGGGACAGTTTGCTGTTGTCCTCAGTCTTCCAATTTTCTCGCAAGATAAGACAATCCATAGACAAAACAGCTGGCAAAATCAGGTGGGTTTTTAAAAAATATTGTTATTACTGAAATGTTCTGTTCTCATCAGTGTTCCTATTAGTAGAAGAGGTTAGTATAATACAGATAGAGGAAACATATTTAGTAGTAACAACTCGTGTTTTAAAAAAGAAATGTTACCTATTGCCTTTTTAGCATTCAGAAAGATTTGGGATTAATAATTTTTCCATTATTGCTTGTGTGTATTTCACATTACATGAAGATAGATATCAGCAAAGTTTACACAGACAGAACAATACCCATCATACTTCCAGCAGAAGAGCCGTTCCAACACATGCAAATGCTGTGCCAAATCTATGCAAGCCTTGTAAAACTCCCTTCCTTAAAATGTAAAGTTAAGATGTTGCTGAACTGTAAAACTGGACCCTGTACATTTTCCAAGTTATTGTAGGTATCACTGGTTTTAGGAAGGGAAACAAATGGTACAGAGGAGAGCAGTTTCAGGAAATCCTGCTGAAAAAGAACTTGCTCTGGAGACAATGTGGTCACTATTGAGTTCTAAATCTAAAATAACAGATGTAACCATCTATTATTTTTAACTGAAAATTCCTGCTTAGATAGTTAGATTCCTGCATAAAATGTGATATTAACAGGAAGTATAGACATGTCAAAAATGGTAACATGTTGCTCTGTCAACAACTCTGTTTAACTTGAATGAGTGAGTGTACAACCATTTGATGACCACTTTGGTTGACAGGGATAAATCAAAACTCTAAATACAAAGTTCAGGATTGTATATTTCACATGTCCTTCATATCTCTGTGCAGTTAATAATTTTAAAATGGAGTACATTAATAATAAGGAAATCATTTGGTCTGAACTTCATGTATAATTTTCTGAATGTGAGAAAATACTGTAATTAATCAGTTTGTGTAGAAGCATTCAATATTGAAATCTTAGCTGGGTGACAGATTAGTCGCTAAATCACAAATTTATTTCAGCATATGGTGATGTAGCTCATAATAGCAGCAAAATACTAACATATCTGAAGGTTTTGTGGGAGTACCAAAAAATACTTGACCATAGAAATCAAGAAGAAAAAAAAATATATATAAATTGGTAAAAACTATAGGTTATCTGCCATTTCTTGTCCTGGTATTTGTAGGAGGAAGATTATCACTCAGTGAAGAATCAAGTCTTTAAAAGCCTGCAGCCCATTCTTATAATTTCTGTTCTAAGGTTTTTTGTGTGTTGTTTTTACTGATGATTATACGTAACATTTTTGAGTACCTACTATCTTGGAACAAGTTCCTGGTCTGATATTCATCTCATTTCTCTTTTTCTAATTCACCATTTTGGGGCTGCAGGATTATAATATTGGAAATACAACATTTGCTGCCTTTCCCTCTTTGGTTTTGCCAGATACATTCTTTTATGTATCATACTATTTATTTTGATATCTTTAAACAAAAGATATAAATGTCTTTTGCTATGTAAATTTTGGATACAAATGAGTTAGTGAAATGCAGGTGTACAATACGGTTACTCTCAAAAGCTGTGCCAAATTAGCAGAGTTCAGCTTCATTATGCAGAATTTATTACAAATTATGCAAAATTTCACAACTTGTTCAAGTTTAATCAACCTCTGAGTGCAGGCTATCATTTAATTTAATAGCTGATCTCAAAAAATGAGTAAATAAATACATGCAAAGAGGTAATTAAGCATGACCATTCTTTGAAAGTAATTTTAAAATGTGTTTGACATTTGGAAATATAAACAAAATACTACATTAAGTTTTGTTTTATGCATAATTGTCTGGAAAAATACAGTGACATCCATAAGGAACTCTGCTTACCTATATATTTTTTTTCCTTTTAAAGCTGCATCATTGGAACAAGAATCTTGCTTATTGACTCACTTATTTGTGGTAGGCATCTAGGATAATATGCATCTCAAATTCCTCAGAAGCAGTAGTAGATGCTCTACCTTTTTCGTCATGCTAATTTTTCTTGATGGTTGGCAGTTTCTGAGCTGTAAATATCTTGCTGGCACAGCTGTAGTTTACTTAACATAAAAACTGAGTTCAGTACAGTGAGTTAAAATAAATTTATGTATGCAAATTTATTCTGAGAAAAGCAGATAACTATAAAATCAAGTCTTACACTTTTCTGATTAATTTTCTGATCTTAAAAGTCACCTGCATTGTAAGGAATGTAATAATGATATGATCATGTATGATATTATAAATGTAAGCATCCCTATAAAGACTTTATATACATTTAAAGAGAGCGGCATTGCATATTTCTACAAAAAAACAGTGGAGAAACTTTAATTAATATGCAATTATTTTGGATATTCCCCATAGCTGTGATCAAAACTTCCTTTTCCTGCTTCTCAGAATAAATATGAATAATATGATGTTATTCATAATGTCATTAGTATTTTGAATCAGGAAAAAATAGTTTCAGAAATGTTGCTAGAGAGTATATAAGGCAGCTAGGCCCTATTACAGATTTTACCTTAGCTTTGTTTTGATGTACATGAGTTCAAACATCTGGTGTGCTTCTGTTCCTTTTACTGGAGTTAAGTTACTTAAAATTTCTGCCTAGAACAGATATAATGAGAATAAATCAGGATTTGTCAAGCAGTGGTGTATTTTTCCAAAGTACTTGAACCTGAAAGGAGAGGAGAAATTTAGAGGCACCAATAAGAGTAAGCCAGTAACCCTGACTGTGTTTTAAAAGTCCTCTAAGATTTTCTTGTTCACCAATGTAAACCTCCCTCCTGAGAGTACAGACAGGATAGGGCAATTACAGTCCTTACAAATTGCATCATACATATTAACAAATCGCATCCTTCCTATATGGGTCCAAGTGGAGACAGATGTGCTTACTGTGAACGTGAGCCTTCTTCTTTCAGTTATATTTTAGTTGCAATACCTAGCTTTACAAAAAGACCCATTTTACTTTGGCTAAAGTATTAAGAACATAAATATTTTCAGTCATTCTTGACAAGCAGACCTGTCAGAAATTAAAATAAGCTGAAATCAATGATGAAAATAAATTAATATGAGGATAAAAGGAACTCCATATCTTTTTGCTTGACTAGTTTCTTCCCCACTTCATTAGTGCTGCCACTTCTGTTTTCTAATTTATAAAGTTCTGAGTTCCACTGAGTTCTGTCATCATTCCTACCTTATATTAAGAAACAGGATTGAGATAAGCTTTTGACGCTGTGTTCTTTGGCTAACTTCTCCCAGTGCTTGTCAAACTGTTGGGTTTTTGTCCCCAAGTCCTAGTGTGGTGCTCAGATTGAACAAATTCAGATGCCTGGTTCTTTCCTTTCACCAAATCCTCTATATTATTGTAATTTTCTTCAGGATAAGGTCATGGCTTGGGTATTGCTAAGTTACTTTTTCATAATTTATTTTTATTCATTACTTTCTATAATCAGGTTCTTATTTGCTGGTGTACACAAAACTGCATCATATTTAAAAATTCTGCAGCCTCTCGCCATGTATCCTATAATCCATTCTTTGCTAACAAATTATTGTGGTGACTTCTCAGGAAGCAGATATGCAGTTCTTTTGCTTTTCTGCCTTTTATATGTTATAATGAGTTTGCAGGAATTTTCAGAGATTATGGGGGAAATAGGTAAATAAGTTTTGCAGTGAGAAGACCTACGTGGTTTTGTCAGTGCTGTACAATGTGAATGAAGTGTTATTGGCTTGCTTTGTAGCCGGCAAGTACCTCTTCAGTCAGGCAAAATCTAGGAAAAGCATTCAGGTCAGTGCAGGTACTACCTGTCGGTCTCTGCAATTTGTGGTGCAGCCTGCAAAGTGCAATGAAAGAAAAACGGGATCTGAGCACAACCAAATAAGAAAGTTTAGGCAGATTTGCCTCAGAAAGTAGGGAAAGGCAAGAGCAGAAGGTGGCAGGCATTCATAAATACAGTCTTTTAATACAAAGAGTATGGTTAGAAGAAGGAAGGGCAAAGGAGACGGAGATGAAGATGCCCCCCCCAGGAGGTTAAAATGTACTAAATGAAGAATTAAAAAAATGTTGTAAAAAGGAAATAGGCTTTCTAAAATTATAGGAAACACAAATTGGCCTGTCCATTTTATAGTGGAAATAATAGCATTTTTAAAATTACTGCTTTCATTTTTTTCGCCTTTTAATTAAATGACCTATGAAATGTAAAGCTTTCGAAATGTAAAGCTTTCAAAATGTAAAGGAGAAGTAAAAACATTATCTCTTAAAGAGAGTAAGACTGAAAACACCACATACACAAGCAAAGGCATTAATTGCATACATAAAGGTAGGATAATTTTAATATAGCATGAGCAAGAGGGTAAATGAAAAAAAAACAAGCAGTATCACAATAACATCTATATTTTTCTTACTAGTGCTGTTTACTGATAAATAAAGCCTTATTTTATATGTTCCTGTTGATTTCCAGTGTGATATAAATGCTATTAAAGTACAGAAAGAATAGCTGCTTAAGATTCTCTGTATACTGAATCCAAATATTTCTAGGAGTGCCTGTTTTTTATTGTAAGATCCTATAAGGGATTTAATTTGCTCTGCTTTTTATGTATTTATTTTAACTCATCAGTGTCATGGACGTCCTAAATTGTTGATTTTAATTGGACTTTCTGGTATCCAGGTTTGCAGTTGTATAGCTTTGCAAGCTTTTACATTCTCTTCCAGAACATAAAATCAATCTTGTCAGATGTCTGATCATCAACTTTGTTACAAGATGATGGCACTACTTGAGGACATAAAGTGTTTCATGTTTTCTTGACTGTGGTTTCGATTACTTTTAGTTTATTTTTTCCTTCCTCAGAAGATATACGTATTGTTTACTCTTTGTATGGTTTGTACATTAATACACTAAAGCCATGTGCAAAAGTGGTGATTTGCCTTGATCCCATGACATTGTGTCATGAGAGTAGCACTTCCTCTCAACAAAGCATCTGACAAAATGATGTCCTGAAGCAGCAGAGAGGGAACACCTCTGTATCAGAGGTCTTCCAGATATCTATATACTGATAAAACAGGGTACGTGTTTTGAAAAACTACTTTCTTAACACAGTAATAATAGAGAATAAGATTTTCCATAGGGTATGGAATGGAAGAAAGATTAACAGAAGTGCAATACTGAGTCTCCCAGCTTTCTTTTGAATTCTTATGAATTGGAAGGTCTTTATGAGATTCAAGGTATTGTGAATTTCCACCTAAAAATTATTTCCTCAGAGACCTACCTACACTAACTACTACTTTAAAATTTATTACTTTTCAGTCATGATTTTAAATTCCCTTTTTGCTTGCTTAACAGTTTTACTGCAGCTATTTTTGTACTTTTAACTCTGAAATACCAATTAGAGGAGAAGTGGATTTGGACCGCTCTGTCATCATGGTATCGCTTCAAAAAAAATAAATACCCAGACCTTAAATATCTGCACATTCCTTTTTTATGTTACGTTTATGATACGCCAATGAAAGCAAAAATTATTTTTCACAGGCGGGAAGCGAAACATAAAGAAAGGGGAATCTCATATTATGCTTTAGCAAGTGACTTCTTTACATATAATAGAAGTTACTTTCTTTAAACATAAGAGAAGTGGTACTTGTATTACTAAATCATGTGTATACAATTTGTTGAAACTTTTCAATGAAAACTTCTATGAAATGCATTTTTCTTTTAATTACCTGAAGTGTTTTATTTTTCATTATGTTAGTATACAATACAAATGTAAAAGAGTTTAATTTATTTACCATTTTTAATCTTTATCTTATGTTTTGCAATTGTTGTAAAATGCAGTGTTAATAGGGAATTCTCTGACTACTGTAAGAGAGTTGGATTTTTAAAAACAAAATTTCATTGCTGGAGGAAAGAATCAGCTGTGTCTTTTCAACACCATAAACAATTATCCAGCTACAGAACTGCCATTTTAATGTCAATAGTAATGATATTGCTGAAATCATGTATGCTTCGCTGAAAATTTAAACTGTATGGTTGGATCCTGTCAGTTTTCAATATTTCAGATTTTACTTCTATTTAGTGCTCCCTTTGCTGCTTTTTCATATCATGTTATCTAATCTTCCAGTCTAGTTTGTTTATTTTAGTCTATTTTGAATATATTGTTCTTGAATTTCTTTTTTCTAGAATATTATTTAAGGACAAAGACAGGAATTGGGAAGAAATTGAAAACAAGTTGCGAGCTGAAAGTGAAGTTCCTATTGTGAAAACATCAAGCATGGTAAGAATAGTTATCTTTACTGTGATTGTTTGAGCCTCTTACCTAATTTTTAAATGACCAGTAGAGGACTATGTTATTTCCAATGATACAAGGGCAAAAATCTTTAAAAGGTTTTATTTAGACACTCAGTATATTTCAAGAATAAACCTGATCTTTAATAATTGCTAAAACTTACTGTCTTGTAAGGAAGCAGTCTTGAGTAATCGTTCAGGGGAAATTCTCAGATAGAGAATGCAATTAAAGAGTTTCAGACTATATATAGACAATCCGCACTTTTGTTTAAGAAAAGTTAACAACCATTAGTTTGAATGTTTTACAATCTAAAGACTACTTTACCTACTGATTACCTATTAATACTTAATATTAATATGTAATGCTTAATACTATTAATACTGATTATTAATATTTAGAGAAATAGTTGTATTTTACTATATGTGAATGAAAATAATACATTGACACATTGAATGAAAAATAGACACATTGCAGTAAAAGCACTCTTCAATGAAAAATAATCATGTTGAATTTGTGTGGAAGTGATAAACGTAGGGTATCAACTACAGCTCTAGTTGCTTCATGTAGTCTTCTACCCCTGCTTAATTAGGGCCATTTCATGACTAGACTGTGTGACAGCGTGAGGGAATGGAGCATACGTGTTATTTCCTAGTATGCTTATCCTCCACTTCTACTTCAGAGTGTAGGGGTTGAAAAACCTCTGCATGTGAGAGCAGGCAGAGAGTCCAGCTGTTATCCTGTCTGGAGTATGATGAATGTCAGCTTGCAAAGGCAGTTTTCTTTTCTGAAAGGGAAAGGTGGGAGAGGAAATTCCTTCTCATATACTTTGTATTGGACTGCTCAGAAGCGAAATGTGAACACGTTTCCTCTGTTGCTGAATTGGCTAGCACTTCTCTGTTAACTCATTATGCATTATTAAACTCATCCAGAGCTATTATTAGTAACTCAGTGTTATTATTTAATAGATACACTGACAGTTTTTGTTTTTTTAAAGTTTAATTTAGCAAGTTGCTCATGGAAGTTTCTCATTTAGAAATATGATAATATAAGGAGTTTCTCTTTTCCTGTCCATTTTCAGAATAAGATTGGAGTTCAGTGTCTTATATTCTAAATGACATGAATATCAGGTTTTGAGGCATTCATTAAAAAAAGAAAAAGATTAGTTGTATATTTATTCCTAAGTTCAGCATTGTACAAATTCTTTTTCAATGCATTAAAGCATCTCACATTGTTTGAAAGTGTATGGGTTTGGGGTTTTTTGTCTATGCAGTGATTTTCAAGTTTCCACTCAGTTTTCAGAGCAATATATTGTTCAAATGCAGTGCTTATTTTTACCACAGAATGTTATTAAAAGTTAACCAAGGACAATTGTAACTGATGTTTGCTTTGTCCTTGGAACATTTATGTCCAGTTCAGATGTGGAATCTACTTAAAGATAATGACTTTGTAAAAGCCAAAGTAATCAATCTCTTTGCCACCCACAAAAATCACATTACTTAGTACAGAATGAGTTTATGAAATGTGTTAAACGGATTTCTGAAATCACTACCTTTGAAAATTCTCAGCTTTTGAAGACCACTAATAGTTCTCCTCAGCAGTTGGATTAACAATATTCTTCAGTGTAGGGTTCTTAAGTTGTAGGATTTATGTATTTGTAATTTAAGCTGTGGTACGTTTAATAGTTGTGTTTCTGAGTGTGTTGCTGTGGCTGTGTCTGGGTTAGCAAGTAGTGCAGCACAGAGGAGAACAATCTGTAAGGCAAAAGAGTGCTGAGGACCCAACATTGGTGTGCTGTATCGGGTCTTGTAGGCACAGGGCCCAATGGCTGCAGACAAAATTCTGATGCAGTCATCTTACTATTCTGACTCATATCTGAACAAGGTTATAAGTCACTCTATTCCATTAGTACTGGGCTTAAACTGTAGCTTTGCTTTAGAGGCTTGCTGTTACTTTGCTCCATTTTTACAGAACTGTGGTGCCTATGAGTCTGTGCTTGGGAAGGTAGTGCAGGCAGATGAGCAAGGGCCAGAGTGAGGCTTGTTGACCCCAGCAAGTGTGGAGGAGCTCTTGGTTTCTGAGTAGGCCACAGCTGTCCAGCCTTAAGCACTGCCTCCCAGGATGCAGGGTGGATGTGGCTGGGCCACCAAAAGCAAGGGTGTTCTTGATGCTAGGAGGGACAACCCAAACAGCATACTGCAAAGACTGGGGAGGGGGATTTTTTACTACTGATAGGTAGTTTGAGTCTCTTTTTTCTTTAATGAAACTTTTCTTTCTTTCTTTCCTAGGAAATATCATCAATCTTACAGGAACTGAAACGAGTTGAGAAACAGCTGCAAGGTAAAAATCTTTTTTCACTTTTCTGTTTCATTGTTGCTTGCTTTAATTTTTTTAAATATATATCTACATATATATATATATATATCATGAAACAAAGTTATCACATTTTATTAAAATATATTCATGGTGTCAGTTACATACATTAATATCATATAATTGTTGGCACATTTGGTAAAGAAGCATCACAGAATTATTTTAAAACAAAAGAGTGAGGATATCTGTTTATATAGGGGAGAAAAAGCTCAACTAAAAATGAAATGCTCAAAGGAATTATTTGTGAAACATTCTTAATAGAAATATTTTTTGTGGATAAATATTGAAGAGTAGGTGATAGAGAATCCTAAGATTGGGCTTTATAAAATAGTAATACCCTCATGTGTAGCACAATTTAGTGTAAGGAATGCACTGGGATCATAATATATAGGAAATCCAAAAAAATCCCAACCTTAAATAATTACCTGATACAATAAAATGAAAATTTAGAATTAGCTCTTGACATCTTCCCTGCACACTACTGAATCCACTCATTGTAATTGTGGAGCCCAAAGACTACAAAATAGAAAAGTTACTTGGCTTTCCGCGTCCAACGATTTATCTGTGTATAAAATGGAAAGAAGTATGGTGTGCTTATAAAATCTGATATTTTTACACATGTATTTATCAAAATCGACATAAAAACTGAGTATCTTTAAAAAAGAAGTTGCAGTCTTATTTGTTTATAGTTAATTTATTGTTTAGTTTGGAGTGGTCAAATGGATTAGTGGTCCATGCTTCTTCTTTGTAGTAAATGTTTACTGCATTTGATGTACATTTCCTATATTTGTAATTTTTAGTATTCAGATTTAATCCTACAATAAAACATGTTTTAAAAAGAATGTTTCAGGAGGAATCATTAGCCAACTTCAGAGACAAATTAGTATTTCTTTCATGTTCAGCTATAATTAAAAATTGTTAATTTATTGCAAATTATATTGTATTTAGAGAATATAACAAAGAAATAAGGCCCAGAAAAAGAGGCTAAATCATTTCCTTGTGCGTGCAGTGGTGTTCAAATAGATGTTAGTACAGTTTTGGAAATAAAAAAGAGAAAGGTACTGATAAATTTGACAAATGTGTTAATACTACAGTGAAATGAAATTGTACGAGGTGCTTCAGTTTTCCCTCATTGTGTGGAGAGAGAGACACACACAATAAGTCCATTGTTTATGCATTAGAAAGGCTAAATGATTGCTCTTTTATAGAAATTTCATTCAGTCATGGAATTAGCAGGTATGGATATTTGGGGTGGAGTAGGGTGGAATGAAGCATAGTATAGTGGTAATATTAGAGAAAAAGCCTCCTAAAAATCCCATCTTTCAGTTCCTATAAGCCTAGTCATAGATGGTTTGTCATCTCTCTTTCCTGTCCACACATCAAGCAGTGCTTAGTTTCTGCAGCTTCATTTCATCTAAATCTTTAATGTATGTAAGTGCTTTTAAATGTATGTATCGGCTCCATATATGTTGGATACACCACTCTTTTGTAGCGGGCAACACTCATAAAGGCTCATGTCTGTCATCATAAAATAAAAATGTTTGAACAGGATTTTTGTATCGTATTTTTTATGGTTTCTTCCCTGTCCTTTTCATCTTTTCTTAATTGCTTAGCAATTAATGCTATGATCGATCCTGATGGTACCCTGGATGCTCTGAGCAACTTGGGATTCGTCAGCCCCATCTTACCAGCTCAGCCGAAGCCGAAGTCCAGTCCCGTTTCCCAAAGCACCCGCCCTCAAGTGCAGCCAAACTGCCAGCCCGAAGCTCGGGCTCTACGACCCGCCGCTGTCCCTGTTGCACCTGAATTTGAGAATGCTGAATCCGAGTCAGACTTCAGCATACATTTCAATAGGTTTAACCCAGATGGGGAAGAGGAAGATGCCACACTGCGTGAGTGACATCTCAGTGTTGATACAAAAACCTTACATGTGGAATGTTTAGGAATAAAGGAAAAAATATAATAGTGGTTTTATAATTTTTAAAATAAGAGGCTTGGTCAAACAGCAGTTGTTTTATTAAACCAGTTTTCTTTAACTGTGATGCTTGATTGTCACACAAATCCTTTTCAAATCATAAAGGTATGCATAGATACAGGTGTAGGAAAGCAGATTGTGGCAGGTTTGCCCTTTGTGGTTGTGTGCTTTGCAAAAGAATTATTATATCAGCAGTTTCCCCTTAATAGATTTATTTCTTTTTAAAAGCCATGAAAGCAGTCTAACATTTAATGTTACTGAAACCCCAAATCTCTTTGCCAATCTGCTCTGATGAATGGAATTCCTCAACTAAAGTTTGTACAGAACTGTTGAACAGTTACATTTGATTCTGAATTAGACGGTTTATATATGAAACATTATCTTTGACTACAATGACACATTACTGCAAAAGGTAAGACAGATTTCAGGAAGTATTCATTCTTGTGTACTGAAAAACTCAAACAGTTCTGTGATTTATATAACCTTGTTGCTGCGTAAATTGTCTTGGGGTTTACAAAGTTCACATATTATGTTTGCACTAAGATTTGCTGGGAGTGATAGGTGAACATATCGACATTATTAAACAGCAAGCAGTGTTTTGGTGTACATAGAAAACTGATAATACTGTACGTGTATTATCATTGCAGTGTTTTAATCCACTTTCTGAAAGGACTATTTGGCACTTTTTGATTTTCTTCAAATGTCTTTTTGATGTTAATGGAAGTAGAAGTATTTCATATCTCATTCCTGTCCAAATGTCTGTTGAAACTAGGAAACAAATTTAAACATACAGCAAAGTGGACATTTTAAAGCATATTGAGGCAAATGAGCTCTCACCAATTCAAAAGCAACATAAGCTTATGGAAGCAATTACTGTTCCTTGGAATGATCATGAGATGTAAAGTTTTCTTTAGGGGACTTGGAAATAGAGTTGTCATAATTTGCTTGATCAATAGATGCACTCCCAAGCAAGTGATTTTATTTGCTTCTGTATGTTTTCCTGTAGTCTTGCTAGTAAAGCTGTCTCTGTCTTACATATTTAAAAGGATTCTGGAAGACGACTGCTAACATAGACATTTTGCTTATACCACTGAAAAGCAAGTCTATTTAAAGTTTCCTATATAAGCCTATTTTCCTTATAAGTTGTCCCAGTAACTTAACATTCGGAAATAATAATAAAAATAAAAGTAAATTACTTTGTATTTCCAGAACACTGTAATTTGGAGGAATGTTATTTCTGTTAAATGTAACTAATAGACTGGAATTTTCCTATGTTTGCATCTGTCTCTATATATTAAGGTTGAAGATACAGTTTTGCAACTTTTATGAAATGGTCTTTAATATTTCAGCAATAATCCTATATGACATTTGTTTAAAAAAACTACTTTCTGTACACTTTTAAATTGTACAGGCTTTCAGAAGTCAGTAAAAGTTGGACCAGTTAATAAAAATGCAAAAACTTTTTTTGTAGAGATGTAAAAACAAAACCACTAATCTGTTGTATAATGGATTTCATATTTTCTTTAAAAAAATTAAAAACAAACAGCCTTCCTGTATGACTCAATATGCTCTACTCCAGCTATCTGTGGAAGCCTGAACTACGCTAGTTTACAGAGGCTCAAAGAAAAGTTTTAGAAGGTGCAGAAGGGCAAAAATAAATCGAAACTAGAGCTAGGTGTTGAAAACCAAGTGTACCAAACCATCGCCATAATTCCTTCTTTTGTTTAATGCTTGGGAACATGATTTTTCTGCAGACTCGAGTGGAAAGTAGGAAATGGCTAGGAAGGACTAAAGGTGCAGGCTCTTCATGCGAGATTCTGTTTGTGTTCTTTCAGGCGTTTATACTTTTACGTTCTGTAATAAGCATTTTGCATTACTATGTTCTTATTTTGTATGAACATGTTCTCCTTATTTATTTTTGTTACATTTATTATGTATGTTATTTTGTTATATGCATTTACAACTCCATTTTTAAATAAAGTGTTTCTGGAACTTTACAAATGTGTGAATTAGTATTTGAGAGCTGGGAAGTTCACAGTCTTCCTGCAATCTAAATTACCTTTACTGAAATAGGCAATGACATTTTTTCATAAACGGCTTTTCTCCAGGAAAAAAGTTATATTATTGTCACTGCTGCATCATTTATTCTGTGCTGACAGTATTGGCTTACTTTCCCTTACTTAGGTTCATTTCCACACTTGAATTGATTTTTGTGTGCAAAGCTAGAGGAAAAAATAATCCAGTATGGCAGTCACCAGAATAGTGACTGTGTTTCCCTTTGTAGAATCAAAGTAAATGAATTTAGATGCACCTGCCAAGTGCAACAATAGATGCTTTTCAGATTGCTTTCCTTCTGCTTCATATGTTGGAAAACGTTATTGAACGTTCTGATTTGCCTCCAGACTGGTGACTTTTTTTCCTTCTATCCCAGCTTCGGCTCTTTACATACTTTTCTGTAAGACACTAAAATTCCTCTTCTGTAGCTAGCTTCGTGCAAGAACAAAACTGTGAGTTTAGTATAAAGCTCCAAGAATTCCTTCCCAGATTGTGGTTCGGTGTTGCCGAGCTTCGCTGTGACTTGGCAGCAGCCAGCTCTGATCTTGCTCTTCTGTGCAGCTATTTTTCCTTTGTATCCCCAGTCTGACAGCATTGAGACTGCACTAATGGCACATAAGAACACTCAATAGCACTTAGCTCTAGAAGGGCAGGCGATACTGCTGTTCAGAGATGCCATTTTGGTATGGGCAAAGACATGAGAAGGTTCAAAGGGCTTTCTAGGTGCTCAGGACTTTTTCATATTCCCCAACTTAATCAGCTGTTATTGTTTCCTCACTTGTTGCCAGTATCCCTTTATCTTTGCAGAAGTGGGGGGAATGCACTTCTGGGTTAATATTCTCATGCACAGAGCCCCGTTTCTGTAAGCAATAGTGTAGCATTTTGTTATTTCTTCCCACGTAATATTTTCATCTGTCCACTGTACTTTGAGCCAAGGTTATGCAGGGATATTTTTCAGAAGTACGTAGGAAATCCAGCCAGATTGCATCAGTCCCCTGCTTCCTTTTGACATCAGGAAGTGGGGCTGACATGCTGGGACACAGAGAAAGCAGAGTTTGAGCCTTTTCTGATCAGCACTGTTGGTTCCTCCCTTAGCTACGTGCACTGTTTTAATTATACACCCAACAAATACTTCTAATGACACATCTAGTTGGAGCATACAGAAATAAAGTTGAGAGTATAATTTATGTGCCTGACCTGGTAACTGGTAACAGCAAGGTAGTGTTTCACTACCAAAAGCAACTACTACTTCAGTCTCTGAAGAGAATACTGCTTCATACAGAAAACTGAATTTCAGTCCATGCCCATTGGAAGGCCTTTGTAATTTTTACTGGAAAGACTTCAAGCATAGAAAAGATCTACAGTTACTACTTCTCATGCAGCCGTGAAAAGAAAGGGTGTGCAGGAATGCGTGAAGCATTCTGTGAAATAGAGCGTACAGTAAAAGGAGGCCACTTGTTACTTGCCGAGGAGATTTCATACCACCAAGTCTTTTGTATCTGAAGAGAATTACAAGGAAGACACAGCCGCTCACCATACAAGTTGCTTAACTTCATCTTGATGAATAATCAAATTTTTAAAAGCAGAAGAATGTCATCTTTGACTTCAAGTGGAGCACACCTGTAAATGCTGCCAAGGTTACAGTCCTGGTACTGTAGTAAATACATCCGACAATACCAGTCTTGGCAATATTGGCTGCCTAATGCTAAAGAACAGCATTTCCAGCTGCACTAGCTCAGTAATCTTGTAAAAACAATTTTTTGTTTTTAACTTGGTAAGCCTTACCCAGTGCTGTTCTAGCAAGTAACAGCCAACAGAGGAGTGGCTTGGGAGCAAGGCGTTTCCTTTTCAGATAATTTTGTCGCGATTCCTATATTGCTGGAGGAAAAGATGTCGTTAGCAAACAAGTGGGATTATGCAGCCCTGGAAGTACTTTAAAGCAGGATTAGATAACTGGAAGCCTGCTGTCAAAGATCTTGATCTTTACCTGCTCCAACAGGACCAGAGTTAATAGTGAAAAAATAAACCCAATGCTCACTTTGTTTTGCTAACAACTTCACAAGCTGTTGCTGTTTCGTGAGATTTTAACATTCTTACCTCACATCTGAGGAGAGCTCTTGAAATGACAAGGGTATTACAGAATGCCCTTTTTGGGGAGTCTGTGTTAAAATAGGAGTTTGTAGTTATTTAATATCCTCATGGGAACACATGGCAATTTTCAAGTTATACTTGCAAAAATTATTCAAGCAGTAGGGCCTCAGGGGTAGAGTGAGGAGAGAGAGATTTGTTCATTTCAGGGATAAACCCGACATTTTCACTTACCAGTTAATGTGTGTCCTTGCTAAGATCTGCTACTCTAGTCCATCAATTCTTTAGGGCTAGCATTTTAGACATGTTGTAAAAATGAATACAGATGTTTATAATTTATAAGGCTTTGTGCTCCTATGGAGTAGCTAAAAGCACTGTCAGGACTCTAGAGGTTTTTTATATTATATTAAAAAATAACATTTTAGTAGCAGCATGACTTACATTTCAAGCAAACTGTGGTTTTCCTAAACAGAAAAAGCTGAGTTACTAATAAGGATTTTAAAAAATATGCAACATGAGCTTTCTAAGTTCCGTACATCTATTCATGCACATATTGACCTATGTGAAGCTGGATGCAAAGAACAAGGATTATATACAGAATTCTAAAAAGTTAATGGGTAACTTCAATTTTCATTCACAACATCACCTTTAAGATGATGTTATTTACAAGTTAAGAAAAATTTATTGAGGAAGTAATACTGATGGGAATGTGAGTTGTGGTTTGAGTTGTCAGTGACTGATTTTGTCGAGAGATGAGAGAGATGATTGCAGATAATTCAGGAGATTTTAGAAGTATTAAGAAATGAAATGCCTTAATAATGTTATTGGAGAAAATAGCATAAATGGTATTTTTCAATGTAACAACAGATTAAAAAATGAGCAGGAAAAATGCTGTGTTCTCAGCAGACGTTATTGGATAAGGAGAATCAATAACGTGCAAAAGGCTAAGCAAACTTTTGTAAAAACTGTAGAAAGAAATCTATAGCCAGATGAACAGAAGTCAATGGGGTGGGGGAGGGAATACCGAGTCCCAGACCAGAGTAGTACTGAGTGTTACTGAGTGGTGCAGCTAATTTGAGGCAATTCTAGTGCAAAGGAGAGCCTGGGAAATGCAGATGGCACATAAGAATTTGGCCACAAGAACGGTGCTTTCAGAGCTGGTCAGAAGCTGTGCAGGGATACACACTTCCAGCTGCACGACATACCTCAGGTGCAAGAGAGACTGCAGCCTCCCTGCTTCTTGGCAGAGGATGGCAGCTGGAAATACTTAGGAGTTATTATGTGCGTTAGTAATCATCATTTTTCACTCTTCAGAATAGACAGAGTTTCGCAAATAAACTGACTGAAACGATAGAAAGCTCTTTCCATACAAAGGAATAAAAAAAACCAAACAAATTCGTGTTCTCCAGGGCAGTTAATTTTATGCTGTTTTCCTGAAATCATTTTTGCACCTCACAGATGAAATTTATTTAAGTGATTAAAGATGCATTTGTATAATATTGTAATCTTAATACCTGCACACTTGGGAACTCAAGCGCTAGCAAAAATTTACGGCACAACCATGTTCATTCTTTGTTTCCAAATATGCAAAGATATATGCAAACCAAGCTCCTTATGTCATTGTTGCTATCACTACGATGAGTGGCTGATAAAATGGTCATTTACAAAAATCAGCTTTTTTTAATGGAGATTATGCAATGTTCTTAACACTTTACAAGTTGCTTTCTTCCTATTGCAAGTCTGAGGTAAAAATGTTGCTATAGTGATTTCTTGAGTTGATTTTCTAAATGTACAACCTCCTCAAAGATAGCTCCTCTCCAACACCTTTGCACATTTAAAAATGCTGGGGTTTATTGAAAACCTGCGGCTCCACTGAAGTTATCATTCTGTGGACAACAGAAGTTAAAATACAAGTCTGAAAACACAGCTTCGTGGCTTATCTCGGTGCTGCCATTCGCAGCCGGCGTTCTGGACTTAGGAGGGGTGCTACGGTTCAGTCTGCATGAGCAGGGTTTGCCCTTTGGTGTGAGCAGCATTTGCCGCTTGGAGTTTTTGGGAACGTTTTTAGGTTTCCAAGCAGCTTGTGTATCTAAATTTCTAACTTTGTCCAATTTAAGTACTTTTCACAGTTCAAAGTGACATTATCATAGAAAGCCATAATTTTCTTTTTAATGATTAAGTGATTTTATTTGGGAAATATGTGAATTTTCTGTAACTGGGAGAAAAGTGTTTGATAAAACCATGCATTTGTCCCCTAATGCTCCAGCACTCAATTACAAGTTAAGCAGAGCTGGTCTCCATGTAGTCAATTGAAAGGTTCATGTAACTGTTAATGTTCGTGCACTTGCTTAACCAAGTGCAAAACTAGATCACCACATTTTGGTTTTTGCTTATATGTAGTTTTGTAGAATTCAAAAAAGCTGCCCGCCCAGCACAGGCATTTTAAAAAGCATTTTAAATGAGTTGATTATAAGCTTTAACCTGATGTTGCAAAAGCAATGATATTAAAATTAGTAGGAAGAAATTATCCTGGCTGACATCAATGGTTTCTTTTAATTGATATTTAAATTCCTCCAGATGAAGAAGCATGCTGGAACTTGTCTTACTGCTTAAAATGCAGTAAGCCAAAAAACGGAAAGCACAGGATAGTAGAAAAAAAAATCTATAACGTATGATGAAAAAGCATAGCTGAAGGAAATTTCTAATTAATTATTTTCTCCGGGGAGACACAGTGAAAAGCTTGAAGCTAAATGAGCTTTGGATAATCACTGCAGATCAATGAACCAGTCCTGCCACTTTCTGGAGCCTCCCAGACTGCAGCTCAGAGGACTGGCCTGGATAATTTTACGAACATCAATATTGCTTGTATTGCGCCGCACTATTGAAGCCAAAGAAACAGTTACAAGATTTTACCCTCCAGTGGCACTTTCCTTCTGAAATCTTTCAAGCACTTCACAAACATTTTGAAATTTCTATGAGGATGTAGCTTCATCCTGGTCTTACAGGTGGGAAAATAGACTAAGAAAACTCTTATTGTATTTGCTGTCTGGGAAGTGCTGAGGCAAGGCTTTCCCACTGCTGAAATCTCAGTAAGTGACAACATACAGCCTGATGGTAGTAATAATGCACCATTTGATCTGACAGTGCTCATTTTTTAATATCAAAGTCATCCCTGACTCCCAAGTGGATTTGACAGAGCTGATGACCTGTGTCCTTACAGCCAGATCAATTTTGGTTCCTTCTCATTCTCTTTCCCATGTTTGGGTTTCTAACAGTGTTCCTTGCTGGCGTATTTGGAGCTGCTGAGAGGCAGGTATCTCTCCCAGCGAGCTGCGTTAACCAGCTGGTTTTGGCAGCCTCCTCAGAACATGAGCCTAACGGTGTTTTGGAATACTTTTTTCTTTCTGTTAAACATGGAGTCTTCATGGGTAATCCTTAGTGCTGTGCATATCTCAAAATTTTCACAGGTCTCCTGAAAAGTCATTTTTCAGGTTTAGCCCTATTTCTGTCTGTTAGACAACGCTGAATGCAGTCATGTGTATCAGCTTTATTTGAGTTAATATAGTCTGCCTGTGCTTTAAGTGCTCTAATTCTTCTCTTAAGTGCTCTTCATTCTTCTAATTATCCTGATTTATGTGCATATATTTAAAAGTGTCCAATTTTTTTAATCTTAAGATTTAAGGGGCTAACAGAGATCGTATCATTACAAGTTTTCAGCCACTGATACTTGGGGCTTTAGATTTGCTGCCAGTGTTGCAGCACTGCAGGTGCACCGATCAAGCCATTTATGTTAGTTCTCTAATGTAAGGATTCCATTTCTAAATGTATGCAGAAGCCCAGAGTGAAAGGCATCTAAGCAACTGTATTTTGTTCCATTGTCCAAAAATTACTGGGAATATATGAAAGATGATATTTTGTACCTCCACATAGTCACAACACAGTTTCCCCATAGGACAGTACGCAGCTGTAGACCCCAGGTGTTTCTGGAGGGTTTGTAGATGTGTATAGCCTCAGTTACTGGTTGTGTGTGTATTGTTCATGTATGTTAAATGTCCCCAGGATCATGATACCCAAAAAATAATATTGGTATTTAGAGTACATACAGTTCAAAAAAGACCTAAAGCCATTCACCTGCCTGTCAACTTTTCAGGAAAAGAGAAAAATATGGTGATATACCTTTGTATACCTAATGAGTACATTATTGCATCCAGAAGAAAAAAAAAAATCTGAAGCCTTTAAAATTTTCTAGTTAAACTGCCATTTTACCAAGAATTCAAATGTTAAAGTTGTTATCTTGAGAAAGGCCACATGGCCCATTAAATCTGCCTGCCTTTGAAAAAATGATCAAATTTCCTTTTTTCTTTATCATGGCTAACCCTGAATTATACAAAATAGAAAGGATTGCAAATCAAGCTTTCATCTGGGGTCCAGAAGGACAGAGCTAAGTGGATAATCCCACGTTCTGTATGAGGTTTTTTTGGCATCACTGTCAAAAGAGAAACCAGAGGCAGGAGAGACAGTGATCATTTTCAGACAGTCAAGTTCTCCCTGGCCTCTCCTGGCTCTCTGGCTCTCCGTCTCTCCTGTTTCTCTCCTGTAAGGCAATTTCACCAAGGAATATACTAAATTTGTCTCACTGATTTTCTCTCTGATAGGAACCAGTGCGCTAAAGTCCAGGGAGCACATAATAAAGACAAAGCAGTGCTGCTCTTCATAGCAGCAGAGCTTCTAAGGGAAGAAATTGTGACCTGGTACTCCTGCTGAACCAAGCTACAACAAAGAATGCGTGGTCTCACTGGAATCAAAGCTTTTCAAATGTATTACCATCAGGACCACAAACTTCTCAAGTAAATAAAATGGGGCGGGGGTGGGGGGGGAGGAGGGGACGGAGAGGCAGGGGCAAAGGTGAGGGGAGGCTTCCCAGAAAACATTTTTTTAAAGGATTTAAGTTTCCCAGAAAGAACTGAGGAAAATAAAGCTTTGATTGGTCCAACCTCTATCACATTCTCAGGTAAACCCACAAAGCCACGTAAAACTTTCCCAGTCTGGATTTCAACAACTAATAGGTCGGTCATGCTGCAAAGACATTCAAAGTGTTGGAGATTTCTGTGGAAGTCGATTGCCTGGATAGAAGATCCGGCTACCCAAAGGAGGCTCTCTCCTCACCCAGGA
This sequence comes from Limnodromus scolopaceus, assembly GCA_028565335.1. Lineage (NCBI taxonomy): Eukaryota > Metazoa > Chordata > Aves > Charadriiformes > Scolopacidae > Limnodromus > Limnodromus scolopaceus. The sequence continues at coordinate 39,292,268 of JAOXNO010000024.1, forward strand.
GGACTCAGGTACAAGGGCATGCTGCGCTTTTCTAACTCATTAATTTTCTAACTCAGGAACATCTAGGGCTACAGGAGCTAGCAGTTGGCAGAGCAGTTTCTGCAGTTCAACAGACCTTGGGCACGGGGACAGTGGGGGCAGCCAGACTGGCTGTGGGCTGTGTCACTGGTGGGGCAGGGGAAACCTTCCAGCCCTTCCAGCAGAAACAGAAGAGGAGGGAAATGCCAGCAAGGGCTCTGGAAAGCGAGATTTCCTCTATGTCTAATTTACAGGAGAAAAATAGGGCGCACACTTTTGAAGGCTTTGTAAATGCTTTGAGTAAATGCTTACGTCTGTTTCCTAGAATAAGTGAAACTTTTGGTAATGCAAAAATGAGAGCAGATGTTCAGTTAAACGATAGATCTGTGAAACAGTGGTTCTTACATGAGATTGCTTGAAGCAACTAAAAAAGATGCCTCAGGGGCTTTGTGAAATCCCTTGAACTTATTCACAAAACATGAAAGAGGGGAGGAAAGGGCCATTGCTGCACTGAGATACCAGAACCAGTCAGCTGTTGTTGCTAAATCTGGAGTGTCAAAAAAATAAAAGGAATTTGAGAAGTGAACAGGATCCATAGAATCAAGCAAAGCAGGACATTGGCTCAAACACAGTAGTTTTTTGCCCAGGTGTACAAATAATGCTGACAAATGGAGAAGCCAAGAAGTTATTGCTTGGGGTCAAACAGCGAAAATGACAGAGAAGTCAAGATACTAAAAATCAGAAAGCTGGATCCTGAACTTTGGGCAAGACATCTTATGAACAGAGTAGAGTGCTAACTGGTAGAGTGCTAACAGCCAGTCGGGATTTAATTATGGGAAGTAACTGGAGAAAAATTAATGGACAGGTATCTTGAGTATTCACTGCATGGAAATTCCCCTTTATATGTGGTCCCGGCAAAAATAATTTTATTCCTCAAATTTAATATCCTTCCGCATTTGAAAGTTTCTCAATTTTTTTTTTTTTTTTTAAAAGTGAAGTTCTCATGTCAGAGCTGTAATTTGAGTCATTCTGGCTGAAATTACAAATTGACTAGTTTATCATTTCTACGTTTGTTTTTTACTTATTTGGAACTTGAATAACTAGAATATTTTTATCCACCCATGTCAGCAAATGACCTACATATGCATAACAAAGAGAACAACTTTGGCCTTTACTTTTTGTTCTAAGCACTTTTTTTTTTTTTTTGATCAATATTCAGTAGAAAAATTAATGTTGTAAGAATGAGGAGTTTCCAGTTTCTGCCACACAGAGAGACCCCTGTCCAAGCTGTTACAAATGCAGGTTGGAAATTGCCTGATCAGTTGGCGCCTTTACGTACCAGCCCCAGCACCCTGAGGGATTAAAGCTCCCGTTGTAGCTCTATGCAGTATCCTCCTCTTTCTCATAAACAACAACATACAGGAGGAGTTTTGAAGAACTGTCACCACTGGAGCAGTGCAGTGAAAGCCAATGGGACCACCTTGACAGCGATGTGTTTCCAGAAGTGCTTGGGTGATTGATGGCTGCTCATCACCTCCTCACGTTTGGCCTCCCTTGGCCTGGCCAGCAAAACTGAACTGAGTCTCTGCTTCTCCCACCAGAAAATTGGATTATAGGGATTTATTACTGTTAAATCCTGGTGAGCAAGGGAGAAAGAGATATTTTTTTTCTTTTACAGTTTCTCTTCCCTTCCTCGCTGGGCTGCTTGTTCCTATTTATTTATCCTAGTTTTAACAAAGAAAGTTATGCTTGGTGAAAAAAAGATCCTAATGTGCTTTGCAGAGAATTCAAGTCAAAATGAAGCTGATAATCTGTCTATCAAATCCCTAATATTAACATTATAATTGAGCAAATAAAAAGTTTTCCATGACCTATACACATCTGGATTAGGCTGATTCCTCTGGTCCTTATGCATCATAGGATTATTTAAAAAAAACTACTGTTCATGCCCAGTTAACCCTGGCGCTCCAATCCCAAATTTCCCTGCATTCAAAGGAATGTCATCATCTCAGGAGCTGTTTGAAGACCACTTTATGGACCTTTCAGTACCCTCACAGTCTTGCTGTGCTCTGGGCTCTTTTCAAAGCACTGTAACAATTTCGGATCACCTTGTCGCAAAGAACTGAGCACGCAGTGACTACGGGATGCTACACGAAAAGGCAGTAAAGAAGGACAGCAAACTGCTAGACAGGTGGAGTGGAGCAGCTCAAGCTGTTTAAGATGTGGACACAAATAGTTTCTCCGTAGGAGGCACTTTCAAGAGGCACATATTGAGCAGGCAGGGTACCCAGCAGCCGCTCTCTAGTGAGGAAGAACAGTAACTGCAGGGGGAATGCACAGTAAAGCGCTGTGTTGAGCGGTACATCAGCAAAACTTCCGATCTCTTTAGGTAGGAAATTTAAATAGATTTTTATCTCGATCTACAATAATTAATAACTTTTGTATTTTTGTAATGGGAGGAATTTATGACTAAAAGCAAAATGTGTCTTAAAAGATTCACAAGAACTTTCCTTGGCTGGTTTTCTTTGTATTGTTTTAAACCATAGCCTAGCATAATGCAGATTAGTCATTTATTTTTGTTTCATTATCAAGCAGCTTTCTGAAGAGCAAAACAGGATCACATATTTCCATTTAGGTTGTTAAAGAGCTCTTTCTAAAAGCAGAAGCCAAGATAAATCAATTCTTATCCATGGGACAGAGATGAATGTAATTTAATTCTGCAGTCCTCAAAGTCTGTGTGTGTCTGCCAACTGCATGGTGGTCACTGAAACTTTTCTGTGAAGTCAGAAAAGTGGCTCCTCTTGTCAAGAGTATTTAACATTTTGGGATTGTTTAACAAGCCAAGAATTCCTGTATCTTGCTCAATGAATCCTGTAAGTTCACTGCATCTCAAATCTGGGTCAGGTATTGACAGCTGAGAGCTCATTTGCCAGGCAGGCCTCTATACTTATAACAGAAATTGAATGAATTTGTTATCTTTTTGCTTCTTTACTAAACATACAAGATGGCAGTGACACCTCAAGAAGCTGAAGAACCCACTGGTCTTGATTTCACTCCTACAGAAACAGAACAGAAGCTGTGAAGGAGTCCGTCCCAGAGGCAGGCAGCCTCTAGGACACGCCACCTTCTCCTGAAGAAGGTCAGGAAAGACTGTTTGAGCAAGGAGAGTGCCAGGTCCATTTCCTCTGTCACTACGTCCATTACACAGGAACAGTCACAGAGACTCAATCCCACTGGCAGCGCACAAGAAGCAAAAGCACTATTTCAGCTTGATATTTTTGTGCCTCCACTTATTCCCTAATTCTCTATAATGTTTTCCAGGGGAACATCAATAAGAATTAATACATGTCAGCTGTGCTGAGCAATGTAATTAAGTGCTCATGTTAAGATGCTAACCGTTTGCTGCAAAATGCCATTTGGTACTTATCTTGGTTTCCACATTTGTCATGCTCTCAGCAACATGTATTGTTATTTACAGCAAAAGGTGAATCAGTGACCTAAAACTGAGCTTTCAAAGCTTATGTAAATGAAAAGTGTAGGCTACCACATTTGACTATTTCCAGGAGCATGAGTTACCTGAGGAGTGATGAACAATAGCTATTAGATGAGAATTAGTTTAAATTAGCTTGAGATAGCTTTAATAAACTTCTATAAATAAGCAATTTGCGCTATGTAACCTCAGCAGTGGGACGCATGAAGAGATTCTGCACTAAGTACTTACATAGTGACATATTATTATTGCTACGGCCAAACAACAGCAACTCTTCTTGATTTCCATGCAGCTGTGCAGAGCCAGCTCCTGTAAACAACCAGCTGGTAAGGACTAAAACAAGTCTGGCTCGCTTAGGGAAGAATAGCTGTAGCAAAGGCCAGGCTTTGCCTCGGCCGGGAGGAAGTCTGGCCACCACAAGCCAGGTCACATAACAGAACTCCTGGTGCTGCAGGTTGCTGTCCTTTTGTGCACTTCAGAGTGGTGAAGGAGAGAGGAATTTGAACTGGAAGGTCTTGAAAGAAGTCTGCTGCAGGCAGTCCAGCAGCTTACTGTCTGCGAAATGAAACGGTAAAAATGTAAACCAGACAATATCTCCAACCTTGAGACTGAACTAAGCACCAGGTTTTACTGCTGTTTTTCTTGTTCTGCCTCCAACCGTTCTCTTTTCACATTTCACATTTCAGCACACCTCGAATGGTCCTAGATATGTTGTAGCTTGTTCAACAGGAGTGCCTGGTCCTGATGGTCTGAGAATAAGGGATATCATTTTACATGAGAAGATGAGAGTACTGGGTCAGTCTACTAATCTGGCTTTCCTTCACCTAGAAGAGGCTCCTTTGCAGTCAGAGAAATGAAACCAACAGTTACATCTATCTCCTATTTGATACTAAACATTACAATCTTGATATCAGTGGCCTTTGATTCCTGCTATTTACAGTTACACTTCAGAACAATGTGACACAATTAAGTTCACTATCTAATTTTTGGGTGTTGCGCTCTCACTATCTACAGGGTGCTTTATTCTTTGTCTCGTCTATCTCATGACACTTTACTGAGCTTGGAGAAAATAATCTGATAAAGTGGTTTGTAAGAAATCTGTGGGGCTTTTTGGTTATAACTCCACAGACATTTTCCATCATACAACAGAAAGATTAAATCTGCCTTTGCAGCGTTTACATTTCCCATGCATGTTTGAGAAATGGCAGACAGAGAGGGTAACATGACACTTGATCATTAGGGAATTAAGCTCGAGGCCATGAGAAACAGCCCTTAGGATTTCAGCATTAGTCACGGAGTACAGTTAATGATATCAAATTAAAGTCCAAGCTACAACATGGCTTTTCTCAAATGGCATTAAAACCACCTCCTTATTTGCAGTGCAATATGCAATAGCTCCTGCTAAGTTTCAAGTCTCCTGTCTCAACCGCACAACCAAATATAGCAATTCAGACAAAGACAATTAATGGTCAAGCTACGTAAATGGCTGACATAAAAATAACCGGTGCCTGTGGCTGCAAATTTTGGCTGTGGTATTCCTTTGGGCATGCAAGGTAAACTGACAAAAACATTTATTTAATTTGCTTCGTATTCAGTCCCTGCTTCCAATATACACTGTAAATTCTGCCCGTTTCTTCAGATTTGTGCAAGTAAGAATCAATCTCTTAAGGAATGTGGAACCTTTCTTATCTTTCATCCTCTTTCTTTTTTATATTACGTACAGCTATGTGCATTATCTTTGTGATTTTTTTTTCATTAATAGCAGGAATTTATAGTGAAACACTTAAAAGAACTAGATAACATTTTGCAAGCAACTTCTTATAAGCAACTCCCTCCAGCTTTGCCAATGAACTTTGATGATGATTTGTGATGTGAGCTAGAATTACAAACCATATATACATATAGATTTCTGGTGCTAAGGAAGGAACCAAGACTTCTGCTAGCTGTGAAAAGAAATTGAATATATCAAACTTGTTTCACACGTGACTGGCATCTGGAGATGAAATGAGTTCACTGCACTTCTGAGTTAGTGATTTGGAGCTTTAGTTTTTTATTCTATAGACATTTGGAATATGGCATAGGTGTTAAGAGAAAACATGTGAAACCATGTCTAAAATGACTTCAGATAGGATATAAAATCATAATTTTAGACTTTTCAGATCCAAAGAACTTGCAATTTTTTTGTTTCCTTTCTTCATTTTTTGTTTCCCTTTAAATCCTCATCTCTGGAGACTATGCTGAGACACAAAGCTGAAGTACAAAGTGATTAGAAATATTTGCATTATATTGATTTACCTTCTAGTACTTAAACCAAGGGCTCACACTGCCATGTTTCAGCTGTTTACCCTTCACTGACACTCACTCCATTACAAGGCATATGGCTAATGAGAACTGCTGGAAATTGGGTCGATTATTCTAGACTGAGTGCCTGCACTACACTCTATCAAACTCAAAATGTTATCCATGTCAGCCCACATTCATACTGAGCTTTTTCTAAACATTTATAAGGTTATTCTGGCTATTTACTATGTACAGACTTCGAGACAATTGTTGTTGTGATTCCTGGCACAGACGCTTGGCTGTCTCCTGCTTCTCAGTCATTCCCATCCCAGCAAGAGGACATACATTAGAAAGAAAGAGCAGGTGCTCAGGTTCTCTATTCTCTCTGCCATCTACTACTGCTGTTCAGCAACTATTTCTTCCACAAACTTTTCTGTCTCAACTCCATACAAGTAGCCCTTCTACTCACCTTCTGCACATCACCAGACGGTAAACTAAAATGGCTGTTCTCTTGAGAAATAATAAAGAGATCAGATCAGGTTCTTTAATACATGTGTATTGATGGAACTGTTTCTACACATACTTTCTTTGCAACATAACCATATCCAGAACTCAAAACGTTCAATTGTAACTAAAATGAGGGAGTCAGCAGACCATGGTGGTAGCCGGCAGGACTCTGTCCCCTCCACTATGTGCATCTCACCAGCACAGGCTCTTGTTTCTCACCAGAGAGCTCAAAAAAGCCAGCGCACAAGTCTTACACGCGTTAGACACACCGGCTATGCGGCTGAATGAGCAGCTGGGAGGTGCTGGAATAGCACATTGCTGAGGGAAACAGAAGAGCAAACATAAACTAGGAAAGACTGTGGAGATTTTGTGCCTCTGCACTACTACTTGTTCCCTTCTGCCAGTCTCTCTCTTTTTCTCTTTCTTTCTTTCAGGAAAGCTACACCTGTCAACCTTCAAAACAGCCAGTGTGTGACACAAGCCATCCAGCTGTGTGGCAGATGGCTGAACTGTGCTTTGTCCTATATACATCCACACAGAATTATTTATAAATATCAAATCTGATCTAATGAGTCAGCCCAGTTTTGCAACTGGTAGCTGGATTGTTCTGGGCTTTTAGAAACTGTAACATTGCCTTGCTTGACTCAAACAGACATCACAATTCTTAAAAACAGGTCTCGGATTTCAAAGCCTTTAATCTGCTGTTTGTGTAGCAATGTGCAGTAAAACGCAGGTGTTGTCTCCTTCAGCCACTTCAGGCTCTTGTAGGATGATGTCCTACCTGCAGCAGTCATGGCAGAAAAGGACAGAAACATCATTTTGGCTTTTAGCTGCTGTATGACAGTAGGTAGGGTTCTGAAGGAGAAGTACTGCCATATACAGTATAGAAAACTCCTTGTGCTACCATTCCTCCATGTAGCAGGCAAAGGAGGAGGAGAGCAGAGCTATATAAGAAGGGAAGTAAAAGCAAAGGGTGCTGGATGGTGTGGGGCTGGAGCAGCTTCTTTCCTGCAGCTGGCACATGAGCCCTTCTCTGCCTGCCCTGCTCAGCTCCTTTCACTAACCACCCTGGGCAGACATGCAAAGAGGAAGATTATAATTGTCCAAGTTCCCTGCATCTGCCTTCTGCGTGGAGTCTCTGTCCTGCAGATTTCTGCCTGTCAGGGAAACAGATAGCTCAAAATACCCTTCAGGGATACTCCAGTCTTGTGTGATTGAGGGCGGCTGGGGACCTGCATTGCATGACTTTGCCTCACCCTTACTGATGCCTTTGCCCTGACTTTGTACCCATTATTATTACCTTTGTCTATGCTATCAGGGAGCTATCAGAAACCCATCAGACATGCAAATGTCTCCGAACTTCTCCATTAGACCCCAGCTGAACTCAGCAGGAGCTCTGCTCTTCCTTCTGTACACCATTGGTAGTTTAATAGTTTTGGGTAGGAGAAATCACGGGGGCAACCTGAGTGGGGTCTGACCAATCTCCTAGGGTCTGACCCAGGGTGCCCTCCATGTCTTGGGATGCTTCTTGGAGTGCATTACTTCAGCTTGTGGGGCATACCTGAAGAACTACAAATTGAGCAACAGCTTTACTCAGAATGCAGATTTTACAATTATATTAACATAAAAGAGGAAACTGGTGTTACTACCTGAACCTATGCTATTGCAAAAGGTGTTTTCCAAAGGGGAAATGAAGATATGAAATAAAAGGAAATCTGACCTTCACTATTGTTGATCTACATACAGATACATAGCATGTTGTGTAGCTCTTTCACTGTTACAACTATTTGCTGTAGTAATGTCTGAAATTCCTATCCAGTTGTAAATTTTCCCAGGTCTACACCCTTTCCAGGAGAGATACCAACTATGAGGAGGTATTCCACTGGTCCATTTTCACAAGCTATTATTTTTTTAGAATGACGTGGGGATTTACAAATCCTCTTGCTGGCTGTGCCAGATACATGACTAAAAGGACAATGTATTCACAAAGATGGGATTGTTGAGCATCTCCAAAGCTAAAATTTAGTTGTTGGGGAAATGGGCATGTTAAACGGAGCTATCAGCACACTACCCTCAGGAATCAACAATCTTGGCCTATGAGCTGTTTAGGATTGGCACCTGACCCAATTTTGGTTTCTGAAATCAATAACCAATGAAGACTTAGTGGGCACAGGAGTATTTAAAGTCAATTAAGATAAAATTGCAGGAGTAATTAAAAATAATAATAATTCTTAAAAGTAGCTATATAGTTCTATGGTGAAATTTTAAAAAATGACAAGGCTAATGTATATTCAGCTATCAGCTGTGCAGCTCGTCCCGTAAACTGGAGCCTTTGGATGCCAAAATTAGAGGTAACCAATCTCACTGGTCACTTAAAAAAAAAAAAAGCCAGTAAAAATAGTTATAATGGTCCCTGCCGTGCACATCTTGTCTCTGGAGTGTGACTCTGACTTTAGCTTAGATGAATGAATTTATTCTTTAGGCTAAATGGCATCTAGAATGACAACTGTGTTGCCATGATAGTGGCCACTTCTGTTACCAGAGCTGACTGTGCTTTTTCTCTGTTGTTTTTCTTTTCAATTGTCTGTTTCTGTTTTGAGGTCCTCAAATGCTTTCCAGCTTGGATCAGCTCTTCTGATCTTGTTCCACTTTTGTAGCAGCTGGGTGAGCTGCTTAAACTTCAATTAAAAAAAAAGTTTGAATAGTGATTATCTCCTGCTTATAAAATGATTGAGAATGGTTGATTCCTTTTCTTGACCTTTATTCATGCTAAAGTGTTAAAATAATCTTTATTTAGACATTAATTTGTCAGGTGTCTATTTTTAAACTTTTATAGATATGTTGATACGTAGATGTGTTTAACATATATATATAACCCATATATAGCTAGCTTAAGAAATGTTTCCTTTAAAGCAAAACCCCATGCAAATCATAAAAATGAAAATTTAAACTCAAGGTCTTCTGTCAGTTTCCTTGTATCTTTTCACTGTCTTTCAGGTGTGGGTGCAAAGATAACATTTCTCTGCTGAATGATCACCTCTTGCTAATATTTAAATTAAGGGCATTTTTCAGAATAAAACGTTAATCTGTCCTTCCTCATCTGCTTTTTCTACACCAATTTCCTGGCAATTGTACATTTTCAAATATAAATGAAGCCCATTATAAACTAATCAAGCTGTTCTAACTGCAGACAGGAAAAAGAGAAAAAGAGGAAAGGACTATTAATGTCTGGTGTAGCATCTCAAATACCTAGCAGGTTCTTGGAACACCATAAAGGAAGACTTTCTAAGAATGTGGTTAGTAAACATTACTTGAGATGCTGAAAAAGCAGCTACGCAGTTGTCCATTGCAGGCTAACAAACACACAGAGGTTTGTATGGAGACTCAGGATTACACAGTCCAAAGCACAAAGCAAAAACTTGAAAACACAAATTTCTTCCAAACTGAAGCGAGCTCATGTGGCAAGAGTCAGTGATTTCCGTTTCAGGTAAAATGGCAGAAAGAATCTGAGGCTGGTTTTCAGGATCATCTGCGTTGTCACTAGATGGCACATCGGTCTAAAGATTCAGAACCATCCCTGTGGTGTTACTCACAGGTACAGTAACTGCATGGACAAACAGCAAGTTATAGATGGGAAATAGCTAATAATTATGTATGTAATTGCTCTGTGTGTGTGCATGCACGTGTGTGTGTACATGCACCAGTGCACGTAAGTCCCAGTATGGTATACAGGAATACAGTTGCTTTTTCTGAGACTGTTGCTCTGTGTATAATACAGATACATTAGATGCAGACGCTTGATGTTTAGGTACTGGTATCCTAAGATACCAGGGGATGGGGAGAGAAAAAAATCAGGACATCTGTCTGACTGGCATCTGTGCACGCTGGTCTGGTTTGTACCTGAAGCAGGTGAAGGTCAGGTCAGACTGTACACATCAGTGCCTCCTTGAAGCAGCTTTTGTTATCTAAGACCTCATATTTAAAAGAACATGCAAAGGACCTTAGGAACTCTACTTGTAAATGACTAAAATAAGTCGCCTGTGGAGGACAGATAACAAGGATTTTTATATTAGCAGATAGAGAGGTGTAGGCTCCCTCCAGTATCTCAATAAGGTGCTTTCAGATGTTATTTTAGATGTCTGTTCCTGAAATTTGAAAAAGGGCAATGAATCACAGCCCAGCACATTGTATTGTGTGTTGCCTTTATTTTAAGCCACAAATAAGTGCCTCATAACCCTAACTACTGCCCTTTCCCCCACTTTCCCCCCACCCCACTTTGTTCTTCATGAAGTTGCCAACTTTTGCCAAGTTTGAGAAGCCCACTGAAGCTTAGAGGAATGGGTAACTTGAACATGAATTTCTGCAATGCACTGTGACCAGCAGCACATTACTGGGATTTGTTTTCTCATTTGGGGGAAGCGTCTTCTTTCCCAACAATTTCCAGTGCAGTCACCTTTTCCAACAATTTTATGCCTTCTTGAGGAAAATACATGCAGAGATAACCTTGCATGATGTCTTCTGCTCACAGTAATCTTTCCCTTTACCTGTTTTCTGCTGTGTTTTATCTCATGAGACTGCTACTTGAATACTGAGAAAATTTGGGATTTGAGACTGCTGGGAGCTTTCATGATTAGAAGTAATTTCAAGTTCTGGATTCTAAAAAGAAGGCAGAGGGTTAATAAATCATAAAAATACAGGACTAAGGTCTATATGTGGAGAAAGTGTTCCATTTCTTTAATTAATTACATAAGCATTCAATTTTCCCTAACTCTTCTCATCTCTCTGGAAAAAGGCAGGCAGATGTGGAAGCTTACTAAAGTATAGTAATAATTTTCTGTCTTGGTAAGGCTGTTCTGTAATGAAGCAGGAAATCCATGGGAGAATCAGCAAATCAGGTTCATTTTGAATTCTACTGTGCAGCAAAACTCATCCTGAACTTAGATTAATTAACTGGCTTCCTATTCACCCCCCCAATTTTATTCTTTTATGTATTATGCATTGTTAAGCATTAAGTATTTTTGTCCTGAGATGTGGGACTGGACATTTATAATAGCATACATTAAATAGAAATTAAGATTCAGTTAAAATCTAGGGAAAAGGCTATTAATTCAACAACCGTTTTTTTTCTTTCACATTACAGAAATTCATTTTGGTAAAAGACCTTGACGGTGCAATTTCAAGATTTGTGGTGGATCTTTGCAATTGGATTCATCCTTCTCTTAGGGTTCAATCCCAATTCTGATATATGATTAGATTTTACCAACTCTGAAAGTCTTGAATGTTTAACCTTCAGGAATGAGCTAACAGTTCTGCTGTGACCTTTGTGTAGGAATCACAGGACTGTCCCAGTTTTTTAAGCAGACAAAAGCTGTAGGAACAGGCACCATTGGTAGTGTATTTTTACCAGAGATTTTTTAAGATGGGCTGTATACTTCTGAGGGTGATTCTCTCAGTTGATATACTTGGGAGAAAATTAAAAAAAGATAGATGTGACCACATGGTGCAGGTTGGGGTAAACAGAGGTGTAAATATCCTTTTTTTTGCTCAGTGGAGAGTTTATCCTTTGTCCTGTGGAACAGAAACCAAAGACGAGTCGTGCTTGTCATCTGTACCTGAGTGTGGGAAGGGGTTAATATTTGTTGGTTTGTGTTTTACAGGCTGCTTCTACATGGGATGAATAACTTTCATGTCTTGGACATGGGAGGTTTCTTGTTCTGTTTGGTGGAACAAAACTAGCAGCCAGAAAGAAGTGGAAAGTTGTTAATGAACAAACCACTAGGAACCCTGACAACATGGTAGGATAATCTGTCTTTTTAGGGCTGTTCATCCATTTTTTCTCATAGTCCCCAAACTGACACTGAAGTCAGTGGAGGGTTTGGACAAGGAATCCAGGATCAGGTCTTAGATCTCTTAGAAGAGAAATTCATCTTGTCCCTTTTCAGGAATCTGAGAAATGGCAGGCTTATAATTTTGCTCTGAATACCTGTAGATAATAGGTATTTTTACTCTGGTCCACACATAATGAAAATCTACACCTTCACTAGTAAAGAAAAATCAGAAAAGGTAAAGAGAACACCCAGGCAGATGAGAAGTATGGTGAAGAAAAGACAGTGCCAGTACAGAAAGTAGGATGGCTGAATATGCACTAAAGGTTAAGGGACTTGTTTAGTTTTGTAACTTCTATAGGCAACTTAAAATATTGGAAACTTAAACCTTTCTCATAGATGATAAATAATGTCAGCCCAAATCCTTTCCAAAACTATTATTTCGGAATTAGCTATTGAACATATCAATAGTTTCACTCCAGTACTTTTCATTACTGCAAAGTTAATGGAAAAATTATTGATTGGTAGTTCAAGCTATACAAATTAACTTTGTGCAATAGTAGCATACAGAGTGTACCTATCTGTGAGGAAGTGCTTCACTAGTATAGACATTCTTGCTTGAGGTAACACAGCCACAGCAGTATGTTTCACACTATCGGTCATACTACAATGTAGGCCTTGTTGACAACATGCCTTATTTAACTTGCAGCCCATGGAGTGATGTTAACAGTATGGACCATACCTATTTTATTATGAGGATAACATTTGCCATCTCTGTGCTTGTGTAAATAATTCTGAAATTTTAACCCAAATACCTCCAGGAAGGTTCAAACTGGAGGGCAAAAGACTGCTTATTCTGAATGCCAAATTTAATCTGTGCAACACCTTTTCTCATACTCTTCAGTATTAATAACTCACACAAACACTGTGTGGCTTAGGCAGTAGCTTGTAACAAGGTGCTGCTGGAACCCATTTCTAGGCAGTAGCCCAGCTTATCCTTCCTGTCACGTGAGCCTGCACGTCTGTGATTTATTATGTGCATTCCTTCATGTGGCCTTCATATAAATTAGGAGCTCTGGAAACAAACTTACATTTCTTAGATTTTGAAGATGATTTTCTAAAATCTTAGTATCAGCCACATCACCCAAAGTATTTGCAGCTTTCCTTCTGTACCTAAGAAAATGAACTTCTGTGATTTGTGCCCACAAAAAAGACCTCCAATATATTAGTTGAAGTTTAGAGAAGGAAGAAAGTGAAATAGTGTCAAATGCAGGATTCAGAAATCTTGAATGTTCTTCAGTTGCATCAACTTCTTTCTCCCTAGTCTGCCTATTGGGGAAACTATAACAGTGAAATAATGTGAAATTTACTTTCCCACTCCCTGTTTTCTTAGAAAAAACCACGGCAGTATTCTGCATCAACACGCTTATTCCTTTTAACTGTCATATAAACAATGAAGGCTTTGCATCCTAGGCTTCTTTCTGTCTTTCAGGACTGCCCAGTGTCTGAACTGTCATCCACAAAAAAAAGAAAACACTTCACCATAGGTTCACCAGCAGGCCAGCTACTTGACAGGGTAAGAAAAAAGTCCTCATAGGTGAAGCCCAGTTCCAGTTCAACAATACAGCACACTTACCAGTTGATCCTCATTTGAGCAAAACATCTACTTCATAATATGACATAGATTATGTGACATTTTAGGTGACAGTTGATTTAGAAACACAGCTGCTCAGCCAAATTTTATCTGCTGATGTTTGGCTACAACATTAATTTTATCTTTGCTTTGAGCTGTTTATTACCAGTTGGTCATTAATCACAGATAATGACTAATACCCTGAAGGTTAATGCTTGAATGCGTTCTTCTAAAATCGAAAAATATTTCTGTGTTCCAGCGTATTCCACTGCCATGCAAGATAGAAACAAACGTTGCACTCCTATTATAAGGGTACTGCTGATACAGGTCTAATCAACATACTCCAGCACTATTAAATCTGTCAAAAAGATTGGTTTTCAAAATACCTGGTTTTCAGATAGCAAGTTTTTTAAAGAACAAAGCAGTTACATTTTCGTCCCAGAAGATAATGAGTACCAGCAGAAGAACCATACTGCCAGCAAGATTCATTCCACCAGGGAAAGTTAGCTTTATCCTATCTATTTATGTCAAGAAATACCTGATTTGTGTTTCAACTCTACAAAGCCTGGCATTAAGTCTCCTCTTGTTACCCCAAAACTTCCAAACACTCATTTATTAACACATATCACTACCCATAAAATATTCATGCTTTGTAGCAGCAATAATTCATTACTCCTCACCAAATAAATGCAGTTAAAACATCAGCTGAAGGCCTTCCTTCCCCCAGTGACTAGCTTAACGTAAGCTTTATTAAGATGTCTCAGTAAACACGCAGTGCTATTTGGTGATATCATGGCTATGTTTCAAGTTTTTAACAAGGCAATTCACATCAGGAGAGCGAGGTGGAGGGGTTATCAGGCTGCCTCACGTGGCACCTATTCATAGACTGCCATGGCGTAGCCCATGTGTGGACTCTGCACATTCTGGGACACAGCAGTGCTCCATCTTCTTTGTACTGACAGTACTACAACCTCCAGGGCTTCTGGAAGAGTCTAGCTGATTATCTCTCAGCTATGAGAATATAAAAATACAATGAAAACCAGCTTGAAGATGTGTTCTCATGCCATAGACTTGAAAAACAAAATTAAATTAGCACAGTATGTCAAAACTTGTCACACACTCAAGGAGGGGTAAACAAGGAACTTCAAAGATAAGCAAGTAGACTATCTTTAAATAGCTGAAAGGTGGATGAAGTAAACAACTGCTGATTAAATATCTAGGTCATTAATAAAAGGTTTTTGAATTAGTCACCCCCTTTCTGTCTGTGAGGTATTAAAACCGTTGCAATGCCATGCTAAATATGGAGGCAGTGCAACTGAGGATCAACTCTGATTTGAGGCCCTCTCAACAGCGTGAGACACAGAGCAATACCTTTGCTGATTCTGCTCTTGCCCACAGTAATTTTATAATGGTGCAACTCCATTGAAGTTTTACCTTGCATTGGCTCTCAACCATCAAGTTACTATCACAAATACAAATTAGGGATGCCCTTCACTCCAAAATACCTTGCTCCAGGGAGGCTCTTCTTGTATATAATTGACTATTGACAGCAGAATGGGGTGTAGGATGGAGAGATGCCCTTATCTTAACTAAAGTGAACTTGATTGCAATTGTACTTCACAGAAGTACACACAAAAGATAAAATAACTTTCACCAAATTAGAAGGGAATTCAAATGATTTACCACAAAGAGAGTAATAAATATTTACAATATCATACAGGTTACTGTTCTTCTATTTAAAATATATAGACTTTCACAGCATGCATCTCTTCACCCCCATCAAACTAAGATGGTCAAAGACATTGGAGCTGCTATAGTTACTTCTCTACAGCATTTATCTGTAAGGTTTTATGAGGTTATTTTCTTCCTCAAAGTCTTCTCACAGGAACAGCCTGGATTCTGCTTAAAGTATGCCAATCATGTAGCCACGATGTTGCAGGCTCCATCCTGAGGCTTTTTCCTCAGGCCTCAAGTACATGCCAATCTCTTACTTCTGGCCTCTCTACATGTTCAGCTTACAATAAGACTGTCATGAAGATGCAAATGACAGCCTTGAGTACAGATGATCCCTGACCCCAGCCCCTGTTACCCCTACAGCTCCCTGATTCTGTGTCTTCTAACCATTCTGTCCATCTACTTACTGGAAGATGGATGGCATTTCAGAAAACCTTATTCAGCATTCATTTTTCCTACCCAGTACCAGCAGACACCTGCTGATTCCTGATGGCCAGCTAACACCTGTTATAGGAAGCTAAGGATGTGTTCCTATGCAGATAATTGCACAGAGAGGGATACTTATATTTTGGTGAACAGATGAAGAGAATAGGCCAAGCACCGTAATTTTGGCTTGAGTAATAAAACAATTAATCTTCATAATGCAATCTCACTAAGCTGGGCATTTATCGGTTTGGGTAGCAGTGCCAAATGAACAATTATGAAAGACTAAAGACACTAACCAGCAGTCCAGCACAGCCTCCTATTTGTGCAATTTGAAGATGTGATTGACAGTGCTCCCAGCATCTGATCTTGGGCAACAACTGCCAGCTGGCCTATGATGCATTATGGTTGTTACATTTATGAAGCAATACTACATTTAGTGCTGGGATTGTGTTTTTTCCAGTTTCTTTTTATGTGGGGAGTGACCACCTTGGGATGGGTGGTGCTGAAAATCCAGTGTTGGGAAAGAGATGGAAAATAATTAAGTCAAAGACAGTTGGAAAACCACAAAATTTTGCTATCTACTCAATTCAGTACTGATCTACCAGGAAACCCTTCTCTCTTCCTACCAAAGATGCCTTCCCATCCATTTCTGAATTACAAGCTGAACCTTATTTAGTAATCAAAGTATCTTTACTTGTTGTCAGTAGTTTTCTAAGTTACCATGTTCAAGCACACATTCTCAGTAATGTAAAAGCATCTCAGTAAAAGCAAGAAAGAGGAAGCCACTGATCTGCAAAAAGTTTTTATTAAAATGGGCACAGACATACACAAAAGCTCAAGCAATTTACATGAACCAATTAAATGGCACCCTATGTCCCTAATGAGCAAGCACAGAGATATAATTAACTGATATTTTATTTGCTAAATGAATCGACCTTTACCAACACAATCTATAAAATTAATTTGGCATACAGTAACCTGTGCAGATTGGCAGTCCATTTGCACCAGAAGTCTAAAAAAATAAGCACTACAGGCATTTCAATACCCTGTAACATATTATTAAACATGTCCCAAGGTATTTCACAATCCGTAAAACAATACAAGCATTAGCAATTGATTACTCCTTACAACCACCACATATGGCATAGATGTTAACTTCAGCTCCATATTGCTTGGGACAGGGCACTTATGTGAACTGCTGTAAGAGGCCTTCAACAACAATGAACTTTAGCATGTAGAATACTTGTCTTAAGTTTTATAGACATGGTATCCTGGTGTGAACTTGCAGTTCTATGCAGCTTGTAAAATTTGCATTTTGTGATTCTGAATCAAGTGCCACTTTTCCTTCAGCCTCTCAAACAGGTGTTCCAGCACCAAATTCTGAAAGCATATTTGAATTTCTCTGCAGTCATATGGTTTGTACACAGGATTTTACCTCAGCTGGGAAAGAAAAGACAAAAAGTCCCAAAACAAAGGCATTCAAAAGCATCCTTGTGATTGCTTCATCATTGCCAAAGTCAAAGAATATGAATGCTGGATGTTCTGAGAATCCTGTGCTGCAACTTGCCACTGCTTTGCAGTGATGTACATGTGGTTTCCCAAACCCATGACGTGGTACTCTTCTTGGTTAACATGACTCTTGGCTTTTGTCTGAGCATAAACCATAAGCATCTGAGCTCTTATGCTACAGTTGGAAATCTACTTTAACTGGAAATCATACTTAATTTCAGGTACCTTCTTAAAATAAGAGTTGCCAGTTGGCAACAGCAATATAACCCTTCATCACTAGCAACAAAACAGTTACTTGCCAACGGTTGGTTAGCCATGCAACTATAGCAGTCTAGGGAAACTGCATCTTTGATAGCAATAGAAGCCCACATCTGTAAGACCATGGCTTTCTTTATTTGTGTCCTGTGATGCAAAAGGTCTTTTTCAGACCCTGTAGCTTTGTCTGAGTCTTGAAACTGAGTAAGGTATCATTAATCCTTCACACTGTTTAGCTTCTGACACCTGCCAACTAGCACTCTCTGAGACGATGCCCAGGAACAGTTCAGGGAAAAGCATGTGCCAGAGACCATTTCCAATATGTTGTGTGAACAACGCTGCCCCAGGCTTACTTCATCAGGCCCTTCACCATTCCTCAGCACTGTCCAGCAGGTTTTCTACACTCAGGTGCTCCTACCTGCCCTTGTGTCACACTCAGAGACTCAAGAAGAGACACATTTTGTCTCATCCTACAAAAGCATCTTCTGAGGTATGGTGGCACAGCCTCTGAGAACTGAAAATCAAACAGAACATAGAACCCAGAGGAGAATGGGTCAGGTGTGAGTCAGTGTGGATGCAGCCCATGCCAACTGGTTTCAAGGCCAGCGAACCATTCACTGGCTTTTTTTTAATTTAGCGTATAGAAGATAGCCTGCACACCTGCTTTCTTGGAGCTGCCATTACCCAAGTTGTCTGCAAATGAGCATGATTCCACTATGCTGCAGTTCTTCAGTGAACAGACTGATTAAGAGGACAGGGAGTAATACTTACCATATTTTTCAGCTCTGTTTTGCAAACAATGCAAGTATAACAAGGTCATTTAGAGGGAGCCGTAGTAAACTTTTCACTTACAGTCTGGAAGAACTGTAAACTCGACAGAGACCAGTCGACAACCTCTGCAGAGTCTTACTGAGCATTATAGCTGCAACAATGCTGGTGAATGGAATTTTTATAAGATATGCTGTGGCTGTTTTCCAGGTTGGACAAGCATTAGGCTTTGAAAAATTACCCATATCTCAGTGAAGGACAGCCAGAGCTATTCTATACTTACCAATATTGGCTTGTGGAATTGAAAATGATGAATTGCTCAAATTTGGTTCCATTCATTCTTAACTATACTTAATAGCGCTTTTAATCAAAGAGACTTGTTATAAAAACTATGTAAATTCAAGACAAAAAAAAAATCTTTAGAGAATAGGAAAATTATTTATTAAAGACAATTCTGGGCAGTGCCAAAAGCTATTAAATGAATCAATATCATTTTTTGGGAAGTAACTGGTGATATACTTTTGTCATCCATACAAATTTTGGGAAGGCTGCCATCTTGATGACAGTAGAAAACATGAAATTATGTAAGTACTAGAACTCTCCAGGTCTCCACTCTGAAGTCAATGAAGTGACTCTGATTTACACTTCAAAAATTATATTAGAATTTGACCTAATTTTATAGGAAGTATATGCAGATAAAAAACTTAATTTTCAGAGATATCAAATAATTCAGATTGTCTTCCCCAGACTGAGGTACTCTTGCTCAGTCTACAGCCAACCAAGATTTCAAAAAGGGCTTCTTACTCCACGTGGGAAGCATTTAATATCACCAAATCATAACAAGATTTCAAAATGCAAAATACTCAAATTCCTTCTATTTCTTGTTTGGCTTTTCAAAACTATATAGCTTGTGCAAAGACTAAAATAAAAAATCATTTTAGAGCGGTGACTTAAGTAAAATAATTCAGCGCTTCATCCCCAGGTTTACAGGTAAGAGTGATTAATACTGAGTTTCCAAGCTATCAACTTTTCTAATGACAATATTTCCCAGGAATTGAATATGCCATGAATATCTTCCTTTACATGGCTCCATACAAACAGCTAAGAACATGAAGAAAAAGTGACAATGACAACACATGGCTGTGTACTGGTCCACAGAAAGCACCATGAATATACTAAGGCAAACTAAACAAAATCAGGCTTTGCTTTAGCTTTTATTTTCACCACAGATCAGATTCACAAGGAGGGCTTTGAAGGAAGGTAGCCAGGTAGTTTTGCCTATTGTCTGGGCACAGTGTGGGCTGGCAGCTCCCTGGCATCCCAGGGAACCAGGAGCTTGCAGGGCAGGGCATCACCAGCCAGAACTCTCCCACAGCCCCAGCCAGAGAGTGGGGCAGGCCAGCTAATTACAGAGAAGGTGCTGAACCAAGTGACAGTGACAAGGCTGGTGGTGTTTTTCAGTGCTACTGAAGAAAGGTGCACAAGCCATTATGTAAAGCTACAAACTGTGGCATGGTTTGCTATAAAACACTGGATGGATGCATACTTTTTAAACAATGATTGCAATGGCCATACCATTAACAGAATTTAATATCACTTAGATGCAGGCTGACATGTTTCTGCTGTCTGTATATGCAAAGACAACTTAGTTCCAGACATCACTGGTTTAAATTCAAAGAATGCAACAGAAAACAACAGTCTGAGACCAATGGCTGTCATCCTATGGAAAGTGATAAATACATTTCCCTTCCAAAGGACTGTTTTTAAATAAGGTTATAATATCTATGGAAAATAGATGCATCTCATGGCTAATATGAAAATGCAGTTGTCTCCTACATGAGGGACTGACATTAACTTGTTGATGTTTACAAACTTAGAAGTTGTCTGATATAATGCAGTGCTAAGAAATCAGATGCATTAACAGCTTGAGACACATGCAAATGACACATTTCTCTTTATGATATGGTAGCAAACAAACATATTTTAAATAAGACTCCATACTAATTAAATTCATTCTCTAAAGTAAATTGATTTTACCAATAAAGATACAAAAATTTACATAAGCCTACATCCTCATTGATATCTATGGTAGGCAAGTTTAAAAAGGGCTATTCAATCAGAACATTATCATCTACTTCACTTTGCATTGCGGTATATAAGTACAAGAGATTTAACATGATGATGAATTAAGTTTGTGCATTTATACCACAGGGCCTATCTATCAGAACCAGCAACGTACGACTGATGTTGAAGGAAGCAAATGAGGTGACTAAATGTTAAGGATTTGGAGGAACTGTCTCAACAGTGCCTGGCTCTGTTAAAAACATTAGTCAAGTGAGGCTGAAGTTTGGAAAAAGAGCTTTTTCTTTAGTGACCCTGGATTCAAACACTTGGATTACGTCTTTTACGGGCTTATAGTTTCAGAATGCCTTGGCTAAATCATTGGTTTTGAAAGATCTTACTTGGCTTCAATAAATGATGACAACATTTACATTGAGTTTTTGAGATACAGTCTTGACCTTTTAATTTCTCTCTGGCTTCACTCAGACATATAGCCAAAGGCTATATCAGGAATCTGATTCTTACTGAGGCTCTTGATATTAGGTGGATTTAGCTGCACAGCTATATATCAAAGTGATAGTTGTTTCACTGATCTTTTCTTAAAATACGTAGATTTTGGCTAATCCTTTACTCTAAGTGGTTGTTTCTTTTGCTAACTTCAAAGTTAAATTTCTGGTTTACAACAGTCTTGTTGGTGGGGCTGTTTGCCCCTTTCTGCACAACAGAACCTGTTACTGATTGCTTGGGTCATTTACAGTTTGAATGCCTGGTGCTTAAAGGAACATTCTAAAAGACATAAACTAGAATGGTTCTGCTACAGTACCATTCCTTTTTATCTGTATCTCCTTCCATATTTTTTATTACTAAAGAAATTTACAGTCTATGTGATCATCTTATTAGCATTTAGCAAATCCTCGAGGATCTTTCTTGCCTGAAGTTATGACCTGAGCATTGCTACAACAACTGAAAAAGAAACACAGAAAAATAGAGATAAGCAGCAGTTTGAGACAAATTCATGGGAGGTTGGTGAAGTTTAAAGTTATGAACAATTAAGAGAGGTTAAATGTCAGGACTTCACTATATAATTAGTAATATTTTCATTCTGAAGGGAAAAAAGTTATAATTCAAAGCATATTATTTCCAAATATGTGTATTGAATTAGCAAAATGAGCCAAAGGGAGTCTCTGAGGTAACTGAAAAAGCTATCTGCATATATTATGTTTCAGCTGCACAAAGTTATTTCACTGTGTGAGTCATCAGCCACTGGGAGGTCTTAAGAAGATCTCTAGCAGGTTTTTTCTTGAAAGGGTGGGCTGGAGAATTAGAGAAACATAGAACCTAATTAAATGTAGTTGATGCTATACTTAAGCCTGTTCCAGCATTCAACTACACTACTGGATTGAAGATACTGTTATCTCAGAGATATGATGACATTTTCACCACTATGTAATGCTGAGAGATTTATGCTCATTTTAAATTAGTCTGTTTTTTGGAAGCAGTTGAAAGTTCTCCACTGGAAGGAACATTTTCTACATCTCAGTTATCCTTGTGATTTATTTTCTCTAAATCTTCTGTAATTTATTTCCTCCTCTTCTTGAGGCTTAACCATTAGAACTGGACACATGACTTCAGTGGCATTAGTATGGATACATAAAGTACTAATGTTTTAACCTATGCAATCTTGAGTTCCAAGCTGTATATACTTTACTTCCTTATTGCTCTTCACAAAGTGTGCTCATATTGATTTGGCCATACAGTGCAGGACATAATCTTTTTAAGGCATAGCATATAGCCTTCTGTGCTATAAGTAAAACATCCCATATTCTTCTCTTGGTGAGTATGGGCTGTCTATTTGGTTACTTACTTTCCCCCACACTCACTTAGTGACAGTTTACCTAGTAATCTAGTTTGATTTTTGTCAGTAATCTGTCCTTTTAATTACTTTCTAGCCCTCCAATCTCACCTGTAAATCTTATTAGTGATTTTACATGTTCTTTTAGGTTCAGAGTTTGTACTTCAGAATGAGGGATCAAAAACTGAAGAAATTAAGTATAAATGTAACTGACGTACTGTGGCTTAAATGTGAAGATTCTATATATATAATTTAAATTCTGTCAAAGTTGGTTTTTGATAAAAATGTCACAAAGCAATTTATTAAATCAACATTTTCTTTTTTGGGGGATGGGGTGTATTTGCACCCCAAATTATAATGCCATCAAATAATCAAGTTAATGAAAATATCCACTGTGTGTACCTATGCTGCTTAGCTGCAATTACACTGTCATATTTAATTCCTCACAGAGTCCTTTCCAGCCACTTTGGTCTCTTGGCCAAGACTGATGTCAGACTGATAGTCTCTAATAGATGTTTTTAATATTGTAATAGCATAAATTTTCTTCCATTGTCTAGAATTTTGCTAGTGTTCCAAGAATTGCCAAACATCGGCATTAACGATTCAGAGTACTCATAGAATCACAGAACAGTTGAGGTTGGAAGGGACCTCTGGAGGTCATCTTGTCCAACCCTCATGCTCAAGCATCACCACCTAGAGGAGGCTGCCCAGGACCATATCCAGACAGCTTTTGAATGTCTCCAAGAAGGGAGATTCCACAACTTCTCTGGGCAACCAATGCTCAGTGCTCAGTATGCCAGTGCTCAGTCACCTTCACAGTAAAAAAGTGCTTCCTGATGTTCAAACAGAACCTCCTCTGACCATTGCTTCTGGTCCTGTCACTGGATGACACTGCCAATAGCCTGGCTCTGTCATCTTTACACCCTCCCTTCAGATACTTGTACACATTGATGAGCTCATCATCCCCACACCCCCCAACCTTCACTCCTCCAGCCTAAACAGTCCCAGCTCTCTCAGCTTTTCCTCAGAGGAAAGGTGCTCTAGTCCCTTAACCATCTTTACAGCCCTTTGCTTGACTCTCTCCAGTAGCTCCATATTTCTCTTGTACTGGGGAGCCAAGAACTGGACACAGTACTGCAGGTGTGGCCTCACCAGTGCAGAGTAGAGGGAAATGATCACCTCCCTTGACCTGCTGGCAATGCCCCTCCTAATGTAGCCCAGGATACTGTTGACCTTGTTTGCCACAAGGGCACATTGCTTGCTCACATTCAACTTGGTATTCACCAGGACCTGCAGGTCTTTTTCTGTAAAGAAGCTACACTCTACTATCCCCCTTGGAACTCACAGAATTCTTAGCCAAGTCATTAGCCAGATATAGGAAAAAACTTTCGTACTTACTGCTGACTATTTTTCTGCATTACTTATTGATGCAATTAAATTTCATTCATTACCATTTAAAAGATACTTTTATTTAAGAGTAAATGATTTGGCTATACTTAGTAATAGCTATAACTAAAGTATATGGTGCCCATAAATGATTTGAATCTTTCCTGGATGGACACATCTGATGAATAGTAATGAGAAAGTGCTTCTTTACTAATAGATGTTTTCATTATGAAATCTCACAATGATCACTTGTCTGCTGGTCCTAGGCAACAACTACATGATTCCAGTAAATGAAATAGGTCACATGATCTTGAACATCATCAATAAGGAAATGTTTCCCTACTATGCTTCCTGTTTTAAACCCCATACATACACACATTGCTACTATTGGGATGGCTCTGTCCTTGAAAAAAGTCTATCTGTATAAGATAAATACCTCATTGCAAATCTGAGCAAAACAGTGGTGAAAATCTGAGAGATCAGCTAACAATGATGAAAAACAAAACTAAATAGTTTACTCCTCTGATGCAATGAAGCCATCTTCAAAAAATTTAAAGCTTATTCTGCTTGCGCTCTGTGGGAAGTGATCTCCCCATTGTTTTTGAAAGGCCATTGTAATAAACCAGACAAGTCTAAGAGTAGGAGTAGCAGCTAATAACTAACTGCTGGAACTGTCATATCTCACATGGCCTGAGTTTTCAGCTTTCAGTCATATAACTATCAGCTTTACTGGGAACTTTCACTTGTGTGGAAGGACAGTTAGGTGCATTGTTATTCAAATCTCTTTCAAACCTTGTAACATAATTATCAAAGGGAAAATTGTGGCTCTCCATTTAAAAGTAATTGCTACAACAGATTCAATTATGTTTTGCAAGGGAGAACTTGTCTTACAAAAATCCTAAACTTGCCCTCTAGCTTTACTTTGGTTTCAATAGCAAGAATCAAAACTATGCTATATACCTCTACTCAGTGTCATGTTTAACAGCTGGATAGTGTCAAATCCAAACAGTCCATTTTCCTTGTTTGATTGTACTGTCATGTACAACCTCATTTGCTGTTTATCTTATTTTTGCTGAACATACCCATGTTTATTTATCATACCCAGAGACTTTAATTTAAGCCCTGACATTGTTGCACTGTGTGCTGTACAAACACACAATAAAAGCCTTTGTCTCACAGGGATTGCTATCTAATGACATACAACAGGCAAAATATTCATAAGGGAATGAAAGACATGTGGTGCGAGTTGTCTAAAGTCATACAGAAGATTTACGTGAGAGCTTGGAACAGAATTCAAATTTGCAATGTCCCTGTTCTGTTCTCTACCTTCTGGGTCCATAGGAGTCTCAACATACGTCGAAAACTGGGAAGAGATTGTTTTTTTCATCAAGATCTCAGTGGATGTTGCTTTGTATCAAAGATGTGTTTTACAGAATTCTGTTTGCCTAGCAGAGACAGAATATTATTTTTTCTTTCAACTTCTTAGTGGAAATGGAGTAGAAACCTTCAGTAGGATTTGGATTGTTTTTAAGTCTCATATTAGAATCATAGAATCACAGAATGGTTAGAGTTGGAAGGGACCTTAAAGAGCATCTAGTTCCAACCCCCATGCCATGGGCAGGGATAAATTAACCAGAAGAATCCTGATTGCTTATATAATCATAGAATTGTTTAGGTTGGAAAAGACCTTTAAGATCATCCAGTCCAACCATTAACGTAGCACTGCCAGGTCCACTGCTAAAACATGTCCCTAATCACCACATCTACATGTTTTTTAAATACCTCCAGGGACGGTGACTCAACCACTTCCCTGGGCAGCCTGTTCCAATGCTTGACAACCCTTTTGGTGAAGAAATTTTTCCTAATATCCAATCTAAACGTACTCCGGCAAAACTTTAGGCCCTTTCCTCTTGTCCTACCATCTGTTACTTGGGAGAAGAAACCAACCCCCACCTCTTTGCAACCTCCTTTCAGGTAGTTGTAGAGAACAATAATTTCTCCCCTCAGCCTCCTTTTCTCCAGGCTAAACAACCCCAGCTCCCTCAGCCTCTCCTCGTAAGACTTGTTCTCCAGACCCCTCACCAGGTTTGTTGCCCTTCTTTGGACACACTGTAGCACCTCAAGGTCTTTCCTGCAGTGAGGGGCCCAAAACTGAACATAGCTTTTGAGGTGTGGCCTCACCAGTGCTGAGCAAAGGGGAGACAGTCCCTAGTCCTACTCACCACGCTGTACCTGATACAGGCCAGGATGCTGTTGGCCTTCTTGGCCATCTGGGCACACGGCTGGCTCATATTCATTCAGCTGTCAACCAACACCCCCAGGTCCTTTTCTGCCAGGCAGCTCTCCAGCCACCCTTCCCCAAGCCTGTAGCGCTGCATGGGGTTGTTGTGACCCAAGTGCAGGACCCAGCACTTGGCCTTGTTGAACCTCATCCCATTGGCCTCAGACCATCCATCCAGCCTGTCCAGATCCCTCTGCAGAGCCATCCTACCCTTAAGCAGATAAACTCTCCTGCCCATCTTGGTGTCGTCTCTAAACTTACTGAGGGTGCACTTGATCCCCTTGTCCAGATCACTGATAAAGATATTAAACAGAACTGGCCTCAATATTGAGCTCTGGGGAACACCACTTGTGACTGACTGTCAACTGGATTTAACTCCATTCACCACCACTCTCTGGGCTTGGCGATCCAACTGATGTTTTACACAGAGAATAGTGCACCTATCCAAGCCATGAGTGGCCAATTTCTCCAGAATGCTGAGGGAAACGGTGTCTAAGTCTTTACTAAAGTCTAGGTAAACAACATTCACAGGCTTTACCTCCCCCACTAAGCAGTATGTTATTGTTTTGTGTTGTCCTGTAAAGTGGTTTTATTCCTTATATGATTAGTTGTGACACCCTCATTATCACTTTGATGGAACATGTTTTGATTAAGCACAATTTTTGAAGAAAATCTAGATTGATAAACAGTGTGACTTATATTAACCTCTCCCAGTATGCACATCTGAATTTTTTTTTGTCAAATACAATATTCTAAAAGCTAGACAGACTGATTCTTCACCCTTTCAGTTCTGAAATAACAGAAATCCAATATAAGTAATTTATTCTACTGATGGAAGAATAGTATAAACAGATCTAATATGATGCTTCTTCCTTTGCAAGACATTAACGTATAACAGACATATTTTTATCTTTTAGTGCTGATAAACCATTTTTATATTCATTACTCATATAACATCACTCACTGATCGGAAACCCATGATCTCTTTATTTCATAATAATGTTCCTTTTGCTATGTACCCAGTTAAAATATATCTTCACATTCCTTTGATTTAAAACTCTTTATGATAATTATATTGTCTCCTATCAAACAAGGCAAAGTTCTAAGCAAATATTGCATCTTATTTCAGTAGATTTACTTCAACTGCTTGTTCTCATAAATGAAAAAAAAATACAGGTCCTTGTAGAATCAAAGCCTGTGTTAATCTTCTGGAAAACCCTTTTCGAGAGAAATGCATTTGTGTTCACTCAAAGCTTGTACTAGTTATTTTTAACCTGACATCAGGAGCCAAATAATATCTTTTACTTTTGAATGTCTGCATTAGCAACATAGAACTTGCCATAATTATTTCAGCTAATTCATTGCTAAGACCTAAAAGCCTGTTTTCCCGAGTTAAATTCTAGGCTGCCTTATGTATTTTCCTTTTCTTTGTGGGGCAAGAAACAGAATTATGAAAATAAATGGCTTTCTCTGGCTTCAGTATTGCAGTCATTTTTACACATTGGTCTCTTGAATAGTACACGAACTACTCAAAATTCCATTGTCTTCAATATGACTGCTGTGCATAAACCTAAACCTGAGTATAATGTTTATAGTACCTAGGCCACAAGTTTCAGAGCTGTTATTGATGGACAAGAAATGGAGGCATGCAGGCAGCCACTGATTTTCTTTTTTTCCTCTGTTCTTTCAGTGGTTTGAATAATTTTGCTTCTCGTTAAAAAAAAAACCAGAGTTCATAAATCTGGAAAATACTTGTGTATGGTACCTGCTTTTAGCATATGATTCAAACCTATTGACTTTCAGTTGTTCCACTAGAATTAAAAGGCAGACTCCAAAGTCTGGCATAGTCTCTGGTCTAATCTTGTTTACTTGCATAAAGTCATGTTTCTTTAAACACAGTGGGTTACTGCTTTATTTCAAAATCCTCACATCTGTCATGCCCCAACCTCCACAAGTTGTGCCTCAATTAGTCATGTTTGTGATTGCTGCTGCCGCCGCCTTTCTCCTTCAAGCCGCAGAGACTGCAACCAGTGACCCAGAACCCCTGCAGCAGCAAACACTACACCCTCTACTGACAGAGGTGCTTCCTCTCTGCACTGGTTATGCAGCCCAGTGTATTTGGGCTGTGGCTCCCATTTGTTGTTATTACTGCAGTTGTTGTTATTGTATCAGCTCCAGCTGAGCCAGAAAGTGCTCATGGCACCCACTGGCCTCAGTGAGGCTTGTAATTCCCTTGGGATCCCAAACTATACTTGTCCTTCTCCCTGCTCTTACTAGAATTTTCCAGGATAACTTACATAAATCAACTGTTTGCACTTAATGAAAAACCTAGCTGTGAACTGGATTGTGTCTAAAACTGAACGCACCACTCAGTTTCACTATATTATGTATTCCATATATATAGCATAAGGATATCTTATATACTCTTGCTCTTTTGGGGACTGTCATGAGAGCTAATTAGCCCGTTTAACCAATTCTGCATAGTGGATTTCATTGAAAATCTACCAATATTTGGAGAACTAGCAATATCAATGCTGTCACTAAAGAAAGATGTGAATCGGTTTCTTTTAAGTGTAGAAGGAATTCTTGATGAGGGGAAGACATGAGTGTTTGTCCCAACTTCTTAGATATGAAAACACTAGGATAAAACGCATCAGTCTTTAGAGAAGGGACTGGAGCTTAGGTCTTCCTCCTTTGATCAGTTCTTCTAATCCTATGTGCTTGTTTGGAAAGCCATATCCACTGTGTTTCCCAAGTCGTTCTTGAATTAGTTTTGAAAAACAGAGCAGCTTCACTAGTGGGTCTTGGTGCTCTCCACTGCAGAAATCCACGTAACTCGATGGTTTGTGTGCTCATGGGAGAAGATCTGCTAGACAGACAGAAAAGAATTTAGCTCCTAGTACTAAGCTACTACGCAATCTGAGCGTTACCACCAGCTTACTTTGCTGCTGTGTTCAGGAGACCCATTTCTGTGCAAATGACGTGACACTTTAGCCTGGAAGTGAGATCATGGCTTCACAGTCATGTGCTTGGAAGCACTGTCATGTACCTTAGATTGAGGTACCCAAATAATGCAGAAATAACTTTTTCATGGCCTGAAGTTTCAGGCTCTAAGACTGCAACTATCAGTTCACCCAGAGCTCATATTTCTACATGATACTTGCCTTGAACTGCCCTAACCCCGGTATAAATATACCCTAGTTAGCTGCTGTAGTATTCAGATGACAGCACTTAAGTGTGATGACAGCACTTTGTTCTACTCTAAATTTCAGCTGTCAGACAACTTAAAGAGCATGTCCTTCTTATGGCATAATCTGAAAGAGGAATTAAAGGTTAAATGTTGCTTGAAAAGACAGTGGTTCTCCAGCAGTAGTAAATCTATGTCTGTGCAGGACAGGTATACAGAATAGTAGGTTATGGCCCAGTATAGGGACAAGGGTTGGGTTGGGGTTTGGAACAGCGGGCACTGAAGAATTTATGATTATGCCTGAATGTTGCTAGACAAGACGCTGAAGCCAGCAAGACAGTTGCTTCCTGATTAATTCTGAGGACAAGGTTAAGGCTAGTCACTAAAACCTGTAAGACACAGGAAAGCAATGAGGAATGGTGCTGTAACTGCTGCAACCGAGATGGCTAAGTTTAGGATCAGTGACAGAATGTGTAAATTCCCTACCAATAGCATGGTCATGTATAACCCAAATCTAAGTTTACAGTTGGGTCTCATGTTAAAGTTCAGTTATGGATGGAAGTAGGAAGGAATGAAATTTTATGCTTATTGACAGGTCACACAAAATACCCACCAGTAGGATAAGGATTAGTGGAACACGGCCAACAGTTTTTATGTTTAGTTGCGGAGTGAATATATGTTATTGGACCATATAGGTCCAATAGGCTTAGTGGCAGTGTAGGGTTTGAGCTAGTATTCACAACAGTGTGGACCAAAAGGATTGTTCTTCTGATGGATTCTGCAAAACACCCAAGTGCTGTGATGAGGGCAAGTATGTTGCAGAATAAGCAATAATGGTCCTTTCCATGGGATCATGAGTATATGTATGAAAACTGAGGCCTAAATGAACCCAGTCCTAACTTTAACAAATCATGAGTCACATCCCTGTACTTCTGCAGTCTACATCTTGCCTCACAAATACTGCAAGATGCAACAACCGTTTTGCCCTTCACTGTCTGTTACTTAAATTCTAGCTGCTAACCTACCATCTAGCTGTAGCCTACTAGCCCAAGCAGGTACCAGCTCTCATCTTTGTTGTCTTTGTTCACTTAATCATAAACTGAATCTTTATCATCTTTCTATCATTTTCTAATCCCAAATCTAGTCTAAGATTGATTTGAATGGCAGCACAGCGGTACTTCAGCAGCAACAAGTTATTTGGCCACACAGGGTTCATGTTCATCTGAGCCATGCTCTGGATGATGACTGCAGATGTGGATAGGTATGGCATAAAGGGCTAAACCCCTTGTTTTTTCAGGACATCCTATGAAGTGAGGACTAGCTAATTACTGCTGCTAGCATATCACAGTGCTAGTACCATTCCTCAGGTTAGCCTTTTTCTGTTGCAGGATGCAAATTCAAATCCTAACATCGCCCACTGAGAACTTCCTATTTGGGAATGGGCCTTAAAAAATTTGGTAACAGACACTATCCTGCTATTGTAGGAATTTCAGGCACCAGATCTAAAGCAAGCTCCTTGTCTTGTTCTGTTTTAAATCCTTATTATTAAGCCCTAATATTATTAGTTGCAGTACTATGCCTAGGCATGGACATAGTCAAAATGCAGTGAACTGTAAGAGTCTGCAGCTAATCAGAAGCTATTTGTTCATATCATCATTTTTGCTCCTGCTCCTGAAGGCCAGCAATAAACCAAACTCCCAATCCTGCCTAGTTTTGAACCTTGGCACCACCTTAGCCATAATACAGCAATTGGCAGCAGTGCAATTGCAAAGTTAAGTTGCATGCCAAAGCCATTACCGTCTAGCATCCTAGACTGTGGCTCTCACATAATCCAGCAATTCAATTTATGAATATGGGTGATAGCACTGTAAAACAACAGGGACAAACAGTGTTAGGTTCCGCCGAGATAAGCCCAGATACAGGAATCAGAAAACACAGAATGACATCCCTCCTCATTTATTTAATATGGGAATCCATAAAACAATGGCAATCTTGGTTCAACTATTCAACTATCTATTCCACTGGATACTATTTCTAAAAAGTGAAAAAATATCCATTTTAAAAATAATGTTAAATATTTTATATAGTGTATTTTCTTGTTCTTTTTTTGTCAATATGCAAAAAAATTATATATGTGGGAAAACTTCACTATAACCAATAGCTGCTTAAGAATGGAGTAACAGATAGTAATTTGTAGATTTGTTTCACCATCTGGTCAAAACTAAGTATTTCCTTCATACTGTGTACCCAAATACTGCAATTTTTTTTTGTTACAAATTCACTGCTGATATAACAGAACTTGAAGAAAACATTTGGCTTAAAGTGACCATAATTCTAAAAGATTAGCTGTCTCATTTACTGTAACTGACTCTGCCAAAAAGGGAAGCTGCCACAAATTGGACTGCCCATGTTGAAACTCATGAGAACAAAGAACATGACAGCTGAAAAAATTATAGTGAGAAAGGTGCAATAAAGTAGATAGGTCTGAGCCAAATATGTTATTAATTTCTTGCAAGGGAAAAAGGGATAAAAGCTAAAATGTGAAAATACTAAGTATTTAATTCACTCGAACTCCCATAACATTCAGCAAATCTACTTATATCCAACTGATTAGATTTTTAAATAAAACCAATTTTAAATCTGGGTTAATATTACAGAAAAGTGATGCAATCTGTTTATTTATGTCAGAACAAATCTAATCAACAAAATGCAGGTTACAGACAGCTGGGAGTTCACATTTCTTTTGCGGTTTGTAATTTGTTTTATTTAATTTTTTTATTGGTCAGCCCATCAACAGTGTATTTCCCAAACACAAGACTACACAATTGTTGAGCCTTGCAATGTTTCTCACACATGGTCCAGCTTGACAAGCTTGGGGAACCTAGGCCAGACATGAAATAGTGTTTTTACTTGCATTTAAATCAAATAAAATCTGTAAAAGTTCAGCTTTTATTTTTACTCTCTACCGATAGTGGGTTTATGCAGTTATAAAAAAATTTCACGGGCTCCAAGTATAAGTCCAGTATTTGGTGTTGCATGAGTGAAGTCTCATTTCTTACATGAAATACAAATGCGGCACAACTTTTTCCTGTAACTGCAAATAAAATCGCTTAGGAAACCAGTATCAGTCAGGGCACTGTTTATCCCTTTTGTGCCAGGAAGAATAGTTAGCCTGGACAAATCACTTCAGCGATGAGGTGTTACTGCATTTGGACTGTAAAACCCAAATCAGCAATTCAGAAGTCAGAGAATATAGCACCACTGTTTTCACTGCTATTTCTAAAATTGTCTGATCAGTGCTCTTATCAATCAAAAGAACAAATCAAACACTAGGAATTTTTAGTAATGTGTCTCTGACATTGTATACATCCATGGTATGCTTGCATCATGAATGCTGTAAAGCATTCACCTCTTTCTCCATCTCAGAAAGGATGCAGTAGCAGGGCAACAAGAACAACATATGGAAGAGCTACATACTGGAAATGACTAAATAATACAACTGTAAAATCATGAGCAGCATGGAAATATTATATGTCACACATATTTGCACGTCACTTGTGTGCAAAAACCAAAGACATGAAAAGAAATGTACAGAAATCTGTTTCCAAACACACAAGGTGACCTTTTGTGCAGTGGGTATCTGAGCTGCTGAGTTAAAGGTTATTTTGGTGCTAAAAGTCTATGTGGATTTATGGGAGGACTGGTCGAGTTCATGGATGAGAAATCTATTAATGGTTACTACAAACATAAACGTTGTCCCTGAGCTGCGAGTGTCTGGAGGGTGGAGAAGCATTATTGAGAAGCAGCATATTGGCTTGCCTTGTTCTACTGCTGCTGCTGAGACAGATGCTCTTGGTCTCTGTTGGAGTTAGTCCTGGGTTTGATCTGATGTTATGTAGTTATGCTATTCACTCTAAGTACCAACTCAGAAAATACCTAATAGTAATACTCAAATCTAAGTAACTTTTGTTGGCAAGTCCATGAAGCTGTTCAATCTGTACTTTTTTTGAATGCAATTAGAAAACCCCACAGAGGTGGTTAACTGGACCAAATACAGGATGGTTCCCCAAGACTGTATTAATGAAATGTTAATCGCTTGCACTTTCTGAGGAAAATTCATGGAAACAGTGGGGCTAGTCTATAGAAATATGCCTTAACTACCTGAACTAGTTTGAAGGTATCACAAGCATGTGGCAGATGGTGAGTTAGGGAGAAGAAATGTTCTTATTTATTTTTGTTCACTGGTAGGCTTTTATGTACCTCTATCAATTTAGTAACAGTGTGACTCATACAAAAATTAGTGAACATAACCTGTCAACAACCTTCTAAGGCAAGTGAGTACTACCATGTGATATCTGCAGATCTCCGAGGTACAGCTTTACCCCGCATTGCCTCCAGCCATAGGCATAGAGACAGAAGCATGGATTCACTGTCACCTGCACAGGGAAAAGGGCACGGGTCAAAGTGCTTTTTCTGTGGGTGGTGCAGGTGAGATTGGCTTCCCTCAGCTTGTAGAAACCTGAAACTGCAAAAAAAGCAATCCCAGTTTCGAGGTGACCGGTACCGTTGAGCGGTTCAGATACTGCTCCTTCAGACTTGCGAACCAGCTTAACTTCCATACTGACTACAAAGCACAGAAAGTTGCAAGGCAGAGGGCTACAGTCAGAGAATTACATTATTTTAAATGGTTTAAATTTTTTAGCACTGCCCTGTTACTGACTTTTATTCAGTCTTTCTCCCGGGGCCCTTTACCAGGGGAAGCCGATCATTTTAAATCCCCTTGCATAGACTCAGAATTCGCCTAAGACCACGGACCTACACGGGTAGGGAAGCGAGCCTGTAACGGCAGCCCTCCACGGCGCCTGACGGCAGCATTTCCGTGTAAGACCCGCGGGGTCTGAGATGCGGTGCTGGGCCGCCGCCTCCCCCGCCCCAGCCCGCAGGAAGGGCGCGAAGCCGTTATGTCTCCAGCGCGAGACAGCAGCTGCTCTCCTCGCACCTGACCCTCTCGCGCCCAACGGCTAACGGCCAACGGCCGCCAGACCTGCGGACCCCAGCGCCCTCCCTGTATCCCCCTTCACTGGCGCTGAGGGGAAGCGGCAGCCGCCGTAGGTGCCGCCGCCTCCCTCGGTCTTTTGTGTCCGTCCTTTGTTTTCTCGACAGCCACTCACTGGTACTGCTTATTTCTTTGGGGTTAAAGGACGGACAAAATGAAGGCTAGGGAGACGAATGACGCTGCGGTAGTGTTTCCCCTAGCACGGGACAGGGCATGAGGTAAATAGTCACCCTAAGGAGGGTTTAATCTTCCTTCACTGTTAATACACGTAGGAGCCATTGCAAGGAGCAGGGCAAGAAGCAGGTGTGATGTGAATGCAGCTGTGGAAAGGAGGGCGGTGCAGCTACCTGACTCCTGCTGATACTGCGTAAGAGACTGTGTGAAGTGGGCTGTGTTTTGCAGAGGATGGTGATGCCTTTGTACTTCTTACTAAATATCTGCTTCATTAGAAGCCTTATATATGACGACTGTAAACGCAGGTGGTGTGTTAACGTCTGCCTCGTCCAGGGGGGAAGTTTTGTGACTGGATGCACAAATATTCATAAAGGTGAAAACCCAGTTCAGAGTTTTGGCTTCCAGTGAACTGTGTAGGGAAAGGGAAGTAAACATTAAAAATATTGACAAATCTTGGTTAAAAATATAAAAGACATTCATTTAACACAATGTGCTTTGGGAAAGCAGAATATCAGTATATTTCAAAGAAATCACTACAAACTTTTTAAAATTACATCTTCTTTCTCTAAAATAGCATAACCATGTCCTTAGCACGTGAAGTGAAACAACAGTAACCGTAAAGTAAATCTACAGCCTTTGGATGAATAGACAGACTGTCAGGAGTATTGGAATATGTAAGTAGATTCTGATGTAAGATCTCACCTGTTATTTAAAACTAAAATGTAGAAAGGTATGTTTGCCAATTACATTTTTGTGACAGGAAAGTTTCTTAAAAATCGAAAGCAAACCTAGAACTGTTTTAAATAAAATTATTATCTTGTACATCAAAGTGTCTGTACATACAGTACGCCCAGGACCTGAACTGAGCATAAAAATAGCTGGTAAGTATGTGCCCTTGAGTATTAAAGTATTTTTGTTTGCAGTATTTAATATTAATAGTATTAATACTTTAATTTAATATTAAAGTATTTTGTGCACAGAATTCAAAATCGAACAACTAAATAAAAGTTTAGAAGCAAAATGTTTGGTAAGTTTAGACGTGATTGATATGAAAATGCAGACTTTGGCCTGATTGTTTTAAACATTTGTGCTTGGCAGGGTACGAAAAGAAAATAATGTGTGATTACACTATGTATAAGTTATGGTATACAGAGTTATGGTTCACTGAGGGTACAAAAGCCATTTTTTATTCACTCATTATTTTTGCTGGTAAAACAAAGTATAAAGCAGGACTCATGTAAAAAAAAAAAAAAGCAGAGAAACCTTAATTGAAGGGTCACTTTCAAGAAGAATGGTAAAGAAAAATGTGAGCAGAGAGAGATGAAGATAGGCACTAAAAATAACTGTTGTCCTACATAATGTATTTAAACATATTATTTAAATATATTGGTAAATTATGCTGGGTAAAATTTGAATGGGACTTTTCTCCAAGAGTTTAGCAGTGCATGTTCGTAAAGGAGTTTTTCTTTTGGTTATCTATACTGTACTTTTATTTTAACACAAACCATTACTTTTAAAGGTTGTTTTTATCATTTAAAAGAGGCCTGGATGATTGGAACATCTGTTAAAGAAGGGTGTGGCTCCCTTTCCAGCTACACATCCAGATAATTTTTTTTCATGGCGATAAAAATATGTAAGGGAAAAAGGAGGGAATTGAATGGTGTGTTCTTTGAGTTTATTCTGAAAAGGAATCTGCAGTTGTGATGGACAGTAGCTGTGACTTTCAGCACAGGAGGTGCTCTGCAGATGGGGAACAATGCCAGCTTACTGGAAAGGTACTATTTGAGTATCAGATACTTGGAGAGCACATACTCTACCAAATGCAAATAAATTTACCTGTCATGATCCATTATTTTGATGTGTGAAATAATCTCTCAGTTTTTACCTGCCTTTCTATTCTCTTTTCTCTCTCATTTCTCTTTTGCTGCTTCACTGATTTCTGCCTTATATTTTCTGTCCTATTTTCTGTCTTTTTTTTCTCTGTATGTCTGATGTCCCACATCACCTTGTGCTCACCATGTGAGAAATGAGAATGACTTCTGTCATTAACACTCTTTGCTGTATAGCTTGGATAATCATTGCTACTGCTCGTGTTTAATCTAGACCCCCTTACATTAACTGAGAGGTTTCATTAACTATTGGAGCAACTGTTCCCCTTGTAATGCCTTAAACTAAACTCCCTTCCCTCGTTCCCAAGAAGTCTTTGTAATTGCTTCTGCCACTTCTGATACGAGAACCATATACACCTGAAAGAAAAGTGAAGCTTTCTCAATTGTATGTGAATTTTAAAACTGGAATGGTTTGAAATATATACACTTTGTTAAGACATATTGAAGAAGAAATATGGGTGGGACGTTGTATGTTTCCTGGGAGGTTATTCCAACTGTAATAGTTGATCTGTTGAGTAACGTAACCAAGAAAAATACAAAAATGTGGCTATTGATGGTTACAAGCTGTTCAGAAGGGACAGGCAAGGAAGGAGGGGCGGAGGTGTTGCCCTCTATGTTAAGGAACAGATAGAGAGTGAGAAGATGTCCCTAAGGCCCTCCCTGGGGTCCTGGGGATGAAGAGAGAGCTGAGAGCTTGAGGGTGAGGATTAAGGGGCAGGCCAATATGAGAGACACCGTTGTGGGCGTTTATTACAGGCCAACTGATCAGGATGGGGAAGCTGATGAGGCCTTTTACAGACAGCTGAAAGTAGCCTCACAATCACAGGCCTTGGTTCTCATGGGGGACTTCAATCACCCTTATTTCTGCTGGGAAGGCTACACAGCCAAGCATCTACAATCCAGGAGGTTCCTCCAGTGTATTGATGATAACTTCTTGACTCAGGTGGTGGAGGAGCCAACAAGGAGAGGTGTACTACTGGACCTAGTTCTGACAAACAAAGAGGGACTGGTGGAGGACATTAAGAAGATCAAGTTAGAGAACAGTTAAGTTCTGTGGAAAAAGAGCTGGGAGTTCCAGTGGACAATAGGATGACCATGAGCCAGCAATGTGCCCTTGTGGCCAAGAAGGCCAATGGCATCCTGGGGTTCATCAAGAAGAGTGTGGCCAGCAGGTCGAGGGAGGTTATCATCCCCCTATACTCTGCCCTGGTGAGGCCCCATCTGGAGTACTGTGTCCAGTTCTGGGCTCCCCGGTTCAAGAAGGGCAGGGAACTGCTGGAGACGGTGGAGCAAAGGGCTATGAAGATGATTAGGGGACTAGAACATCTCTCTTATGAGGAGAGGCTGAAGGACTTGGGTCATTTTAGCCTGGAGAAGAGAAGGCTGAGGGGGGGCTTTGTCAGTTTCAATGGCTGGCTGGGCTGCCCATGGCTTATGTGGGATGAGCTTGGTTTACCTGGTGCCCCGTGGCCAACTGCCCGTTGCCCAGCCTGTCTGAGCTCCAGTTATGAAGGGAGGATCTTATCAATGCCTATAAATACTTAAAGGGTGGGTATCAAGAGGATGGGGCCGGTCTTTTTTCAGTGGTGCCTAGTGACAGGACAAGAGGTAACAGGCACAAACTTGAACAGAGGAAGTTTCATCTAAACATGAGGAGGAACTTCTTTACTTTGAGGGTGGCAGGGCACTGGAAAAGGTTGCCCAGAGAGGTGGTGGAGTCTCCTTCTCTGGAGACATTCAAAACCCACCTGGACAAGTTCCTGTGCAACCTGCTCTAGGTGGACCTGCTTTGGCAGGGGCATTGGACTAGATGATCTCCAGAGGTCCCTTCCAGCCCCACATCATTCTGTGATTCTGTAATCCCTTTCAGGTATTTGAATTTGGGTGGCCAAAAGACTCAGAGAAGAAAAGAAATTAGTAATTTGAAAATACTAGAATTTCTGTTTTGAAACTGAGAAAAACAGTAGTAGTGGTCCATGGTGATGTTGAACAATACTGGCTATACATTTAATTTTTTTTGGACTTAATCCATGATGTAACAGATCCGTTAAAAATGAAGTTACAGATTTAAATCAAGGGGTTTTTTGTGCTGTTGCTTCCAATCAAACTATATAGATACAGTTAGGCATTCTAATGAATTGAGCTCTAAAAGATTCTTTTTGCTAGAGTAAATTAACTTTGCTATCTTAGACTTACTATAAGTAGGTAAGTGATGGCATTAGCAAATTGTGATTTCTGTCTCATTCATTTCCTCTATAACCCTCTCCCCCTAATACCTACAATAATGCCAGGTTGTACCAATTCTCCTACCTGCTTTTGTGTGCGTACTTATTCCCTAGGCAAAAAGAGCAGATACAGTGACTGTCAAAATTCGACACATGCCTAAAAGTAAGTTATCGTACAGGCCCTGAGAGAGCAGCTTTCTGCTGCCAAGGAGTTGAAAAAAAAGCTTATTTATCCCCATTTTTCATTCAGAAAAATTGCTTTATAATAATTTATTTTTCGTTCAACCAATTACCTATTTTTCTAGAATTTGTCAGAACTTTCTTTCTGAAAACCCTACCCTTCTGTTGAAAATTTAGCCTGTGGGTTTAAAAGTTATCTGGGAGGGAGAAACCACCAATGTATTCTATAAATCTAATTTCATGAAGGACTAGACTAAAGTTGGATTCAGCACCATATTTAAGGGAAAAAATGAAAGTAGATTTCCTTTCAGATACATTGGTAAATTAGTCTTTAGTTGAAGGAGTGTTTTATAATACTCAGATATACATAAAGATCCATCAAAAATAAAGCATTTCAAGCACCTGTGTGATTCCCAAGAGCCCTTTATTTGTATCAAAGGAAGGGTATTTAATAGTGGGAAGTGACACTATATTGGGCTGCTGAGAAGACTCAGTAAATTAGGAAAATATAAATGCATTGCCAAAGATTTAATTTTTCAGTGATAGCTTGCTTCATAAGAATATAAACATACCTGAAGAGAAAAATCCATTGATGACATCAATGCAAATGGTAAGGCTGTCCTCTTTTTTTTGCTCATCCTTCATTAATTCTTTTAAAATTTCTTTAATTTCTTGGTTTTTTGGTGTTTGCATTAATGTTTTCATTACGTTGGCACGCTTTATCTTGCCACAAGAGGACAAGCTCCTCAAAAATAATACCACATCATATTATTTTGGGACAGTATCAGCAGTGTCTGCACATGTCTGGTACCTCACAGTATTTAAAGAAATCAATCACATAGCCAACCTTGCTTTGACATATACTGCTTGAGATGGGATTCTTGGCTTTTCTCTCCTATTTTTCACAGTCTTGTGGTTTCTTGTGTATTTTTGAAGAGCTTAATAAGATTCTAATGAGGTGTTAATAAAGTGCAGTTTGAAGAGTACTTTTTGAGAACTGCACTATAATGCTCAGAGAGCTAAAAGATATGCACATTGCTTATCAATAAAGAGTTTCAAGTGAGTCATTAAGCCTCCAAATTTGTGCCAATTTTTTTAATAAAATATTTAAAAATAGCAGTTTAGGAAGGCATCCCTTCAGTGTAGAGAATCCCTAGGCTGCTTCGTGCTTTTGAACTTACTTCTCTCCTCCCTGCTTTTATGGCACAGTAAAAAATCTCACTGCTGAGATTGCTTTCAGGACATTATTCAGCATAATTTAGACAGTTGTGAGATTGCATAAATCTCACACTAGGGACAAAAGCAGCACAAATCTATTTTGGAGAGAGAGAGTAGTTATGGATACTTCCCTTTCGCTATACCTTTACTTACATCTAGTGCTTATGGGGTGAAAGAATTAAGCACTCTGTCAGCTTCATCCAGCTACAATCCTGTTTTATTTCCATGTTGTTACAGCAAAGGCTAATTTAGTCCAGGGAGTACATGAAAGAAAGAAAGAAAGAGAGGGGTCAGAAAAAGAGGTCATTGATAGTGATCTTGTTTCCTTTAGACTCAGCTCTGAACTTGCTCCATCTTCTTAAATACAATTAGATAGCAATATAAAAATAAATACAAATTACATGATTGGTATGGTACAAGTATGAAATGTGGATGACCCTCGTTTAAAGGAAAAAGTTAATTGCATCTCTGGAAAACTAGACAGTTTTTACTGTCTGGAGTATAATAGGTTATGAAATTAAGGGGAGGGTGAAGAAGCCTCTAATTGTACAACAATGTGGCACATTAGTAGATCAAAGCCTTTCTACAGGGGAGTTCAATATTAATGCCATTTGCCTACAGATGGAAATGAAATATGATTGGAAAATCAATCAGGACATTAATTTTTCACCATTAAAAACCTCTGGAAAGTGGGAATATTGAATGAGATTATCATTTAAGGAATCATTTGATTCCATTTGTTGCTCAAGAGCATGCAGTTTTGTAGCCTAGTTTGGGCTTGGGCCCTCCTTCCCTGGCTCAGTGAGTGAAGGATTTTCTTTGGTTTTTTTCTGTAGAGGACCTCTGTAGATTAAACTCTTCAACGTGTGCTGTAACAAATGTTTGGTTTTAAGCATTTGAGTTGGTGATACCAAAACATGCCTCAAATTAAGCATGTGTTTTCAGTACTTTGCTCATTTGTATCCTAAATATTTATTCCCTCATGAGAGCATATATTAAGTATAGTGGCTGAGTATTTTATACAGGAAGATTGAGATCATGATGTCTGAGTCCTCCCCCTGCCGCTGTCACCGATGAGGATTTTAGTTCTGTAGTAAGTAGAGTCTTGATGCAGAAGTGTTGAATATAAGGTATTCTTATCATCTATCACAACCCTCAATAATTTGTGTTTGGTATGAAAGGAGAGGATTCTAATCAGAGATTAAATGAAAAAATAAGGCATATTGGATTAGTTTACTAGAAGGCAGACAGAGTTAGAAGAACAGGCCTCAGTTATTCTGCACCTCCTGTTCTTAAGTTTCTGAATCCTTTTCCTCTCTCAAAAGCATAAAAAGCGTGAGGGAGAGACCTGATGGCTAAATTGGAAGACGAAAGATGGATCTTACATTCCCAAGAAATGTAAGGCTTTGCCTTCAGACACAAGTTCTTCCATTGAAGTTGATATCATGTGCTTAATGCAGCACAAGCAAATGCCTTTCCCTATATGTTCCCCCCCATTGTGGTCACAGCGGTGGCAGAACTGAGTGCTTATGCTGCTAGTACTTTATAGACCTGCATCCTTGCTAAGGTCCGTGCTTCTATATCTCTGTTAACAAGCATAACTACAGAAATAATCGAACTAATACCAAAATGTATAGGCCTGGCTTTATTAAGTTCTTTCTCCATATATCTTTATTAGAACTGAAAGAATCTTCCTATCATTATACTCTCTGATAGGCATGTTAATAGGCATATTAGTATTGGAGCAAACTCTTGACAACACTTGAGCAATTTTGTTTGAAATGGGTTATTTGGGATTTATTTTTCTTGCCCAGTCAGTGTATTTTGGATACTTTTGTTTATTCATTGACAATGGAAGATGACATGAATATACCACTCCTAATGGAATTTTAGTTTTCTTAGCTGTAGCAGAAAGGCCTTTGGAATGGAAAACTCCTAACAGGGATGAGTACTTTTCTTCATCTAACTTTAAAACCAAATTATGTAGCAAATTAACATGGTTTTTGCTTGTCTTTGATCTCCCCGAGATCGTTCACCTTGTCCTTAATTGAGCGAGCTACGATTTTTTTGTCATCCTTTTTT
Organism: Limnodromus scolopaceus; assembly: GCA_028565335.1. Taxonomy (NCBI): domain Eukaryota; kingdom Metazoa; phylum Chordata; class Aves; order Charadriiformes; family Scolopacidae; genus Limnodromus; species Limnodromus scolopaceus. Next base: position 39,334,304 of record JAOXNO010000024.1, read on the forward strand.
CACCTTTTTACTGGGAAAAGAGAGTTGCACAATCAATGAGGAAGAAAAGTTCTATCTGGCCAGTGAGGACAATATTTTCCTAACTTTATACAGAAAAGCATTCATATGGCTGGCTTTTTTGGAAACTAAGGAAAAATTATGACGAATTTTACTGGAGTGCATTATGTCTGAAGTGAGTTGAAATGTTCCCTGCAGCACTTCATAAAGCTATTTTAGTTTTATAGTATAAGACTGAATGCTGAACTAGAGTTCAGTGAAGTTCATCTATATATTCTTTAAACAAGAAATTAACTTCTCACTCCATATATTAAAACCTAGTTCCAAAGTCTACTGGTATTAAAATATCTGTGGTGTGCTAGATCTAAACAACTTATACAATTTATAGCTGTGAAACCTTCATATTGAGCAAGTAGCTGTAATTATAATAAATAGTAGTATAATTATTACTATATGAAAAGAAGCACTTTTGGAAAACCAGAGCTATTCTTTGCTTAATGTCGCACAAGCCACAGAGCAGTCAGCCTAACAAGATCTGACTTACAGTATCTCAAGGGAATTTATTTCTTAATTCTGAATGAATGCAATTTTAGTTCTGCAAGCTCCTTTCTTAAAAGAAGCACACTTAAATATGTCTTTCTGTGCTTTTAATTGGACCCATCATTTATTAATATCTTCATACATATGGAATGAAGACAGATGGTGATAGATAGAAATTTTTGTGACTCAAATAAGTAGTTACAAATGCATATACTTACATGTTTTTGGTGTCAATTTTATCTTATCAGCCATCTAACATGGAAAACCAAAGTTTAATAGGCTTGCATTTTCTCTGTAATAGACATGGGGTTCAGTGTATGTCTGTTTTAGTGATAATAGATATGTGGCATCAGCTTCATTCCATGCGGAGCTCTCTTCAGTTCTTGCTGTTGCTATTTGTAATGCACAACAAAAGAAGAAATATAAACATGTGTGTATATAATCTTTTCTCTTCAGGACCACTGCCTTTGCATTCAGATTTCTTAGCTTTTTGTTTCTTTTCATGGTACTCAAAAAAGTTATATCCTTATTTGGTTTTCACATGGAAAAAAAATAATATTTCCTGCTATCTGCTGTTGCACAATATATTGTAAAATTTTATTCCCAGAACTGAAGAAAAGAAGACAAGTAAACTTTTCAGCTCAGCCATCTGTAAAATATGTATATTGCATATAAGAGCTGATAGTAGATTACAAGGGAAACAACAAGAGAGAGCAGGATATGTGAAACAAAGAGCTCTGTCTGAGAAGAATGCTCTGTGAGTCACTAAGATTTGGGAGTGGCACTACAGAAGCTATAATGTCAGACCATGCATGTTTGGTACATGTCACATTAAAGAGAATGTGAATTATATTGCAGCTACCATGATTCTGAAGGATATAATACTGTTTATTTTGTATTTAAGCAATTGAGCCACAGTCTGTCTGGAGTGTAAAGTATATGACTAAGTGGGAATTTGAGCCATAATCTAAGGAAGAGAAAAAAAAAAAAGAGGTATTCTGCAGCTGTAGTGTTTCAAACAGGTCTCATAATACAGGAGTGTGTGCCGTCCTGGGCAGGGCTTATGAGAGTGAAACAGCACCTGTCCCTGTTAGTAAATTAATGCTTAGACTATATTCAATGCGAAATAGCAGAGAGATTACAGATGGCAAATGATGTAATTTATGTGAAAAGAGCCAGGCACAACACTGTTGTATCTATAGATAGGAGGAGCCTGATTTGTGTAATGTGCCAATGCAGCACTAGTGTGTTTGGAGAACATTTCTCAGCACGAGACAGCAGCTGAACAGCTGTGCAAGAGCAGTGCAGCTTAATGGATGGAATTTTTTTTAGAGACCAAATGGAAGTGACTGTGCTGCAGTTACTCTGGCAGACATATGGCATATCCCATGGAAATGTGGATATGTGTAACGTGATGTCATTGGATATGTTTTCAGGGTAAAAAGATTATTCTTAAAGGAGCTATCTCCTTATTCTGTAATGACTGCTGAGAGATCAGTATTCTGCTATTGTCGGCTGCAGCTCTTTGTGCCTGAGCAGGTGCAGACATTAAACAATACCCAAAAGTCTGCTGTATGCCATGGACAAGATTTGGGATGTAGGGGAACGTTTAATTGCATTTAGAACTCATTTGATTTTCCTTGCATGCAGATATGATAGTGCTTCTTAGCTGTAACTGCTCAAGATGTGTAGATGTCCTCTGTTTCTTTTTCTCTGCCTTCATTTCCTTCCTCCATTTTGGGTGACACAATAGCACTTGCTTGCTTGCACAAATGTGCATGTTACAATTTCACCTTATTGACATTCCCTGAATGACTATTTTGACCATGTCTAAACAAGACCCAGGGTACTGATCAGAATATTTTGAGATTCAGACCTCACACAGTAGTCCTCTGGCTTGCTGCTGTGTTGGTGCATTACTATGCACCAGCTGCAGGGTTAAGTCTGTTATCCTCTGAACAGGAAGCCTGAGTATTGTTACAGCAGCCATTGCTTGACAGAACAAAAGTCTGAATACTGCACAGTCTTTTATAAAAGAAGTACAGAGAAAGTTCCTTGATTTTTGTTGTAGACTACCTAATGTAAAGAAAATAGTTTTGGAAAGTATTTTTCCTTCTTGAAGATTTAATCCTGTTTCTCTATGTTTTTCAAGCTGTATCTGTCCATGTAGCAGTGGCATTACAATCATGCTTGGCATACCTGAACGTATCATTTATTCTACAACCAAAAGGGGTGCTCAGGATCACAAGTTATACTCAGAATGATTGTTTAAGAACCTGTATCTTAACTGACTTTATTTCTCTCTAACACATACTGTAATGCCTTATTCTAATTTGTGTGTGAACTGTTGCAAGGTGAGTAATCACTGCCATAGCTACATGCAGAGTTATTGCATTGTCAGTGTTTTCACATTGCCTTAGGGATATCTGGAAATGGAAAGATGCTATGTGGAACATACTGTCTTCTCTGATTCTATTTTATTTTTCAAGGGATTTTGGCAAAGAAGAAATTAAGTGTTAGCTAGAGCTTCACTGCTTTGAGCAAAATGATTGGCTAACTCATTAAAAAAGGTAGTGTATGTAAAATCAATTTAGTGAGACTGCAGAAGAAAGAAAGGTCAGCTGATTAGGAATCCAAGTGAATTTGCAGTCACAGATGAAAGCTATTCTGAACGCCAAAGCAAGCTGCTTTTCCTAATATAGTTTTTTCTCTTCTCCTCAGTACAGATCAACACTCATTTACTTTTTCACTTAACTATTGTGAACCTGCTGAAGTAATAGTCTACAGGTTTTTAAATGGTTTATGGGAAATAGAAATGACATAATACTTCTAAAATAGCAAATAATGTATGTCAAAGATGCCTTAAAGTGCTGTGCAATAGTTTAAGTACTTTTGACGGTTTCCGAAACAGCAGATCTGATTTATGTTTTCCTAAAATGATATCATGAGCCTGTATCCTGAGAAATCTCCTCCAGTGGCACATTCATTACTAATAAGACAGATGAGTAATAAAAGAGCTCAAATCTGCTGCCTGCTTTCTCATTAGCACCCCAGAATGGTGCATGTAGGGATGGCAAAGGGGCAGCCACACAACTTCTCCATCCAGCTTGTAACTGTTTTTGCTGGAACTATCCTCGCACCATATTAATAAGTATTGCTGTTTTCATACTGAATGTATAACAACAGTTATATATGTGATTTCTGGTTACCAGCTTTCATTTTCAAAAGAAATTAACAGAGAAATGAGAGAAAAAGTCTTATTACCTGGATGCTGTAAGAATCCAGTATCTCTCCTAACTAAACTTATGGCCTTAATACAGACACCGTTGTTACTCTGGAAGATTATTTTTTCCTGTCAATAGAAAAGGGCAGTACGTCCATATTCTGTTGAATTTAGGGTGTTTGATGCTGTTCTGTACTAGAACTCTTGTTTTATCTTCAGAAACAAGAAATAATTGGGCAACATGGAAAGTTTTTGTCCTTTTTCTTATAGTAGGCATACATATAAGTTGAGTTTCCAGCTATGTCTTCATAAGCAAGTACTGCTGAGAAGTAGAACTGTAGAGTGAAATAGGTGATGCTGAGGACTTGATATTCACAGTGTCTTTCAGGGGTTTATTCAGGCTAGCTCTGCTCTGGTCCTGTGAAATGAATGCCCAATGACATATCTTCCACTTCAGAATTATATTCGGAAATCTTAGTCTCACTGGAATCAGAAGGATCAGGAAAGATCTGCATTTAATTTGACAAACTATACATTGCATAATTTCTAAAATAAAGTTACATTAAAACATACTAGAATTATTTCATAAACATCATCAAGTGTTTAAAATAGTTTTGTACCATTGTATTTAGATGTTTCCTACTATTAAGACTACTCTCTTGGCCTTAAAAAAAAAAAATAGAAAATTCACTGTTTTGATGCATATTTTGATGATTAAGTTTCAAAATAAATGAGATGTTCAAGTGTTTCCAAGAATATAAACATTGTTTCTTAATCTGTTGAAGTCAGAATCATCAGATATGGCACAATCGTGACTCTCAGAATGTGATTTTTTTCCATGTTGCCTCTAAAATCTTTTTTGATGCCTATTCAGCTATCAAAGGTGCTTCCAGAGAGCTGAATTAATCTTTTTTCCTGAATGTCTCCAGTAATTGGAATAGAATACTGAACTTTTAGAAGGTTAAAGACAGTGCAGGTAGTATCAGTTTACAATGGGAAAAGTCTGCTCCTGATTTTTCTAATAACTTTCTGATTTCCCACTGAGAACGGTGCAAGTGCATTTACTGCCACTTCTCACCATTCCAGTGTTTCACCAACCATTACGGAAACTTGTGAACTCATGAAAGGTAAATTGTTTGTCTTTGATGGTGATAAAACAATTCAAGGAGATACTTGCAAGTTTCTGTCATTTAAGACAAATTCATGGTTATATCATACAAGCACATTTTTTGTGTGCGGTGGAGTGAGGGAAACAAAGTACTTGCAACCGTGATTAAATTGATACACGTCTATGTCAGTACCCTTGGTGCCCAAAGGACATTGCTTGATATCTTGGTCTTTGCTGCTGAGGTAGTCCTACACCTCCTTGACAACTCCCATCTGTCTGCACTTGCAATTTTTTTGATACTTATAATGGGTCTTACCTAACCTTGTGATGAATTAGTTCATGCAGCTAAAGTCATCCCTTAAATAAGTCGGTATTTTACTGGCTATTTGTTTCTTTGAACAAAGTTGTAATGTTAAGCTAAACTTGAGTCTCCAAGTTTGCTTCCAGTTGCATAAAACCTGAAATGCTTCAATTATGTTAGCTTTCTTTTTAATTCGAGCATTTACTTTTATATGACAAGTAAATTTTAAGTACTTTAAGTTGTATGCATTGTGTTATTTTAGAAACACACTTTCCTTATCCCTGTTCAAAATTGAATAAAGTTGTAAAAGCTGTAGGATTTCTGTGGTTCATCAACAATCTGAAATATAAATTATGTAAAAACAGCTGACATTGAACTTGCGGTTCCTTGAAAAATTATTCTAAAAGTGACAATGCAATATATATTGTATATATGTAACCATTTTATATAGAATGTATAAAAAGAGAACATGAAAAAAAAGAACAAAAGAGAGATTGAGCTAGGACATTCAGAGTTCAGTTTCAGTGTTCTGCTCTGAGCCTTTGGTCTTGCTTTATGTGAAGAGACTTTAATCAAAATCAGATTTTTCCTGACATTTTACCTTGTGGATTTACTTTTCATTTCCACCTGACAGATCTTTTGCAGCCCTGATTGATAGAGCTGAATTGTAAAGCGGGTAGCTATAATCCAGATGGAATCTCCGGTTTTTCCTCTCGCCCTGCTGCCTTTCTCTCCCCTGTGCTGTCTGTGGCACTTCTCAGACAGACCATCTCAACATTGGAATGGAGTTCTGCTCAAAGCCAAGGAGAACATAAAATGGCAACTCCATCAAGTGATTGATCTGCTTTTTCCATACAGCCTCCATATATAAGGAGACTCTTTTCTCACCAATTTTAATGTTCCGTGAGGGAAATATTTACACTGTTTAGCTCTAAGTTCCCAACTGAATATTTCTTTCAAGGTACTTAACTCTTTCCATTGTATGTTATCAAAAAATTAGGCTCCTGTAGATGAGTTCTCTTGAATATATCTTAGGTACATACTTTAAGAAGACATGATATTAGCTCCTGTGCCTCATCCTTTTGCCCACCTCTTCTGGCCTACTCTGGTTTGTGCAGTTTCTATATTACCACCTTTAGGTGTCAAATTATATTGCTGTATTTATAGAGTGAGCTATTATTAGAGCTTTCCTAAAAGTATCTGGAAATTCATGTTAAAATATTAGTTTATTATGGGACTTTGGTGTGCTGGGTGCATTTTCCTGGTGAATATTAGGGTTAACTTCATTTTCTAGCATTGCTTCTACATGTCCTTGAGACACATTTTTCCTGCAGTGAGTCCAGGTGTTTTTTTAAACATTTTACAGCCCCCCCCCCCCCTCAGGCTGGCATTGATTCTGCAACTGCACTTCATTGTTTCATACATCATGGAGTGATGACATATATTAAATAGCAATGAGAATAAAAAGAAACAACTCCCAGAATAGAGAAGTGGAATGCAGAAGACTTCAGAAATAATAGAAAGTTATGCAGTTCAATTCCTTTTATGAAATTAAATTCATGTCATGACCTATGACCCTATCAAAACCTCAGATGGCTCTTAATTAGGCAGTTTATTAGTATTTCCATGAGTACCATCTGAAAATGTCTGAGTGCAAAATATCACAAAGCAAAATTATCTTTGAGGCAAAGTCAAAACCATCTCATGGACAAATAGGTTTGGTGAAACAGGTTGTTGCTAAACTCATGTCTTCATTGCTGCAGGACCCAAGTTGATTCAGAAAGCAAATTTAAAAGGAAGTTCTTTAACTATGCAATGGGAGCTAATTCCATGAAGTTGAATATGTTGTTATGCAGAAGCAAACCAGTGGTAGTAACCATGAAGAAACAGGAGAGGCCATGTAACACCAGTCCAGATGAAAATATTTTAAATGCACTCAAATAGCAGTAAATTTTAGCAAAAAAAGGGACAGACTTAAAATAATTTTTAAAAATCTGCTCTTAATTTTACAGTATTTTTACAAAACTTCTGTGCAAGAATAGGGTTGGCAGTACAACATACAAGTTCTACTACATGCAACAAATAAAGCTTGAATGAGCTTTATATATCACCTGACTAAAGCAGCTGCAAGACAATCATGTTTTATTAGCCAAAACCATCTGTGTTACTGGTATTTCCAACATTTTTTCTGTTGTCTGGCGAAAAAAAAAAGTAAGTACATTGAAATGTCTATTCTTGGTTTTCATTATTGTCCCTCTTTTTTCCTGCTTTAAACATACTAGGGTTTGTGGCAATTTTCAGCCTATTCAGGTTGGTTCTCAAATCTACGCATCTATGTTGTTTCCATGATCTGTGGATTAACTATAATTTGAAAGGATCTGTGTATGAGCATGTCACCTTGAAACTTTGATTTCATAGTTGGCATGGTTTTTGAGATTTTGTTGTTGATTTTAACTAGATAGCCTCTCCGTAGAACTATCTTTTCTCAATTTATTCTTAAGTGATAAAATAATCTTGTTGGGGTAAAGCCTATGAAGCTGAGTTGTCATAGACGTTTCTGAGACCTTTCTGCAGAAGGATTAAATTTTACTATATGTTTGCCCTAGGAAGTGTTGGGTAAACTTCCCAGTAAGACCAGGTGAAATTATGAGGAGAGACCCATCACACGTCAGTTATTTTTTTGGCAGCAGCATTCAGCTAAATTACTTCATGCATTTTCACCTTTCTGTGTTCAGTTTTCTCTAACAGATGTTACAGTAGACGCTTTAATTTTGGCTCTGAGCCACTGTGAACTCAGAACCTCTTTGTCCCAGTTTTTTTTTTGCAGCCATTAACAAGGTTGGTAGTACTATTTATGTAGTCTGTAAGTATTCCTTGAGGACTCATTCGGAAGCATGTGTACAGAACCATCACAGTATGCAAAAAGCCTGTGAAGGAAATGTAAGGAGTAGACTACACCCAGAAAAGCTTGGCTGTAATTGGAGAGGCTTTGCCCTCCCCTATTGCTAGCAAGGGCAGGAAAGCTGAAAAGCAGAAGGCAGAAGTCATGAAAGCTGTTGTGGGCTGGTTTGTTTTCCCAGACTGTAGCAGACTAGCTGGCTGAAGTTTAATGACAGAGTTTGCTGGAAGCTGTGAACTGGAGGGCACCACACAGTAAGGAAGTATTCTTCCCTGAGACATCATAAGGACCAGACTTGTTCCAATAACATTTCATTTAAGTTCCCCTGTTTGGCCCCTTTGCAAAATATTTTATTATCATGGCCTATCTCACGGAAGTGCTGAGCATTCTGGGATTTCTGAGCGAAAGTGTCAGTGTACTTGCATCATGATGATGATGATGCTTGTGTTCCTTCACTTCAATTTTAAAAAGTCAATACCTTACATGAACTTCAGTCAAGTCAGTATTTATGGCGGCCCAAGGAAATCCATTATTAGGGAAAGAAATGTTTTCTAGACATGCTTCAGTAGTTTTCTTTCCTTTTTTTTGTGCTGTAATTTTACAACATGGGGTGGAAGTGTATTTTTTTATTTATAAAATGTAAACTTATATTTATAACTGCGCTTTTACTTGTAGTACTTAAGAGCTGATCAGGAACATGCCTGTCTGGTGTTAGGCATTCAATGGAGATACAGCCCTAGTTATCAACGGAAGGACTGCAGCAGCTCTGTGGCCAGAACATGAGGCAGGAGTACTCACCACATCTTCCTTTAAGAAACCAAAGCTATGTTAGGGTTCCTTCCTTCTCCACTCAAATCCCTCCAGTATCTGAGTATTTTGCAAAGCAGAGAATAGGTTAGGGTTCCTGTCTTGAAGGAGATTCAATCTGCTTAGACTAAAAGGCACAGGGGAGCATAAGCAGAAAGGGTAAAGTGAGCAGCAAATTGTTTCCACAGCTTTGTGGGTGGAAGGATGGGGACACTGAGGTTACTATGGAACAAAGGTGAGGCTGTTGGGGAAAAAATATCAAGGACATACTGTGAAGAAGTACAAGATAGAACTGGATTAGTCAAGCCTCAGGACAACTGTACCCAGTGTGAGTATCCTGCTTCAGGCTGGTTCTTTAGAATTTCTGGTTAACTGTTTTCCACTTGAGCAGGGTTTTTTTCACTTCCAAAAATGTATTACAGTTTGATTCAGCTTATTTAGTTTTTGGAGGGAGTCTTTCTTTACAGTTATTTACATACAGTTTTCTGTATGCTTCTAAGTATGTAGGACAGTTTTTCTACATATCTGACAGAGCCTACTTTCAACAAGCATAAAAATGTAATAGGTTTTAAGGACATATGTTCTGTACTTTTATAAACAAAAGAAGTGCTGTTTTTATGGTGGTTTCAGTTGTTCAGCTCAGTAGACTAAATCAACTGTTGTTTTTCTCAACTTTAATTCATTTTAAATGTACTGGTTGTAAGTATTACTTTGCAATCGGTAATACTTAATGACAAATTTATACTACTGTATTGTCTGTCCTGAAGGTACGCAAAATTTATATGAGCTGAAATCTCCATACAACTGGAAAGAGGTCATCTCTGACAAAACCAAACCAAAATAATACAAGAAAACCCCAGAACCTCCAAGCTCAAACATCAGAACTTCAAAACTAGAAACTTGCAACACTGTCAGAAATAAAGCAGAAGTGCATATAGATATGTATATATAAATCACCCTAGAATGAAGAATTTCAGTCAGGAGAACATAACTCTGTGACTAGACTATGACCATGTGTTAACCTGTACTTTTGAGATCTAGAAACACGCTTTTTGAAGACTGTAGTGGAAACTTTTGTCCTTAAAAGATATAGCAAATATGTTGAATGCACTCACAGTTTCAAAAAAAAAAAAATTAAAATATTTCTGCTTTTCACCTGAAATAACAAAAATGCTATATCGTTAGTGTTGGGTCCTCTGGCAAAATTGAGAACAATGCATGCTTGGTGCCATCATATTGATGAGGCAGTGAACGCTGTATCTACAACTATATCTTTTGATCCTGTTACCTAACTTAGTCTATAGTCAAGAAATAGTTTTAAAAACTACTGTTAGTGGTAGAACACAGGTCTCCTGTGGATATCACCCTCTTTAAGTAAAGGAACTTCTTCTGTGAACACAAAACTGTGGAAAACTTTACAGCTTTTAAAAAGTCAGTAATTTCAAAGGCTTTCTTTTTTTTCTGGTAGTAGGCCACTGTTTCTCCTAGCAGTTACGATGTCACAATATACTTCAGTTGCAATTTTGCATATGCATCTAAGCAATGAGAAAACCATTTAAGGCCATAGATTACATCTTGGCAGCCAGGAGTCCCCATGTTAACATGTTTACGTTTGTACCCTTCTAGCTTCAAAGAAAGAATCAGCAGCCGCTGCAGATTTCAGACCCAGAAATACAAAGTAAAACCACAGAGTTTACATTGCATACTTGATCCTCATCACCAAGCAGCCCTGCAGATTGCTGTACACACTCACAGTTGTCTTCCAGGGCCTTAGAACAATTTTTTGCTTCCTGTTTCCTGGGAGGTTCTCTGCAGAGGACCTCACCAGGCCTTTGTTCTTACTGTCAGTTTCCATTGCACAAATATTATTTGCTCACTGCAGGAGATTTACTGACCACATGGGCAGTAAATTGTGAAGCATGTTGGTATTTGAGAATTCTGAAAGAATGGCATGCAGAATAGTTAGAAAGCTGTAAAGAATCTAAAACTGTGACTATTTCATTTTTCAGTATTGAATAGATAGTTACAGTTACTTTAGATAATCTTGTTTTTTTCTCAGAGATCGGCACTATTTGTTTGCATTGAGAGAGTACAGAATGCAGAACAGGAAAAATAAAAATCCTGAAACAGCAGAGGCTGCATCTTCAGAAGGATGTGGCTATGTGGAATTTTACCAGCTGCTTTTGCTTCTGTCTGTGAATTGCGGGCTATTTATTTGCTTCCAGCACACTATCTCCAGTCAGTGAACAGAAACAGCAATCTTCTCCAGGGATTTTATATCCAAAACAGATCCAGAACACTTGTTCAGTGATGACTGAAGGCATAGATTTGTCTGCTGTCTTTTGAGAGGCAAGAAGAGGGGAAGACTAGTTCTGCACTTGATAATCTTTGCATGTCTTATTACCCTAATCTGCCTTTTTAGAGCAATGGTTATATATAGTCATTTTTACTGGGAATTCTTCTTTCATTGCTGCCCTTCTCTCAGTCCTTGTAATATGTCTCTTGTTCAACAGCAGATTTCTGTGTGGAAAGCCTATTGGGAGGGTCCCTGCAGAACATACTCAGAAGTCTAGGACTTGCTGGAGGCAGCTGAAAAACAAATATTGGTTAAGACAGTATAAGCTACCGTATTGAGAAAAAATGGTGAGGGAAAAGTAATCAAAATGTGAAATCTGTTTTGTATTAATATATTGTCACTCAGAGTAGAAGGAATGCTTTAATTGAGGAATACCAAATGCATTTATTAAGGACTATTGTAGCAGTGAGACAAGTTTCCAGAGAGCGGGAAGAATCCTGCTGTCCTGTCTTGTGATCCAGCATGTGGGTAGGCTCCTGCTAGGTGAATTAGAAAGAATTTGAGAGGTCTGTGATATGTTAAACATATGATTTACTGATGCAATTGAAGGACAGTCACCACAAAAGAAAGTCTGTATCCAATTTATATGACAGGCCACTCCCCCCTTCCCCCCACCCCCTCACCTCCTGCCCCAGCCAACAACCCAAAACGTAATTAGTAGATTTGAAACAACAGCAAGAAAACCAAAAAGAGTATTAGGCAACCATGAACAAAACATTAGCTTAGGGAGTAGCAATTTTAACATGTAAGTACATCATCCTTGTCTTTTGACGGGTCCCATGACTTCCTGGTTGCATTCCTCCCCCAAACTGTTCACTTGAAGAGTAAAATTGGTGTTGCCTGTTTCTTTTACTGCTGCTTGCATTCATCTAAAGCTATATGACTTTACTGACTCCTGTTAAAGGATTGCTAGCCTGTTTGGGAAGTGACTTGAGATACTGAAGCTAGCATCCTGTGCAGTCATATGGACCAGCCCTGCTTCACCATTCGTTTTATCCATCTGGTTGCAGATCACAAATAGGACCTCTCTTGTGTGTCTCAGAGCTGTTAGAGTATGCTTGGCTTCAGCTGACATTCAAAAAATGACAAAGTCAGCTGCTTGATTCCAGAAAACCATGCTTTTCCCATTGTTCCTTGTTTTAAATGAAAAATGACTTAAAATTGCAGTGGGAAACAAGAGGATACTTTCTCCAGACACCTTTCCATGTTTTTTAGCAGTGATTCAGGACCAGAGCCTGTAGCTATGTGGCTCATTCTTGGTGATTTCCCACCTCATTTGATTCCATTTGATATAAGTGTGTAGGAAGAAAAGATATCCAGACGTGCAAGAATTCTTACCTTAAGTAGGCTAGGAATACTCTGCCTCATATTCTAGAAATGTTCCTTAAAGTTATTTCTTCTCTCTTTCTGCTACTAAATATCTGATAGAAAAACTCATTCAAGTGAGTAGAAATATCTTGTATCCAAAAACAACGTATTAACCCCTAGCAGCTTGGGCAAGCATTAGTGCAAGCAGGGATGGATTGCACGTTTTCAGCTTTTAATAAACAGTGGCTGGCTCTGGATTTGTTTACAGCAGAATATAAATGATTGCCTTGACAATTGTTGTCCATTTTCTGGTTTGTCACATAGACACTATTTACCCCTTCAGTATAAACCATAAGTTACAGCAAAGGGCTTATTTCCTTCTCTGTTCCAGGACTCAGATGTGTATATGACTGGGTGGAGTGCTGATATACTAAAAAAATTGTATAGATCATTGAACAGGCAGAACCCAGTGACCTTCTGGTAAAAACCTCCATATCTTGTGACTAATCCTCTTAGCCATTCTGTCTCAGTTTATCTCTGGATAGCAGCTGGAACAGAAAAAAGGTGGAAATAAGAATAACTAATAGTAATAGCTACAGAAGCATAGGTGTTCTTGCTATGGGTAAGAAAAGCTACTATGGAAAAAGGATTGGTTAATCATTAGATTTTTCTATGAATACCTGCAAATAAAAATCAAACTCTTGGAGTCCTGCTTAAGAAGGGCTTAGTGCAAGACACAGCACAAATAACTGAATGCCATGCCTAGAAGTACTTAGGATGAGATAGGTATCTGGGGTTCGGCACACCATCAGGTAGTAATGTGAAGCTATTCCTGTACCTTGAGTTACACTGATAATTCTCTTTAAGTGTTAGCTAGACAAGTAATGGAATAATAGTCTTCCATGGCAAGCTGCCATCCATATCTGCCTTTCCTGTATTACATAATTAAATGAAATCTTACAATAAATATTTCCATTCTGGGTAGCTGCCCATGAGTTGGAAATGGTTTTGTAAAAGGAATATTTTAGTTAATTAACCTTCTGTAAGTAAAACTGCTATCTCATGACTCCTGAATAAAAAAAAATTATGAGTAGTGGAATACCCAAAATAATTATTCTAATGATGTTTCTTTCAAAAGATGTATTAAATATGTGGCAATTAAGGGAAAATTTTAAATAGATCATTACATTAAAATTAATCTGTAATCCTGGGGTGAAGTTATTATTAGTCTTTCACTACATGGGTATGAGGGCACAAATTTTTCCTTTAATTTAATGATGAGAATGAAATTCACTTGAAAGCTTTCCAAAGGAGTTTTAGATTGATTTGAGGCTGTCTGTACCTGGGTAGCCAGAGGTAAATGACATGAGATATGAATGTTCCTGCCATATAGGGGACACAAAAGTGAAGCTACTGTAGCAGTGAAAGTCTACTTAGTATTCAAAGAAATGAAGCAACTAAACCCCTAAATCTCTCCATTTAATTGAGGAAATACTATTCTCTGAAATGGACTTGGGTAAGACTAGAAAAGATGGCCCACAGCCACTCTTGATCCTGTAAGGGAACGGGAGTTTTTCTTACTTTGTGGAGTTGTTTTATGAACCCTCAGCCTCACTAAGTAGAGAAATAATTAAAGCATATAGCTAGTCCACTAATCCAAGCTGAGGTTTCACACCAGAAAATTTGATGTCATGTCAAAATCCACTGGATTCTTTCTAAAAATTGTGGTGTGATTTGTTTTTGCAAAGATAAACAGATTTGTTATAGAATGGTAATGAAATAGCAGGAAAGAATAACATAAGGTTGCAGGTAAATAGGGAACTTTACACAATGCGCTACCTAAGAAGAGGCTATGTAGCTTCCTCATCTTTCTCCACTGATTCCATTAAATGTGCTTGTGTTGCACACATTATTCACTAAGTATTCCTCCATTGTGTCTCAGCTGAATCTCAGTAGTGTAACTGTATCTCCATAAAGTTTCCATAAGTCAATGTTTTGATCAGAGTTATTTTATAATCCCTTATGATAGCATGCAAGCTACATAGCTTGACTGGTGAGCTAGAAACCCCCACATGAACATATTTATTAAATGATTACTAAGAAAATGAATCCATAAATTTTTAAATATTTGAGTGCCTGAAAAGTACACTAAAGACAATATAATCTATCTCGTATTTGTAGTTTACTTTTTGAGGAACTGTACCATCCACTTACAGATTAGAACCAGAAATACAGAGCCAAGCATTTGAACAGTGTGCACTTACTGCTTTGTGCTAAAAGCCTACCTGGCAACGTTCTGAGTCTTCTTAGTGAAGCTAGAAGCCGTAGGGTAGCTGCTGAGAAAGATCCATTATATTTGCAACTCCCCATTGCCAAAAGATAGTGGTGTTACCACAAGGAAATCCTGTTACATCCCCATGGCACCTTAGCATCTAGAAACAATCATACCAAGGGTCTCTGCCTAAGGCAGAAAATCCCAGTATTACAGGTTTGCTTTTATTTCCCATTCACTATTATTTTGCTGTCTTTCACTGTAAAAGATTGTGTACTTTAGATTTGTAAGTAATTTAATACCCTTATTCAGTGAAGAGAAAAAATGTCATTGCAATATCTGCAGGATGTGTTCTGCAAGAAGATATAAATGCTACTGTAGCCTTCATTACCCTAGGAGGGCAGCAAAAATAGAGGATATAGACTAGATTATTTTGAAAGACCATTTTAAAATTAATTTCATATTCCAGCTAAAAGACTCATACAGTGAAGCTATACTCCTTCCTTTGGGAGACTTACGGTGCCTAAGAGGTCTGAATATTAGAAATCTGTTTCTGACATGAATACTTACGTGGTCTTTATCTTATTTAATCCTTTTACTCCTAGACACATTCTTCTTTGTACAACACTGATAATTTTCCTCGTTCATAGCATGTTTATAATATTTTTTATAAATAGTTGTCATGCTTGCTTTTATTTATTTATTTAATGTAAACATTCTTAGTTGTTTTAGTATTTCCTCATATCTAGATTTCAGATTAGTAATCATTTTGGCTCTGTTGCAGAATTCCTTCTGTTAAAACAAATGTCATGATCTTTGCTATTCTAACCTTCTCTCATTTTTCTATCTGCAGTTGCAAAAGCTCCATAATAATAAAAGACAAGGGCCTTCTTATTGAGATTGTTTTCAGGATGAAATCAGAGACAATCTGTGTCTCATATATGCTTCCCTGCTTGTGTCTAATTTGCCATCAGCTTTGTCTGAAGGTGCTTGCAGCTTTACCTGTTGAACTCTAGCTGCATGGTTTTTCCCTTCCCTTTGAGTGTAAGAGTCTGAAGTTATTTTCCTTGTAATTGTGCTTGTAATCATTTCCCTACTGTATTGCGTTTTAAGAGTCCGTATGAAGTAGTAGTTTGTGACTCAGGAAATGTGGATTCTATTTTTAGCTCTACCACTGGCCTGCTGTGTGATCTGAGACCTGTGATCCTATTTTCCTCTGTAAAATGAGACAATGGACCACTTTCTTCTTGAGTCATAGGTGAAGCCCTCTGGGGAAGTTATAGTGGTAGGAAACAAAAAGGAAAACAGAGACAAAAGAATCTGAGTTCTAATGGAAAATCCAAGAGGCAAAAACTGGGAGAAAAATCAGACCTTCTCTTTCAAGAGGTTAAAAGAGCAAAATCTAAAACATTGCAAACTCATATTTTTCATGTAGATTATTTGTAAAGACTGTTCAGTCCCTAATTTCTTGAAATAGTGGCATAAGTCAGAACATTGCTTTGAGCCAGGGATGCAGAAGCTTTATTTATACTAATATCTGATCTGCAAGAGATTCTGTAACATAGATTTCCTACAAGGTCAACAAATAACCTTTTAAGAATCCCTTTTATGGGTATGGATTTCACTTTCTAGACATGTGCACAGTGTAAACAGCTGTGACCTTTATGCTGCAACCGATCTCAAACTAGTGGGGAGAGCTGGAGGTGCAGACCCATGGTAAGCAGGAGAGCATCACAGAGGTGCTATGGTGCACCTGTGGCCAGCTGGCTGTAGTACTGAGGTACACAGTGGGGGATTCACCACTTCTTTCACTGCTGCTTACGTGCAGATTGCCAGAGGTAGGAAATGCTCTTTGCCAGAAAGGTTTTCATTAAAGATGTGAAATGTTTTATATGACTGTAAGGTCCAATTGGAACTAATTCATCTTTCTAGCTTTTCTGTTCAGTTACTTTTGTAGTTATTCAGTTGTTTTCATGAGCAAAGAAAATGTGATTCCTTTACTAATCACATCTCTATTAGTTATTTTCTCTAGGTTTTTTATATTCTACTAGTGTAATTATAGGTTACATTTTGTCTGTTTACCAAATAAAAAAGAAAGCTGGCAGAATATTTCCATTTTCAGTGGAAATTTTGAAGCTTAGAATTTTTTTCTAGCTCTTCAGTTTTTTTTAAAATTATGATGTAAAAGTGAAAACTGGCCACTTTCACAGGAAACTAATTTCAGTTGTTAGATTAAATTGCTTCTGGAAAGGTCTTGTGTCTTAGGTCTGTTTTGTCAGCTTCAAGCCATAGGGAAGGTGGGCTTTGTTCCTTCTCAATCAGGCAAGGTGCTGGGCACCTTCCATTCCACCTCATGGTAGGGGCTCTATATGTCAGGATTCTTTTTGTGGTCATGTAGCGTGACAATAAATGTGTTATTTCAGAAGTACCAATCTATATTATTAGGAATATTTTAACCAGCTTCAAAATAATAGAAAATTTCATATGATTATTTCTATGTAGATGTAACTGTAATAATGTGAATTGTAATTTAAATGTAGGTATCTGAGTGCAATACATTAGAATTTTAAAGCTAAAGAGGGAATACAGACAATAGTAGGTAGCAAAAGCAGAAAATATGGAGTTTATTTTTCCTTCCTCCAAAGAAATTATCAAATGCCTACTCTAATTGCTTGGAGGCTGTTTTAGAATACAAGAACTCTGAGTATTAACAAGTTAGAGCAGTATTACCCTAAAACCCCCTCACTTACGATAGATAGATGAGTCAAGCGTAGAAACAGTCATGCTCACTTTATATGACTGAGAAACATCCCAGCATGGATCCTTTTTTTGATTATCATTATTTCTATTTTTCTTCCTTAACCTACCCTCTTAGAAGACATAAACAAATGGATGCTGATATCATCTGAAGCAGAAGGAGGCATAACCACTGAGAATAAGTCGTCTTGTTTCTCTAAGCCTCAGGAAGCTAGGGAGACTATTTGCATTCTCTGGGCAAAGGGCTATGATGTGCAGCCTCACAAACAGCATACCAAGGCCTGGTTGTTCACATAGACCAGATGGAAACCAGGTAAATGCGTATGCTCTTTATGGAATATTTCTCTCTGAATCCTCTAGCAAATATTTACTCATTTAGCTCTTAGTGGGGAAATTAAGGTAGCAATCTCAGTTGGTTGTTTGCTTTGCCACAGAGGCTCAAAGGAAAATAGTAAGTTTAGAGCAAGCGGTTCTCTTAAGTATGTGCTTAGGCATGTTGCTTTGAGTGTTTAAGTTACCTGTTAATTTACATAAGTCAAAGCTTGTTCTTACTGAGTTTTGTGTTGTCTGGGAGGGTCTTGGCATCCCACTGTTTATAAGGCCATGTCAGGACATCTAGTCTCTCATCTGTCTGGGTTTTGCTTTGGATTTTCTTTCCTGCTGAGCAATAATTGATTAAAAATTCTCTTTTGGTCACGTACAGGTTTATCACTGCTAAAGAACTGCATTTTCAATTTGTATTAATCACAGTGATAGTTAAGTATCAAACAAATATTAATACTTTACAACACATCTCTGAAACAACGGCGTTTTGTTTCTGCAGTAAAGATAAGGACTTAATGCAAAGGCAGAAAATTCCTAATTTTTGCCTGTGCTTATGCAACTTGAGAAACTTTAGTGCACTTCCTGTTCCTCTTTCTATAGGTTTCAGAAGCTTTGAACATAAGCGCCCTTTTGTTCTGAGTTGAGAAATGTTATGCAGAAAGTTTGGGATAAAACAGTTTTCTGGGTAGTGCATTAGTCACAAGACCATCCTTTCTTAAGATGTAAGACTCAAAAGGATCTCAGGTAATCAATGCATCCTTCTACAGTAGATGATTTAATTATGTGTTCTGATTCATAAAATGATTGGCCTCCATTGGCCTCCTTTCCCCGTTTCTTTCCTGTTTCCGTAAAGGATCCTGGGCAGCAGATGTGTTCTGTGACCTTCGCACCCTGATGGTTAGCACCTTACTAATTTCTGGTTTAGGTGTTAACTAATACTGACCTGGATTTTTTTCTTGCACAGTTCATCCTAAAAGTTTCCTCTATGATGTTTGATCTCTGTGAGTACATGCAGACACTACCACAGCTAACTTAATTCCCAAGCTCTTTCTTTCTTAGAGTATAGAATTTCAATTCTTTTGCTTTAAAGTAATGCCCTTCCTCTCTGACACTTTCATTTAGATTTCATCTGCTTTGAATAAGAGTAGACAGAATTATACACAGATATGCTTAAAACAGAGCCTTATACTATATGTCATTAATACCTTCGATCTTTACTGAAAAGACCTTGTCAGAGATATCCCATGCTCACGTTAAACTGTGCATCTTCTATCTGGCTCAGTTCATGCTGTGGTTGACTATCATAGCCAACTTTTTCTGTTTCTCTGTCATTGCTGACTAATGAGTTTTTCAATAGAGGTACATTTATTAATCGCTAACAATGGGACCCTGCATATATTATCTATTTCCAACTGTATTCGTGGTTACAGCCTCCAGTGCAGTTTTTTTCTTTGTATAAGAAAATTTGGGATCTGTTATATTTTGATTGCTTAATTTTATATTATTTGTTGTGGTTGTTTTTAAACTTGCTTCATCTTGTAGAAATTTTAGTTTCCTAAGTGGCAACTTTAGAGCCCAATTACAAAACCTAAGTTTGGGGTTTCCAAAATTTCAGCTCAAACATCTGTTTTGTGCAGTCATTCCATGAAGTAAAATGCTCTGGTTCTGGCTGCTTACAGATCACCAGAGGTAACCACAGTTACTTCTCTTGCTTTTGATTGCATGTTAACCACCCAATATTATTAGGAATCTGGACCACTGTGTTATTCCCTATTTTATTGCCTTTTTGAAGTGAATTCATTGGGATAGCTCCATTTTATCCATCCCAAACACAGAATTCTGAGATGTTCATGCTGGGACCTAGTTGGGAAAAACTGATAGAATAAAACATTTGTCTGTCATAATGAGAATCTGGGCTCTATGCCTAGCTCTACTAGAACTGGCCTTGTCCAAATCCCTTAATCCAAACAGTCATTATCTCCAAAATGAAGGGGTTGTAACTTGTCTACCATTTCAAATGAGCTCAGGAGATTTTGCTCAATGATGGAAAAGAAAGCTATTTAACATTAAACATTGGAAGAGATGGTATAGAGCAACCAAACACATACTTCAACCAAGTAATAAGGAGTAGTAAAGATGCTTCACTATATATCAATATAAAAATATCAGAAATCACAAGATGCATGTAAAAATTCTCTTCAACTTTTTTCCCTTATCCTTGGGAATATATGTTAGCATTGGTCCTGATTCATTAGGTGTTTAAACACATCATCTAAAGGCACATTCTCTAAAAGTAAGCAGATTCTGAAGTAAACCAAACCTGGTTATTCACCAAACCCTGGATATAAATTTGGTAAATCCTGTTTTCAGCTTAGGCTGGGATTTTGTGTCACTTTTGAACACAGGAATCTTATTGTGCAAGCCAGGGTGATTTCTGAAATGATGGAGTTTCGTTGTGTGACAGCCAGAACCCCATTAGGATGTAGTAATGCTTCAGGTTACAAATGTGTTTTCAATAGCAGATCTGAAAGAACAAAGGTGGTAAGCATCAGTGTCATTCTTTTAAAGACAGACTAAACTGATGTATGAAGGAGTTATAGTTCTCTGTTCTACAGAATAAGGTAGAAGCAGGCAGAATAGCCTTTGTAATTATCAATGCCGTTGGCAATAAATCATTAGTGTGTCATTTTCCTTTTATTATAAAACTGATTTACTAGAAGAGTTTTACAGTTAAAGTTCCAAGTGGAAATAAATTTCTGTCTGTGGTACAGATATTTTCATTTTTAACGCACACCATCCTGCAGTTACCAAAAAATATGGTGTACAGTGAAAGATTTTCAGTGGTCAGATTGGGGCCCAACAAGAAAATGATTTCCTACACCTTCAATAATATTAAATAGAAAGCCCTTATTAAAGGTAAAAGATGAAAGAGGAGTTAGTCCAAACTAGACCACTGGGATTGTGTTCATTATGGCTGACAAATGACAGACTAATCCGGCTTACTTTAGGTGGGTTATAAAAACCATTTTTAGGAGGGTCAGAGAAAAAAAAGAAAGATGTGCAATAATTATGGATCTTTAACTACAACGGAGAGACTTTTGTCTTTATGTGATTAGCTAATGGAATGTCAGTGAAAACTGCCTATACAAGAACCAGTGTAAATCAAAGTTAAAAAGGTATACTAAATGATATGCCCACTCAGACAAGCTGTAGGAAAGCATCTATGAAGGTGGAAACATGCACTATTGAACCAAATTTTTACTTAACTCCAGCAAATGTACTGGCATTTCT
This sequence comes from Limnodromus scolopaceus, assembly GCA_028565335.1. Taxonomy (NCBI): domain Eukaryota; kingdom Metazoa; phylum Chordata; class Aves; order Charadriiformes; family Scolopacidae; genus Limnodromus; species Limnodromus scolopaceus. The sequence goes on from JAOXNO010000024.1 coordinate 39,355,487, forward strand.
GACATTTATGGTGAGTCTGCTTTATAGTGTATGGCAGACTTGGCAGTGTTAGGTTAATGGTTGGACTTGATGATCTTAAATGTCTTTTCCAGCTTAAACAATTCTATGATTCTGTTCAATTCTCTGTTTCACATAATTGATGAAACAACCTTTGCAATTGTTCTTGCACACATTGATTGGTGTCTAGTTAGAAAAAAACATACCAATGTTTTAAGTTAGTGTAACTGAAATGTAATGGATGCTACTGAGATGCATCAGCAGTATTTTGAAATCTTCTAGCTTTTGTATGAGTTAAACAACATGATCTGGAGTAAACTCTTTGATTATGTGTTCCTGAAGGTTCTGTTTTTAATGAAGTTAATCCTGATTTTACTTTACAGTGTAAAAGGAGGCAGGATCTGTTTACTTTCAAGTCAGGGTGAATTGTGTCATTTGTAAAATTCTTGGCAACATGTGCAATAGTACTTAGTATAGGAAGTATACTAAGCGTAACTACTAGTAACTGCTAGCACTGTTAAAATGGGTCTTATCTTTGAACTATATAAAATTGAACTATAGTTAATTTGCAGTAAAGAATGATCTCAGACTTCTTACTGTGTAACTGAGACATACATTTCAAGTATATCTTGTTTATAAATGTGCTGTGATAATGTACCATCTACTTTCAAATGGGGATTACTGCTTACACTTGGAGTTATGATAGTCACTGTAGCCTGAAGAGAAGAAGTTACAGAATATAGGCTTTAAAAAAATTGTTTGAGATATTGTCGCAAAAGCCATTTGGGATGTTTGATGACTGAAGAGGAAAGGGACACAAGGGTAGAATTACAAAAGATTTATTTCATGATCACGAGGTACACGCACACCACACCACCACCAAAAACCTTCTCCCCATCCCCGCCTTCCCATAAGGGAAGGAAGGTATCCATAGGGATGTTCTAGGAGTTTATATACAGTTTGAAATAGAATGCTAAGGACAATTGTCCAGTAGTACACAGACACATTCATTCCTCTCCAGTCACGTTCAGTTCCTTTGGAGTATCCTTGGGCATCCTGTGTTGTGCTGATTGTGCAGTCTGGTTGTTAATACATGACCTTCCAAGGTCCAGATGTTCCCCTTCACGTGCCAAACATGAGTAATTGTTTATTCCTCTTCTCCTTAGGGCACCCCACTTATATCCCTTCTCAGGTTGTTATCTGGCAGGGTAGGCTCAGCAGTTAACACTTTTGTCACATACATTATCTCAAAATGTCCACAATGTTTTAGTTAAGTCATTTTTTATGGACTTACAGAGGTCTGTAAACTGATTCTGAAGAGACACAGGACGTATTTAAGAAAAATAAGTTCTACGGTACTATACAGTACATGTGGGAAATTTCTAAAAAATATTTTCCACTTTTTGTGGATGGATAAAATGTACTATTTTACAAACAAACTAAAAAAAAAAGGGAAATCCACTCTTTGAAGGCATTACTCACTAGAAAGTGTAAGTGGTTTGCACAAAGACCTCACAGAGCACATTATGCTGCTACCAGAAGGCACTTAATAGTAATTTGGACCAGCTGTGTAATGTAGTATTCACAGCCTCTAAACTTCCTGTATGCATAGAGATGTCCTTCTGCACTGCTCAGCCCCATGAATCTGAGATGCACAGATCTGCTTTATCTGTTTGTCTATGTGTTACTGAGAGGGAGAAAAACTCATATTAAAGTTTCACCTCTTTTTATTTCAGGCACAGTCCTTCATCTCATAGCTTTCTGAATCAGACAGGTGAAGGAGTCTTATCAGTATTGTAGATATCCCATGTGAATCTAAGGAATACAAAGCTAAAAAATATGATCATGACCTCTAGCATATCTGTGTGACAATGCTACTCTCTCTGTCCTAGTCCTTTTCTCTCCCTAGCTCTCTGTCTATGTTTCCTTCAGCAATATTTTGTTTATTCATTAAATGAATATGCCTACAAATAACCCTGTACCCAGAGGAGATCAGGAAGACAGATAGGCCTCTCTCTTTCAGCTGTGGAACTGTTCAGCTTCAGTGAACTCACTGTTCAAGCCCTGTGGGGGCATTTTTTGCAAAACCAGCCCAGTGCTAGAACAGTGATTTTTTCCTGCCGTTATCTGAGCAATTCCAGAAAAATATGTATTGTACAAAATCTAAAAAAAATGTATTTTTTGATCACTACTGCATCTAGTATAGTCCAGAGTTCGAAGCATGCAGCACACTGAAACCTTGTTTCCTCAGAGTCATATTCATAAGCATGCTGTTCCCTTCTTTTACCATGACCTGGGCAATTTTAGAGTAATTTCTCACTACAAATGCATGAACAGCATTTATATTTGTTTTTTAGTACTTCCAGCTGTAAATACTGGAAACAAGGTTTGGGAGGGCATGAAGCAATGGCAGGGAGAATTGGGGAACACTGTGTATGATGGATGGACTTAGACACGCTAATTTCTGTTTTCCAAACTTGTTTACTTTTAGAAGAATTTGGTACCTATTTTACCAACTGTTCTTTCATCACTTCCCTGGTTTTGCTCCCTAACTAATTTGTTCTTTGTCATCTTTTAATCAGCTTTCCCTGTGCCACCCTTAGATTTCTTGAAGTTTTATTCTTAGAGAACATGTTTGTGGCAGATAGAGTGTTCCTGTGCTATGTAATACCTTACTTCCCTTTTCAGTAACTGCACAGAGAGGGTGATGTTTCAACTTACCCTCAGACTACCAGCAGATAATATTATGGTACTAACAAATCTAACAGATGCAGTTGGTAGTATAGATAATGACCTGCTGGACAAAGAAATATACATGTAGCATAGTGCAATGATCTTTTTTATTACCTGTAAGAGAATCTGTCTTGGTTGTGATCTCTCTGGTAGAACCTGAGGATAAATTACACTGAACATAGCTTTTCCAGGTGTAAGAGCTGTAAGGACAACTGTGTGGAAAAGCGTCTGATTGTTTCTATGTAATGAGATGAAGCTGATGTTTTTTCGTTCTGGTCAGTTTGAATCTACTAATTGGATAGGGGAGAACTCAAGACAAGGAGGCCCTGCTCTCCCAGGAAAAACTGGTCATGGAATTTTTCTTTACTGGGAACATCAGCAAGGTGTTGTGATAATGGAACAACTGCTAGATTTCATGTTTGTGGCTCATATCATACAGTCTGTGAGCTTGGTAGTTTTTGAGGAGATCCCTCAGACTCTCCTCCTGCTTTACACTCCTGTGACAAGGGCTCCAGCCAGCTGCACAGAGGCTGCTGCAGATCACTGCGCTGCCCTGTTGCCCACTGCAGCAGAGGGCAATGCGTAGCTGGCAGCTGGGTACTAGATGTTTCAATCCTAATTTTAAAACCAGTAGAATCTGCAGTGAGTCACTCTTGTAGATAGCCTGACTTAGAATCTTATTTTTTTTGACCTTTCTCTTTATTCTTCTTTGCTGACTGTATCTGTTAATCTTTCTGTCTTTGGAATATATATATTGCTGTCACCTCATTTTGCCAGGTGATACATTATGAAGTTTTATTTTATTTTCCCTTCAACATTGCTATCTTAACAGCAAACTTTCTTCTCCAGGACTGACCCCTTTTTGTACCATAGCTTTGTGTGCCTGTACTTTTTTCTTCTTTTATGCTCTGATGTGATTAGAACCTAAATTTGTTGTAAGATCTGAAGGATGGATCTGTTTCAGGTGTCGTGAACAGATACCTCTAATAAACTTTGTTGTTTTGCTAAGAGCATAATTGTCATCTAAATAGCTATGCTGATGGGACCAATATTCAAGCACCTACTGTCCACTGTTATTTCTTGTCTATTTGTTGTGATTCATTCTGCACACTGACAGATTGCTTGCTCAGTCAAGTGAAGCCTCTGTTGTTGATGGTGGTTGTTTGGTTTAAAGAAATCTGTGATAATTAGCACACACATGTCAGGAACAGTTCATTTATTATTGAGAAAACACCTCATCCTCTGAAAGAATAAAAAGGTTCATTAGATGCACTGTGCTTTAAAGTAATAACGCTCAATGGCACATTCTATTACGAACTGTAACATTAAACAAGACATAGTTGAAGATGCATTTTTCGTGTGAAAACTTACAGCATCCCAAGCCCTACCTATGTATTTCTCAACCTGATTGTTTGGGTGACCTTGACATGGATGATTAGAATTTTTCTTCAGCAATGTATCTTGCAATCAAGAAGTAAAATCAATGAAAAAGGCTGCATACTTCAGTATGATTTTTTTTTTTAATCAGTGTATAGAGGAGAATTAAGATTGGTAAGGAAGGTGTACAAGAAGTAATTGTTCATCTCTGCTGCTCAGCTAGTCAGCCTGCAGTGGGAATGAGACAAAAAATTGATTTGCAGATTATTGCTATACAAGTTTAATCATAAGACCTTTGATGGTCAGCTTGCGATTTTCAGTAATTTTGGGGGTGTTTTTTTGAAAACTAGATTTTGCAGATTCTTACCTATGGGTTATCCTCTTCCAACACCCTCGCTAGTTTTTAAATCAGGCATCCACAGATTTTCATTTGCAGTTCCCTTCTGTATCAATAGAATTTGAAGGTGCTTAGCATGATTTGCCATGCTGTTGTTGAGAAATAGGCAGCAAATTAATCAAACCTTTAGTACTACATTTTTATTCTGTTTGTTTTCAGCTTTTTCCAAGTACAAATCCAAGACTTGCAGATGAATTGTTAAGGGCAGCTTCTTATCACTGTGGATAGTCTCACTAACCTTGTCAGATGACATCAGGTGAAAATTCATTTCAGACATCTGAAACATCTGTAGGATCAGGACAAAAACATGCAACTCAGGAATTTATTTGTAAAAAAAATTGTTTGTTTGCCATGAGAGAGTAACAAGAAAAATCAACAGCAAAAGGAGTCATGTCTCATCTATTCTTTCTCTTTAACGGTATTCTGTAAAGTCTACTAAACACAGGAAATATTCTGCAAACCCTGAATCCCATTTCCAGTGAGATGTTGACCTGATTTATTCCCTTTGGACAGAAACAAGAGGGAGAATTGGGTTGCTTCACCTCCAGAGAAGGTCAGGTGCCTCTGATGTGAATATTCTAAGAATCATAGAATCATAGAATCATAGAATGGTTTGGGTTGGAAGGGACCTCAAAGATCATCTAGTTCCAACCCCCCTGCCATGGGCAGGGACACCTCCCACTAGATCAGGTGGAAGAATGGAGTCAAAAGAACCAGTACTCTTCCAAAAGGAAAGAGAAACACGGACAAGTATGTCCAAAATACATACTCGCTGTATTTATTTGACAGAGAACCTACCTGCTGCTCTGAAATCATCTTATTAAATTACTCTATAAGCTTCCTTCCGTGGGAATGTCAGAGTAAGAACGATCATGATAGCGGAACAGTATTTCTACTCCCAAGTTGTGCTTTATTTCAGTTTGTTTCCAATTCTAGATAATACCTTGTTGTCTTTGACAGGACAGGTGGTGATTTTGTAACACTCAGAAAAATAAAAAGTGGATGGTGTTATGTACAAAACCAATCCTTTCTTTCTCTTCAGTTTTGTCATACAAACTCCAGCCCGCTCATGCCTACACTCAAGCTCGGGATGGGATTCACAGTCCTTCTCACTCATTCTCTTTTTCACCTTACTCGTTAAAACGAATACGCTTTTGTTGGATTATGCAAGGATACTGTCCTGGTTTGAGATAGAACAAAACCAATTTTCTTTTCAGTAATTTTACTTTTCAGCTAAGTCTTTTCTAACTGAACTGAACTCTCTGAAATAATTGGTATGTTTTTCCAGCAGTGTCTGCTTTTGGCAGTGATAACATCTGATGTTTATATTTCATACTAAGGAATGGTATGCAGAGAGGCTCTTGCTTATACTTACAACAACCAAGATCAGCTGACTTTGTTACGTGTCATGTTGGAAGGCCAGAGGTGGAAGACTGTAAAGGTGTTGCACCTGTGGGGAGGAGAGGATAGGACAGGTGATCCAAAACTGACCAACAGGGTATTCCATCCCATGTGCATGATGCTCATTATAAAGCTGAGTGATCAAAGGGTCAACAGTCTCTTCTTCAGTGGCTGATGTCCAAGGAGCCTGTCCTTTCTTCTGCCTTTATCGTGATCTGTGCATTCCTGAATCCAGTTCTCATCTGCCACTGAGTCCAGTCCCAGTGCTTTCTGGTGATGTGTTCGTCATCCTGGTAGCTCGATATTGGTTTTGTATATATTTCATTATTTTCTTATTAATTTTTTTCTTATTATTTTTACTATTTCATTAAAGCTGTTTCAGTTCTGTTTTCAACCCATAAGTCTCTCTCCCTTACTGTTCTGGGAAGGGAGAGAGGATAATAAAAAACATCCATCATTCCTTTGCTAGCAACCCAGCCTAAACCTTGACAGATAGCTAGTGCACGCCCTTCTCCTTCTGTCTGGCACTACACACTAAAGATTTTCAGGAAAAGTCTACTCCTGTTAATTTGTACAGACTCTTGCAATTATGAGTGTAAGGAAACACAATTTGCCGATGATTTTCAAAGTAACACCAACAATTTGTCACTACTGTTCATTTGATTATATTGTTCTGTCCTAATGACTCTCCAGCACCTCTTAGGGAAATAGCTGTGGACACATCACTAGAAATCGTTGTAAGACTTATAAGGAAGGAACATGAACAAGCAAAGACATACTCTGATGTTGTGTGTAACTGACAGCATGTACTTCTTCTTTTTAAGTTCCAATTCTGCCAATTATAATCTCCAAACCCAGTTCAAAACAATGGGGTTTTTTGCATTGCACATAATATACCATCATAAGAAGACAGTATTTTTTTATTATAGCACTTTCAGTATCACTCTGGTTAGAAAATAGTATATTTAATTTTACTACTCTGATGTGATATTTTGTTATTTAGTCCCCAAAATACAACAAACAAAACAACTAGATGACATCATGCTTATTTTTTTAATGTAGTTGTGTAAAAGTAGTTCATGACGGAACATTAATGTTAGTGATTGACAATAAAAAGGGTACAATGGTCAGCAGGCTCTGTGTTTTATCAGTTTTTCCCTGCTGAACATATTACCGTCATCAGGTGCGGTGAAGTCTTCTGGGAGTTCCCTTGCTGTCCAGGACTATTTTGCATCAAGGCTGTATGCTAATCATTTTTGTTCTTGCACAACTCTTTCATATAAATACGAAATTTTTCTTCTCTTGCTATTTTGGAGCAAGCCTTTCTTCCTGTGCTCGTTCCATATTTGCAGGTATAATGGAATAAGCCAAAGGTCAGTGCAGCAGAAAATCGCTGTTTCATGTTACAGAAATGAGTAAAAAGTTTTGTGGTTTATTGTTGCCTTTTTGTGTGTGTTTCATAGTAGCAAGGTTGTAGAAAACATTGTGTAAACTGCACATGCTCTCATGTCAGAGCTCATGGAAGTTGAGAGGAATCTTCCCACTGATTTAAATAGCTTGGTATGAAGCCTCACATTTAAGTTAGTTATGATGTAAATGTTTTACAAACATTTCATTTGTCTTATTTAATTGAATATCTTTCTATTCCTAATTGTTCTTTTTATGTCCACTGTCTTTCACGATAAGGAACTGTTATGCATGTACACAATCTGTTCCAAGAAACCTTTTTATTTTCCTCAACTACTTTGTAGAGTTGTACCAAGTAATGCATTAGCCACAGATAGAATACTCTGCTCCTCTTAATTCAGTCACCAGCAAAATTTTTAGTGACGGGGTCTAAATTTTTTTGCCCAAGCATATGTTTTGTTTATAATATTTTTGCCAGAGAATGCATTTTGTTTATAATATTTATCTAAGACTGAATGAACACCTTAGCACAGCTCAGTTACTGTGGCTTGTATATGAAGTTAATCACAAAAATTTTCATTATGTTCCATCAAGTCAATCCATAGCAGAGTTTAAACTATCAATTAAAATTATTTCTATGTGTCTACAGAAAAAGGGGATGAGGAGTTCCATAAGTGTCTAAAATGTAGTGCACTTATTAGTATTACAATATTAAATTAATTAATAACTGATTAGAGCTCTACTGAACCTTGGAGCTGACAGCAGCTAGTCGGCACGCTTCTTGCATTTTGACACTTTCATTATTTAATCATAAAATTACTAATTGTATGCTGCTGCAGATTTGAGCATCAAGGGAAGAACTAACACAACATATTTATTCCAGTTCTGTAACAATGAGCAGAATGGCTGACTTGATTAATCAGTTCACTTGATTTCCTGAATTCATGTATCTTCTGGTCTTGTTTTTGGAGTGAAGAACAAGTAATAACGACAAATTTTCCTGTATATATTGCATTAATTTGTTTTATAGGAGACTGAAACAATCCCAAATTTATGTTGTGTTCCATGCTTAAAATTGTGAAATCAACTAGCTCTATGAAGTACTTTGCCATTTATTACTAAAGATGGTATGTCAGGTTCAGGTATTGTCATATGTTAACAGTAGCAGTTTTTCCCAGCTTTTTACTTTTACTGAACTTGCCAACTTATAAAGATTTAGTTGCCTTCCCCAGTTCTCTGGAATGAAAACAGTTCTTTAAAAATCTCTTACATTCTTTGCAATAAAAGATAGCAGAAAGTCTAGAACAAGGTTCTGCTGCTGCTCCTAAATGTTTGGCCTGAGTCTCTGTTCCTCACATTGCAATCATTTACATCAGAAATGCTATGAAGTCGGAATGATAGCAATAGCACCTAAATTTTGTTGCACTGAAAAGCTGCTCGACTCAACAAGTTTTAAATAAGGACTGAAGCAATTTATTGATTTATTGGCAACACATAGTCTTCAAGATCAACATGCCATTTTCTTCTGACCAAAGGGACTTACCAATTATCTTTTCTGTCCCAGGATAAAGGGGCCTGTTGTCTCATACTTCTTTGTTGGGTGCACGCTGACCTTTCCAGGGCACCCAGCCTCCTCCATGTTAAACTAACTGCTCCACCTGTAGCAATCGTGTGAATACAGATTTACTTGGCCACCTAGGAACCAGCCCATTCACTTTGGAAGACCGTTCTTGTGGAATTTTGATCTAAAGATACATCTGTGTCAGAGCTGAGCTTCTTTCTTTTACACTTGCCCATGAATTGAGAGAAAAGTCAGTAATTCTGCAGCTCTGCTTAGGGAGGTTGAGAGGTGAAACATTGCTAGAAACTTCCCGCCCTTCATCATATATTTGCAGAAGATTGTGAATAACCTGAACCTCATATACAATTTGATAAACTCCAAGCATGACCTAATTGATGGGAGTGGCATCCATAGAGAGCGATTTTCTTCAGAAATTCAAAGGAGACATTCCATTCATTGACTTTATAATCCATGCTGTTAGGAAGAAGTATGTGATTGTGGTTGTTTTTGTAGAGATAAGAGCATCATCCAGTTGCCTTATTTCATTAGAAATAATGGAGACTGGGAATCTAGGCCTCCTGTTCAGAAATCTCGGTAATCGATTTGAAGTGCAAGCTAGAACCAGTGTATAGATATGAATATAGGTATGTACATAGACAAGTAGACATATGCAAACATTTTTTCCAATCATTTTTCGCAACATAAGCTTGTCAAAATCAGTAATTAAGCAATAAACTAGGTTTTTTAAGCAAAAGATACTCTGTGGTTTGGTGTTGGGTTTTTTTGGTGGTGTTGGGGTTTTTTTTTTTTTTTTTTTTTTTCATTAGGTATGTGCTTTATAATTGGTACAAAGCAGAATCCTTAATTGAATGTTTGCAAGTATGGAGCTTCTGGATGTTCAGTTGTGTCAGTGTTTACTGAGAGAAACAGCCCTGGTCCATTCTTAGGCTTCTCAGTAAGGTTGTTCATGCAATAAAGCTGTCTCCACTCTTTTATGCCTGTACATAAAAACTGCAAGACAATATAATATTGGTCTGGAAGACCAGAACTGTGAATGTGCAGAAAATTTGTATTGCTCTGGGGACATAGAGCAGAAGTGACAGGTTTCTATCCCTGTAAGCCCCAAATGAATCTCTACAAACTCAATTAAAGTTCAGGAGAGTGATTGAAACAGTACAGAATCTTCCTCTTGACTTTGTTGAGATGTGGGTCATGTTCAGAGGATAAAATAGCCATATACTTCAGTTTTAGTAGAATTTCTGTTCACATAGGGCAAATTGGAACTCCAGAAATATCTTTAGTAAACATACATGTATCTGATATATTTATTTGCAAAATAGTTTTTTAGAAATATTTACTTACGGTTGAATTTTCTGCATATTTATGTGGAATAACATATATTGCATGGAAAAACATTTTGAGTGAATGCTTTGGAGATAAAAATAACAGTTTTCCCTCTTTTTTCTCAGATATTGCAGTGGTAAGATTGTTGTTCAAAGCAAATTTTAGTAGCAGTTGGCTGATGTTTCATGCTTAAACTTCATGAAGACATTAAGCTACTGTGAGGAGAAAAGTGTCTTGCATATAAGACTATGATTAATCTAATTCATGGCATTCTAAAATTATTCCAGTTGTTTATTTAGATAGAACAATGACAGAAAGAAAACCATTTCAATTATTAGTCTAGCACTGTAATGAGTCTTGTGCCTGAAGGAGAGCTAAGCATCGAAAAGTTAAGCTTGAAAGAAACTATATGGACATTAACAAAGAAATCTGCCCGTAAACAATTCTTTAACATTAGGTGAACCAAAACCAGGCTGACAGGCTGAATAAATAAACACAAACTGAATGCACATTATTCTATGCTTCATTCATTACACTAGGCAGTTCAATTACAATCTGAAGGACTTATAGACCAGTTAGCACGCTTGTTGTCCACTGACTTTATGGATATATGCAAAATGCCTCTTTTGTTGATAAAAATGTGTGGCAAATCTTGAATATGGTAAGAAGCATTTCAGGTCAAAGTAGTTTCACCAGCTCCAGAAGAGTGACACCATGCATATGTCTGGAGTTTCATTTGGTTCTTTGTGTAATTATTATTTAACATCTCTTGGACATAAAATGAAATTTCACTTCTTTGGGAAGATTAATGCTTTTATGTTGTAGAAATATGAAAAATGCACTTCCGTTACATTTTATGGATTTTGCATGAAATTCATTCTTTGACACTTCTTGAGCATTCCTGGTGTGGTGTCGTCAGCCTCTCTTATTGGCAGGGCAGGCTTCTGCATCTGTTCTCTGGGAAACCAGCTGCTTGATGCAGCTTACTGGCTCACTTAGGTGTCCCTCAGGTTGGAGTGTGTGTTTTTTTTAGGAGGACTGCATATTCAAAGAAGCAATTTTAAACTCTTCCCATTTCATCTATGAGCCGTTGCCCTGTTCTATTACTTGGCCTGCTCCCCAGAAACACCCTAACTCCCTGATCAGAAATGAACTCTTTTCCCTGCCTTCTTCCTTCTCCACCCATGGCTACATTGGTTTTTTGTGCACAGAATAAAACATAATTCAGTGTTCTGTAAATAGTTGGATTCAGTGAAATTCCTCCTTCTCTTTACTGATAAGGGCAGTTTACATCTCAGCAACTGTTAAGTTCATTTACAAAATGTGTGTCCTCTGAACAGTGTAGATCAGCTCTGAATTTTGCAAGTTTGTAAACGAGATATCCAAACTTTATTTTCATGAAGTCCTTTGACCTGCATGATAAATACATCTTATCAGTACAGTAGCTACAAAATTTAGTAGCAAGTGTTTGTAGTAGTATTATAAATATTTATTTTAGTAACATTGTCGTAACTATTTGTGTGGAATATAAGTAGGAAAGGATTGCATGCATATGTTGATAGAAATAATACCTTTCATTTGACCAACTCACGTAGTTAAAAACAACAGATAACCTTTAGGACAAACGATCCAATTCTTAGTTTACATGACATTTAATATTACTAATGTGAGTGAAAAGTCATTATCAGTTCTTCTTGATTTGTATATCAAATGGGAAGACTATTGATGATATATTAAAAAAGGTCAAAAGCCAGTAATGATAACCTATCATTACATTTCATTGCATTTGTATGAAGATGACTGATTGCTGTTGGGATTCAGTGACATTGAACAGGCCGCTGAAGTCATGCATAAGATAGACAAGATTTGACTCTAGACATAGAACCTTTACTATCTAGGTTTGCTAAGACTTAAGAGTTAAATTTTAAGAGTTCTGTGAAATAGCTACATATGAAGTCCAGTTTATTTGCATTTGTCTTAATCAGGCTTTCACCATTGTGGAGGTAGATGCCAGGCTGGTAAAACTGGGTGCAGCTCTGGTTGAAGTCCTGCCATTTTTAGTTATTCACAGGTTGTTAAATAGAACAAAGTAACACATATGAGCATTTATGGCTGCAAATTCATTTTCACCTGGAACTCTAGAGAACCTAACTAGAGTGGAAAAATGTGACATTTTAACCTCCAGCATTTCCATCATTGACAGCTGATATAAAGACATTTGAGTGAGATAATAAACTCAGAAATATCAATTTCATTTTATAAAGTCTCTACTGACATCAATATTTTTCCAGATTTTTAAATTTTTACATTTTTTGCATATGGAAAAAATAAAACAGACAAAGAAAATTTTATTGGAACTAGGGGTTTTGTTGGAATATAGAATAGTTTGATCTCATGGTAGGATAGTACTCCTATTTCTGGTAAAATTTAAAATTCTGGAAAAGCTAGAGTGACTGAAGCCTGGGTGATGCTTTTAAAAACAGAAAATTTAAGAGATGTCTGATAAGGGATAAAAACCTTATATGATTAATAAGGGCATTTTATATAAGGACTCAGTTCTGAAAATGAATTAATCTGAAAAATGATGAAGAAGATGAAGCAGTCTTCTCATATAACTATACTATTTTTACAACAGCCTTAATTCCTTATTCACCAGAAATTGTTCCAGAATTAAATACCCACCTTGCTCATGTCAAATAAGAATGCATTAGCCTTTGGAATTAATCTTGGATGAATTTAACACTGGAGAATTGTAACTTTAACTACACTATATGTATTGAGCATCTTCTTGGTAACTGGATTAGAGTGATCAGTTTTCAGTCTGTGTGATAGTTTCTCATGTGTCTGTTTGTCTTAGGGAAGATCTTATTATAGTTATGAAGTTACACAGTTATTCACATGAGGCTTCGTTGCCTGAAAAAGAGCAATCTGAAAAAAATATTACAGACCTGTCTGTGTCAGGCTATGAAGACAAACGGTGAATTGTAATAAACTGTCTTCTTTTTTTTCTTGCTTTTTGGTTTTGCCAAGTTACATTAAGGAAGTTACATTGTTTTTCTACTGGAACTTGTGAAAACCAGTCCAGTTTATTTAAATAAAGGTTTGAATTTAATATCTTAACCTCTGGCAATATTTCAACACTGTTTTCAAAGGCACTGAAAGCCAGCTTGTTAAAGATGTTCTGGCACTTGGACATACCAGTGTGTACCTCACAGAATTCATATCTAATAGGATATCTGCAACTCAAGTCACCTGTCTGCCATTCCACTGTTTCATGATTTTTTAAATCATTTAAGGATAATTGACAGCTTTACCTAGAGAGTTAGAAATTCTGTCTTATGTATAGATTCTATTCATCTTCTTTACAGAACTTAATCTGGGCTAGTTAATGTGGTGGAAATCCCCAGAGTTAGCAGCCCTGCATCTGCTAATAATTTTTGCTGGATATTCAAGAACCATGAGTGGCTGACTGAAATTCTCAGTAAAGTAGTTGCATAATCATTTTATTATGTTTGGAATAATGGGTAGCTTCTACCATTGTCAGTTTGATTTCAAAGAACAAATCACCTCCCTTGAGACAGCTAGACGATTTAATTTTATCTCAGCAGCAGGATTCAGCTTTTCTATCAAAGTGTTATGCAAATTCTAGTAGGTAAAAAAATAATCTTCAAAACAGCTCCTTAGAACTTCCCTTTCTTTGAGTTCTTTGCTATAGTGGACATTAGTTCTCATAGATGACCTTTTAAAAAGGGGATGCAATCTATATTTTAAAAAATATTTTTCAGCACAGATCTTCTATCTGTATGTACAGCATAAGCAAACAAAACAAAGTTTTCCTTACCTAGTTTAATTTGTGGTAGCTATTACAGGTTAGTCCTCTAAAGTATGGCTTGTCTTAAACTGCTTTAATGACAGGAGCTCATTTTCCATGATTGATGTTTTTTCTGTTTCAGGAAAATGTGAGAGACAGAGGTTAGCTTGAATCCCACTCAGGAAGAGGTTTATACAAATAGAAACAGAAAAACAACTCTTTCTGGCTTTGCTGTAATGTGTTTCTGTCCTAATTCAGAATTTGAAATAACAAGTACGACAATGTATTCTGCTCTTTTAACATCATTGCGGGCAGGAAACTCTTGACAATACACAGGAGAAAGCAGTGATCTGTGATTGCACATAACATTAATATTTCTGGTATACTGGGAAAAGCAGTTATTCCATGAGATATAGCAGATAGTTACAATGAAACTTTGTACTTTCATTTACAATGAACCCTGTGGAGACTTTTAGCAGGAGGATTTTGCCAGCATGAAGTCAAGCATTATCATGGCCAAGGGCTTTATGATTCTGTCTAGTATTTTTTTATTTTTTCTAGAGATATACTGTTATACTGTGGATACTATATTGCAAAATAATTATCTGCGATCTGTATAGATTTTTCACATATGCAATTACAGCCATGGCTATTCCTTTTTCTATTTTAATAAATTGATTCTGTTTCTGCTCAGGTCCTGGGTTGAGCTCTCATAAACTTGGGTGAGGAATTTGGATGCAAGTCAGGATGTGCAATTTAGTGGCACTGATGAATTACTTATTCCTTTCAATGCTCAGTAGGCAGATATTCACACTCATAAATCCTGAGGACCACTGCATGTTCAGAACTGACCCTGAAATATTGTTCTCACATTTGAGAGAAATAGGAGGTAGTCTGGGAGTGTGTAGCAAAGCTTTCTGACTCATTCTGCAAAGAGGGGTAGCCAGGAAGCAGTGATGGGAAACAAGACCCCTAACTTGTAGTAGAAACCTGGTTGCTCTAATCTTTTCAATAAGCATTTATATTCTTTATGTAAACTGTGCAGATGATCAAGGCTGAAGTGCCAGAAATGTGCAGATGATACTCATTTTTACCACCTTCACTTTGTGAATGGTTCAGTGCTTGGAGCATTCACTCAAAAAGGTACATTTCTTGGTGAAGAACAGTAGGATGAAGTACTGAAAAATCTGAAGCCATGGCATAGTCTTCTCTGTTCAAAAGCACATATCTACAAAACTGTTTATATTTAAAGAAGACTTATGGGTGCCTTCCTGATATGAACTCTTAAAGAGGCACAATTGCCTGTAGGGGCATTTGGAATGCTCATGCTCCTTTGCAGATTGCTGTCTCTTGATCAAAACCTGATACATGCAGCCACTGAACAGTTCTCTCCTACCTGTTGACTAAAGATAGGGGTGTGAACCTTTGGCTCCTTGTGCTCTGCTGCTTTCCAGTGGTTCCTACCACTGACTTGTATTCTGGTTCTGAAGCCAGGCCCCTAACAGTGAGTGAACTCTGCTGTGAGTGATGCCCATCCACAAGAAGGGGTGGAAGGATGATCCGGGGAACTACAGGCCTGTCAGTCTGACCTCAGTGCCTGGGAAGGTGATGGAACAGATCATCCTGAGTGCCATTATGCAGCACATGAAGGACGCCCAGGTGATCAGGCCCAGCCAGCACGGGTTCATGAGGGGCAGGTCCTGCTTGACAAACCTGATCTCCTTCTATGACAAAGTGACTCGCTTGGTGCATGAAGGAAAGGCTGTGGTTGTTATTTACCTAGACTTTAGCAAGGCCTTTGATACAGTGTCCCACAGTATCCTCCTGGAGAAATTGGCTGCCCGTGGCTTGAATGGGAGTACCCTCCTCTGGGTTAAAACTGGCTGGAGGGCCGGGCCCAGAGAGTAGTGGTGAATGGAGTGAAGTCCAATTGGCGACCGGTCACAAGTGGTGTCCCACAGGGCTCAGTACTGGGGCCAGTTCTCTTCAACATCTTTATCAATGATCTGGACAAGGGGATCGAGTGCACCCTCAGCAAATTTGCAGACGGCACCAAGCTGGGTGGCAGTGTCGACCTGCTGGAGGGTAGAGAGGCTTTGCAGAGGGATCAGGACAGGCTGGATGGATGGGCTGAGACCAATGGAATGAGGTTCAATAAGGCCAAGTGCCAGGTCCTACACTTGGATCACAACAACCCCAGGCAGCGCTACAGGCTTGGGGAAGAATGGCTGGAGAGCTGTCTGGCAGAAAAGGACCTAGGGGTGTTGGTCGACTGTCAGCTGAACATGAGCCAGCAGTGTACGCAGGTGGCCAAGAAGGCCAACAGCATCCTGGCCTGTATCAAGAACAGTGTGGTGAGTAGGACCCGGGAGGTGATCGT
>JAOXNO010000024.1:39377531-39398153 GCA_028565335.1 Limnodromus scolopaceus
GATATTAGGAAGAAGTTCTTTACTGTGAGGGTGGTGAGGCACTGGAACAGGTTGCCCAGGGAAGTTGTGGATGCCCCTTCCCTGGAAGTGTTCAAGACCAGGCTGATGGGACTTTGAGCAACCTGGTCTAGTGGAAGGTGCTTCTGCCCATGGCAGTGGAAATGATCTTTAAGCTTCCTACCATATGATTCTGAAATTCTAATGAGGACTTTAAACAGTATTAAGTTATAATTTTAGTTTAAGATGCACCAGTATTTAGTGCATGGGAATTGTGTGCTTTTTGTTAACTGCTAATTAAAGTGTGCTTGAGGGAGAGTGTCATAAAGAAAAAGAAAATCAAAGAAGAAGACTGAAAACTTCCAAAGTATTCCTGGAGTAACAATTCACATCACTGTATTTGGGTGAAAATGCTCTGTTATTTGTAACTCGGCAAGAATTTATGGGTTCCTATCAGTAAATGAATTCTGATATGAATAATAAACTTTTTGGCTTGAACAGTCAAACTCTTTATTTGTTAGTAAGATGAAAAGTCTGTCATGGCTTCTATTATTTATAGAGTGAGCTGTTCTGTTTTTTTAGGAAATGATCCAAGTATTTCACTCACTCTGAATAGTGCCTTAATCTGTAACATAAGCTGTTCATATTACTAGGACAGTATACAGAGCAGGTATTTCTCAACATGTGTGAGGTTGGCGGAATTATCGCCTTATTAAGCATGAATAACTTGCAACACTTCTTGTGCTAGTACTTTATTATTGGAGTAAGTAGCTACTAATTACCCGCTGTGATTTCAGAGAATTACTTTTGATAACAAATAATTGTCTGCCTTTTTTTCTCTTTGTTTCTGTCTGATATTGAAAGAAAAGTTGACATAATAATTACTGATACTGTGGATGAGGATGGAATTTCTCATTGATTCCATACCAAAACATGTTAAGGGATGAAATCCCCACTTTTATCTTTTTACTTAAATATTTTGTTTTCTGTCAAAAGAATTTTTGTAGATGATTTTTTTTTATTTCAAATGCTAGCGGCTGTAGGGAAAGGCACTTCATTGAAGCTATGTCTTCAGTAATGGCTCTGTATCCCTCAGTTTTATACTTTGCAATTGCTAATATGCGAAGATGTTTGTGCGAACATCTCATGGAGACAAAGGGGTGGCAAAGAAAGCAGAATTTAGACCGTATGGGTTCAGCTGGCATGTGTGGCTTCAGCATCTACAGCTCTAAGTTATGGTGCTAAGAATGTGTATGTCTCATTAATTGTGAGCTTAGGAAAACTGTTAGCAATTCTAAGATGGAAGATAGAGGAGAAAAAAAGAAAATAGCCTTAGCTCCCCAGATTCAGAAATTTGACACAGCAGTCCATTGGCTTGTCCCTCTTTTCTTACCCTTTCTGCACCTGGAAATTTTTTCAATTTTTTCCATTTTAAAATAAAATATACACCATATTAAATTTTGCTGTTATGTAAAACAAATGAAATCAAGCTTGCAGTTTCAGCTATGTCTTCTGCTTACTTATTTCTAAAGAAAGCTCCTAGCACAAGAGCAAGTAGGAATGTTATTGGAATTTTGTATGCATGATGACTGGAAGCTCGTACCTTAGTTTGAGTTTTTCCATTAAGCTAAATGAATTGAATTAGAATAGCAGTTTTAAGAGTCTCCCTGCTCCTCATCTACCCACTTGAAAAATATTTGTCAACACAATCTGGGAGCTTAGCAGCCTTCTTGTCTACAGTGATTGTTTTTGAACAGTGCCACACCATTACTAAAGAAACATGGGCAAATAATGTAAAAATAAATGCTGTAAATGTTACATGAAAAGTTTTTTAGCTACTCTCTCTCTTTCTCACATATAAATGATACATTCATCAATAGTTGAAATTTGAGGGACAGTATTAAATATTTTCTAAATCATTTATGCAAAGGATTTTGTATTTTTTGTAAAGCTGAACCATTTCTAAATTGGCTTACACATTTCTTTATGATATAATGTTAAACAGTCATCTACATGTATAGCTCTTATTTAAGTTAACAACTGCAGAAACAATGTAATTCAATGAAATTATTCTCCAGCATAACTTGCAGGAAACTTCTGTGTAATTCTGGCATTAGACTGCTGGAGAACTGCACTTTTCAGTCTTAATCTTGTTGTTTTAATGTTAGCTTTTAGACGTGTAATTTAAAGGCTTAACACACAAACAACCAAAACTGAACTGAGTTGTTTGACACAACATCATTTTAACAACTACCATCAGCAGGGCTGAAACCTTTTCAGGTTCACAGCTACATCTTTAGTTAATGAAGTATTAAGAGCAGCAGCTGGGTGCTGTCTTTCATGTAGACAAGAAAGTGCTATAGGACATGTGCTTTGGCATGGTGTCTAACAGATCTTTGCAGGCCAGAATTAGTAATCGTGGTAATATACTGCAGTTGCACCTCCATAATTTGTTCAGATTTGATATCTTGTTTCTTTCCAAAATTTTGACCCCAAATTTGCTATTTCAACCCCAATATTCCACCTGCTTGGAGAATACAGTTTTCACTTCTTAGGCACCTCATTTCAGTCTCAGTCTTTCTGTTGAATAGTCATCCTCCCAGCAAATATTTCTTAGATGGAATATATCCAGGCCCATCTTTAAGCGTGTAATTCAAGCACCAGATTTCAGACTGTAATCGGCTTGAACTCTTCTCTGTTTAGTCACTAGAGAAAGAGAGAGACATCTCCAGAGGATAATTAAGATAATCTAAGAATACTTGCAGATCTTTGATTGTATAAGGAGCTTGCAGCAGCAATTGTACTCCTAAATGGACAAGTATCTTCAATTAGGAGGCTCAAATTCTGGCTACAGGCCCTATTTATTATTTTCCCAGTACACTGTTCTTTCATTGTTCTGTCACTTGCCCTTCTTTATATTGCCTGAAGTCCTGAACAGAATTCATTGACAAAAAATACAGGATAAGCATCCTTTTTCCCTGCCAGTTCAAGAACCTGGCCAGGAGTGAACAATCATCACAAGAAAAATCCGTCTGTGTTCTTATAGGCTTGATTCCAAAACCAGTTGTGTTATAAGAACAAAGCTTCCAAGTACAGGAAGGAAAAAAGCCTGTGGAAAACAGTGGGCCTTTCTGTAAGTTGAATAATGATCTTTACTTTTCTAGGATCAGTGGAAGACAGTAAACCGAATTAATGCAAGCTAGAGCTACTGGCAGCAGGCTTTTAACCTTTAGATTAAAAACTATCATCAAGACAGCACCCACTGTCTGGTAGGTAAGGTTTCCATTACAACACAAATGAAAATATACTGAAACTTCATCTTAATAAAACACCAAAAGGAAAATGAACTCTTAAAAAATTCATTGAAAATTCTGAGCTAAAATCACCTCAGCATATATACTGAGCATTATGTAAATCTAGCTGCCTAATTGTACCATTTTTTATGTGACTGAAAACTTGCAGGAGGCCTTATTTAAATACGCATATAAATTTTTATTACCTTTGTAAGTGACAAGGGCCTTTGCAAAGCCATAGGAGGTGATAAATACACTACTGTATTATATTTCCCAGTATGTATACACATATATCATCCAGGGATAGCACCATGGCATGTCCTTCATGATTTTACTTCTAGCTGCTGCCATAAATATTCCTGCTGAGTGCTAACAGCAGAGAAGGCTAAGCATGATTCATTGTATCTTCCCAGTCATATAGGAATTTCCAAATCGCAGCAGATCTAATTAGTATCTTAAAACCTCTGATGTATTTACTGCAGATACTGTAATCTCTGCACAGCTTTGAATACCAGCTGTGTACTGTCAGCAGTGAAGCCTGTTGCCTGCAGACTCCAAATGTACAATAATATTTTGAGGCATAGTAAAACATTGCAACCGCTTTCTGAAGGTTTCTGTTGGTCTGTAGGTCCAAGACTTCACTAGACAACAAGCAATGGTCTATTATTGTTCAAATCATGGAGAAAAATGGTTTGACTTCGTGATCGGTGCTTTGCAAGGAGGAATCTTCTTGCAAAATATTTTGTCTTTTTAAACAGGAAATGTCAGAATCAAATCCTAGAAGTCTTGAACTCCTTTGGCAGTTACTGTCTAAAGTATCTACCCGTAATGGCATGACTCACTTTGGGATTCATGACTTTTACTATTTCACAAATTAAAAGGAAAAGCTTTTATAAATTTATAAGAAGAATGTGGGCATGGCGTATTTGAGACAAAGATTTGGCTGAAAATATGAACCTTGCATTATCTTCATAGATTGAACCCCCAAGGTGAGAAATTCTAAAAATGAAGATTGCACACTGAAATCATCTAGCCTCCAGTCACAGAACCTGCACAAAAACAATATTAGAAGGACTCTCCTACCTGATACCAGCCATTGCATTGAGACAGGCAATACTTTCTGATGTCGCATAGAAAAAACACACGTAGGTAAAACTGCCTATGGAAATTAAATACTCTTAACTTACAGGAGGATGCATCAAACCAGGAACCAGGGGATAAAGGTGTTCCATCTGATATTTTTTAGTCTGCAACAGTGGTACATTTTGCATAATTAACTGATCCCAGTTATCTCTGAAGGAAAATCTGCAGACCTATGTGCTTAATTAAATCATCTGTAGTTCCTATGCAACACTTCTCCAGGAACTGGAATTTGTAATCAGGATTATTTTCTCCTTGTATTCTACAGTTGAAAAAAAACAGACAGGCTTTTACCTACATAAATAAATGATGTGGGTACAAATGCATTATGTGTCTGTAGATGTTGGTCAACAAAATAATCAAAGTAATTGAATAACTCTTTCAGCTTGAGTAACTCCTTCAGCCTTGGCTGCTGCCTCACTGGGAATGACTTCATAGCAGCACAGGACAGAAATTTAAAAGTTGGACAGGATTTCATAATTACCATCGTTTTAGTTCTTAGAGATTTCTATAATTTTAATAATTTTTTAATTTTTTTTTAAATTTCTGTAACTTTAATATTTAGGAGAAAGAAACAATAGCATTGAGATGTTTCTTTCTATATATGTTGTGATGATGTAATCTGTGATGATAACCAAGCAGAGGATGTGCATTTCATATTTTAGCAGACGCTACAAGATATGACAGTTAAGAATTATTTTTGAAGCTTGACAATTTTTTGTTGACAAGTGATCAAGATGTCTTCTGTATCACAAGAAGTGGGAATTTATTGGTCAGCCTCTTCTTTCCTTAAGTGAGCAAAAATTCCATTAAGTTCAAGACTGCGATTTTACCATCGTGTTTATAGAGGACAAAAGGAGCTAAGTCCCATTGGGCAATGTTACCATAATCTATGTAATGAAAAACAGCATTAATTTTGAGCAATCAGAAATTTAATACAATATGAAAAATAATGACAAAAAAACCTGTTAACATCTTTGCAGATTTATGCGGAAGGTGTGCTTCAAGAATTTAGTTATAAAAATTCTGCCTTAGAAACTGTAACAGACTTACTTGAAGTCTTTCTTGAAGTCTTTCTTGAAGTCTGTATCAGACTTACTTTCCCCAAGAAATTACATTTCTATTCACAGATTTGTGATGTCAGTGGGGAAAGGATACAATAAATTCTTCACACAAAAGGAGGACATATTCTTCTATTAAGTAAAAAACAAAACCCATGCTACTGCATCTGCCTAATTATAACGAAGCTTACATGACAGGAAAAATGCATACAACAAAGCTGATTCTTTCATTGGGTCATTTTTAATCTGAATATCTGCATCAAAATCAGTATCAATAAGAATACTTGGCCTTAGGATCCCAACTACATCTTATAGTTAATGTTCATTAAGTAAGGAAGAAATGAGGTAAATGAGATAACCTTGTATAACTCTGTGAAATTATGAAAAAAAATCTGTCTGATCCTCACAACTTTACCTCATTCAGTAGCTTTTAGAGAGTCACGGTAACAGTCTGGTTTTCCCTGTGATCCATATTGTTTTGTATAATTTGCTGGGAAGCAGCACATCATATGGTTTTATACATGGTGGGTGTTCTGGGGAGATGGGCATCCTGAAATAAAAAAACATGTCCTCATGATCAAAGACAGTAAGACACTGCAAGGGTACTGTGTATAAGAACTGCAAGTGCAGACAGATGAGCAAGCAGCTGCAGCAAGGGTGAATATCATCTTTGTTCCTGCCACCTGCTATGCCAATTTAGAAATAACTCTGTAAACATACCTACAGAGCATAGGGGATTTCATTGAGTATCTGAATGTAACACATTGCTGATGCTTTACTTACTCTTGATGACTAAAAAAGGTCACATTTGATGACCTAGCAGCTTAGTTGATGAAAGAAAGCACAAAGGTTTGTGGTGTTCAGGCACCACCAAGTTAGTTTCTATTCTCACAGAAACTTCCTAAATTGTGAAAACACTGTTTTTATGAGGGCCAAATCTGACTGTCAACTCTATAACTGAAAGAGCAACCTCATTCTCTCATTCTGTAGCTCAGCCCCAATACTGTATCCCACAGGCAGGCTTGTTCCTTAGTTGATCGTAAAGTTTTATGGAAACAGACAACTTCTGTTACTTTGTGAAATGCAATTGCGTATTCATCTCTTCATTAGCAAGTACACAAATAAATTACAGAGACTCAAAAGCTTTACTAGCTGTCACTGCTAGTGACAGCATCAATACAGTGTTTTCTTCTACACACCTGCAGTAATGTTATGGGGAAGTCTGGGAGGTCAGAATTCTGCCTTATACAAATACCAGCAACATGGATGTTCTGTTGACCCAATGACAGGGTGTCTGTTGTGCAAGAAAAATGATGCCAAAAGCACTTCTTCTATTCTTAAATACAGAGGATTGATGCTGCAAAGACTTTGGGTAGGAGTGACAGGGGGTACATGGGAGTTCCTCTGCAGCTCCACTGGTACTGTTCCAGTCACATCTGTTCCACAGTGGGTGAACTGGAAATACTGTACCAGATACAGTAAAGGGCTCAGAGTGACTTATTAGTGGGATACAGGAGTTAAGAAGGTTCATAGATTGTAAAGCTTCCATTCAAAATGTTTTACCTATGTTCTTAACTCTTCCAATAAATATTTACTAGAGGCTGAAGTGTCAGGCTAAATGTCAGGTCAAGAACATTTGGGGCTCATTTATATGTCGTTTGTTTGCCTTAACTCATTTTTCTCTTGTTCCTAAGTCCTTTATACAACTGCACTTTTGGATTCATAATGTCTTTTTGTCTTAAAGATAGCTGCTGTTAACTTGAGCTGAACTTTCACAGAGTATTAGGTATAAGGAAACCTATTTTTCTCTATTGCAACTTCAGTGATGTACTAAACTGCTAATTTGTAGAAAAGTGATTTTTTCTAAATTAGGTTTTTAGAGGAATTACTATAGAATACAGCAGAATTTGCTTGAAAAGCATTAATACAAAAACAATAAAACCAACATCTATAGGGCTTTAATAGAAGAAGTGTTTCAGGAATGTTTTATTGCTTCTTGGTTATTATTTAATAGAGAATTATAAACTCTTTATAACTGAACAGTACATAGACAGTGTCATTGGACTATGTTGCATAAGTTGCATACACTTCATAAGCTGTATCTCTTTTAAACTGTACGAGATTTTTGCTAAAAGGCATTTACATTATGAATGTGCTACTGCCTTGTTAACTCCAAAAAGTTGTATCTCCAGGCAAACAGCATGTATTGTAGGGCTATTTGAATGTTACCCTGTCATAAGAAATCCTATTTACATGCATCTAGGCATGCAACTTGATTCTGTGGTTCAAAACCACTAGAAAATAAAATTATTTTGGATTTGGAAGTAACATGACTAACTGGTACTATTCTAAGTCACTAACAATATTTTACCTACCATGATTTACAGTTAATACTTGTGTGTCAAGAGACTCTGAACTGAAGCTGGAGCCTTTTGTGTAGATGTTATAGGCTGTCAAAAGATTGTTCACTTCCTCTCTGCAAGCACTGGGGATGAGGTGATTTTATTCCTTAGGATTAAATTCACTCCACATGAAAAACGATGGCAAGTCTTAGGTACTATTTAAGTTGTATACAGCTCTAGAAACAAGGCTTACTTGTGGTACGTAGGTCTAGATCTATGTGCCATATCTCCTCACAGCTGGAATTTCACATCTTAAGAGTGGATTTCAGAAAAGGCAAAGAATTTATATAAGCAGACATCCAATCAGTAGAAAGATTAAATTAGGTAGCTGATAAGCCATATCTATGGTATGACTTCTGCTTGGAGCAAAGAAGTGAAAAAGCAGCTTCTGGTTAACTGCATGTTGTCAGAAATGGAGGGCCTGGTCCTTGCATTTGACACACTTGAGCACTTATCTATTTTAATATGGGCTGGTTTAGCTTTACTTGAATGTGACCTGTATTATACAATGTGATGTTACAGTAACAGTTATGACAGGTCTGCATCACAGTAGGACTATCTTAAATTGGCAGAGCAGCAGAGGGTGGATCAGAGTGACTTTAGGTTAGTATGAACTCATACTTTTGAAATAAATAATGTTAGTCTTAAAAAAGTCTTTTAAGTCTTACAACTTAAAATAATTGGTGTGTCTTATTAACTAAAATACCCAAGAACAGACAAATGCTGATTCTAGCTTGTGGACCAGTATAATCTCTGCACATACAATGTCTGGAGAGAGAAGTGCCCTGCAGAGGAGAGTGGTAGCATGGTTAACATGAATGGACAAAATCCTAATTTATGTGAGTGGTTAGACTAATATGCAGAGCTTTAAATTCACAGAAGATTCATTCCTGTGATAAGCTAACACTATGGAAACATAAATGGCTACTTTAAAATGTATATCATAATATTAGAGGAAATAGGGAAGATTTCTTCAAAGTGTTTTGCCAGAGAGGCAAAGGAGATATTGAAATTGTAACGCATTCTTAGTACTAGAAATGCTAAACATAAAATAGCCATGAATACACTTCACCTGTGTAACAGTCAGAATGGTGAGAGTGGGAAAGAAGCTTACCAATAATAATCATAGTGGTGGAAAGCCTAACTGCTTTAAAGTTGTATGTCATCGCCTCATGAAATCATTGCATGATGTAATTGCCTGTGAAAGCAGACTCTCTGAACTTGGCAGTCTCCTCTAGTCCCAAGGCCTTTTTTTCTTTTTTTTAACATTTGATTCCTGCTTTTAAGTGGACACAAATTTTTGGCAAAAGTACCATATGTCACCATATACTCCACCTTATTCTGGCCTAAGCAAAGGCAGAGGGAGCAGAGTACTCTTATATTGCTTCTGCTTGTGCTAGACAGACAGTGAAAATGCCCTGTATTTTATTCATCAGCCGTGTTTTGTCAGTTTCTGTAGGAATGGAAGAACAAGGTTGTTATGATTAAACTTAATTTAACAGTATAGTCACTGCTGGGTAATGATAATTCTCTTCATCGACATTCAAGTGAACAGAATGCATCTTATTAGCTGTGCTTGTTTCAGACTTTATGTGCTGGACTGGCTTTGATGAGAAGATTCAATTCCTGTCTTGGATAGGAATTCTTTTACTGTATCTGGTGGCCAGAAATCAGACTAAGACTGCCCAACCATTTTCATAAAAACTGCCAACTTCAGTTGCATTTGATGTGGTGTCATAGAAGAGATCTATATCCATTACTAATCCTTGTATTTACCTAGCCTCCTCACAAATATCTCTTGAAAAGCAGTTAGAATTGGTTATTATCTTCTAAGGACTAGTGGTATCCCAAAAGTTTATCATACATGCTTTCGCTGCTGTACGTCCACTCACAAAGAGCACAATGCCTGTCTCAAAGGAGACAGAATGTCTTTATCTTCAAGAGTCCTGTAGGCTTATATGCTGGAAGTAGTTTATTTCCTCTGTTTGGACAGAATAATTTCTGGTAGGGTACTGACACTTTATTCCTGAAAGAGCAAAGCCTATAAAGACGCTCAATGAAAGATGTTTGTTTTTTTTTTTATTTTGAAAACCGAGCAATTAGCTGTGTAGAATTCAGATTAACAAAACAGAACAAAACAAAAAATGTTTTTAGTGTAAGAGGAAGACGTTTTCACTGAATCAAATTAAGACAGTCAAAATACAGGACTGACTGTAAGGAAGAGACTTCTGCTCCTGGTCTTAGTTGTTCCATCTGATCTACAGAACAGCATTTAAATAGTGATTACTGTGGATTCACAGCCTATTGAACAGGATGAGTACTTTACTTGAGAAGGATATAGATTTTTCATTTCAATTTACCAAAATACTTTTTGTATTTTAGGCAGAATAAAATCTAAAAATGAGAAATCTACTTTCCTTGAATTACAAATTAGCTGTTCTAACATAGAGTCCGTTTTATCATATATATTGCCTGGCTTTGATCAGCAGTGGTGAATATATTATTTCTATTTGACATCTCCTTCTTTATTCCTATTGAAAAAGTATTGTTTCTATATGTTATATATCCTGAAGTGCATTCTGCTATTGGTGTATATATTTAAATCTCACCGCTGGTATCAGAAGCTATATTAAATAGACAAAATTGAAAAATTTTTAAATTACATACTCTGTAGATCTCATTAGACTGATTACAGAAAGCTAGTTTAAGGTGAGCTTAAATTCAGTTTAAAGTTTAAATTGAGCTTGCTTAAGCTGAGTTTACCCTTTATTTGCATTTGGTTTATCCTGGCATTTGATGGTTTTGC
The DNA here is from genome assembly GCA_028565335.1 of Limnodromus scolopaceus. Lineage (NCBI taxonomy): Eukaryota > Metazoa > Chordata > Aves > Charadriiformes > Scolopacidae > Limnodromus > Limnodromus scolopaceus. Next base: position 39,388,231 of record JAOXNO010000024.1, read on the forward strand.
CGGCAGAAACATTCACAGAAAGTGAGTGTTAATGCTACATGGAGGACTGTTTGCCGAATGTTTCAATTTGAAAAAGCTGATGTTTTAGCTGCTTCAAACATTCATTCAGTTGAGAAACAGGGAACTACTGACATATAATATTTATGCAGTATATTGCAAGTTTTTAATATTTCTGACCAATCACCTATGGAAAGAGTATTCAAAACAGAGTAAACATGAAAAAAATGTGATCAGTTCTGCAGAAACTGGAACTAAGAGAAAAAATCAGTATCTTGCAAATTCGTCTTTCAACTTGCAAATTAAAAGAAGTGGATCTCCTCTCCACAAACCATTTTATTTTGTAAACCTCTGTCAATCACCATGATTAACAAAAGGATTAATTGGAATTTTGTCACAACAAAGACTGAGTGTGAACTGATCAGTGAGGTGCTGCAGTACAGCAGAGCTCCTTGCTATTCTCCTCTTGTTTCAGTCTTCTGTTGTGCTACTCTCTTCAACATTGCAGAGCAAAAATTCTTTGGCAGTTTGACTAAGAATGAGAAAGAAACTACTTTGCATAATCACTAGTTTCATTTAAACTACAATTTACCCCAGAGGTGACCTCTTCTAGAAAGCTGATTTTCTTTTATTTTCTCAATGTATACTCAAAGCTTCATAGTAAAGAATCTGCAGCATTGATGATGAGAAGGTGCTATGTAAGTACAGATGATGATGATGACTATTTAAAAAGAATGTGCTTTCTCTTATATTATAGAAAGCTCTAGCTTTCTATAATATAGCCTTTTGATCAGTTTATCCAGTTTACCTTACCTGTTTTTATGACGAAAATAGTAATTCTTTACTAGTTCATTCAAACTGGGATGACATTTATAACTTTATTCTGTTCTTCTTTGGTGTATTGCAAAGAGCTGAAATCATGAAATGATTTCTGCCTGTCAAATACTCTTCTTCTATTCTTTATTCACAAAACTCCCAGTAATGCCAGTGAGATTTACAGTGATTGTGGGAAGGAATAATTGTGTCTAGTTAATATTTCAGTATTTAGCAGAGTATGGCTTAGAGGTCCTCATTTGCCTTCAGCCATGATAACTGAAGGAGGTGAGACTTGTATGCGCACATTTGTGGGTGAATTTGGTAAAAATTAAATAGATCCTTACTGAAATGCTTTTCAGAAACATAAATCTCGTTGCATAAAAGTTGCTACCCTGTCACTGGAGTGTCTGAATGTGTCAATAAGCCATCTGTGCTCCTTTCTCAGTGTGAATGGCTCAGCGAGCCCCATTTTGCCTTCTGAATAAAACAGACTGGTCTCCCACTGTTGCCACAAAATGATCCGTTTTATTTTTCCACTCTTCTCTGCTGACTGAGTCCACAAACTCCTAACAGTATCCCAAACCTCTCCTGCAGGTAGCACTCATTCGTTATCCCATGCAGTCGATTTTTGTGTTTCCTGTTGAGCCCTGGAGCTAAGCGTAAACTAGCTTGTTTCTCCCCACCAAGTAAAAAGCATCAACGCCAGATAAGTCACCCATTAGACATCTATTCCATGCCCCCTTTCATTTAGCTTCCAGATACCTTAAGAAGATAGATAACACTCATTTGAAACAGGCTGGTGGGTGGAAAGGATTACATAGTTGCTGCTGCCTTTTAATCTTTTGAAGTATTATAGTAGTGAATTAGTTGATATCAATCATACAGAGCTATGTAAAATATATGGTGTTTTCTATTTTATGCTTGCAAGTAGATAAAACAGAGTTTGTTATGTTAACCAGTATATAGTCTTATATGCAGTACCTTGTGGAAGTAGCTGTTAGCAGCTTGGAGTTTCAATTACCTATAACATAATAGATTGAAAACATCTATTCCTGAAGCTACTGATTTTGTCTGAATTACACGATTTATTTTTTAAAAGTTACACAGATTTCTACAGCTGCATTGATTACATATTTCATTTGCATGACAAGGTGAGGTACTTCTTTGTAAAATAACATTTTATAATATGCAAGCAGCAAAAGGAAACATGTCTTTCTTTGTAGGTTTTTATTAGAACCTTAAGGTCTTTGCTACATCTTTAGAGGCAAATAATTATATTGGAAGCTGAACTGTATTAGAATTCCACTAAAAAGCTCATAGTCTCACAATACTATTTTGATGTGACATACATTCACCAAATTCTAGTGTCTGTAGATGTCAGTAATGAATTTTATTTCCCCAGTGAACCAACTGGGAAAAATAGTCTTCACATGTATGCACAACTTATTGCACAGTTACTGTTTCTGTATAAACGTGAAATCAATGCTTGCATGTCAGATTTTTCCTTAGATTGTGCTTCCCAATTGGAGTTATTTGCTTAATGTCCTCAATGGCTTTCCTTACTTACATGGAAATAGAACTGAATACTGAAATATTTAAAGCTAATTCCAAACTTGGACATCTCAGTTGCCTAATAAAGATGCTAATATATAACTGGATATGCCACACCTCAGCTTTTGGGAGTCCTCTCCCTCCTGCATTGCTTAAAGTATTCACTGAGATTTCCTTTAAATTATGCAGTGGTGTGAGACTTGTGGAGCGTTTATGAGGAGAATCAGCTATAAAAGAATTGCTCTAAAATGTGTATTGCAGAATATATTTCTGTGCATCTGTGTGTGCCAGAACTTTCAATTGAGAAAAAATTAATCCATATTTGCACTGGCAACTGAAGAAATTGCTTCCAGGCCAAATTAGTTTGGATTTATCAGGACTCACCGTGGTCATCTCAGACAAATTCAGAGAGGTCCACAAGACCTATTCTTGACCTATCCTCCCCTATTCTTGCATGGTTCATACAATGAAAAAGCCTGAAGAAATGGTAGCCACAGAAACATCAAAAACTGTGTGAGGAGAGCTGTGAGAAGCAACTGCCATCAGAGGTTCTAAAGAGTTCTTCCAGTGAGGAACTCTCATTCAGAGTTCAGTCCTCTAGATGGTATTTCTCAAAGCCTGACATATTGGTGACCTGCATTCCTTAAAGCTTCTTTAGGTAACCTGCAATGTTCAAATTCAGATTTTTATGAAAACAAACAAAAAACAGACTGGGAGAAAACACAAATAATGCAATATTCAGAGTTTAATGATTTTCCTGGTAAGTGAAAACTATTGTAGCAGTTCAAGATAGCCAATAGAGTTTTTTCTAGTTCAGTTTGAATGAGAGTATTACACAGTGAAGTTATAACACTTAAGGAAGAATGAAAGAAGAGGCAGCATCAGAGCAATGGCAAAGGGAGGGAAGAAGTATAATCAAGGAAATTTTAACAGAAATCCTGAGTCTTGGATAGAGTCAGAAAAGATTGGTAGATGACAAGAGGAGGGGACCAGGACCAGGCAGACCTGGATTCGCTGAATCATGGGGCACTGGTGTTTTTTCAGCCTTTTATCTGAGCTGAAACAGATATTGGAAAGCTTGGGGGGGGGGGTGTTGTTTTTTCTTCCTGAATAACTTTTCTGCTACTTCCCACTTCTATTTTTAGGAAAGCCTTTAAGAAAGGAGATAAAGTTAATCAACCCACAGAATGCATATGGAATCATTTTAAGTAGAATCCAAGTAGTAGTATGAATTTGATTAGGTTTTTATTGATTTTTTTTCCTTTGTATATACTTGGTAACCTGCTAATATAATGTAATAAGAATATTAAAAAATAGAGGCAGAGCATATCAACAAACTTGGCAATAAGGAGTGTCATATTATTCAACAAAGTGTGGTCAGTCTTGTATGGCTTTAATACTCCTGAAGATTTCTAAACCAGATAATGTGTTGGGCAGTGTTTCTTTCTACTTCCTCAGTGGTGTTCTCCTATTCCTTTCAAGTCTAACTTAGAGACATTCTAGTAAGTCTTTTCAAAGTGGCTGATCTGAACTTAGTGCCTGCTGTCAGTTACTTGTGGTGCTGCTTCATTTACAATGAATTGTGCAGCTATTAGCTGTCCTCCTCATCACTGCTTAGCCAAACAGCATGGGATTCTGAAAATGAGAAAAAAGGAATATGCAAAAAGAAAAAAACAACAACATCAAATCACTTCTAGACATATGCAGCCTCAGCATTAAGATTTTGAAGGAAATTGAAATCTTCCCTTTGAACGAGTGCATGTGTATGTATGACATGGAGCAACAGTTATAGCTCTGTAGTTAAGCTTGAATTGTGCTCTATTTGCAGATCAAGGTTTCCATCTCTTGGTTATATGTGAAGAGAATGATGTATTGCTGCATAAAACTGCTGCAAACTTCACCTCCTTTTTGACTAAGTGTTGATTTTACAAGGAAGACTGTTTAATAGGTTTACATTTCTTTTTAAAGTAGATTCTTGAAGAAACTTAACATATTTTGCCAGCCTTTTTATCATTCCAATTGATTTCATTAGAAACATTCAGACATCTTGAATTTTCTAAATAATTTAAACTTAGTGCAGAGTCACTGGCTGCCTTGATAAAGCCTGCTTTTTTTCCCCCTAATTGTTGGTCTTTTTTGCTATTTTTCCTAACTGAAAATAAGTTCTGTAAGAAAAACATATAACAATCTTTTCCACAGTTTCATTTTGCTTTCAAGATGTGGTTCTCTGTTTTATTCTTTAGCCATTGCAGTATTTTTACCCTCAGTTGAAGAACTGCTTAAAATATATTACATGTGTATCAATTCAACTAAAGTGCTGAGAAGTACAAAGAATTTCACATCCAATGAGTCTCCCTTTGAGCTGTGGGGTCCTTAGGAGATATAATACAAGAAATTATGTTTGTAGTATGCACTGGTAGATTGACCATTTTGAATTTGATCTACTTGCCAAAAATCTGTATTTATTTGTAATAATTCATGCAGAAGGATCTGGAAGTGCTTATATTGAGATGACATTTACTGTAGTATAGGTATTTACACAGTGGAAATGAACAGAGACCAGCATTACTTACTTTACATAGTAAAGGCAATAGAGCTAGGTGAAATATAACAGCTATTTTGAAGATCCATTAAAGATTTGCAAGAAAGCAAAGGAGTAGCTACTGCGACAGAAATGGCTACAAGGTGGACGTAAGCAGGCAGGCAGTAAATGATCCAATCAAGGCAAGTTTCAAGTTCTTGCAAAAAAAGACCACACATGATTGAAGCTTAACTTGCATTAGGCTAACAGGGCGTAGGGGATATAGTTATAGAGTCATGAGGTACAATTTGATTGTACAGGAAATGTGAGACCGTCTCAGGTCATCCTGGTCTTGACTGTGGAAGCCTAGGGTAAAAATTGCAGGAAAGAGTCCGTGAAGATGTAGATGAAGACAGCAATTAAACCTTTATTTTTTCTGGACTCAACAAATCCAATTTTCTCAACCTCTTTTACAAGTCATGTGTGACCGCCTAATCACCTTAAAAGACCTACTTTAATGCTACTTTTTGTGAGAGAATCGAGGAAATTGTTTCTTTACATTATCAAATATCACTTGGAAGAGTTTTCTGCATTTTTCAGAAGATCTTATATAAACTGGATGCATTGCCAATCAAACAAGAGAGAAAGGTTTCATGATCATAAACTTATGCATAAACTTGTGATTTCTGTAGAAGAAAAGAAATTCAGTTCTTAGTAACTTATCTAGTTATCTTCATAAAATCCATTATGACATATTTCATCTACATCCAAACTGGAACTCATTCTAAACCAAGCCACTTTGATAGCCAGCTAATGGAAAAGATCTTGAATGGAGGATTTCTTTTTGCCATATTTACTTACTGTGACCATCACTATGAAAAAGAGACTTCAAACAATGTCATGATGCAGAAGCTCTCTTCCCCATAGTTTAGATAATAAAAAGTTGAATGGTGGCTGTGTTTTTCTTTGCCAGTGATAGATTTCCAGTGAAATGCAGTTTAGAAGAAACAATGATAAGGCAGTGACTTATCATTACTACAAAAATGTGTAGGTCTCTTGTTATCTCACAAGCATACAGAGAGAATTAAAATATATTTTTGAATGTTAAAATCTTTGTATTTTAAAATTTTAAATAAATCAAAGAATCATAGAATGGTTTGGGTTGGAAGGGACATTTAAAGGTCATCTAGTCCTGCAATGAGCAGGGACATCTTCAACTAGATCAGATTGCTCAGAACCCTGTCCAACCTGACCTTGAATGTTTCCAGGGATGGGACATCTACCACATCCCCGGGCAACCTCTTTCAGTGTTTCACCACCCTCATTGTAAAAAAAACCTTCTTCCTTGTATCTACTCTAAATCTACCCTCTTTTATTTTAAATCTGTCATGGTTCAGGCTGGAGTGGCCATTACCCGTTGTCCTATTGCTACAGGCCCTGCTAAAAAGTCTGTCCACATCTTTCATATAAACACCCTTTAAGTACTGAAAGGCCACAATAAGGCCTCCCTGGGGAGATATATATATATCAATATATAGAGCCTATGGCAACTGTTAGTCTCTGCCCTCACCATTCAGAATCCATGAAACGTACTATTATGAGCTGTGGCTTCTTAACAAGTATGAAGTAGCTTGGAAGTCTTATTTGTGTAAAGATGTTTTGCCATTGCATAACTACAAAATATGCAGGATTGAATTTGTGATAGAATGCCTTACCCTGTTATTTCAGGATTGAGTAATTAATGCAGACATAGACTGGCACATCAATTGGATGTGTCATGATGAAGTGTCCGTGTTCAGTTGTCAGTCTAGTGGATGATGGTGAAACCTGTTTGACGTTACCAATCTCCCTTCCTCTCACCAATAACCATAGAAGACTAGTCAGTGTAGACAGGAGTCTTTTTCCTGGGCTTACTCTTCTGGGTTTTTTTAGTGTCCTTTTTTGCCCTCTCTGTTTTGGATAGGAAGTCAAGGAAGAAAGAAAATCGGCCAAAGTTTACGGAGGCAAAGAAAATCTTGAGGGCGGGGGGAACAAAAGAGGAAGACGGTCTTAGAATCCATTCTTTCAACCTGTGGAAGGGAAACTTTAATTTGGAATTGTGTCTCACTCTGAAGTGTCTAAAGCTCTTCATATGGAATGGCTTTTGAGTAGTAAAAGACTTTAATTCTTGCTGTCTGTTAGCTTATAGGCAAACATAGATATCTTTCTGAATAGATCCTTGACAAAAAGTAATTTTCAAAACACTGCTTTTTTCAGGTAGCTCTTCTTCAAGGGCTGAAGAAATTTTCACTTCAGAGATTTGTGGCCTCACAATAACCTCAAGGCCCAAACCACAACACAGAGGTTTCTTTTTTTTTCTTTCTTTTTTTTTTTTTTGACTTAGAGAAGAATAACAGCAAAGAGATTGTTCTTAGAATCAGTTAGTATTTTCATGTGTTTAATTCACTTCATAAATGTTGATTATTTACTTGTTGTTACAAAAGCTACAGATACTTAATACAGCACTTCTTACTTGACATTTTTCTACAGCTTTTGGGATGGCTATTACTAAAAATGAAAGGCACAAAGATCAAAATAAAATTGTAGATAAGCATAATTCTCACCGACCTCTTTATTTAAATTGTTTTATGTCTGGAGGAGTTTGATACATTTACACTCTCTTCTCATTTCAAGTCATGAAACAGAGATGCACCTTTGGATTAAATTCAATTACAGCAGTCATCTTTTCTCTGAAAAGCCAGATGAGCTTTTCTAAGATGATAATGGCATTATAATGAGAAGTATCAGTATTTGCTAGAGACCACATTAATACCCACATTCTTGATAGCAACTCAGTAAGTCAAATAGTCAAATTGTTACAACTTCTTTGTTAGCTAGAGATCTGATTACCTGAAAGAAAATACATTCTAGAAGAAAAATACAAAAAATCAGAAAGAAAATGTTAGCACTACTATTTATATCTTGATGCCTAACTGAAGGCACTAAAATCCATGTTTGGGAGCTGAAATAGATGATCCAAATATCAGAAGTGTTGTCCTATATGTGAGTAAATATGAATGCAAGTGTTTGCCTCCCATCTTAGTTACACACATTTGAAAATTTCATCCAAGACTTGAAGTCAACTATTCAACAGTTCTGTATCTGACACTGGATATTCTACAGCACTGCCAATTAAATCATAAAGGTCAGCCAAAATACAGCTTGAGAAGTATCTTCACAATCAATCATGATGATTTACTTAATTCAGTTCTGCCTTACACATTTAGGCACTTTGGGAAATTAATAGCTTTGCTGATTAGTGTAATAGAAACTGAAAAACTAGGTGTCTACTTTATCTTTGATATATCTCTGCTAACATTCATTATATTGTTTAATGCCTATAGATATTTAAATATCACATGATAAATAGTCTTTAATCACATGTGCGCTCTGTGGCTTGAGCTGTCTGCAAAGGTTTATTGGGAATAAATTCTGGAAGAAGGTTGGATTTCTATCAGATCATGTAATCATATTAGGGAAATATATATATTTTTAGTAGATACTCATATGAGGTCTTGTTAAAGAAAATTCTGTACAGATGTACTCCTCTAAAAGACAAGATGTTTGCATGCTTCGGAAAATGCGTGTTAACAATATAAGATACCTAGTTTCTCAATTAGATGACTTCAGGGTACTTGCTCTTTCAGTAATGTAAAGCAGAGTAATATCAGGAATGAGTTAGATAAAACAAGAGCTGTGACTGTTACCTCACAACCCTCAGCAAAAAGCTGACAGGCACTTGTATTTAATTATTAGTCAGGTTGCAGTTTTCAGGACTGCCTTCCCTGTTGGTACATTACTCATTTTGTAGCTCCACCTGTGCTCAATTAGGCCTGGCTGCCCTTGAAGATTCCTAGTACCAAAGACTTGCAGGGATAAATCAGCTCTTAAAAACATTGCTTGTCTCTGCTGAGTAATGCTTAGTTAATAGGAACAAAAGCAGCCAGAGAACTGAAGAATTGCAGTAATGGCTACCAGAAAGGCAGTGTTTGCCAACAAATAAAAGCACTGTAACTCAAGTTTAAAGTAATGTCTACCTTCTATTCTTCAAAATAATAATTGATCAAAGTTGGTAATTTGCTGTTAGAAGAGTTTTAAGTAGATGTATTTCCAGATTGAATTTCCCATTCAGTGGAATTTCCCTGTCTGAAGGCACATAAAATTTTCCTTATCCTTTTTGTATATTTTACCCAGAAAAAGATTTCTGTAAAAGTGAGTTTAAGAGAATGTGGGCCCTGTTTCATAAAGGTGGTTGTGTGGGATAAGTTATCATCCACATAAAGACAAGTTGAATGCTGAATACTATTGAAACAGAATGGTTGATTTTTACATTCAAGTTTTTAGATTTTCTGAGATGAAAGAGCCAATGGTTTAGTAGTCCCTCGTTATTAAAAACTTGTATTTTAACTGTAGTCTGAATCTCTCAGTTATTTGCTCGTGGATTATGGCTGTTGTTTTGCCTTTGTCTCTGTCTTGGAGTATTCTAGTTTTTAAAGTTTTAAAGTTTTATTTCCTGTGTAGATTCCTATAGACTCTGTTTATATTACCTCTTACTAACAATTTTATAGAAGTTGAATGGGCTTCTTTGCAGCTGTAGGTCTGAAACAGATTTCCATTCAGTTTTTCACTGGTGCAAATGAAAAATATAAGATACAAAACAACAGAATTCAAGCCCTGTGAAGTGTAAAAATGCCTGGGTATAGTGAGAGACTGATATTTCAACATTTCTCACTGTTAACGTCCTTTGAAATTTTATCTATGTTTTGGATATTGCTGTACTCAAGTGTGCTTTTGAACACCCACACTGTGTGCCTTCATCAGTGACCTGGACAAGGGGACAGAGCGTATCCTCAGCAAGTTCGCTGATGATACCGAACTGGGAGGGGTGGCTGACACCCCGGAGGGCCGTGCTGCCATCCAGTGAGACCTGGACAGGCTGGAGAGCTGGGCAAGGAAGAACCTCATGAGGTTCAACAGGGAAAAGTGTAGGGTCCTGCAC
>JAOXNO010000024.1:39410508-39446857 GCA_028565335.1 Limnodromus scolopaceus
TTGCTTTGTGCCATTGTGAGGACATTCTTTTAGGAGAATTTCTTGCCTCAGAGGTGGACTTTATATGGGAATATTCAATCAGCATAGCTGCAGAGTTTGCTAGGGTGATATTGGACTGTATGAAATGATGTTTGCCTGTTTGTTTTCTTGTTTCTAGAGGACAGATTATCCTCTCACCTCTAGCATTAATTTGCAAGCTTGCTGGCAGCCTCAGCAAAGGTCCAAGTAATACTTCGGTAATACTTAGGTATGGAGTTTAAAATGCCATCTCATTCCTGCAGTGAACCCTCAAGCACGGGACTTATAGCAGAAATGTAGTGGCTGCTGTGTTTTCTCTCTTTCATGGATAAACACAGCTTCAGCTCAAACCTGTTAGTTTTTGAAAGCAGTGATTCCCTGAAAATAACATGATTAAAGTACCACGATGTCAATTGTCAGCTGTTAACTTACTGCTGAGAAGTGAAAAGCGCCTTTTTGAAAAATCAGGCATGGCATTAGCTCAGGAAGTCTCTAAAGTCTTTACAACTAAGAAAGAGAACAAAAGGAAGCAAACACTGAAAGGCATAAAGATAGTTCCCAGACTGCAGGCCAGGTATAATTAAAGATAAATTTAACCCATTTTGTATTTTTCTTTTTGCTATTCATTCATGTTTCCACAAAAAAATAACACGAAAAATTTTCAGATTATGGATGGTCTATGGTATACATATTCACTGCTCCTTTTTTCTTATTTGTAATATCTGACAGGTCTGCTAAGTGTATTGTTTTTACTAGCTGCATAGATATATTTAATCAATAGTTAGTTAGTAATGTTGTTAATAAACAATTATAGCTATTTTTGGTAAACTCATCAGGCTGCAGTGGATATTTTCAATAGAATTTTAAATTTTCAGTGATTGCTGCCTCTGTTTTTTTTTTTAATCCACTAAAACTCATATAGTCTGTGATTTAAATTGCATCACTGGAGTAAGACACACATTGTTATTATTCTTGCTCAGACATCATCTTGAGAATTGTTGAGAATCTTCCCCTCAACATGATAGCTAGTGAGAATGAATTCTTCACTCCCTAAACCAGACATATCATGGGAGACAGGAGATAACATCACATTTTTGTGCCAGAGGAAAAAACACAATGCTACAACCTCTAGCCTGAACAAGTCTTCATTACTACGCATCTGACAGCATTGAATGTATTGACTTACTGTTTTCTTGTTCTATCCTTGGGTCTGTCCTGATGAAGCAATTAAAAAATTATGTGTGGTTATATTGTGGACAAAATGTCTGGGAGATTAGCTACCAACTGCCCTGGGGTGATAAAAGCAGAAACTGCCTTGAACCTGACTTCTGTTTCTCCTAAAAAATATTTCTTGCTTATCACAGTAAACTAAAATGGGATGAAATTGATCTAAATGCAGGGTTGACAAGCATACCTCAGATAGAAAGTAGGCAGTTATCAAACTTTCAGATCTGTTTCGAAGTACTGGTTCGGCTCAGTTTTATTTTTGCTGTGCTCTTTTTCTTTGAACGCAGATACCGAGAGTCATATTTATATCCCCTACTGAATCAAATTAAGCAGAAACAAAGAAAATGTGCTCTATTTCATCAAACCTCTTTATCTGAGCTTTCTCTTCAAAACTTATCACTGTCATGTCCCCTGACAGCATACCTCACACTAGCAGCTTTTTATCAGATCTATCAGATTACTATCTTTTCAAGGAAAGCTGGAATCACTTAAAGGGGCATTACTCATTTAAAAATCAATGTATTTTCTCAATTTGTAAAATTACTCTTCCTTCCAAAAAATGCCTAATATTGTTGAAAAGGAGATAACCAAAAGAAAGAATCTGTCGTTCATATGCAGAACATTTGACTTAGTGTTTGCCAGAGATGGCATGGGGACACACAACAACAAAGGAGTGATACACTCTTTAAAGGAAAGATAGGGAAGTATGCCTTTTTTCAAAAAGTAAGTAGAGGATGCAGGCAAATATTTTCATGGTGAACTGAGAAAAAAGAGAGTATAGGCAGGAGTACAAATGCTGAGGCAAAGAAATAAATGGAGATGCTGGCAGTAGACGGATAGGGATTGAAGAGCTTATTCTAGGAAGAAAGGGTGAAGATTAGAAGAAGAGGAGTAACAAGGATGAGGCCATAAAGTTGGTCCCTCTCCTGCAAATGTGGTGGCAACTGTGGGGATGGGATTTGTCCTTAGGTGAGTATCTCTGACAGCCATGTGGAACTTGGGATCTGGGGTGTTGGCCCTTTGCATAGTCTGATCCCTTCACTCTCCAGAGTACCTGTTGCAGATTTACCTTCACCATAATTAGGAGACTGGGCAGGGAAAAGAAGTACTCAGCCTTATCTCTATCTGCACAAGGACACAGTCAAACTCTAATATCACTTTTACATCAAAGCACTACAATTTTCATGTGTCTCATTTTTAGATCATGGAAGTGTAAGAGAGTAAGGAATCCCTGATGTTGCTGTACTTTCTTGTAACTCTAGTTGGCTGATGTTTCTAGTGTGATTCATCATGATTATGAATTCTAAATTACTACTTTCTGTGAGTATGGCATAATATTCCTTCTGAGTATATTCCAGAACATAGCTAAAATACAAACCAAGAAATCTAAGAAGGCAGAATTTCAAGGAAAAGATACTGAAATCACTTGAATACTTTTTTCCTGGTACCCAGCTTCATTTTACATTACTGTCTCAGTGGTACTGGTTTTCTCAGATGAGTAAACTTGTTCTCAGCTTCGAAGGACAAAAGAGTGATTAGATTAGTTGGGTCTAATGATGAGTTGAGAAGAAAAGGTAGATAAATTGTCAATATGATAAAAGATGAAATTTATTGCTGACAAATCCATAGTAATGCACGTTAGGTGCTATTTGTAGGCATTGTTGAGTTCTAAATGACAGTACACTGAAGTATAGACACAGGAATGAATGTTTCCAAATGAAGAAAAGCCTCTAGTGCCATGCAGCACTTACTGAGGCAAAGATAAATATTAAGAATGAAAAAGAAACAATCCTGAAATTAATTAATTTGCAACAGTGCTTAATAAATTGTGCGTGCTGTCATCTGGAATATTGTATGAAGTTTTCATAAATAGGCAAAATGTAATAGAAGTTTCATTTTTGTACTGAGATATATGAAAAATTGGAGATGTTTAGTCTGGAGAAATTATTTTTCTTCATTTTAATGAAACTGAACAATAATGGAAATTAAACTTATAGTGGAAAACAACATTGATGATAAGAAATGCATGATTGGCTTAAACCATCTAGTCCAACCCCCCTGCTAGAGCAGGTTCACCTAGAGCAGGTTGCACTGGTTCGTTTCCAGGAAGGTTTTGAATATCTCCAGAGAAAGAGACTCCACAACCTCTCTGGACAGCCCATTCCTGGGCTGTGTCACCCTCAAAATAAAGAAGTTTTTCTTGATATAGAAAGGAGCTGTGGCTTGGATTCTTTAAATTCAAGCTACTGTCAGTTAGACATCACAGAATGCTGTTTTCACGGATTCACGGGTTTGACAGAGTTGGAAGGGACCTCTAGAGATCATCTAGTCCAACTTTCCTGCTAAGCAGGATAGCCTAGAGCACATTACTCAGGGCTGCATCAAGGCGGGTTTTGGCACTAGTATTTCATATTATGCTTGGAAATTTCATGAAGGAGCTTGAGAACTAGCTCATTTCCATCTTCATAGATAAAGCTAATGGAGAAACAGGTGTCCCCAACTGGGCACAAATGCAAACTCTGAGACAGTAGCTGGGAATCCTGACATATAGTCCTGAAACAGTCAGGTTTGCTGGTTGTCTAGGACTGGATAGAAAGAGAGGCAGATCGTCAAAGGGGAAAGTAACTAGAACAAGCAAACATAATTTGTTTTACAAAATACAGTGAGTGTCATCTTCTTTTCATCTGTATGTGAGAAAGAGCCAATTTAGTGGCACACAAACTTGGCTACTTTTTTATAATCCCTTTGGTCTATACAGCAGCATCAAGAAGAGAATTTTTTCTTTCTGCTATCCTTCACCCTTACTCAAAGATTACTCTATAACAGTAAAATATCCATAAATTTTCCCCTCTGTGTCTATTTCAGAGCAGTTCTCAGCAAGAATACAATTTATTTGAATGTGTTGTCATTTGCCAAGGAGGAAATGAAGATTAATTATTACACTATTATTAGGTACCTGTCCCACGCTTTGCCCTTTCCCATGTCATGGCCCACCTTTTGTCTTCTTTCATTTTTCAATCTGTTGTGCTTCTTGGCTCTCACTGAGACCTGCCCCTGCCAAGTCTCTTCCACTTTTAATCTTTTCTATCCTTCCCTGTGTACTGTGGCCACTTCGCCTCAGCTGTACATCTACAAAACCAAAGCAGTTTGGTATGCCAAGAAAACAAGGACATAACTGTATTCATTGATACACATGGCATTGTGAAAGCCACAGAGAACTCTTGTTACTCTCTCCTCCCCTACTAGCACAGTCCTTAGGACTGCATTTGATTGCAATTGATATAAAGAGATTCAGTTCACATTTAATATCACTCTACAGACTGTCAAGAGTATCAACTCATAGAATCATAGAATTGCCTAGGTTGGAAAGGACCTTTCAGATCATCTAGTCCAACCATCAACTTAACACTGTCAAAAACCATCACAAAAATATATCTCTAAGCAGTATGTCTACCCACCTTTTAAATACCTCCAGGGTTGGTGACTCACCCACTTCCCTGGGCAGCCCATTCCAATACTTAATGACCCTTTCAGTGTAAAAATTTTTCCTAATGTAAACCTCCCCTGGCACATCTTGAGGCCATTTCCTCTTGTCCTATCATCTATTACTTGAGAGAAGAGACTGACGCAAGCCTCTCTAAAACCTCCTTTCAGGTAATTGTAGAGAGAGCAATAAGGTCTCCCCTCAGCCTCCTTTTCTCCAGGCTAAAAAACCCCAGCTCCCTCATCCACTCCTCATAAGACTTGTGCTCTAGACCTCTCACCAGCTTCGTTGCCCTTCTCTGAACATGCTCCAGCAACTCAATGTTTTTATTGTAGTGAGGGGACCAAAACCGGACGCAGTACCACAATCACTCCTTAGTCATACTCATCACACTATTTCTGATACAGGCCGGGATGCTGTTGGCCTTCTTGACCCTCTGGGCACACTGCTGGCTCATATTCAGCTGGCTGTTGACCAACACACCAAGGTACTTTTCTGCCAGGCAGCTTTGAAGCCACTCTTCCCCGAGCCTGTAGCGCTGCATGGGGTTGTTGTGACCCAAGTGCAGGACCCAGCATTTGGCCTTGTTGAACTTCATACCACTGCCTCAGCCCATTGATCCAGCCTGTCCAGATCCCTCTGTACAGCCTTTCTACCCTCAGGCAGGTCTACACTCCCACCTAACTTGGTGTCATTTGCAAATTTACTGAGGGTGCACTCAATCCTCTCATCCAGATCATTGATAAAGATATTAAGGAGAACCGGCCCCAATACCGAGCCCTGGGGGACACCACTTGTGACTGTCCACCAACTGGATTTAACTCCATTCAACACCACTCTCTGGGCCTGGCCCTCCAGCCAGTGTTTTACCCAGTGAAGAGTACTCATGTCCAAGCTGTGGGCAGCCAGTTTGTCCAGGAGAATGCTGTGGGAAACCATATCAAAGGCCTTACTAAAGTCCAGGTAAACAACATCCAGAGCCTTTCCCTCATCCACCAAGCGTGCCACTTCGTCACAGAAGGAGATCAGGTTTGTCAAGCAGGACCTGCCTTTCATGAACCCATGTTGACTGGGCCTGATCACCTGGTTGTCCTTACTGCCCATCAAAATAGTCTGTTTTGACTATCCCTATTTCTTAGAGGAAGAAAATGGACTTGCTCGCATTCACAGTATGTCAATAACATAGATGACCTCAGAACCAACATGTTTTGGCAATAGCTGAGTATAACCATCAGGTTATATTCTTTTCTATATGCAGACCTAGACTCCAAACAGGGCCTCAGCTGAGACCACACTCCCTCAGACTAAGTGCAGATCCTGTACTACAGAACAAAATAATTCTCTTTCCACATATTCACCACACTTTGCAAACATTAACTAATTAGTTAATCTGAGGTCCCACTTAAAACCAAGATCCTTTTTTTAGAATCTGATTTAAAGCTAATTAATTAAGATGAGTTTCTGGCTTATTAAGCTCATCATAATAAGGACATTATTTTGATTAGTCTAACGCCTCTGTCTCTCTCTCTGTCTCATTTTTTTTTACTCTAAATTCAGTATCACTCGATGAAAGAGTAAAAATTGCTTGTTGACAATTTCACAGGGAATAAGAACAGCAGGGATCAACTTTGTACTCATCAAACCAGTATAGCAATTGGTTTTCCCCATACTCTGTGATATCCAGGGTACTTCTGCTTGCAAGTATTAAAAAAGGCCCACTTCTCCCCTCATTTACATCCAACATTGCATACAGTTCAAGTGGCCTTTCATAACCCTCTGGAATATTCTTTCTAAGTAGCCAATGCAACTTAGAGTCTAGCCTCAAAAGCACAAAATTCCCTCATAAACAATATTTGAAGGGAAATCCACAGAAGCTTTATCAGTGCTCAGTTCTGGTGAAGAGAGAAAACAGAGAGGAAGGACCTGCTTACCTATGTATAAGGAGCTCTATATTCTCAGAAAACTTAAACCCTGGCTGCTGCTGCAAACTAAGCCCACTAAATGCTAATCTTCTTTTTTTTTTCTCCCCTCACTTAAATTCACTCCGCACCAGGTTGTTGCATTCCTGTACTACTGATACAGTAAGGTACTCAGTCTGTAACCTGCCTTAGAATAAAGGATTGAAAAAGCAAGTAATGATCTACAAAAGCATGAGTGAGCAATATAGAGTGCTTAATGCAGACTTTCAGTGTAATCTTATAGACTACTCAGGTCAGAAAAATTCTTTTTTGTAGTACATTTCCACTAGTCTGCATGGGCTGCATACATACACTTTCAAATGACAACTTTTCAGTAAACTTTGACAAACTATCCAGTCTTAATAAAATAATGAAGTTGCTCCTTTTTTTTTTATTGCCCTTATGTGGCAATGGGATATATTTTCCAAGTCATATGCAGCTTCACACTCCCCTGCTGCTTGTTGGAGGGTAGTAATTAATGAGTGCCTGTGAGAATTTCTTTTCTCAAGTGTAGTTCTTCACTTTGCGAAGTCCCAGGCTTACCATTATAGTATCTTTAACATTAGTCAAGTATGATTTATAGATCAAGAGTTTGGCTAACTCATTTTTTCCCTTGGCCTAACACCCTTTTTTTTTTTCTTTTTTTCCTTGCCAGATGGGAGAGAGCATGAGGTAGGGTTCTCTTCCCTTTGCTACTAGGGACTAGGAACTAGGCTGTTCCCCTCTTTTTTCACCTTTCTTAATATTTCTTTATTTCTTTACATTTTCTGTTCATCACCCTTTGAATGTGCAATAAACTTTATCTGTCACATATCCAGCAGAATATTCAATGTACACATAACTTATTAGATTCATTCTTCCACCTACCTGGAAGCTTCAAATAGACTTCATGCCACACATATCAATACAGCCCTTAGAGGAGCTCTGTTACTAGTGGCAAAGCATTCACAAAACAATTGTTACATCTTTGACCTCAAGGAAGACTTCAGAAATATCATTAAAAGGCAAGCTTAAGAACTGAAGTTCATAAATTTTAGACACAAAAAAAAAGATATTTTGGTCAAGGCTTTAGAAGTTACCTTCTGCCAAACATCACTCATACATCATTGCTCATTAGGTGATAATTAGTTCTTTTTGTGTATTCTCACAGGAGCTATTGAACTTCTCTCTCCCTTCTTTGCTAACATAACACACTATCTTATGACTAGTAACTCATACCTCTTTTTTTTCAGACTGATGAACATAATTAAATTAAACTCAGAGCAATTTTTCACAAGCTATTTGAAGTTTTTTGTTTCTGTTTTTTGACCTGAAAAAAATAATCTGTGCAAAAATGCTTGTCAGCTTTTTTCCATCTGTATCAGATGGTCTAAGAAAATACGCTTCTTGAACTCCATTCAAACTGTGACTGTCATGTGTTCTTTCCTCATGGAGAGAACTTACTGATTTTGGTAAAAATGAGGTGACTTTTTTGCCCTAATCTAGTTATGACCATATAAACCAGAACTATTCAACTGGAGGCCAGCAAGGCATTTCCGTATGCTCTCTCTTCTTCCTGTAGTACTTGTATATAACCCCTAAAGATTTATTTGCCATCTAGCCAATGAATTAACTATTAGAATACAATCTGCCATCCAGTTTGTAATAAATTGGGCAGTCCTGCAATATTCTGTGGTTCTTTGAGTGTTACCATGACCTAACAACAACAGGAGAGAGCAATCTTGTGGGCACCGGGATGAAGTAGCAGCAGGGTGATCCAGCCATTATTATTTTAGCTGCAGAAAGAAGCTTAAGTGGAAATTGGGCAGCTAGAAAACTCGGCATCCTCCTTCTTTCACCCACATGCTATGCATGCATGTTTGTGTATGAATGTAGCACAGCCTGCATTAAGAGTATTGAATAAAAGAAAGAAGTATCTGTCTTGAGTATTAGTTGTAGCTTTGAGGTGCCACAACTGTGATGATGGAGAAGATACCATCATGGTGGATTAGATTATGTCTATAAAGCACTATGAGTGGTATGTGCTTAGTTCATTCCCTGTGGGAGGGAGGAAAAGATCTATACAGTGAAATAAAAAGGGACTGGAAAAGATCCCTGTCCCTAAATCCGAATTGCATGGATGGGCCTATGCCTACATTACTTCAGGCTGGTTCCTCCTAGAGCACAACTATTTAGCACTTGACCTACATGGTATTTCTGTGGCCCTAAAACACGATTACTTTTATGTTCAAAGTGTTTGAAATATTGTGAGGGATGTTCTACATTCCACAAAAAATGTTGTTTTTATCACCTGGTACAGATGTTTATGACAGGCCCTGAGGTGCTCTGGTTGCTGAGGATGGAGTGGTGGAGAATTGTGTAGGGTGGGGAGAGCCAAGACTGATAGTCTTACGCTCGCTCTTTTTCAGTGTGATCTCTGATAGGAATTATCCTCAAATGAAGTGGGGATGCTTTGGAGAAAACAGGTCTAAGCAGTCCAGGCAAAGCCTGGGGGAGAAAGAACAGCTAAGCGTTATGCCCAGTCAGGGGTCAAGCACTCAGGTTTGACCCTTTTCATTTTACCATTGCAGACATCCTTGAGGTTTCTTTGCTAAGCAATTTTACAGACTAACTCTTTGGAAGACAAAAGGTCAGGAACACTGTTGGAGAAATCTATTATAGTAAGGCTTTGCAAAAGAGGACAGTCAAAGGGCTGTATTGGAAGAAAGAATGTTTGGAGCACAGGAAGGAGAGCCCTATTCCCTTTGAAAGAGTGTAAATAGAAGGCAAGATGCAGAGAGGTGGAGAGAGAGACAAAGGTAAATAGAGGACAAGGCCAAATAGATTGTGTAAGAGAGAAGTATGTGCTAATAAGAGCACAGGAGGAGGAAAGACAGAGAAAATTAATCAAGCTGGGAGAAAAGTGAAAGCTAGCTATAAACGGTCACAGCAAGGCATGCTCTTGGGATTGAATGAGGTTTTAAAGGAGGCAGGTGAGTTGCTCTGCAAAGACAGTTGTAGACAGCTGAAGGAAAATGAGAATTTAGTCCACAGGAGCATGCGGATAGACGGAAAGTGGCATGTTTAGGAGCAGTAAAATAGGAGGAGGTCTTATGTTATTTTTTAATAATAATTTAAAAGGGTATCTTGGGCTTGAAGTGGGCTAATTGCAAGTGTTGCTAGGTAGCTGTCATTAGCTATTGGCCTCATTTGGTTTCAGTACTAACCGGATGTCTGATGTACCTGGTATATACTCTGATGGCTTACTTCCTCTCTTACTTTACTTTGTCAATTGAATTCAAGCCATACTTGGTTTCTGAGACTAGGTACAGCTTTACATTGATGCTGGCAGTATCCCAATACAAGGGCCTACTTTCAATATGATAGGAAGTGTCATAAAGTTGGCCAAAGTTGAGGCCACTGCAAGAGCAAGGCAGACACCTTATCATCAAATATTCATGTAGTAAATGAGCTCAAGTTAGAGTTCTCTGATTCAACCCAGAGGACTCCACCAGTTGGATAGCTCTGCTGCTCCTCAGAATCGGCCTATTGTCACTTCAGTTGACCCTGCAGCATTTGCCAACATCCTTGAAGTTAGTTCTGGCTCTTCAAGCAAATTAAAAGAATATAAAATTTCTACTAAAAGAGACTTCCTTTTTAATGCAAAGGACATAACTTAAACATTGCCTTTTAAAGTACCAAAGCAAAATTTATTGAGCTGCTGAGCAATATCTAGCGAGAACATTGAGACAACTTTCCAGCACTGTCATGAAACCTCTTTTATGAAACTGTAATGTAATTTTGCAATATTAATTTATTTTTGCTTTGAGGAGGAAGTATGTCTGTGACTGTTCTCCACCTAGAAACTTCAAAGCCTGCTTTTATGTGAAGCAGCAGATAGACAGGAAAAGCTATTCTTTCTGAGTACATATTTTATTTGTTTATTCCTGTTTCTCATCTCCATTAATCTAAGGTCAGAGTTCTTGCTGACCAAATAGGTTTTTGCTTTTTAATCATGAAAAAGTATAGTAACTGCTGCAATTAATGTTAAAATAAAATTTAACATAATTTTATAAGTCAGTTACAAAATTTTTTTAAACACCTGTCATTTCAATAGCATCAGTGATTTTTCAGATTTTTTCCTGAACTGTTCATCTTGCTTTGGCAAACCAAAAAGACTCTTTTTGTCAGTCTATGAAATATGATGGTCATTTATATAAGATTGATACTATGTTACAAGACTTTTGACAGAGCTGCATTGAAATGGCACAAACCCATAACAGTTTGCCATAATTTTTATTAGCCTTCATTATCTTGTAAGAGTTTTCTAATATCAAAAGGCCCATTCTAGATGAATGACATTAGCAGCTTGCTAATGCTTGTCTGAGGCAAGTAATTCTTTCATAAACACTATCCAGCCTTTTTGTCTGAGCAAAAGTGTAATGTTTGTCATATGCAAGGGTCAGATTGCTTTTTCTAATCCCTGAACTGCTGATGGCTATCAGTAGTACATTCAGGCTGCTAGTAATAATACTACTGAACTGATACTTGTTTAATACCCAAGACACTTCTCACAAAGAGATCAAAATCAACTTAATCAAAGTATCTTTCCCAGGTATTAGAGACAGCAGTAAAATCCATGATATGATCACTGAATCTTTCATATGTTTATGAAAACTGATTATCTCCAAGTTAAAACTTCACAGTTTGTTGGTGTTGGCTTTCAAACTATTTGTTCTTTTTTTCCCCTTTATCTCCCTTCATACTCGGCTCTGAGAACTAAATTTAGATTAGACATTAACTTTTCGTAGGTGATAAGTTTTTCCTAGTTCGGCCAGACTTCTTTTGTTTCTTGTTTTCTTTTTCTCACATATATGTAACTAAATACTGTAGATCCACTGGCAATAGCTTTCTCAGTGTTCCAGCAGGCAGTTTTGAATTCAACAAAACCACCATTTTGCCTTACAAAGCAACATATTATTAGTATACTTTGAGTCCAAAAGGTTAATTAAACGCGGAGTTGCCATATGGTACCCTGTGAATGACTGCATGTGTTGTATGCACAATTGGAGCATGATTAGACTAATAGCTGCTTGTATTCATTAACTGTAGTAGCCGAAATGTAATAAAAACAGAAATAGTTTACTTCTGGTTATAAGAAGTGCACAGCTGAATGATAACAAACTCAAATGGTCACAGATTTGTTTTGTCCTTCATGTTAACAATTTGGGCAGGTTAAGATGACTTAAGATGGCTATCAACCAATGTTTATTTGTTTCCGAAACCTGGGATATGCTTGAATTCTTAAATAGAACAACTTTCCAAATCTTGGCCAGTATGATCAAAATACTGCTTTCAACAGATAACATAGACTGAGGTATTCTAAGAGGCATACGCTTGCTTACGGTTCCCTAGAATGAAGAATTTAGATTACATACTACTCCTAATATTGATATATGTACCATCTGAATTAATTAAAGATTGTGCATAGCAAAAATGCACCTGTTTCTGATTAAATGCTGTTGTTTCTTCTAGTTCCATTCTTCTCTTACTGTAAAGCAGGCATCTCTCCTGCCTGTTGAGGTAACAGTTGCATGCATAGTCTCATCTGACACTCTCTTTAGTTCTACTAGAAGGTTTTTTCATCAGCTATATTTATCACAACACAGATGCTTTGATATTGTATTATCTGAAATGGTATAAAAATTCTGTTCTCCTTGTAGTTCACTAATGATGTAAAATTTCTAGAATTTCAGTAATGTGGATGAATTATTAAGCAACTGCAAGACCCCTGAGCTTGCTACTGATTTCACATATATTTATAAGCAGATATTACAAATACAGTGATCTGTTGTGTATGTCCATGTCTTTACGGAGTTTAATTTAAAAATACCCCAAAACTATACATACTATTCATTTTAGCATATATCTAATGACACTGATTCCAACAATGCTATCTCTCTTCCCAGAAAATATATCATAATTTTATACATTCATTGTGATCCTCATCATTCTGTAGTGAAATAAATCCGTCTCTGGTATTGCCCATCTCCTCTAGAAGCATGGGAAGGCCTACTGGAGTGTCAGAGAGCTGGCTCAAGTGTGACTTACACATTAAGATGGGTCTGTCTTTGGCAACATGTGGAGGAGAGTTAGAGAAGTGAAAGAGGTGGGAATTTCAGTTACTTTCATTTACAAAGACTGCTTTAAAAACCTGAGAAATGCTGATGTGAAATAAATAGATTGTCACAGTTTCAAGTTATGCCAAGAATTTTCAAATGAAAGTAATTCTGGGATATACATTTATATTAACAATAAAAGCCTTGAAACAAAGAAATAATGTATTCAATCTTCTTATATCATCCAATAAATATAAGATTTTTTTTATAAGTGCTCACAATTCAGTCTTTATATACTTATATGTATAACTGTGGAAAAACAGCTTAGTAATTATGGATAGGATATAATAAAATTTGAGGAGCAAAACTGTTCTAGTAAGGGTTGTGAAAGTAGGGAAAATCAAAGACTCAGACTATTTGCTCAGATTAATTTTGCTGCCTGGTAGAGTTTGAATCATGCAGACATGTTTTCAGTTAGCTGTGAGCTTGTTTCTGAACAATGATGTTATGCTTTGACAGACATGTTTAAGGACTAGGCAGCACAAGTTACAACCTTGGTGCAAAATATCTGAAATTAATATCAGTTCTTCTGAAAATATGTCCATTAAATAATTATCCTTTGTTTTTGCTGAGTGCAAAGAGTACAAGTCTAGAAAGTTGAAAGTCTCAATAGCATCCCTGTCTCTTCAAGTTGCAATTATTATTAGGAATGAATTATTAGGAATGAATCATTAATTTGCACTGAAATACCACAGCTGTGAGGTTAGTATCTTTTCCACTTTCTTCCTTAACCTTTTCTTGGTCCTTCCCTTTATCTCCCACACACAGAATTATGTTCTGCTCTGAAGAGCGTGAAGAATTTCCTTAAGTGTTTTTTTTTTTTTCTTCTCCATATTTTCTAAGTTCAATGGAAAACTCACAGGGTAAAGATTGTTAGAACATTCACATGTCTTGGCATTTGTTTCACTTCTGTTTTCTGTATTTCAATAGCCCTATAGTCTACAAATTAATTTCTACGTAATATATCTTGGATGTGAACCCTGAAGCATAATTTCTGAGCGAAAAAGTAAATATTTGCTAAAGTGCTCCACGCATTACTTATTTTGACTATTGAAAATAAGTAATTTTGTGCTTGATGTTGTCCAGCTTTATCTTTCTGCCTTTGGATATTCTTATGCTTTCATCTACTAGTCTGATGATGTTGTTTTCAAAAATATTTCTCAGAAAAATACTTATGCACTGTGTAATCATGTCATCTTTTTATTAACCTGAAAAAGATCAAATCCATAGTCCCTCAGTATCTCTTAATTTTTATGTAGTAGGGTTTTTTGACCTGTGGATGAGAGAAGTGGGATTTTGGAACAATTTACCAATTACAATTGTGATTACAAACCCAACAGGCTGTATGACAGAACTTATGGAGTTTCTAAGAGGCAACCATGACATTTCATCCCAAAGACTGAGACACTGGTTCCCTTCTGTTTACATCCTCCAGAGTTCTTCATGTGGGACATAAGAGGTAGAAACACTGGAGAGGGAAATTAGTGATGAGTGGTGGCCTTCAGGGTTCTGTATTGGGACCAATACTGTTCAATATCTTCATCAGTGACATAGATAGTGGAATCAAGTGTGCCCTCAGCAAATTTGCAGATGACACCGAGCTGAGCTGAGGGTGTCACACCTGAGGGATGGGATGCCATCCAGAGGGACATGGACAGGCTCAAGAATTGGGTCCTTGTGAACAACAAGGCCATGTGCAAGGTCCTGCACTTAGGTTGGGGGCAACCCCTGGTATCAATACAGACTGGGGGTGAAGGGATTGAGAGTAACCCTGCCAAGAAGGACTTTGGGGGACTGGTGGATGGAAAGCTGGACATGTGTGCTCGCAGCCCAGAAAGCTTAGTGTATCCTGAGCTCCATCAAAAGAAGTGTGGCCAGCAGGTCAAGGGAGGTGACTCTGCCCCTCTACTCTGTTCTGGTGAGACCCCGCCAGGAGTACTGCGTCCAGCTCTGAAGCCCTCAGTACAGGAAAGACATGGACCTGTTGGAATGGATCCAGAGGAGGGCCACAAAAATTATCAGAGGGCTGGAGCACCTCTTTTATGGGGACAGGCTGAGAGCTGGGGTTATTCAGACTGGAGAAGAGAAGGCTTTGGGGAACATTATTGCAGCCTTTTAGTAAAGGGGGCTTATAAGAAAGATGTGGACAGACATTTTAGTAGGGCCTGTAGCGGTAGGACAACAGGTAATGGTTTTAAACTAAAAGAGGGTAGATTCAGCCTAGATATAAGGAAGAAAATTTTTACCACAAGTGTGGTGAAATGCTGGAACAGGTTGCCCAGAGAGATGGCAGATGCCCCATTCCTGGAAACATTCAAGGTCAGGGTCAATGGGGCTCTGAGCAATCTGATTTGGTTGAAGATGTCCCATCTCATTACAGGGGAGTCAGATTAGGTGACCTTTAAATGTCCCTTCAAACCCAAATCATTCTATGATGCTATGAAACTGCTTTCTAACCTCATCTGCACCTATGTAATCTCTGTGTTCTTATGTTTCCCTCTTATGTGTTTTCCTTTTTTCACAAACTATTGGTACATGTAGTAATGTCTTTGACTGCTGAGTAAAACTCTAGAAGCACAAGTTTATTTGATCATCTGCCAATCACAGGAGGTTTTTCCAGTTACTTTTTCCAAGGATAGAAATATCTCTCCAGTAAGCATTTCCCTTCACTTTTGTCTGGGGTACAAAATTTATATGTAGAGGTGAGTAAGGGCTGTGCCCTGTTAACCAGAGGAGTGTCACTGTACTAGCCTTTCTTCATCTTCTTGTCATTGGAAAACAGGTCAATAGTAAAAATGTGATGTAGTCTGGAACTAAGATTTGATTCCTGTAGGGAGAAGTTGAAATCAAATCAATTGATTTGATTCTTATACAACCTACAGGAATTGTGCCTGATGATCTTTGTATCTAACTTAGCACTATATTTCAAAAGTTATCCCTGGGTTTCAATCTACTTAGCATATGCAGTGTTAATATTGTATTGATTTATTTTATTAACTTTGCTTTTAGTCCAAGTGCAAGTCTTCAACAAGTCTTGCTTATACCTCTATCTGCTAAACTTACAATCTTATCAACAAACAAAATGTCTGTTTAGTTCAACTGAAGTTATTTCTTCTGACCCACATAATAAGAATGTCTTTGATGTAGTAATCACCCAGGAAACTTTTTATTCTTACACTGTTTATAGGTAATGGGAAATCTAAATTAATGAATGAATGTCTTACATTTTTGGTGAGACCAGGAAATCAAGCTGCCACTTCTTTTTCCTTGTGTCCTCTAAAGTTCAAACTAAAGCTCTATCTTTAGTTGTAATCTGAAATAGTTAATGGGGCACTGAATAACCAGTTAAAACACATTTTCTATGAAAAATGGTAAATATACAGCACAGAGAGTTTACACTATTACATAGCTCATGGCTTCTCAGTAGATTTGTTTAGGAGATTTTTATTTTCATAAAAAAATGGAAAATAAAAGAGAAAAAATCTGTTTTCAGGACTGTGCACAAGTTCTTCAGATTTTACATGCCCGGAAACAATGAATTTTTCATTGTTCTCCATACATTCACACAGAAGGATCTTTGCTGAGTAAAATTATTATGGGTGATACAAAATAAACATTAAAGCAACCAAGATCACATATACATGAACTCTGGAGACCATCATCTGTCAGTATTGTGACATTTTAATGAATTGCTTAAGATAATTGGTGCAATTAAAACATTTCAGCCTGATCTTTTCTCTAAAGGTAATCTTCAGTTTAAAACAAACTAAAGTAATTGGGTCATGTTTGATGAAGGACAGGTGTTGGCTTATGCCAGTACTTTGAGGTTAAGCAGAGACTGAGGTTTCCTCAAAAGAGGAACATAAATCTCAGTAACTTTTTAAAACAGAGTGTTTCTAGGTATACTAGAAACTTTTCTACACATGCTATGAAGGAATCACAATTTAGATTACATCATGTTTCTATGTTTTGGCAGTTGAGTGCAGATGATAGAGTGCCCCTTGTCACGCTTCTGTGAATTATGCTCAAATCTTTACATAATCAGATCTTTTATTGCAATCAATTAGACTCACGGATTGGTCTAATTTTTGAATTTTTTGAGGATGCAAATACAGCCTGATTTACTGCAGCATGTAAAGATGCTGATATGAATGAAGGAGATGGAGTTTATTTTAACTCAATCTCTGTGGTTTTAGGCTTTTTAAAAATGTGCTTCTTATGTTTTAATTGACAGTATTGAACAAGAAAAAAATATCTTGTTAATTGAAATCTTCAGTAAATTCCCATTGATGCCAGCAAATATGCTGTAGTCCAGTAGATTAACTTACTTATTATATTTTAAAAGCAAATCATTAATATTCTGGTAAAGTTATCCTTTCCTTCACAATTTCTATTAGTTATTTCCCATCATGCAATTACGGATTAATTACTTCATAACACTTTTTAATAGATCAGTGCTTTGCAATGGTTTTAATTTAGCAAGGAGGAGGTACAGTCCATTACACATAATTAACATTGCAGCTACTAATACATTCATGGTCAGTGTCAGGGAGGTCATTAGATTCCAGGAATATTCTCCGGTCATTACTCAGCACTGAGTTCTCCTGGGCATGTATGAACTGCAACTGCATTTTTAAATCCCTTGGTGCATTTCTTAAGGATTCTGCAAGCAGCATTGGATTAGATTTTGGAAAAAAAAATGTTCTACAAATACTATATACAGAATATTTGGCAAATTTTACTCTAAATTTTGTATTTCCTCAATGTAAAACCAACAAGCATGACATGCCCTGAAATTTCCAAATAATAAGACTTGCAAACACTAAAGCAGAGCTATAAGCTCTGAATAACTTCTAGCACATTTGCTATCCAAATCACCTTTGCTTCTACAAAACAACTGGCCAAATTTAGCCAGAGTATAGTCTAAAATTCACCAACTTCAGAAGAATTCAGACATTTTAGACTAGAGCTGAATGTCATGCAAAGTGATATTTTCCCTACTTCTCCTAAGATGTTATTTTTTAAAATGCATGCATGGCTGGAGTTTGAGAAGGTTGTGCTGAAGCTGTGCAAGCCCTAAAGGAATTTAAGCAGGATGAAATGGCAGGTTGGCAAGGTTCACAGTATGAGCCACATCCTGACCTCGGAAGTAAGCAGAGCAGACTTATTTATGACATCTGAAGTTATGAAATTTTGAAAATATATGTAAACATATTTTTCACCATCAAAAATCAAAGTTAAAACCTTAAAATAGAAAGAACATAGCTTTCTCTTCAAACACATTTTGGTTTATATTTTGGTTTAGTGTGTCTGTATTTAGAAATTTTCCTGTCTTCATGAACTGTAGTTTAGCAAATTGTGCCAATATTTTGGTATTAAAATAAACTAACACATCAAAGACCATTTAAAATAAAACAGTCTCATTCTTACAGCCACCAAAACCCAGTCATTTCCATCTTTCTGTGCTCACTGATATTGCAAAGCTCAGGGAAATGTAGGAGTTTAAAAAAAACAAACCAAACCCAACCTCTTAAAATATCAGCTACCACACTGCAATGTGTAATTTTCATCATGAATGTTTTATACAGGAGATGTTCAGCAGTGTGTCTGGTTCATTAGCCCTGGGTTGTGCAATACCCAAGTACAAAGTTGGCTTCATTTTCATAGGTGCTTACGGCTCATAATGAAGTCTGTGTAATCTTGCATTTGCTGAACTGTTCTGTAAATCAGGCCAACAGCTTTCATAGGGATAGTAATTAAAAGGAAACTGGTGATACAATGTTTAATTTGTGGGATAAATAAGCTTGAGTAGGGGTATATGCCTGTTACTGAATGGTTCTAACAACTATTGACAAATCTGGTCAAAGAAAATAATATTCCATAGCAAAAATGAAGAAAAAAAATCATACATACATGTGTGAGTATATATATACACACATGTATCCTGTAGTCCCAGTGTAGACTTTGCCTGTTAATCCTCCATCTCAGCACACTATCTTCTATATACTTAACCATTTTCCTTCAAGGTCAGTGCTTCCAGTCCATAGCCCATAGACACTGATACTTCCCTTTAATCCTACTGTACATCCTTGCCCTCCTTCCCCAAACTGAGACCTGCACCTCAGTTCCTTCAACTACTTAAGGTACATCGTATCTCAACAGTCCTGTGGCATGTACATCGCCTTTAACCCTCTTCCTACATCTTCAACTAGTAAGGCAGTTTCTGAGCTGCTTGTATTATTGCAGAAGCAACCCTTCTAGCTCCTTAAAGGAAGTGGTCCAGAGCAACAGCTGTAGTTATCACTGCAGTCATATACAGTTTTAAAACTTCTGGTCCTTACAATGACTCTGATTCTCACATCATCCTGACAGAATATTTCTTGTGCAGTGAAAGGATCAGTGTGATTTATCCACATCAATGAGATGTGTGTTATTACTAGGTGGAAGCTTTGTATATAGAGTAGTTACAGTTTTGCAACCCTTCCTGGTTCTCTGTGGAAGTGGTTTGCTGCTGCTTCTTGCGGAAAGAGGGAGAGTTTCAGCCACTGTTCCGTGGGGATTTCACTGCCAATGCCAGTAGAAATTACATCCCTAAAAGGTACTGTGGTACACACATGTGGATTGCGCTCCCCCAGCTTGGACATCTCTGGTATGGTGGCAGTTAATCAGCAGTAGCAGAATTCACGTTTTCATTTTCCCCTTTCACAGACACAAAAGGCAAGTGTGTGTTGCTTCCAAATATGCTGCCGCTGCTGAGGAAAACATGCTTCCTTCCTGCGTTTGTTTGGAATTAGCATTATTTTACAGAATCACAGAATCACATGGGGTTGGAAGGGACCTTTGGAGATCATCTAGTCCAGCACCCCTGCCAAAGCAGGTCCACCTAGAGCAGGTTGCACAGGAACTTGTCCAGGTGGGTTTGTATGTATCTTGTATGTACTAACATTTTCCTGTTGCATCCAAAAATTTGTCCAGTATCCTAGAGCCAACCGTTGAGAAGGAGCTAATGGTCCTGCTGAGGGCTATGATCATAGGGACCTCCCAAGAGGTAGTGGTTCTGCCCACATGACATTGCAAGTGAACTACATAGCCATCGGTCCTTCATGCATCTCAGGAATCTGGAGCATACATAAAAAGTTGCTACATGACTGGCCATTCAGGCTTCAGGCCTCTCTACACCACTGTTCTCTCATGTTCCTTAGGCCTGGCCTAACTGAGCTTATATCTTTGCTTGATCTTTGTTTTCCTACCTGGTTCATCCTTAGTTTTGTTTCTGTCTTCCTGTTAATTTCACTGCTGAACCCTGCTCATTTTCTGCCTGTTGGTCCCAGGATGGCTCTTATAACAGAAGAGTATGCTGTTGGCTTGAGAGCCTTACTTCCAAACTGTCTGGTTGAGCCATTCAAACTCTTGACTTGATAGAATTAAAATGCTTCTGGATAGTGTGGTGAGATTAAGATGACTGGCTGTAACCTTTTAACAAGAGCTATGCACCTATGTTATCAGGTAGGTCATGAATCTTATGCAAGAGTTAAACAGAAACCGCAGGCTCTTTGTTAGTTAAAGACGTTTAGGTACATTATGAATCTGGATGACTATCATCTGTTGTGGTTTAGTCCCAGTCAGCAGCTAGGACCACAGGAAGAGGAAGAAAATGAGGGGAAAGGAAAAAAAACTCATGGGAAAGGGAAAAAAACTCATGGGAAAGGGAAAAAAACTTGAGATAAAGACAGTTTAATACAACAATAACAGAAAAGGAAAAATAACAATAAAAATAATAATAATGGTAAAAGAATATACAAGACATGAATCACTCTCAACACACAGTAAATTGGTGAATTGGCACCGTCCCAAGCAGTGATCACGAGTACCCCCTTCCTGCTGGCTAACCATATTTATATACTCAGAATGACTACTATGGTATGGAATATTCCATTGGCCATTCCATTGTTCTATCTATGCTCCTTATCAGCTTCTGTGGAAAACTGAAAAAAGTCCTTGAAAAATATAAACATCATCTGGCAGCAACTAAAACAATATGCATTATTGACATTCATTTCATAGCAAATCTGAAACACAACAACCACTAAAAAAATTTAAAAACTCTACTCCAGGTGAAACGAGGACACTATCTGATGTGGATATGGAGTGGGAGCGACAGGTCTGGAAGGATTAAATGGGTTGAGTTTTGGGGTGAAATGTATCTGCTAAATTATTTTTGCTGCCTGAAAACTAAAGATAAAATGTGCTTTGAAGACTGGGAGGTAACAAATAAAATAGCACACTTTTCAACACTTGAAAAAAAAGGCTAATTACTGGATAGCCTGGAGCTATGCATGAAGTTGCTGGGTAGATTTAATAATCTAAATTAGGAGGTTAGCGTGGAATTCATCTTACCCGACTTCATGCATTTACAACATATGCTATAGGCATATAGACTTAAGCAAGTTACTTCAGGCTTCTCTTTAAGATCAAAGGGAAAAACAGAAATTGATTCATTAGGCCTATTATAGAAAATCAGTTTAGAAAGAGAAGATTTACTCCCTATTTCTCCCACTGATCTTGAAGAGAAGCCTCAAGTGACCATGTCAGGTCTTCATATCTGCTTTTGGTCAGACAAATCTCACCTTTAGACTCTCTACACAGTTAACCTTCACCGGGCAAAACAAAGGAGAAGCCTACTTTAGGCACTTTGAACTGTCCTTTTGCTCACTACTGGCAACAAAAGAAAACCAAAGAAGACTAGATTTAGCATTTCAGTTAGGTATTTACAAATTACACATAGCAAATTCCTGTGTCCTCATTTTCACGGTGTACACTGGTGACAATCTAAGAAACAGGAATGTATTGCATGGTAATTAAGTTAGTTGAAAATGTAGATGCCATTTACATTAATTATAACTGGAATGGGCTGGATTCAAAAAAATGTAAAGAAACTGTATAAATTGGCAGTATGACAAGCAGAATCCAAGGAACAGGAACTCTGGATAGTTTAAAAATTAACATACCAAAATATAGATTGTATTACAGGTATTAATAACTTTGAAAAGAACAGAGCAGTGGCTTAGTTTTTTTTTAGATATTCTGTTTTATCTTTAAATAGGTAAAATTAACTCCAGTTGCAGAGCGAAGGAACTGCATTGTATTTCCTTTAATGTCCTTGGATGCTCATCATGTTTTTCTTAAAAAGGAAAAAAAAATACTTGGGTGATGTTACCAATAAGAAAATAAATGCAACCTTTTGGATCTATGCAAAAAATATGCCCCTCCCACCCAGGACTCCCAGTGCTGAAAAGTAGTAAAGTAAAAAGCAATTCAGGTAAAGAGAAACAATGAACAGATTATATGATCATATATAGCTTTAGAATTGTCAAAAACCGGAGTAGAATAGGAAAAAAAATGGTGCTTCATTTGATGTGGTTTATATGTGCTATAAGGTTGAATAGAATTTCACGTAGTTATAGATTGGCTTGAAATTAACTGATATACACTGCTGATTAATAGGCATTTATGGAATACAAGATGCCTAGGAAGACAATGGACAAAAATAAGAAAGAACAAAAACATGATTTAAAGCATGAAAAATAGCAATCAGGATGAAATGCATATTTAAAACTCAGATATTCCAAATCTAAAGATTGCTTCAATCAGTTCTAATGCAAGTATCTTCCAAGAGAGCCAAAACTAGAGATCAACTGATTTTTTTCCTGTGTACACTTGCTATTGCAGATGTTCATTCCTGGATGTAATACAAAGCAAGCATAGAACCCCCTGAAAAGATTCTGGAAATGGCATTTGAAAGCCATTTTGATGGCTTCCAGAGCTACTGAACATTCTAGATGAATTAGTATAAGATGCAATGTCCTGCGTAGATCAGCAGTGAGTGCACTATCTTCACTGCAAAGATGAACCAACAAGTGTGCAATGAGTTGACCAATGTTCAATGTTGAATTATATGATGCATCTTGCTGTAGAAATTTGCACTGATTCTAGTTTTCTCACTGCTAAGTTATACTATACAATATCATCAGCGTGCAAAAAAAGAATTTTTAGTGCTCTCTATAAAATTGAGTCCTAATATATTGATATGCAACAGCATATGTACAAAAGCTCATGTGGCAATTTTCAGTCAACCTAAATTAGTGTTTCATTCTGGAAAGGAAATGCTACCACAGGAAGAACAAGAATTTTAAACATTTTGGACTCAGCAGTTATTCTGGGAAGGTCTCCCACTGCACTGTGATAGTTTAGGAAGATGTAAAAGTATTCTGATTTAAAAAAAAAAAAAAGGATTCAATCATTATCAGTCTTGAAAATGAGTGTATGTGTTTGCTTCTAATGGTGTATTCTGCTACATAGCTACTAAGAAATTTTAAAGGTAAGAACACTATGTGATACCAGAAATCTCAAGAGTTTCAGAAAATCCTTGTATTTTGATAAGGGTTAAGGTTGAAGGTTTATCAATGTACTGAATATCACAAACTCTCTATGCAGCTAGGAGCACCTTTCTTACCTTTGAGGTCAGCTAAGGTTGTGCGCAGCCTTTTTAGTAAGAAAGACACAGGGGTTTATTTTTTCCATGTAAGGATTTAAGTAGAATGGTACTCATTAGAATGCAATATTGATACTTGAAGGACTGGTAGATTTTAGTAGAAAATTATTAAGATGAGAGAAGTGGTATATACCCTACCTCTCTTTAAGATTCTAGATGTGAAAAGGAATTTTATAAGGAGTACCATGGAAAAGTGAAATCTAAGCTTATTGCGAATAGAGTAGAAAATTTCTGTAAGCTGCTCTGCTGGATGTACAGAAATAAATGCCCGTGATAAAGACCCCCATTTCTGTGGATTTAGAGGTGCTCTGAGAAGGTCAAAATCATCTTTCTGAACTTGAACTTGTCAAAGAAGATAAAAGCTCTCAAGCCTATAATAAGATTGAAATTTTGATTGATGTCCTTTGGGAATAGCTCGTAGGAATTGTGATTTTATAATGCTATAGAACAATTTTTGTTGCAGTCAGTCATACAGAGGTGATGAAACTGGGGTATGCTCATATTTAGTGCATTCCCTCGATACGTTGAATTGTCATCTTAGTCTACTGGCTGTAGTCTTCTAGATTAAATGAGTTGCATAAATTAGACAGAATATAAGGAAGGACAGGGTTTTCTCCCTGCAAAAAAGGGCCTTTGAACTGAATCAGGCTAAATCTAGGTCACTGCCTGAAAAGAATCTGTCAGCCCTCCACATAGCTTCTAATAGTTATCAGCAATAAGTGTAAAAGCTTGACCTACAAATCCACAACTCAGCTTCCAGCTGTGACCATGGTGAAAGCGCTGAGAGGCTGCAGATACTTTTTGATGGAGTCATTTTGATCACACCTTCCAGATGGAGAATGTCACATAAGTGCTGCCTTTTTCTGAACCTTGATCCAGAGAGTTTTTTGAGGAGCCTTCCAGATCAGAGCGGGTGACTTCTGTGACCTGTGTCATCTGAATAGTTCACCTGTCCCTCAGCATTTTCCAGTGAGAAGATAGCTTGAACTGGTAACATTTGATAAATTCATTTCAAATTACCTCTGTTGTTCTCTACATATTTTCTAAAATAAATGATTCAATAAGCTTAACAGACACTTTCTTTTTCACCTTCTAAAGCATGTTTATTGCAACTATGATTTGTGTAGATTTTTAGCATATACCTATTTTACATTAATTACAATTATGCAATACAATTATCCAATTCATTTTCTTTTAAGGACAAGTTTAAAAAAGAGAAGCAGTTTCTTTGCAGTAAAAGTTGATTTCATCTTTTATTCATTCATAATTATCTTATTCTATGTGTCAGATTTTTCTGCTATATTCATATATAAATAATATTAATAGAATTTCAAGCCAGAAAAATATTTTAGGTGTCTCTTTGACCTCTTAGATAATATTAATATAGAATTCCTGAAACTGATTGCTACATCTAACTTTATAAGCTCCATCTGAATGCATCTTTTATAAGGACATCAATCCTAACTGCGGATGATGAAGAATCTGTCATGTTCCACGATGATCACCCTCGCTTTCTCACTATTTAATATGGTGTCATTTTTCCAATTTGAACTCTGCTAACTTCAGACTTCAGTTGTTGATTCAAATTCTGGTCATCTGTAAAATCTCTTAATCCTCTTCTTGACCTCATGAGCTTGAGTTTTTAGGTGAGAGAGCAGTTGAAGGAAACAAAAGGCCATTGAATCCCAATACTGTCAAATCACCTAATAGCTGATTTGTTGAAAAATCTTCTGAAACAGAAGTCTTTTGACAGTCGGTCTCAGTCCAAGATGAAGCCTCTTCCTTCCCCACTAGGAACAGCAACAAAAGTGTTTATAGCTCACTGTCTTGGCAAAGGCAACTTTTTTTTCCCCCCAGGTATTTGTGCAGTCTTGAGGCCATGGAAAATCATTTATCCCATTGCCATTTAATTCTTCTGCTCATGGGGATAGATGCAACATAGCGTGAAGTTTATTCTATCACCATTATTTAACTGAGTTAGACTAACAAAAATAGTGACAACTTCTTACTGTTCAAAATCATATCCTAAAACACAAGATCCAAATTACTATTATTTTTCTACATCTAAACTCCATTTGAAAATAATAACAAATAATTGACCGTTTATGTTCACATTTATACCCAATGTGTGAGACATGAAAAATTATTTCAGCATTTTAAAGTATTTGAAGCCCATCTGTTTAAAAAACAAAAACCGGAAAGATAGCAATTATGTTCTACTCTTCAAAAAGGTGTCAGTTACACCACATGAACATTTTATCACTTGATAAAGGCCATATGATAGTAGCAACTTTCTGTTACAATGCTAACACAAAGAGATAGTTTGTTGATGAGCATTTATCTAACTCCTAAATTCTTTTGGAATAAAGATGAATCTCTATAGAAAGAGTGTCTTGTGATAACATACTGCATTCTATGGTGCTTGCAGAGAAGCTGAGGGTAGGTGACTTATCTACCACTTATCTATCACTTATCTACAACTGTTCCAAGGGAAAACTGAACAGGTCTGAATGAGGCTTACTTCAAGAAAAAACTAAGTACAGAGAGATGTTCCACCTTCAGCAGGAGTGTTTAAAAAGGGCACGATGGGAAATGAGGTGTTTGTATGTCAGTATTCATATTTCATTTCTGGCATTTTCAGAGAATCAAGACAGATTCTTTCAAACTAGGTGACTTGAAGGGAGTATGTCTTCCCCATCTTTTCACGTATCCCAAAAGGCCAATATCTGTGTGGCTCTGACTCCTTGCTTTGCAGCATGCTTCAGGTTGTTAGTTGTTTTACACTGGTTTTGCCTTTAAAATGGATTTCTTTGAGTAGCTACCAGCTTGCTATATTAGTGGAACTATCTCCTTTCAGAAGAATTTGGAGAATTTATATTTTTTTTTTATATATCTGCTCCTTTGGTGAAGCTACAGTTAAGTCATTCCTGGGGGTAGGAAACAACATCCTATTTTTCATTTCAGATAGATATAGATATTTATAATAGCCATGCCTAAATATAAACTACTGTGCAACTATGAATGTCTTTATGCAGCCGAGCACCACTTACTGTCAGCTTCTTAGCTTAGTTGTCTTATTCTTATGCTTGTATTTTAACTGATGATCCAGCCTTGATGAATTCAGCTGTTCTTGTTAAGCCACTTCAGGATGAAAGAGGAAACAAAAATTGTCTTCACTTTACATTACCCATATCTAGTCTACATTGGTTTAGATGTCACTTCCCAGATACTACCTTTTTATACAAATGTGCATTTGTAAACCATTGCACTCAGTTGATCATGAATTAGATAATCAAGGCAAGGTAGACAAGGCAAGAGCTGAGGCACTGAGGAAGTGTCTTACAAAAGAAGACGGAAGTCACTGAAAGATTCCTCATGGACAAGGAGTATGAATTGGTATATGAATAAGGCTTTTTTTTTTCCTTCCTTCTCATTTGGAAAATCTTACATACCATTTACATATACATACACACACACAGAGATTCCTTGCAGTCTTTTTTCTTAACTGAAAGGTATATTCAAAAAAATAATTATCAATTAAAATGGTATACCAATATGTGATTTTCAGAACTCCCAGTCTATAGCAAGAACAAGTCCATACACGTGTTTTCTTTTGATAAATTCCTTCTGGATTTCTCTTGATAACTTTCGTAAGAGTGAAATACAACAGTGATGCTACAGGATGAAAATAGAGCAATAAAAAATATTGTAGATGACAACCCAAGAAACAGCCTCAAGATCAGTCGGGAAATGATCTCAGGAGACAGTATATCAGATATTCTTTCCATGCTGTACCTGAGTATAACCAAAAGACCAGTAAGGTGATAGGCACAATATTTTTTGAGCATGTCCTAGTGTAGTAATAAGAGAACCTTAATTCTCTGCTTTCTCCCTGCTAATCCTCTGTTTTGGAAAACTGCCCTCAAATTTACCTTTGCTCCTGCACTCTCTGCAGCACTCTTCAATTTTCCTTGTACAGTGTAAAAGCAATAAGAGGAAGAGAATGAAGGCACTCTTTTTATTACTTGTTTTGGAAAGAGCTGCAACAATATATTTCTTTTCTTCTTCTTTCTGGCCTTCTGGCCATGCTCAAGTTTAAAACTGCAGTATTGAATAGGTATCTTTTGAGGATTAAATACTACAGCTGAGGTGACTTCTCAGATTAAAATTTCTCTTCTTTCTCTCACAACTTCGGTTTTGAAATAAATTGTAATATTTGTTTTTTCTCCAGTCAAAAATCCATTTATGGTATTGTATCCGAGATTAATACATATTCTGAAATTATTGCTACAAAGGGACTTGCTACTGATATGAAATGGAACACACTGATTGTAAATGCAATGAGTGCCTGTAGAAGATTATGGAGTATGTTTTTATAAGCTTTGTTTCTGCTTCTGTACAGTACTGCTACTTATCACCTTAGATGGCTATACAAAGCAAACTCAGGTTGATCTCCACATAATAAAATGTAAAATACATTCCTAAAATCTTTCCTTTGTCAGAGAGCAGACCAGATTATGTTGACTCAGTTAATCCTTATGTATGCTAAGAAGACACTGGGCAAACAATCAAAATCCATTGCTTATGGGGCATTGTTAATCACGGTAGAGAACATTTCTATATTAATCAGTTGTAGGCAAGGAAAAATATATTAAAAATACTCTGTAATAGATTTATTTATGATGATAGCTTAGTACTTGCAGCTTAAAGAATAGTGCATATCTTTATTGCAATCATGTCAAAGTAAGTGACACTATGCTATGGATAAAAACTGATAGAGTGTGTTTTGGCCTTTATTTCTGAGTACTGTCAGTATTAACGTTAGCTAGCATAAATCTATAGGCATTCACATCAGTTGGACTGATTAACGCAAATTCTTTCGAGCTATTTTTCCTGACTCTAGGGTAATGGAGCAATTCAGTGTAGCAATAGCAAAATTTTTTGCATGGATTTGTGTTGTTTTACATGTTTCCTGAGAGTATTTTAAAATAATTCCTAATATTTTTATTTATTTTTCTGATACTAGTGGCAATCCCAAAACTTGTATTATGACAAATATGGTAAAAATTTGTTTGGCTACACAAGGACAAAGAACTACCCAGGAAGCTTGCACAGCTCTCAACTATGAAGCCTGTTGGTTTTCCTGACTTTCTTTGACGAAATAGATTGCAGAAAGACAAAGAATAATCTTTAATTGTTTCTGCAGCTGTACACTAAGGGTCCAGAGTAAGCAATTAATAGACTTGAATTAATAGGCTGCTTATGTCCCTTGTGTAGAGAGAAGATGTGGAAATAGTCTTGCATGAATGCAAAACCTAGCCCATTACAGAATCTTACAAACTAGCATTTCCACAGAAACAGCAGGAAACTTCCCACTAAATCCCCAAACTGATTTCATTACATGTATCTTTTTTCTCTGTATGGCAGTACAAGATCGATGGGGCTGCTGGCATTAATACAAACAGGAGCTTGGATTTTTTTCTGAATTTACTCCAGTATGACATAAGCCTGATAAAGGATTCATATCCCCAGTGGAGTTTGGAAAGATTACTAGATTACTAAACAGAGGTGAAGTAGTAGCCAAACCTGTGTCAAGAAATCAGGAACATCTCACTGTTGGTGCATTGTCAGCAGCAATTTATTTTTTTTTTAATTTTTTTTGCTGTATGTCTGCAACTCTTCTGCATTTACATGAGATGAAAACTAAGATATGCATGGCTTTTTACTCCAGATATTACTAATACCTGTCTGCTTGATATGAAATGCACATATACAGTGCCTTGGGGTCATCAAAGTGATTCTTTTTGGCTTATGGTTATAATTACACTGGTACTTTGGTCATGAGTCCTAAAAATTGTGGTGGAGATAAATTCAAGGACCAGAACACTGGTGTTCATTAATTTCTCTATTTTAAATACAGGCTTGAGGTGCTGGGAGAGCACCTTTCCTCCTAACCAAAGTGATAACTAAGACTGTCAATGTGGCGGCCACTGCTTACTACTAAGGAGAAAACCCAGCAGTATCAGATAATAATTTTATACTATACCTTCTCTGCAAAAAGCACTTTTAAAAATGTGCTTCACACTACTGCTTAAACAAAGGTGCCAATCTGTTGCTGATGCTTTTGTATTTTACAGCTTGCATGCTTTTCCTGCCAAAAGGCACAGTTTTTTTCTTTGAAGTGGCCTGTGCCTTCCATCATGTTGTCTGTTTTGCAGCCAGCAACTTAAAAAGTTGGACACTAAAACTGCACTTAACTAAAAGTGCCTTTTAGGGTATTCTTGAAGTACAGTCTCATACAACTACAGTTCTTGCTGCCTCATTTCTAGCTTTTCAATATGCCCTAAGGCTTAACTTG
This sequence comes from Limnodromus scolopaceus, assembly GCA_028565335.1. Lineage (NCBI taxonomy): Eukaryota > Metazoa > Chordata > Aves > Charadriiformes > Scolopacidae > Limnodromus > Limnodromus scolopaceus. Next base: position 39,440,264 of record JAOXNO010000024.1, read on the forward strand.
TGATGATAATACCGTAAGGCTTTGGAAAAATGAAAGTAACATTGCAATATATACTGAGAAATTTTATAAACAACATCTGTTGTTCTCATTGGCCAATCCAGCCAAAACTACAACAACAAGGATGAACCTGAGGACGAGAGTAGTGCTGTAGTTGATCCCAGAGGACAGAAGCAGGGAGGAAACAAGCATGTTGCCTCCATGTTCTGGGGTTTTGTTTTGTTTATTAGCTTTGCATGCATTTTTATTGCTCCGGACAAAACCAGCAATATCAGAAAAAAATCAAAGCTCTGCAATTTGTATTCAGTTTTAAATAAATTTGCTTCCCTTTAACAAAAGTGTTCAAGCATCTCCACACATAACCACCAGAATATGAGGGAAAAAAAGTTTCTCACTGACAGAAACTCTCTATACCTCATCAGGGCATCATTGCTTTCATTTTCAGAAAACCTGTTGCAGCATCATTTGAAACATGCTCTTTCCACTTGATCAAGAGAAACAAGTGATTAATTTTACTGTGAAAGATGGGTTTACGTGCTGATTATGTCTAGGTCTGATTGGATATCAGGCAAAGGACTTTAAGATACAAGGCTACCCCCAAATGCATGTTTGAATAGTTCAGTGCAGAATTTTTGCATAAAATACATCCAAGGAAAAAAGTGCTATATTTTAGAGTTCTTTTTTTTCTGTGAATCCAAGAATGAACTTCTAAGTGCCACAATTTCTAAGAGCCATGGAAACCCCCAAACAGTAAAACAGAGGATCTGTTCTTTGAAGCATCTGTAGTGGTTGGTTTTGAGTTTGTTATAAAGCTGCTGTCTTCTCAGATATGCAAAGGTCTGTTGTAAACTGGGGTAATCATCATCGGTCAGGAAGAAGTTAAGGAAAACACCAAAGAATTGTCCATGAGCTGGATATGGTGAGTGAAGTTAAATGGTGGTGAATGGAGTTAAATCCAAGTGGTGGACAGTCACAAGTGGTGTCCCGCAGGGCTTGGTATTGGGGTTGGTTCTCTTTAACGTCTTTGTCAATGATCTGGACAAGGGGGTGGAATGCACCCTTGGTAAGTTCGCAGATGACTGATGCAGTGCTACAGGCTCGGGGAAGAGTGGCTTCAAAGCTGCCTGGCAGAAAAGTACCTTGGTGTGTTGGTCAACAGCCAGCTGAATATGAGCCAGCAGTGTGCCCAGAGGGTCAAGAAGGCCAACAGCATTCCAGCCTGTATCAGGAACAGTGTGGTGAGTAGGACCTGAGAGGTGATTGTGCCCCTGTACTTTGCACTGGTGAGGCTCTACCTCAAGCACTGTGTCGAGTTTTGGGCCTCTTACTACAAAAAAGACATTGAGGTGCTGGAGGGGTCCAGAGAAGGGCAACAAAGCTGGTGAGGGGCCTGGAGAGTAAGTCTTATGAGGAGAGGCTGAGGGAGCTGGGGTTATTCAGCCTAGAGAAAAGGAGGCTGAAGGGAGACCTTATAACTCTCTACAACTACCTGAAACGAGGCTGTAGAGAGGTGGGGATTGGTCTCCTCTCCCAGGTCACAGGCAATAGGACAAGAGGAAATGGCCTCAAGTTGCACCAGGGGAGGTTCAGATTGGATATTGGGAAACATTTATTCACTGAAAGGGTTATTAAGCATTGGAATGAGCTGCCCAGGGAAATGGTTGAGTCACCATCCCTGGAGGTGTTCAAAAGTGACATAGTGTTTAGTGATGTGTTTTTTTGTGTTTTTTTTATCAGAGTTAGGTTGATGGTTGGACTAGATGATCTTAAAGGTCCCTTCCAACCTAGACAATTCTATGATTCTATGATTCTGTGATTCTAATGTAGATGTTTGGTGTGCTTGAGTCACCTGATATGAAAGACTCTTCAACATTTCTATTGACTAGGAGAAAGCAACCTGCTTTTTGAGCGTGTTTTATAAAAATTATGTAATAATCATTAATGAGAAAGGAGAAGTCATTTAACATTTAGCTCCTAAGGTACATGGAAAATGTTCTGTAACTGTGCATAATATTCTAAGGTACAAGAATTTATAAGGTAGCAGTTCACTAAACTGGCACTAGCTTTAGTAACATGTACAGGCAATCATACCACATCATAAGAATTCCATCTTCTTCTCATTTTATGTTGTTAACTCCTCATAAGCCTAAAAAGTCAGCAATGCAATCAGTTTTATAACAAATTGGTGGTAAAGTGCAAGTCAATAAAGATATTGTTGAAGAACCTCAATATTTTCAGCATCCTAAATGAACTAATATATCACTTCAGTGAATATTTTCCAGCCATCTTTTTTCATCTGGCAGAAGAAATGCGTAAAACCTATTGGGTCGTAGTATACCATGCATGAAAGAAGTACCAATGTTACATTCATTGGCATTTGAATTCGACCACATTTATGAGGCTAGTAGTACTGAATGATTAACTTTAATATAGCTTAGTAATATTGTTTTAACTAATTGGAGTTGATATTAAGCTTTACCCAGTCCCATATAGAATAGAGAAAAAAAACAACTACCTTTGCAAATTGCTTTTCTATAATCGTGTCAGTTGTGGGGTTTTTTTTGACTGGGGAACTAAAACTGTTGCCTGTGCAATAGTAGGTACAGATGTAATATGCATCCTGTAATAGTGATGGGGGCGAACATAAGGGACTGCATAAACCTTTCAGTGCCATGTGAGCAGAAGCATATGTGTTGTATGGGAAAATGATAATGTGGTGGCTATGGACATGTCAGCGATCCCTGCTTCCATCACTTATTCAGCACATCTTCTGTAAGTGTGAGAAATGTCTACATATTTTATGAATTCAGAAATACTACGGTGACTTAGAGTTATGATTTGTCCATCATAAGAGGTAATGGAGCAATTGCAGTTTTCATGGTTCTCTCCAAAGCACTATTCTTTCTCCATAGCTAAAAATGTCGTCACTTCCTCAAGTATTAAATCAACTACGCTGGATGGAAAATGGCAGGACAAAAAGAGAGGAGTTAACTTTGTATGTTCCCTGTTGATCAACCTTGGGTGTGGCAGAATTTTTTGTGTTGCTGTCTTTGGAATTGTATGGATTAAATCATGATGCTGCCCAGAAGTTAAAAGAAAATATAGTCATATTCTTTCAGAAAATTAAGAGATGTGGTTAGTAGAATGCAGAATAGTTTGTAAAATGTTCATGTTAAACTACCTTCAGTTTATATAATGAATATTTCTGTCATTTTTTTATTGCTTATGTTACTTTCTGATGATATGAAAAGTATTTGACATTCAAAAATCACATCTTCGAAGACTTTGAGAACAGAAAAGCAGTAAGTGCCTGTTTGTACTGATCTCCATAAAAATAGAACTGTGCTCCATTCTGTACAGGAGGTCTTATTCTTGTGAACTGGGAGAGAATACTGCTAATCAAATATGAAAAAAAAATCTGGAGTTTAATGCAAAATAAGATTGCATCGTTTTCTGCTATTTTTTTCCACCCAGCATAATTTATAGTCCTGTGCAATCTCAGGGAAAGACAGTTAAGAAAATTTGAAATTAAACTCTCAACTGCTCTGGGCTGCTATCATTGAAAATGTAATTTTAATTTGTATATCAGGAACCAGGAGTAGACAAAAGAGACTTTTCACCGAGAAAAAGAGATTGCTTAGAACTTGGTCATTCCAACTAATGTGTAATTGTGTGTTTGTATTATAAAACTATCTAGATGTTTCTTGAACTACAGTGTAGTGTGATTATTAGTCATTGATTATCAATACTAGCTAAGAGGCCATATATTTAAATGTAATTTTTATGGAATTTATTAAGCATGAAAAGAATAACATTTCTAACAGAGAAAGTCACTGAAGAAAACTGCAAAGAAACATCCGCAACTTTTTTTTTTATTATTTCATTATGGTTGTGAATTCATTTTAATTTCTTGAATAGAAATTTCATTTATTTTAGACCAGAAATGATCACTTAGATCATTACAAGTTCTTACTATTTAGGAAGTGGACAGAAGCTCAGCTTCTGCAAAAAACCCTTTCCCCTTTCTGACTGTAAAGTGAATGAAGATGAATGAAGAGAGAAAGAGGAAAGTATTGACTTGCTTTGCAAGATTTTCTGCAGAAAATTCTCACTTGAGAAACTCACTTTGAGGTTTTGCCCTCTTTTGTCCTGTGAAGCTGTGTCTTACTTCCTCTTATGAGTCTTCAGGGCACCAAAAGACACCACAAATGAGATGGGAGCTTGGATGTACATGGTAAGACCAGTGTGTTAAAATTAATGGGATCCACAAAAAGGAAAGTGGCATAGGCAGCAATGGGAATAAAAGGCCATTTGCTTTCCTTCTGTGGGAATAAAAGCTCAGCAGCATGAAAAATGCGCTGCTGTTGCTTTTCTTCGTATCCTTTATTTTTTCTTTCTTTGTCCCTTTGTTGTATGGGATGCCCAATGGACAAAATGTTGGTCCAAAGTACAGGAGACACACCAGGAGTTCAAGGAGAATGCTTACTCCATGCATAGTTGTGAGCCCATCTGTATTACTATAAGGAGTTGTTGCAATGGCTTTTTTTTTTTTTTTTTTTTTCACTGCTGCAGAAGTGTGTATCTCTCCATTAACTGCTACAAAAACACCTTCTTCAATTACGCCACATCTGTTTACTTTAGTCAGGTAAAACAAACAAAACAACACCAGCACCAACACCAAAACATAGCTTGTTTCTTAGTAACAAAGAAACTAAAATGCACAGGAAACTGCCTCAGAATTGCTGAGCACCATGAAGCTGTAGTTATCTGGGAAAATTTCTAGCATACTACTGACTGAAAATCTTCTTGCAGTTTAACAGAAAGCCATGCACCCACAATTATTTCACATGATCCATGTGCATTTAATACCAGCACCACTGAAGTTCTCGTGTACAATGTAATACTGCATGTTCTTGCCCTTCAGCTAAACTATTCGTGAAAGTCAAACATACTCAAAAAACTTTCCCCTTCAATACCACATAAATAAATCACTTAAGCTCCTTTCATTTGCTCCCTTGTTTCCACATTTGTGCCAGCTTTCTCATTGGGAATGTAGAAGCTAGGTGGGAATGCAAAATATAGTTCTGTTTTTCTATATATAGGAGAGGCAATCATACAGTGCAGTTACTGCAGTTATCCTCTGGGCTATTAATGAATCCTCTCTGTTCTTTGCACTTGTCTAGAAACACAGAAGACTCCAACTAATCCATATTTCTTGCCTTACTTCCTCTTTCTCTCCCCCCACCCCCCCGCTCCTTTCCCCTCCTTTGCCCTCCTTTGCCTTGCCTTGCCTTCCCTTCCCTTGCCCTCCCTTCCCTTCCTCTCCTTTCCCTTCATCTCTGTAGTGTACAGAATGAATTGTACAATATAGAAGCATGTGAGATATAGTTAATAAAGTTATTTCCATCTCAGACAGCAGTTTCTTATCAATATCTTTAAATCCAAGCTTTCCTGTCTAGTTTCTTCTCTATTTTCAGTCTGTTTCTGTATGTTTTTCAGTGTGTTGTTTTTCCTCTCTGATACCAAATGTCCAATTAATGCCAAGCAGAAGATTAGCAAATGTATGAGCTTTTAAGGCTGGCTCTGTAACAAGCTACTATATGTTTTTATCTGACTGTACAAAACTACAGTCACTATAGCTACGTACTGCAACAACAAATATTGCAACTGTTTTCCAAGCCCTAATGACAAGCCATTCCATGAACTACAAAAGTAACAGTATTGTTACTCATTTCTAAAACAGACACTCTGGGAAACCACAAATCAGTTGTTGAACTGCTGTCAGTGGCCTAGTAAGACAAAAGCAAGCACCTTAAGAAGACTGTATGCTATCCAGAAAAAAAAAAAAGTCTTTTGTAATATTACTGACAAATCCAATAATTTAAAGAGGTCGAATCATAATATACCCCAAAATGCCAAAATTCTCAGTAAAATTGACTTTTTTTTCCTCTTTCTGTTTTTCTAAAACTGTGAGGTGCACCTGGGTCATATTTTCAGGATTTCTCCTACAAACCTAGAATGTTACTCCTTTCCCCAAATAAGCAACATAGAAAATTCTCACTTGTTTATAGAAACTATTTTGGATTGGATTGTTGGCTTGGTTGCTCTATTTAAGTGAATATTTTGAATGCCATTAGATGGTCTTCCAACCTGGTATGGGGTCAACCAGCTATTCAAGGGTCAACCTCCATAGGTTGAGTAACAAAGACATGACAGAACATGGCTATGGGATATGCTTGTATGAAATAAAGTGTCCCCTGTAGTATGTCCTAGAGATTAAGGACAAGCCATTCCTGTTGGGCTTTTAAATTAATTTTGAAGTTTTTGTATTTGATTTTCTAAACTACATAGTGACAGATGAGATGGCTGAGAGACAGATGAAAGGCTGAGAGAGCTGGGACTCTTTCGCCTGGAGAAGAGAAGGCTGAGGGGAGACCTTATCAATGTCTATAAGTATCTAAAAGGTGGTTTGAAGGATGATGGAGCCAGACTCTTTTCAGTGGTTGCCAGTGAGAGGACAAGGGGCAATGGGCATAAGTTGGAACATAAGAGGTTCCACTCAAATATGAGGAAAAACTTCTTTACAGTGAGGGTGAC
>JAOXNO010000024.1:39448537-39468562 GCA_028565335.1 Limnodromus scolopaceus
ACTCTTTGTCAGGAAGTGTAGTGACAGGACAAGGGGTAATGGTTTTAAATTGGAAGAGGGGAGATTTAGATTAGATATTAGAAAGAAGTTCTTTACTGTGAAGGTGGTGAAGCACTGGAACAGGTTGCCCAGAGAAGCTGTGGATGCCCCATCCCTGGAAGTGTTTAAGACTAGACTGGATGGGGCTTTGAGCAACCCGGTCTAGAGGGAGGTGTCCCTGCCCGTGGCAGCGGGGGGCGGAACTTGATGATCTTTAAGGTCCCTTCCAACTCTAACCATTCTATGATTCCATGATTTTAGTAACCTGTCCACAAATTGTTTTAATGGATGCACTTCCCATGAGTCTTTTACAACTAAAATTTAGGAAAAAAACCCAACCTGTTATTTCCTTGTGACTCGTTACACCTAAAATTAGGCTAAGAACAATATGAACCACACTGGGAAGACATAGTGAACTGAAAAGGCATTCCATTCTGCTAGAATGGTCTTGTAGACACCTGTGAGCGAGGGAGAAGATAGGGAGAACATTGGAAATTGTCCAGGTAAAGGTGATAAGATAAAAAGAATAACAGATTACCAAGGTCAAGTATTTTTAACAATTGTCTCAAATTTAGAAAATGTGATGAGTTGCCTACCCATAATATAATAACGGATTAATATAAAAATACTACGATTAGAATTCAAGTAACTGTAATATGACCATAATTTTTAACTGTCTAGCATACTTTTCTCGTCTCCATTTTGAACTTTTACAGCTTGTGTTATAAGAAGAAATTATATAGGTTGACTGCTTTACTAGATTTGCAAGACATATTCATTATTAATAACCTAGTCTTTGAAGAAATTATTCCTTGAAGAATTGTTGAAAATGGATTCCCTTAACATATTCATAAATATTAAAGTTGGGTTTGCTACATTACTGGTACAGAAAACTAAATATAAACTTCTTACAGAATTTTTTCTCCTTTCTTTCAGGTGATAACACTGAATTATATTAAAACAGTGTTGAAGGATGCATCTCTACTCTAAAATCAAATGTAAGTAATGACATTCTCATCTTGAACTGTGGATCCCTCACAGCAGGCTGAAAAAGATTAATTACAGTTTGAATAGAGGAACCCAACTTAGGAAGATCTTTACACAGCAGGAACACATCTAAATGCGACGTTATTCTTCTCTGTCTCTCTGTTCACTCTAAGTCCCTTTTGCCCTTGGTCCAATTAGCAGGTTCCATAATGGTGCTCAATCTTCATCAAGCTAGTTCACCCTCTTGGTCTACCATTCTCAGACTGTGGTCGCATGGTCATTAATAGGGTATGACTTGATAAATACTCAGTGCTCACTTTAGCTAAGACATATATATCCTCAAGGGGGCCAGCAGAGTGGGAGGTGCTGATCTCTCTCTGGTGACTAACAATAGGACACAAGAAATGGAATGAGGCTGCATTGGGGAAGTTCAGATTGGACATTAGGAACAGATTCCTCACTGAAAGGGTGGTTGGTCTTGAACAGAGTCTTCAGGGAAGTGATCATGGCAGGAAGCCTGTCAGTGATGCTTTTAGTGACATAGTTTAGTTTAGGTAGCCCTGTGAGGAGAAGGAAGTTGGAGTTGATGATCCTTATGGGTCTCTTCCAACTCAAGATATTATATGATTCTATATAATACTGAGATTAGTTTATTGGTTTTCTGGTGGTGCGAGCCAGGCAGTACCATATTTGCCTAAAGTTAAAGTTATGGGGAAAGCTCTTGAAGAAGTATCCATTGAACAAACAGAAGGAACTTTGATTGAACACTTTGATTGTAGGTATGTGGCATTTCTGGGATAGCCTCAGGAGCCCCAAAACAGGATGTACTGAATTGCAGAAAGAAGCCTGAGTCTTCTCTAAAAGCAAATTCTTGTCTCCTCTAGTGAAAAGTCTGTGACTGTCTTGATTTCTAGAAAGCCAATCCTAATTAACTCCCACTTTGCACTTCCCATTCTCAGAGACAATATCCCATTTCTAATCTCCCTTTCCTTTTGGAATGAACTCTTGCATCTTCTATCTTCTATGGCTTTGTAGAGGACAAGCTTGTGGAAGACACAAGACTTGTCTTCAATGTGAGGGACGGGATCAGCATTCAAAATGGTCTTGATAAATTGGAGAAGTATTCTAAAGTGAACAAATTTATATTAGTAAGGCCTTGTATTTGGAAACAAACAAACAAACAAACAAATAATCAAAAGTCCACATACAAAATGTAAGTGGTAACGGGTTATGCTATCATCCTGCAGAGAATGACAGGCAGTTTATAAGAAACCACAACTGAAATATAACCCAAGAAAGTGATTCTGGCGCAAGCAAGATGAACCTCAGTGTTGGTTATAGAAAAAGAAGCACTGTACACAAGTAATAAGAGAAGAAAAAATATGTTGTAATTGGCCTCTGCAAGGTCTGAGCTGGAGCATCACATCAGGTCTTTGGCACCGTATATTAGGGAAGAAGTAGACAAACTGAAGTAACTGAAAAAGAAAGCAATAAGAATACAAGGTTTAGAAGACATCTATCTTGAGAAAAAAAGCTAAAATCTGTTTTGTTTAAAAGAGAGAACTGAAGGCAGTGGTAAGGAGACATGCAACCATACTTCCAACATGGAAAGAGTACTAGAGAAAGGACAATTACCAGTTGTTCACTGTCACTGTTATGCACTTGCTGAAGAAAAAGATAATTTATTGCAGTGCAGATTCAGGACAGATACTAATAAACTCTTTCAAAGGATGAGCACTGGCAAAGGCAACTGAAAGAGGCTATGTAATCTCCTTCCACTAAGGGAAGAGCAGAAAACTACATTAAAGAGAATCTAAGGCAATTGTCTGGTGTCATTACTGGGGAAGATGTAGATGATCACTTAAGGTCTTCCCTGCCCTGCACTTTTGTGATTCTGTGGCAGTTTCACAGGAGCCCCTTATGATTGGTTGCAGCATTGGCATTGCTTGTTTACTCTTTCCACTATGCCTGTAAAGGAAATGAGATTTTTGTGGGCCAGGTGTAAAACTGGTATAATTTAACTGCCATGGTGCAGGTCTGTTAGTACCCTATTTGGCCTTATTTTTTTTTAACATTTCAAGAATTTGTATCTGAGTTTGTAAATTCTAGAACTCCTGATAAACTTGGTTGAAGGGCTCAGCATTTATGTAACTGCTTCAGGTTTTCCAGCTTTAGTTTTATATATGCTGAACATACCTATAGTAGCACATTTTCATTACATGAGGATAATTTAATATTTTATAGAAGGGAAGTAGAATGCTCAAATTCACTGGAAAACAAACAGACAAGAATAACCCAGTATACCTACCAAATTCTAAGATACCTTTTACTGCATCATTCTTGCCTACCTTTTTCTCAGGACTATCACAATTGCAAATGTTTTCTGCATGAAAAATTGTTACTGACAGAAGAAAGCTAAATATGTAGATAAGATGTCTGTCTCATGTACGCTCATCTTTAAAACAAGGCAATTTGTCAGTGAACTACTTGCTGCATATCTCAGGTAATAATCTAATCCTTGTGCAGTATAAAACGTGATTATACGCACCACAACAAATTTTCAGTTTGCAATTGCAATATATCTTGAACTTTCATAGTAATTTCTAGCCTTGCGGATGATCAATATTCTTACTTTGAAAAAAGTTTCAATTTTTTTTTTTTTATTTTTCAGTCCCCCAAAGAAATTTGGAATTTTTCCTTTCTAGAGTAGAGTATGCAAAGTGTGTGATGACTGCAGTTCCTCCCTTGCCTGGTTGCAGCAGTTCTGGTGGTTTAATTTAAGAATTGAAGCTTCCCAGTTTCACAGGAGATTTAATTTTTAATTTCAAGAAGAATTGGTTTAAGTTAAGAGTGTTCATAAGGAAAAATAACTCTTCCCTTAGAACGCATTTCCTGTGGATTTTTTTAGAATGAAACACATTTTGTACAAGGAGTCAGCAAAGTTCAACAGGAGCATGTTTTAGAAGTGGCTGTGACAGGGTGGAGCTATGGCAATGCTGCCTGACACTGCATACAAGGGCCTAACCAATGGAAGAAACATGGCTTGCAGGGAAATATACCCATTTATATGTCCATTTAACCTTTGTCTGCCACTATATCCTCCAAGTGAGGATGCAGCTAAGTGAGGATGAACTAAGACTGCTTCTTTAAAGCTATGGCACTAAAGGCAAAATGTATTGTGTTTAATTATGTTAATCTCATCCCAGAAGTTCATAAAAAGTAAGACCATTCAATGTTCCGAAGAGCTTAGAGACATACTCATTCCTTCAGAATGATAGCCAATGATAGCCAGAGAAGTATTGGTCACATAACTTTAACACAACTGTCCATCAGTAAGCACATAAAAGTGCATAAAATTGAGTAGGAACCAACTGCTTGTCTTGGCAGCTCCACCATGTCTCCTTTAGAATATGTTAAATGTAACAGAAGTATATGCATTGAAAAAAAAATATTTACTTTTCAGACAGGGAAAAGACTACATCATTCTTCTTCCCCATTTTTCTGAAATGTAAGATGCTATATACATATATGTTTTAATCTTCAAAGCAACTTCTGCTGTTCTGGGTGGAAAACAGTCTGTCAGAAATAGAATGTTGGCAGCTCTAACTCTAGGCCCCTAATACAGCAAGCACAACAATTGAGCCAGCTGATGCAATCTAAACCAAGGAAAAACCTAACACTGAGTTTTTATATTTGCAATTTTCCCTTCTTTGAACTAGTTTATCTTGGTAGAAAACTATTCTAGCCCTCTAACAGTAGAAGTTTTGTACTAGAAATGTGCTTCAGTTTTGTTTTTTTCAGATTGTTGTCAAGGTAGATGCACCTTCCTGGTATCTGAACATCATTTTTATTTTTGCCTTGTATTGTTACAGCTAACAAACTGGTCCATACTGCCTGCTTTTTAATCACCATCTTATTATAAGGTTTTTTTTCCTGTTAGCATTTAGCACTGATAGTTATGCCTTCCCACCTCTTCCCCATCTTACAAATAGCGCTTGACACATTTTGGATTCTTGTTTTTCTGTACCTTATTGCTCCTGCACTGTGTTTTAGTTTGTTTTCAGACTTCTTCATGAAATAGCATCAGGGCTGTAAAGCAATCAAGAGTCTGAGGAAGTCCGTAATGCAACTGTCAAAATCGTGTAATGAGCATTGCCTAGTCTAGTTGAGGACATACTCATTTGACAGCATGTCTATAGTATTTTCAGCATCCTCACTGGTATGTTAGTAAAGCCCCAGTAGAAAAACACAATGAAATCATTTACTATACAACCAGTGGGTCGAAATTTCACTCACAGTGTTTAATGATTAACACAAAAGCATGGTGCATCTTCTGGCTAAATAGTGGAATGAATTCCAGGAGATCTTATCTCAATCTTTAGGTCTGTTACAGGCTACTTAATAACTTTTGGGCTGTCCCTTACATTCTTTGCATCTCAAATTATACTTGCTAAATTGGAATAACTTTGCTCCCTTTTTTCCTGATCTCTGTCTTGTTAATTGGATAGAAAACTCAAGAGGCAGAAAGTACCACTTAGAATACATCTGTGCAAAACCTTGCACAAAGAGTCCCAAAATCTGTCACAGCAAAACTGAATGTGACAGTGTCTGTAATTTATTTATATTGTACCTGTCTCATACTGTATGCTAGTCACTGATGAATACTAACCTTCAGAAAGCTTATCTTGAAATGTTAATCATGTAGGTAGTCCTTATAGGTCAGTGAAGCTTTACATAAGGTACACATATTTTTAAGGACATGGTTCCCTGTAAGTAAAATCACTTTAAATCAAGCCTGCTGCAGCCTGTCCTTCTCTCCTGCACCATGTGCGAACATTGTCCTCCCACTGTGCTCTTCTATGTGTAGCTGGTGTGACTGAAAGACAATCACTGTAAATGCTGTTATATCAGTTGAATCTGAGTGCAAAGATAAGCATGAAGTTAAAGAACTCATTTCGTATTGTCTCATGAGTCGTATTTAATCTTCTCTTAGGTGCTGTCACATCAATAAACATCTTTCTGGTCGCACAAGTAAGTCTGGTATCTGATGTAACATGACATATCTCTCTTGGGGGAAAAAAGTTATGACTTTTGTGACATAACTTTCTACTTGCTCTCAGTGGGAAATATTTCATCAAATAATGACCCTTTCATCTGTATTTCACTGGAAGCCAGCATCCAAATGCTTATAAACACATCAGTACAAAATGTTTTAAATCGTCTGTATCTATAGTACACAGGGTGGCACAAAGATTAATCACTTTTACTTCTAAATTTTATTGCCATTAGAAAACAGTTTGTGTTAAAGCTTCTGACACTGTAGCTTGCAGCTTGACATTATTAAGCCAGGAAGTTTTGAGCTAATTTCCAAAGGGCAGTTATAATTTAGGGCATTTTTCTTTGGTTCAGAGAAATAGCTTCAAAAAAATTCTGTGCTATGAAATTAGGTAGAATATATTGAAGAGGCACACAGATTTCTGTGTTAAAACATTTTGGATTATTTTAAAGTATAGTCTTTTGTATGGTAGAAACCAGATTTTATAGGGGGGAAAAAAGTCTTACATGGAAGATAGCTCTTTGGACACTTCCTGATCTTTCTTCCTTTGTTCTATACTAATGCAATGTGAGAATATATTCCCAGGAAGTTTCAGAGTGCTGATCTTAGAGCCTGTTCTTTCTTTGTATGGCCCAACCAATCTAGCCATAAAAAAGCATTCACAAATGTTTTCTTCTCTTTGTTTTACTTCCCCCGTCCTCTGATTGGATTTTCTTTTCTTTATATTCTTTGTTGTTTATGTAGTAACTTTCATGCAAGGTTGTTCAATTTTTCTCTCTCTTCCCTTCCTACACTTCATATTGTGTGGATGTAGAGAATATATCCCTTGTTATCAACCATAATTTATGTATGTGTTGAAAATAAAAGTGAAAAAGCATTCCTCTATCCCTGGAGATCCCTCCTTCTGCTGGTACACATCCCTCACCTGCTGTGCTTTCAGTTCCAGTTCATTGGAAAAAATGTTGTCCCTTACAGTATTTTTCCTCTGCTGACTACCACTCCTCTGGAACAATTATAACTACTCACTTCAGAGCAAGAGTTCTCGAGAGCTTGGATCTTGTCAGCAGTCTGCCTATTGCACTTAGCTGCACCAACCAGATAAATTCAGCACAAAGAACTCAAGCTGAGATAGATGTGAACTTATCCAGTAAACAAAAAAAACCAACCCAGTGCCCTTGACACAAACGTAAAGGGTCTCATTCTCAGGGGAGATGGACAGGCCTTACTTGCTGCAGATTTATTTTAAAGAAATGTAGGCCAAATTTTGCCCTCTGGTTACACCTTCATTATACAATTATTTTTGTCTTGTGACTCCAGTGGGGACATAGAGGTGTAATGGAGGACAGAATTTGGCCCCATTATTATGTGCCACTAATGAATGTTATTTTAAGGTGCAGGATGAAATCTTGCCTGGACAAGATTATTGAGACCCAGAAGTGAAAATGTTCTTTGGCAATGTGTGGATGGGTGCGGAGGGAGGGATGAAAGAGAGGAGAAAGACAGAAGACAGAGTTGGATTTGAGATCAAAGATATCATATAGTCTGTCACAACCCCTGGTGAAAGTGAGAACATCCCAGTCCACACTGGTATGCATTCAGCACACGATGGATCCAAGGGGCTGGTTTGGTGCTCTCTTAGATTACATGGAGGTGGAAAGGATGTCATAGGAGAACAATTCTAGCCCTGGAGTTCTAGATTAATTGGAAATCTTTGTGATATTTACAGGATAATATTTTATTTCAAATGGGAGATGAACTAGTTGATGTCTTAGATATTTTTATTTGGTTTCTAAAGGAAAAAATCTTACATTAGCCATTATGCAAAGAAGAAAGAGTTTGAGGTTAAAATTTGAGGCAAGGGACACAGAAGAGTGGTTAATAGTTGAATCTAGAAAGACATGGGAAGGCTAAGGTAGGGAACATTGTCAGTATTAGACAATGCTATTTCTGATGTAGGTGTCCAATACATTCATAACCTGAAATCTGAAGCATCTCCAACTCCAAACCTTCACTGTAACCTTAGCTTCGACCTTAGCATTACATACTTGTGACTACAACTCCTGTCCATAAACTGAAGATACAGATACTCTGTACAAAGGTTGTGTGTTATGCTGCAGAGGATTTGGGAAAGTAACAATGCAGAAATCATTTACAACTTTCCATGTAGCACTCTAGCTTTTTTCTTACTTTCTTCCTATTTTGCATCTAGTGGGTTTTACTATTCTGACCTTGCGCATGGTCCTGTAGGATACTGCACTGTGGGGAAAAAGCTCTTTCTTTTTTTTTTTTTTCCACCCCTCTGTGGTACTTCCCTATGGCAAATGCATTTTTCAGTCATCAGCAGCTGCTTCCAGATAGCAGAAGCAGGTAGGCTGGGAGGCACACATAGCAAGTCTGTCAGCATAGAGGAAACAGACCACTGCAATGGGTTTTTTCTTTGTAGGCTGCTAGAATTTGGATGGCTAGGCAGGAGCTGGTGGTTGGGTAATTCTAAAATTGTTTGAAAGACTCATGATTTTATCTGGGACATGCCATTGTTATTGGGAGGTTACAAAGATCTCCCCAGCTGAGTCTTGTTGGCAATTGCTAGATGAGAAAGCAAGTTCAGCTGAGCAGGGTAAGAAGGTGGCAGTTACGTTCCTGCCAGGCTGCCAGGCGCAGTACTGCTATTGAAGCTGGTATCAGTCACAGGTCTCTGACTCGACGACAGCTGAAGCCTCCAGGCAATTGTTGCTTGCTGTTTCAGTCAGGTGTAGTAAATTCTAAAAAGTGGGCCAGGGCTTGTGTGCACTCCAGCTCCAGCAGCATAAATTAGTACTTTGTAAGGAGGCCTTGAAACTATTACAGATGCATGCATGTATATTAGCTATCCAGCCATATTAAGTTTTGCCATGGGAGTTTTTCTACTTCTAGGTATATGGCATTTTTTTGTAAAAGGCCTAATGCTCTTGTATAAGTGCTTTATTGCTAGAACTCATTAATAAAAAAAAAGTGTTTAGAAAGCTGAAGCACAGGGACCAACTCTTTTAGAACTTGTCTGGATGAGATTATTGGAAGAAAAAGAAGATGTCTTTAAAAAAATAGCCCTAACACATGTTTTCACTTATATCCTGATTATTTTCTTTGCATTGGCTTGCGTTAACTCTGCCCCCTAGAGCATTTATCCTATTGGTATAGAAAATGGAAATTTCTATAGATTGCCTAGATTGAGTTTCTCTGAGTCTTGATGTCTCTTGATGTTAAGATAGGCAGAGAATTGCAGAAAAATGTAGCGTGAACCACAGTAAAGTGAAATCATGTTACGATATGCATGACTTGCATCTATTGCTAATGATGTTAAGTATGATGTTTGTAATTTCAGTTACCCTTGCTGCTGTAGTTGTCTGGCTATGGAAGCAAAGGGCCTTGACAGGAGCAGGTGTTTGGGTAGTTCTGAAAATTGCATGACAGAGAAAGACAGCAGTTTAATCCTGCTCATGCAGCCAATTGGAATTGCTGACCTACTACAGAACTGATTGAATTTTAATAAGTTGAATTATCTCTGAATTAAGCTGGTTGATATGGTTGTGGTTTGAACAAACTTGGGTTTTTTCATAGGTCCAAACTGGAAATAAAATAGAAGATAAAAATATGGGAAACAGCTCTTTAACTCTTTTCAGGTCAGATTAATGGCCATGTATTCACTAGGGACTGATGTTGTATTCTTATCTTGTTACTTTGTCTGAGTAAAATTTTTATGAGAACACAAAAATTTATATTCATTAGACTGTTTTCCTGCTCAAAATCTTTTTTCCGGCTTGGGGTTAGGAAGCAACAAAAGTTTTGTAAGCATAGTTTGCTCATACGATTTTAATAGACTTGTTCGGGGCTTCTTTTTTCCCTTTTCTCTCTCATTCCTAATGAGAATAGGACTGGGGTAATATTAACGCTGGCAGCAGCAGTAGTAGTAGAAAGGCACATGCAGCATACCTAGGTGCCAAACAAGGAGGAGTATGGAAAGATGAGCAAACCCACTTTATTGCATAGGGGTTAAAAGCAACTTCAGCTCTCCATTTTGTGACTGTTCTGGATAGGCAGAAATAAGTTCATCTGGCAGTTGCGAAGGCTGCTGGCAGTCTAGCTGGGGAAGATAAGATAAACTAACCCTACAAAAAAAGCTAAATCTACATTTAAAAAAAAATCCAAACACAACATATTTGGAGGAATGGGACAACGTATTGTGCTCAACTACAGTGGCATATTGATTGTGGTCTGTCATAGTATGAAGGGACAGGGAGGCAAGTAGGTGGCAACTGTGGAGTGCTATGAAAATTTTTTTATTTTTTTATTTTTTAGTATTTGCAAGCAGCATAAACAAGAAAGCCAGAGGAAGGAATAAGGAAAAGATTGAAGTGCTTTATATACTGGTAAAGAAACAATGTGAAATTTCTTATGCAAAACTAGCATAAAGCAGGCTGTCCTTATTTATATCACATGCAAACCTTTTCTAAGCCTGATGGTGTATTTGAAGAAACTCAGGGGCTCTTTCTTTTCTTTTTCAACTGAATATTTGCATAGATTCCAGTCCTTTGGTAGTAGATGCATCTATAAGCATATACAATTCATAAATGGCCATCTGTAGCTAAAGTTCAATTTTCACTGAATTTCACTGAATTTTTTTAGAGTTGGAAGGGACCATAGAGATCATCTAGTCCAACTCCCCTGCTGAAGCAGGAATGCCTAGAGCAGTTCACAGACATTAATCAAGTTATTCTGTGTGAACTCAAAACTACTGCATCTGTGATGCACCGTGCATTAAATCCCAGTGTCTTCAGGTGTGTCCTTCATGCAGTAGAGTCACATGGTCCTACATTTTGTTCCAGGTGTTCTGAGAATGCATTCAGGGTCTTGGAAATGCATGGATTTACTCTACTACCCGAAGAAATTAGAGAGAAAGTTATAAGAAAGAAAGCTGCAAGTCCCTTATACTGGTGAGTAGAAATTTTTTGCATATAACATTAGCAGCTCTGGTTGTTGCTGTTTTGTTACACTTTGGTAACTTTTGGTAGTATTTAGGTAAGTATTATGAAATTGCCTTTTTAGTTTTAGTGGAAAATACTGTACTTCATGTTCCTACCAAACCTCTGCTACTGTTCAATTTATTTTTCTAGCTTTTCATGAAGATACTAGTATTACCTATTAATAATAATCCTCAATTATGATGCGTGATGTGAGTTTTGCCTTTATCCTTAGGACTTTGAAAGGAAAAAACTTCATTATTTTTCTGGTTTCTGAATTATATTTTACAGTAATACATCTCAAGCCCAATCATGAGGATGTTTTAAGTCTACCTTTTAATAAGATGTAGAGTTCACTCCACATCAGGTGGTTAGTGAAGAGCTCTTCTACAATGTTCTCACCAACTACTCTGGGTGAACACATACCATTCAAAGGCTATTTTTAGTTAACTGGATTCAAGTGCAGACTTTCGGTTCAATATCACTTTATTTGAGTAACTACATCAGTTTAGTTCTCTGGCAAACTGCAACTTGTCTGACAGCAAATATTCATCAGAAACTTAGATGCTGTTCTGAGCTCCAATAATTATTTCTTGGTGCTATGTGAGAAAGTTTTCTTGTCTGTGCCTAATATAGCTTTGCAGAGTGTGTGGGCAATTAGCGAGGTGGCTTTTCATAGTGCGAAAAAGGAAAACCCTTTTTTCTGCTGAAACAAGTTTGAGCTAAATAGCAACACATACCAACTTCTACGAAAAGAGATGGCAGTGGACTATAGAAGCTATCCCAAAACGTCTTTTATTTTACGAGGCGAATACAAGGCTGTCAGGTATCTACGAGTGTGGGCACTCCAACGATATTGTCCAGCCAGCACCATAGAAGCGGATTTGATTTCTAAGGCTTGGCGCTGGCTGAGCCGCTGCGGGGGGTGAGGGCTTTCAGGCAGCACCTGGACCCGGATACCGGACCCCGGGCTCCCGCCCGCTCTGTGCCCGGCTCCGGCGGGCCGTACCGAGGCTTTCACCTCCCAGCCAGGCGAGGTGCGCTCCAGACTGCCCCGGGGAAAGGACCGGCAGCTCGGCCAGGTTACGCTTCAGAGCACCGGGAGCCCCTGCCCAGGGCGGGAGGCGACGCGGGGACGGAGAAGTGGCGCGGAGGGAGGCGGGCGCGGTGGCCCCAACGCCCGCAGCCCCGCACCTCCCGCTCAACGCGGCCCGGGGGGCGGCGGGGGGCGCACCCCGCCTTGGGCTGGGCAGGGCGGGGAGGGGAGGCGGCGCCCGAGGAGCTCCGAGCTAGGCAGGTCGGACAAAGGCTTCCAGGAGAGGGAGTGGCAACCGGTCGCCGAACCCCGCAGCGTGGTCCGGGGAGCGAGTCGGTGTCCACCGGGACGGGGGAAGAGGGGACGAATGAACTTCCCCACGGGCGCGGGCTGCCTCCTGCCCCCCAGGAGGAGGGGAGGCAGGAGGAGGCGGCAGCCGCTTGCTAGAGGCGAAAGCGGGGCTCTCCCGTGCTGCTTTCTGCTTCCCCGAAGGTGGCTGCCGGGTAGGGGGAGGCGGGGGAGGAGCCGGCTCCATCCCCGGGCGGGCGGCGGCCCCTCCACTGCGCCAACCTGCAGGCGGGCTGGAGGCAGCAGCCCCGCCCGGCCTCCGTCTGCGCGGGGCCGCGCCGCCCCTCGCCTCCGTCCCGGGCAGAGCCGCAAGCAGCCGCTTCCCGCTGCGCCGGTCCTGGACTGCAGCTTGCTGGCGGCGAGGGCAACAAGCAGCGGCATCTTGGAGCATCTTCTTTCCCGAGTGCCCTTTCATCTCTTTCAGTCCGCTCCTTTCTCGTACCTGCAGCCTTCCCTTCTCCCTCCACTCCTCCTACCTTGTTATCTCTCCTTTTCTTCCCCTCTCTTACCGTTTTCTGGTTTTGGTGTGTTTTTGCTTTCCTTCTCTTTCTTCTTCCCCCATCCTATTCTTTTTTGGACCCTCTTCGTCTAGTGCCTCTTAATTTCTTGATTTCTTCTGATTTTTTTTCCTTGGACTTTGCCTTGTCATGTCAAGATGGAAGTCAGGCATGACTGGCTCTCCTCATCCCCCCATGAGGGCTTCGAGCAGATGAGGCTGAAGAGCAGACCCAGGGAGCCTTCCCCAAGCCTCACCAGAGTAGGTGCGAACTTCTACAGCACTGTCAAGCAGCAGGACTACAGTGCCAGTGTCTGGCTGAGGAGGAAAGACAAACTGGAGCACGTAAGCCAGCTTCTATTTCCTCCCTTTTTTTTTCCTTTCTAGACCTCTGTCTAGCTACTCTGTTAGGCTGCCTTTCTGCCAGCTTGGACCCCAGAAGAAAAGTCTTGTTCCAGTAACTGGGCATGGCATTTCCCAAATAGCAGAGAAAGGAGCTACTTAGAGGTCCCAGACTGGTCAAATCTGAGGTAAACGCGATGTCAGTACTGTTCCCATGCCACATGCAAGTCAACTGGAAATATTTTTTAATGTTCTTGTCTTCTATTCCCGCAAATTCAGCACTGATGTGGGAGGAGAAAGATTGGGATGGTGCAGATGGAGGTTATCTCATTATCTCATGGTGATTATAATGTACTTCTAGAACTGCTGAAAGAAAATAGCTTTTTAAAAATTCTAACTGTGATTCTCCCTACCCGCCCTTTCTTTTTCTTCTTCTTTATGCATGGGATTTTGAAAATATTCAGTCTATGTGGGGCAGAGGAGATTTCCTTCAAGACATCTATTTCTGCAGCACTAGTATATGACTTAACTATGTGTGTTTGGGACCACAGAAGAACTGATACTGTGGATAGCTCTAGTGAATATTTAATGAGATTTTAAGGTGCTTCTAAGTATTCCTGTCTTAGATGATGTTTGAAAGCATTTTTCATGTTACCTCTATAACAGCAAGGAAATGGGTTGAGATGACCTGCATACTGTGTAAGAGTTTTCTGAATAGCTTATTAGGTGAACCCATTGTTACAGGAATCAAAACAGGAAAGTAGCTGCATTTACAAGGATGCAAAAGAATGTGGATGGGTTTGCATAATGCAACAGTCTGCCATTCTTCACATTAGTGAGCAATTTGCAATCACAGTCACATTGGCTTCAAGATGCACATAAAAATATTTTTTGTGGTACAGCCACCTGAAGTCTCTTTGGATAGCAATGGTCTTATTACAAGGGTAAATTGCCTTTATTACATGGAAATCCTAGATGGCATAGTAGAGTCCTTTAAAGATGAAACCTGAAAAAAGCTCCTCTATCAACTAGTTCATGGACTATTACTCTCCCTTCCCACTAACCTGCAGAGTATTTTACCCCTATTAGTGAAATCTTAAACTTGAGTTGTTTACACTTCTAGGGAAATGACAAGAACTGATGAACTGTTGGAAATATCACATTTCAAATGTTGAGAAACGTGTTGAATCCTATCTGCTGCCTTACACATGTTTTTGTGCTTCTTCACACTAACAACAAGGCTTCACAGTAGTAAGCTTGTAAGCAGAGTATTCTCCCATTGTGAATCAAGAAGAAAGGTCAATGCTTTATCTCAGCACAGCTAAAACATAGAAAGCACAGAAATCTGAGCTGGCTTTTATAACAGGCTTTTGCTATATGTGCTTACATGTTGATATGTGTTGTCAAATGAATGATTATTAGTTGGGGGGAATAATCTGTTAACAGTTTTATAGTAACTACTGTTCTGGTAGCTGAATATTAGCATGTTCAGATATCTGTGTTTTAAATCATACCACAATATTAGCATGGACAAGGACAATAGGCATTAGCTTGTCTGAAGATCACAAGTGCAAAACCTTTATTTAGTGTGTGGTTTGGTTGGAATTGGTGGGGTTTTTTTGGATGAAGTCAGTATTTTATCACAATAGTAATCTTCAATAACCCTGCAGCATTGGTGTGAAAAGCTTTTTCTGTAATCGGTTTGGTATGAATGCATGTTCTTCTGGGGAGTTTCCTCTCATTTGATCCAGTTATTTTTATTTCCAGATCCTATATGAACAATGTAAAGAAAAAAATTGGAACATTGATATTTCTTGCTTGCCATGAAGTATTTATTTAATTGACATTTATTGTGAATACCCTGCAGTACATTAGATATGCCAACAGTATATATGTGAAAATACTTGTTATAATTTAAGGTAACTGCATTACTCATGACTGTTGAAACAGACAGGATATTGGATAGCTCCCCTTAAAGAATGTAAATAAAATAGGTATTAATTTCTAGATTGTAGTTTACTTAGACGGCTTTGGAGTAAGGTTGTTGTTATTTTCTACTTTCAGATAAATCTTTGGGGGTTTTGACTGTTTTCTTGCCGAAGAAGTTATTTCCTACACTCTACTCTTCCAGTCCAAAAGACAAGCCAATTTATTTGAGATGCATCCTTTCAATGGTATAGTTATTGACATATGATAGCTTATGGCTGATATTGGATAATGAAGATACATAAACTTAATGAGGTGGATGCAGGACATGAATAACATTTCATTGCAGCTCCCTCTGAGATAATCATGTTACTTGGTATCTACAAAGACAGTAAACATATATGGAGTGAGCATTTATGGAGGCAGTAATTTTGAAAGTATGTTGTCATAAGTTTGGTGCTGCGTAATGACAAACAGGTAGAAAAAGAGTATATAGTGAATGTAAGTCAAGTTTCATATGTACTCTTTAGGCCTTGTAGAGGGGGTTGGTTTTTGCTTCATTGAAATTATTGCTTGAATTGATTTCGGTGTGGTTGTAATAGGGATAAAATTGGGCCAATATATCTTGTATGCTACTTCCAGTAAAACCTAGTAGACCACAGTAGATCTATTATATTGACTTTCGTTAAAGTGAGTAGCATGACTAATTAAGGTGTGACACTTCTTATGAATCCATATATAGCTTGAGGGACTAAAAAACATCTTCCAAAGCCAATTTTTATCAAATTTTTTATATTTTTAAAAATCAAATACACAAAAAGTTTATTTCTAGATTTCAAAACTGTAACAAAATTGTGGGTTTTGGTTTAGTGGTTTTTTTTTTTTTTTAAATCTCAATTTGAAGAGTGTGGTGAAGAGGTTCAAAAACTCAACTGTTGCCATATCTCTTCTAAAAGCACAGAGCAAGTCGAGATGCACAAATACATTACAGTTTCTTTTAAATTGTTCACTACTTAATTATTGACCATATAATTTGACCATAGAGGAAGTAAAAATCTGGAATGTATCGTTGGCGTCTTGCTAATTGATTGTTCTTCAAATGGATCTAATATAGTGTCTCCTCATTGACTAATTGTTTATGTGGCTTATCTTTTTCCAAGTGGCAGTAATACAATTTGTACCATACAAGATCTGAACACAACTCACCCTGTTTTCTTTTGTGAACTGATGCTGTATTTAAGGTTAAATGGATCTGCTGTAACATGTTTAAAGAGACACCAATGAGGAGTTTTTGCTGAAGTGAGGTCTCAGTGTACATGTGTGCTGTAGCTAATGTGTGAGAGCCATACTTTTAATGGAGGAACTTCTAAGAGGTGTGAGGAACTCTGAAATTGCAGATGTGATCACAGTGATGTCGCAAAGATTTGGCTGAAATTCCTGCAGGGTTGAGATTGTCTGGTTTCTACATATCTGCTTCAGCTGGTTCCTCCTGCCTTTTTGTGAAGTTGTTTGCCTGGTATTGGAAGTGTTGGAGAGAAAACTGTTGTGTAAAATATTCTTAAACTCTTGTTTGCATAGTGTTTTTTTTATTTGTTTGTCTTGTGTAGCCTGTTTTAATGAAATGTGAATTCATTAAGAAAAAAAGGAGGAGGAGGTAGGGATAGGGAGAAAGAGTACCTGATAGCTTTTTACCCAGTGGTAGTTACCTATGGTTTAATTTTCAATGGCTCTTCATCATGTCTTTGTATTCTTTAGTAATGACAAGCACTGTATAGCTGCTTTCCTAATACCTCATTAAATAATTCTAGAGAACTTAATTTTAAATAATCAAAACTTAAAACAAAAGCAGAATAGATTTCTTTTTAAGTGACAATAGATATGCTCCAAGTTTATATTCTTTTTTTTTTTTTAATGACAAATATAGATATTCCTTCTCAAAGATGTAGGGGTAGTCTTTCTCTAATAACTTTCAAATTTAATTATTTATTTAATTATGTTAAAACACTTTAAAAATTGTTTGCTTCAAGACTAAAATTTCTTGGGAGACCTAGTATCAGAACAGTTTTATTTCCTGGAGATCCTCAGTCTGTTACCTTTAGTATTACCACAATTAGGAGAAGTTACTTATAATTCTTGCGTCATCTCTGATCTTTGTAAGATCAGAACTTAAGTAAAAACAAAAGGCAATGTTGGTATTTTCAGATTCTAAGTACTGTTGCTGTTATGAGAGTTGACTTGACCAGTTGATGTTACACAGCTGATCACATACTGCTATCCCTTTGACCGTGTTGCTACCCAGAGAGAAAAGAGGCTATGAGGCAGAGGGAGGGCAGTGTCACGTGGCGATAGTGGCAGATATCTAACATGCAGATGTTGGGCCTAAGACAAAGCACAACACTGCTCGACAAGCGTGGCTGTGGCACTGCTCAGAGTTTCGTGACCAAATCGGAAATAGAATATGACTATAAGTCACCTGTCAGAACATCTTTATAAAAGTTGAAATCCCAAATTCAATTCTGCCAGTTATTTTTTATTAATGAAAAAATTAGTATTCTCTTAGGCAGCCTTTTTTAAATCTCTTTTTTCTTTTTGTCTTTTCTTACAATGCAGAAAATTCTTAACAAAAACATT
The DNA here is from genome assembly GCA_028565335.1 of Limnodromus scolopaceus. NCBI lineage: Eukaryota > Metazoa > Chordata > Aves > Charadriiformes > Scolopacidae > Limnodromus > Limnodromus scolopaceus. The sequence goes on from JAOXNO010000024.1 coordinate 39,466,396, forward strand.
GTTGGACAGTTTAAAATTGCATTTCTGCTCTTGCAGGTAAATTAGCACAAGTGTTAAAAGTCAGAGGACAGATTTATAGGCTTCAGAATTTGACATCCTAAGGATGGCAGAATACACAATGTACATAGCTATAACCTCTAACATGTAAACAAAGAAGGTGGACATAGCTTGATGTAAAGCAAGTAAGAGGAGTAGAACTCAGTCAAGCTAAATCAGGTGCTGGACAGAGCCAACACTTTTAACTTAAGGGAGAATAATAAAAGGATCCAAAGGAGAATTCAAAAAATCATTAAACACATTCTCAAAGAAGCCCCTGTCTTGCAGTAAATGCAAACATATGACTTTTTGAGTTAAATGAATTGCATTAAGCAGATATAAATAATTTGTCATTTGGAATAATGTCAGATACCAAGAAGAGTGGAGTGCACCATGTATGATGGTACTTAACTGGGGACAGTTCAGAGGGCTCTGAAGAGTTGGTTTCCAGCATTTGGAGCTTTTTGATGGCATGGTTGCAAATTATAATTCCAAATGTCTGTCTGGTCCTGGAGGTAGATATCTATATTTAGAATTCATCATTAGAATCAAGGGAACAAACTCCATTAAATAGAGGGACTTCAGCTTTTTCTCAACAGAAGATTGACATTTGGAACTGACTGCCAGCAACAGTGGTACTAGCATGTGTTGAGGTTCTTGCTGAAGTAGTAGCATGCAGTTCATTTCATTGCTGACAGACTGTGTGTGGAGGAATTCTTATGTTGACATGCTGATTTCTTTGAAGGTCTTTCTCTGTTAATATTTGGTAGACAAACATAATTAGAGAAAAAACATATTCAGAACAGTGGAAAAAGAGGACTAAAATCATTGAACAGGGTTGGGAAAAATACTGAACAGCATTTTAGGGCAGAAATGTAAAACAGTTTATTTTGAATATTGTATGGGGAGTTTGAAATTCCCATTGAAATTTGAAATTTGGAAGGGAAAGAACAACTTATTTCAGTAGTTGCTACACATAAAAGTAATTTTGTATTGCTAAGCAGTGAAAATATCTTAGCTAATAGTTCTTTTTTCTCTTTCTAGTTGTGGTAGGTTAACCTTGGTGGTCTTCTAGCTGCCCACCATGCCTCTCTCTCCCCCTCCTCAAAAGGATAGGGGGAGAAAATGAGAGAAAATATCTTGTATCTTGAGATAAAGACAGGGACGTCACTCGCCAACTACTGTCATAGGCAAACTAGACTCAACTTGGGGAAAATTAATTTAATTTAGTGCCAATTAAAAATAGGGTAGGATGGTGAGAAACAAGAAGAAGCCTAAAACCATTTCGCTTCCCCCAGCCCTGCTTCTTTCCAGGCTCAACTTCAGTCCTTTGTTCTAGCTCTTCTGCTGCTTTTACCCTAGTTCCCCAAGTGGCACGGGGAATGGGGGGCTGCAGTCAGTCCATACCACTTTGTCTCTGCTGTCTCTTCCTCCTCTCACTGTTCCCCTGCTGTGGTGTGGGGTCTCTCCCATGGGACACAGTCTTTGTCAAACTGTTACAATGTGCGTCCTCCCCACAGGCTGGAGCTCTTCAAAAACTGCTCCAGCATGGGAGGTACACTCCTTCAGGAATGGACTGCTCTAGTGTGGATTCCCCGTGGGCTGCAGTTCCTGCCCGAAAACGTGCTTCTGTGGAAAACTCCTTTCCACAGGCCACAGCTCCTGCCAGAGCCTGCTCCTGCATGAGATCTCCACAGGCTGCACCTTTCTTCAGGACACGTCCACATGCTCCTGTGTGGGGTCATCCACATGCTCGAGTGTGGGCATCTGTTCTGGTGTGATCCTCCATGGGGAACTGCAGGGGAACAACCTACTTCATCATGGTCTTCATGGGTGGCAGGGAAATCTCTGCTCCAGCACCTGGAACACCTCCTTCCCCTTCTCCTTCACTGACCTTGGTGTCTGCAGGCTGTTTATCTCACATTTTTCTTGTTCCTCACATAGCTGCTGTGCAGCATTTTTTACCCTTCCTTGCGTATGGTATCAACAGAGGCACCACCAGTGTTGTTGATGGGCCCAGCTTTGGCAAGCAGTGGGTCTGTCGTGGAGCCACCTGGAACTGGCTGTGTCCAACATGAGGGCAGACTGTGGTCTCACAGAGGCCACCTCTGCAGCGGCCCTCCCCCTCCCC
>JAOXNO010000024.1:39468662-39522425 GCA_028565335.1 Limnodromus scolopaceus
CATAGCCATGTAAATCCAATACGCTGGTCTTAGAAGCTACTCTTCTTTCTCTGACAGATGAGAAAAGCTTTCAACATTAATTTAATCTAGTGCATCAGTTCTGACGATTTCAGCATCAGCCACTTTGAAAGTCCAAATCTCTAAAGCTCAAATTAAAATATTTGGGGCATAGTCACTGTAACAGATTTAATTTCTAGTGTCTGACTTTGTATTGTTGCACAAGAAAACAAAACAACTCGAAGTTTCAAAGTTGCACTTAAAATTGATTTAAATATGCATGTATAAATTTAATTCAATCCATTCAAGACTTTTTAGAAATTAAGTTTTCTAGTTTCTGAACAAGAGACCTAAATCTTAGGATATGTTTGTTCCAGATGCTAACTGCAGTGAATATACGGGAAAAGTGCTTTTCACTGCTGTGCCTTTCCTAATGCTACCAGCATTAAGGAAAATCCAAATTCATTTTTTGCTACTGTCATCCCTTTCTATCAGTGTTGACCATCCTTGTTTAAGGTTTTGAAATAGCACTTTCAGAAACTTGCAACTTAATCTTCTTGTCTGTTACACAGACAAATACTCTGCAGTGGTTTGGTCTTGTAGCAGACCGTTGACAGTAACAATTTTAAAGATCACAGGAGTACATAAAACACTAGGAAAATTATCCTTAATGAATATCTCCTCACAAATGCAATCACTTCTCTGTCTGAAGAGGATGCCCAAAGAAGCTAGTCTCTGTGGCTGAATGTATGTTTAGGTTAGGCTTTCTTCTATTCCAGAACAAGGAATGCTAAAATACTGCAGTGAAAATCTCTTTACCAGACTATCCAAAGATGGAAACAATAGACCAACTCATGCCAATGATTAATAAAACCATTGCCATTTCATTGCCATTCAAGATGGGAGGCTATATACTCTTAATCATTTCTAAAAAAGAAGGCCCTGTGCTGGCAATAAATTCCCTAGACCTGTCTCCCCTCATGGACCCATTTCTTGAGCGATGTGCTTATGACTGCCCACCTCTTGCCTTGCTCTTTTTGTAACATTATTTAAGGTCTGATTCCCAGGCCTTTTATGTAGGTTCATTACTGACAGGAAAAAAAACCAACCAGGTGTCCTGCTAATGTCTTGGGAGGTCCACATATCCTCTTAAACTGAATATTCCTTCTGTCATGTTTCAGAATCTGAAAGGAAGTTTCTTAAAATGACATTTGGAGGCTTTTTTTTTTTTACTTTTTGTGTTACTAGGTTTTGTATTACTAGATGACAGCTGTTAGAGTGAAAAAGTATAACAATTTTACAGTGCAGTGACATTCCTCAAGTGTTTGCAATGTTGTGTATTCTGAATGCACAATCAAGTTGCTTGCAATCTGCCTATGGCAGTTCTTGGGAACTGGTGTAGATTATTTGAGGATATACCTAGATTAGGCAATAGGTACATGCAGGGATCTGTATCCCATGATCGGCCAAATCGGAGACCTGTGCTGCTGCTTACTCATGACTTGAATGCACAGGTTTCTGGAACAGAGGAACACTGAGGTGAATGTATACTTAGGAGTTATCTGGTGAGGATGCACTTGAGCCATTTATTGAGAATTGAGGCACTAGTCTTTAGCATCATAAAGGAAGTAAGTTAGCCTACTGTTCCCTCAAAGTGACTTAAATAGTGGGCTTCTTGTGATTGTCTGATTATCTACTGTGCCTTAGTGGGCAGAAGGGCCGCTCAGATAAAAGTAAAGAAATATGTGCAGGGAGATAGGAGAACCTTGGAAATTCAGCAGGAGGAAAAGGATGACGCATTGGTGCCAGTGAGGTGAATTAATTTAATCAGAAATTAATTTTTATTAGATCACAAACTTATTCCTAGTTTGTTCTAGACGCTTATCCATCAAGACTTAGTCCAGGTTTTTTTTGTTGGTCTTTTTTTTACGGTTTGCTTCTCCGAATTCTTTCACTTTTATAAAGGTTTTCCAAATATAACATAGGATTTGAGTATTTTTATAGGGATTCGGCTTCTTTTGTTTTGATCAATGCACTGTGTAATTTAACTGTGTAGATAATATCTAGCCCCAGACAGAGAAATATCAGTGGTAGTTTTAGCAATATTTTATTGGCTTGCTCTCTGAACACAGATAAATTTACCTATTTTTTCCCACTTTTGCACAACCTATAAACCCTCTTCTCTATGTGCAGTATTTGTAGGTGAATACAGTTGTGCATTTTATTAATTTTTCTTACTAAAATAAAAAAGTTCTATTTCTGACTGCATGATGTCGACATAATTAGCAGCTTGTTTTATAAGTTATATAGTTATTGCAGCTCATAAATACTAGTCATTCTAAATTTTGTTGCTACTTGCATTTCACTATTTACAGTTGTAGTGAAATGTTTAATGGAATAAAAAAAGCTAATGTATTTGAAAATTGCTACTAATAAAACAAATAGTGATTCAGATAATTCCTGCCATTCTGATACATTAAATAGGCTGGATTTTCCCAAGGCATTTTAAACTGTTTGGAGCAGAACTAAATGTGGAGCAGTGCTGAGATAGCAGTTGTGACCAGTTTAACTTTCATGATCCCATTGTTATTGTAATGAAGGTATATTTACTTGGGGTTATACTCTAACTTGATTCTGTAAAAGCTAGTATATGCTGTAAAAAGCCTATCATAACGAGCAGATGTCTATTTGACATGTTTTTTGAAACAAGTGAATGAGTAAAAGATAGTAAAGTCTTCAGCACTTCCACCTGCACTAAACATGGCATGTCTCACTCATGCTTTTCATGTTACAGAAATTGTGTTGTGCTGCTGCCGCCCATTAAGTTCCATGGCTGATTCTTTCAAAGCATGAGTTTTTTGATGAGGTAACATGCATTATTTGTACTGAACAAGCTTCAGGCGTTACCTCAACAGAGGCTACCTACTTACAGGAATGGTGTTACAGGTTGCAGTGATTTGAACCCTACTTCCTCAATGCAATTTGAGCACTTCTGTTTGATTTTGTTCTAAAGCCATGGTAAAGTCTGCATTGACTTCACCACTACAGATTTAAGTTGTATATGAGCTCCTTGATCTACAGTCTTTTCTCAGCTTAGCTCTCATGGGTTTGGGCCAAAAAGCAAGTTCAATATATCAGGCTAAGCAGTTGGAGGAAATATCTGTCTCGGAGTCTTCACCTTTTCTCAACCTTTAAGACTCTGGATCATCAGACTAGTTGCTGGATACATTATTTGAGAACACTTTGCAATTAGCATAGGGGAAAATCACAGGAGCATAGAATGTTTTGGATTGGAAGGGATCTTAAAAGTCATCTAGTTTCAATGCCCTTTCCATGGGCAGGGACATCTTTCAGTAGACCAGGTTGCTCAAAGCCCCTTCCAATGCTACCAGGGAAGGGGCATGCACAGCTTCTCTGGGCAGCCTGTTCCAGTTTCTCACCACCCTCACAGTAAAGAATTTTTTCCTAATACCGAATCTAAATCTACCCACTTTCAGTTTAAAATGATTAGCCCTTGTCCTATCACCATACTCCCTGATAAGGAGTCCCTCCCCATTTTTCCTGTAGGCCCCCTTAGAAGGCTGTTATGAGGTCTCCCCAGAGCCTTCTCTTCTCCAGGCTGAACAACCCCAACCCTCTCAGCCTGCCTTCAAAGGAGGGGTGCCACAGCCCTCTGATCATCTTCCATGGCCCTTCTCTGGACTTGCTCCAACAAGTCCATGTCTTTCTTGTACTGAAGACTCCAGAACTGGATGCAGTACTCTGGATGGGGTCTCACGACCTTGACAGGCTATGAAAAGGACAAAAGGCATCCTAGTATAACAGATGGGATGTAAGAAACAACAAGGTCTATGTAAGCATGCAAAAAATTATATAGATCCAGTTGCCAGTTGTTTCTGAAGGGACAGTATAGAAAGAAGAAAGTCCGATAAGTGCATGTGAAACTTCAATTATCTGCCAAGACTAATGAATGGATACCTAATAAAAACTAAGAAAAACAAAGCTACCTGTGAAATTATTTATTTGCTCCCAATCAGAATACTTCTGTTCCTCGTTAGAATGTATGGGTGAAAAAAAAGTTGTAGCAGAGGATGTTTAGATTAGATATTAGGAAGAATTAATTTACTGAGAGAGTGGTCAGGCACCGGAATGGCCTGCCCAGGGAGGTGGTGGAGTCACTATCCCTGGAGGTATTTAAGAAACGTGTAGACATGGGACTTCAGGGCATGCTCTGGTGCCCGAGATTGTTGGTTTGTGTGTGTTTGTGGGTTTTTTTTTTTTTGGTGTGGTTTGTGTGGTTTTGGTTTTTTTGTGGTTTTTTTGTGGTTTTTTTGTGGTTTTTTTGTGGTTTTTTTGTGGTTGGACTCGATGATCTCAAAGGTCCCTTCCAACCATGAAGATTCTGTGAAAATGCCCATCATGCTAAAAAACAAATCAAACCTAAACTAGAATATGATTTCAGTTTTATGATAGCAAGCATCACGATATGTTTTCATGTTTTGTGTTTGTTTAAGGTGAAATGTGCATGTGCTTTAATGACACTAATTGAAAAAAAGATAATAAGCCTGTTGCTTCTTGTGGAAAATTAAGTGAGCAAATACAACATACATGGATGTGACTGGTGGCTACAATAAAGATGGAGACTTTTATTAAGTTCTGTTATTTCCCCATAGTTGTTTATGGGGGAGGAGCCATAAGCATCTAGAAAGGTTTGTGTTTCTGGAACTCTAAGAAAAGCCCCAAGTGATAGACTGCTTCTGAAATTAGATTAGAGAAATTCTGAAACAGCATCTTTCCTGTGGCTTTCTGGTGGCTGCTGACAGAAGCTGGCCTGTTTAGCCTCTTCGTAGGCAGTGATAAAATAGCCAGCATCAATTAGGTTGGGAAGATGAACGGAATGGAGTAAGTTAGGGCTAAAACTCTGTCTGGACCTGAACAGCTCTAAGAGCCTATGCAGTATGATGGGTGGGGATTTTCTGTCTTTATAAATAGAAGTTGATGAGCATTTGTAACCTTGTGCTGCGCATTCACTGTTGCCTTCTGGAATAGAGTAATTCAAAGGTTTCAAGCCAATGGGATGGCTGAGGTAGCAATCACACTTTTTCCTTTATTCCCCTGGATCAGTACATTCAATAACTTCTACCTGCTTATTAAAGAATTCTCTTACAGCCTGCAGCAGTGTGTTTGGTCCTTTAAACTCTAATATTGAATGTATGCTATATGCTGACCTTTGTGGTCTTTGATGCCTTGTGGAAAAGTAGTTTCCCTGTTTTCAACAGGATTCATAATGCAAAGTTCTGGTAGGATGGTGAGCCCATCCTTCATATCATTTAGACGTGGCTTCAGTCACAATTTGAAGCATTTGCAAAACTGTACTTTTTCTCCATGTATCTTTTCATGGCAGACCAGTATGTTTTGTAAAGAGTCTATTTTTACTATTTGCTAGATAAAAGGTCATTTGGAGTCATGTGTACAGTCAGTCCTGTGCATAAGTGCTGCTTAAAACAATATGGACTTAAGTATATTCTCGCTGCCTCTATTGGATTTGTGATTTTTAGATCCCCAAGAAGACGTATCTTTTGAGTAGCCCTGTTACGTCAATAAAGATTCGACAGCCACCCTGCTTGGTGCAGCTGATGGGATGGTTCTGAGGAAACACAACTTGAATGGCTTAAAACAAGTAAAGAAAAAGAATACCAATGAATGAAAGCCTAAAAATTTTGAAATTATTTGCAGTTTGAAACTATTTTTGGAGTGATTTGTTTGTAGAATATGACTTCTATCAATTCTGTGATGCTGAAGACTGATTGGTGCTTATTTGGGTTGCCGTGAGCATCAAAAGATATCAATACACCAAATGCTGTTTCAGGCCCTTACAAGTGAACATGATTTATTGCATGAATAACAACAACAATTCCTTTGGGTCTAGCATGAAACAAAGTCTCTTAAGTGTTTTGGAAAATGTTACCCTTTTGAACAAAGCGATTTCCTTTGTAAATGTGAACTGCTGTCCCTGCAGACTTTTGTTTCAATTCCCTATTGGGCATGTGGCAGGCAGATAGCACCTATCCCTTTATGTATTATTTTATCCGATTTTATGCAGTATTGTTCTCTCTGAGGTTTGTTGTTATGGCTTAGTTGCATCAAACTCTTGCTGTGGAAAGCTGGAATACGCCAGCCTATATTCTCTGGCTGTGTGGTATATGGTCGTAATGCACATGAGCCTAAATCAATTTGTTTCTGCAACCATATGACAGCTGAAACCTTAGACTGCTAGAAATTTCAATTTTTTAAAAAATAATTTTTCTTCAGTTTATGCACTTTGTTACCTCAGTCTGTCTGTGCTGGAGCTGTTCCAAGCACTGTGTTTGGCTTTAGATAACTGCTGCTTCATATCCAATTTTTAAAAGCTGCTGTATTGCACAACTGTTTCCCTTTTTACTTCTCTAAGGTATTGGACTTACCACCCAAACCAAGACCTTTGTTTTTTCCTTTTTTCTCTAATTTAATCTCATCACTTATTTCATGAAGTGAAATTTCACTTAATTTAAAAATTATTTTTCTTTGTGCCCTTGTCTCCACCGTGCTGCCCTGCTCCCTGAACTTCTGTTACAAATCCACAGCCCTATTTTAGTGGATTCCTTCTGCAATGCACCTTGTGTGGAACACCCAGGGGAAATATGGTGAGCGGATTATATGTAAGATTTGGAAAAATACAATTATCTTACAAGGTTTACATGTAATTTTCGTACTGGCAGGGTAGCACTTTCTGAAGTTTTTAATTGATTTAAACTAATACATCCTGAGTATGCACCTTTGAAAACCTTGAAATTACAATGAAAATGGAAGATTTCTGAGTTGGAGTTGGGAAACAGCCTTGCAGGTGCAGTCTATAGATCTAGTCCATAGATCTAGTAATATAAAAGGCAATGATTACGGTAAGAACAAGAAAAGTTTTTGCCACCAGTGTGACTTTGTTGTGTCAGCCAACAGCGTATTCTTTAAGTATCTTCTCTCCATGTAATTGAATGAGAACTCAATGTTTTCAGTGCAGCGAAATAACAAGCAACTGTACCATTGTACCTTGAAAGGGATGTGAAAACTTTCTCACCTGTTTTCCCAGAGATTGCAGACTTATTTTTATTTTTCAGGCAACTGAGAGAGTGCATCTTTTGAAGTTAGTTTGTGCAGAGAGTAAATAGGATTTTCTCTAACCTAGGGAGAAATTTGCAGCAGATGTAGAAATGCTTGTCTATTATAGGAGCACCACTGTATAGTAATACTTTCTGATTTACAGGCCTCATTACATAAGACCCACATAAAGTATTTGAAATTTGTGTATGCTTTAGCTCTCAAGTTACCACTGGATGTTGTGTTTGTGTTGTTTTGCTTTTTTAATGCATTGCTTAAACAAGAGGGAGTGGTATTTTTGAATGATTGTAAGATCTCTTCCTGTTTGAACTAATCTGGTTGACTGTATTTGAGCTGTTGCTTTCTATGAGTTCTTTTTTGATAAGAGTCTCTTATCAGCATTTGTGATTTTATTTATTTTTTTAGGTCTTGTTTCTCCAGTATTTAGAAGGCTATCTTTTTTTTATAAGAACCTTTCAAATACTTGTTGCTTTGTTTATTCACTTTATGTTTGTGTTTGGCATTAGATGTTCCCAGTTTATTTCTGGACATCATTAATTTTTGATAGCATATCTGGCTAGTTTCTTCAGGCTCTGAGCATGGAAGTTCTGACTTGAGTATAATAGCTTTATGAGGAACCAGCTACTGATGGGCATTTGATTGTTACCACCATGATGGAAACACCTTCCCAAAATACCATTCTGGATAATAATTGCATGTCTAATTAGAGACATCACATCTGAAAACAACATAGCTGCTCTTAGTGACCTCTCTTCTGTGAGTTATATTGGATTTATAGTAGCTTGTTTTAGCTCTACTTAATTAACTGTAATTACATGTCTATATATGTGTATGCTTTTAACTATTGAGATTGATACTGTAACTGATAGGTTTGTTTAGTTCTATTTGTTGCATGTTAACTATGCATTGTGTGGTTTTTTTGCTTTTTGGTTTTAAAAAAAAAAATGGGCTAAAGGGCTTGGCAGCAGAAAGGAAGGTTTTCATCTTATATTGTCCTGGCTACTGTGCTTTACAGGGATGGGAAGATGAGTGATTTTTGAGACCAACTGAGACATGAGGCCTGGAGAAGCTTTTAGGGTAGAGGTGGGACAAGCAGAGAAATAGAGGAACTGGGAAGCTTGAAGGAAACTGTAGGCTGGAAGATTTCTGAAAGGAGCAGAGAACTTGCTTGTAGTAGGATGATGATAGAAAGATGCAAAATGACAGGGCTAGAATTTATTTTCCGTTTTTTTTCCATGAGTTTTTTGAGTTCTGGGTTCTGTATTTTTGTGCTAGTAATGAGAAAGAGAGAGGTGGGGTTTTTCGTTTGGAATTTTTGACTGTTTGATTTTGTCTGTTCTTTTGGTATACTCACTTTGGTAGGCTCAGTGATTTCACCTGAAGTCTCTAACTGAAACAAAGCTCTGTCACGACTGTCCACATACAGACTGGCCAAATGTTGTTGCAAGACAAGAACAGGAAAAACAACTTTTGTGCTTGAGTCCTTGAAATAGTGGGGCCTAAAAACATACATGAATGTTGATGCAGGGATTTTTTTAAATTTTTTTTTTTTGTGTGTAGTGCAATAAATGAATGTATATTTGAACAATAGACTTCAATGTCTGCCTGGGGCATGTGGAGTCATTGGCTCATTTAACTAGCTTCTGTTACATAGTGAGTAATGTGGGAGCTACACAGACCACCACAAATGGGAATATGAAATATTTAGACTGAATAGGAGCCACTCTTGCTTTCCAAAACCTGGAAGTATTCTAATTGTGAGTTAATTTTACCAAAATCCCAATGCAGCTGACAAGTTCTTTGGTATTTTTTTATTGGTTTAAATTTTTTACTTATTTGCAATTCACTGTGTATGACTAGACACAAACAATGCTGTGTTCAGCTTGCTTTTTCTTTTTTTTAAATGTTTGCTGTCTTCAGAGAAGGCACATAAATAATTTCTGGATGGTTTTAACATAAGCCTATAAAAATGGACATTTGCACAAGTATTTCTGAGGTGAGCTTTTTCCAACCCAAAAATGCCCACTCCAAATGTCTGTATGTGTGGATGTCACCTGAAAACAGAGGTAAAATAAAAATGGTGCTTTTTTTTTTTTTCAAATTTTTATTTTCATACATAATGAAAATCACCTGATTTGTTTAAATATTCTGAGATGCAGTGGTTTTAGTTTCTTTCTGCAGTCTTTATGTCAGGTAAATTGCTACTGATTTATGTAAAGATTCAAGTAGTTTTCATACCATTTTGCAAAGAAAAACTGCATTAAAAGTGGAATACTTTCCTAAGGATTCTAAACCAAGACTACAGATATTAAATAATGTTTTTTATTAGTTATTGGCTACCTGTAAGGTATCTGTAAGGTTGTTACACTATTTGAAACGTTTAGGGAGAGCAATGCAGTCACTTCAATCGTAATTTTTTCCATGTGACTAAGACATTGCATGCTATGACTAGTCTCCATTTGTCATTTGAGTGACAGCGCTGTCATCCACATGAAATTCTTTCCTTTCCATGATGTTTTATGAAGGTATAGGGAGTATGCATAAGAGCATCAGGTCCAATGGGGACAAGTGTTTTAGGGCCTGGTATTGCCTCCAACTACAGTATTAATTCCAGGTACAGCAATAGCAACAGATTATATTCTTCAATGACTTTCACTGGGTTTTCCTTATTGATAACTCTAATTTCCAGTTGCAGATAAAAAGCATTGGACTTTGGGCACTTTAATACCGGTTCTATCATTTTGTCAATACTGAATTCATGACCATGTATACATCCTAGTGGAAAACCCAACATGGACAAATTTCAAGGGGAGGAGAAGGTATTACTTAAAGCTCAAACTGTCTGCAGGAAGTTCTCTAACATTCTTAAGAAGCTGCTTTTTCCCTTTGTGTTCAGTTTTGAGGGAGTGGAGGTGTTGATTTTACACTTACCTTTTCATTTTGTCTTATTTTTTGGGCTCTCAAATATAGGGCTAGTTTGTTTTCTTTAGTTTTCTAGAGGCAGTGACAGATACCTTGTTCTCGTGGACTTCAAGAGTCCACTTGGAAAAACTATTTCTGAGCTGCCTTTTTGTTGTTGTTGTTAGTTGATTTGATTTGGTGTGGTTCTAGGGACGTTTGGTTTTAACCTTTTTCATCACCATACCCTTTTTTAACTCTTAGTCAGAGGAAAAATTAAATCCCTACGTACTTTAGCTAAGAATTTAGCTGAAAAGCTGTGAGATTTTTGTTGCGCTGGATTTCTAGACAAGAATGATTTTTGCATGACAGTCTGTGTAACCCTTTATCAATGCCAGCTAATTAATCCATTTGCTTTTGTTCTGCACTGAGTTTGATTACTTATTCATGAGGAAGCTCATTCTTTAGTAGTTATATTGGTCCTCTCTCCAGTGTGGAACTTCACATTTGCCTTTGACCTTCACAGGGCTCCTGTCAACCCATTTCTGGAGACTACTGAAATCTGTCTGAATAGTAGCTTTGTGTTGTCTGTGAATGTGCTGCAAGTCACTCTGTCCGATTGTCCAGGTCAGTAATGAGACACTAAACAGTACTGACCCTGGTAACAATCTCTGAGGATACTACTCATGTAGTATCTGGCTACCAGCTGGATACTATGCTGACCACAACCCTTTTAGATCAATGGGTGATCCAGTTTCCAACCCGTTTTGTATGGTTATTCAGTCAGTGCACATCTTGCCAATTACTCTGTAAGGATTATATGAGAGACTGTCAGAAGCCTTTCTAATGTCAAGAAATGCCATGTGTTCTGCTTTCCTCTAGCCTACAGAGCCCACAGTTGTCTCACACAGAAGAGATGCAGGTTAGTCGAATATAATTTGCTCTTGTTAAATCCAAGTTATGTTCACATCGTCTTCCTCAATTGCTGTGTTCCCTTTTGAAGTATGAATAGTTTGACCACTTTGGCTCTCAGTAGCTGACTCATGAGTTTGGTCTCATTTTGACTATGGGAACTGGCTGCTATTTCAAACTCTAAGAAAGAAGTGAATGTAAATTCCTCCCCTGTACCTGCTCTTTAGCAAACCTGGCTATTACCTTCACAGGTTGACTCCCAAGACATGCTGTCTGCAGTTAGACTGACTGTTACTCTTAGAGATTTGAGAGCATATTTGTGACTAATTTTTTCACGGATTCACGGATTCGACAGAGTTGGAAGGGACCTCTAGAGATCATCTAGTCCAACTCCCCTGCTAAAGCAGGATTGCCTAGAGTACATCACTCAGGACTGCATCCAGGCGGGTCTTGAAAATCTCCAGAGAAGGGGATTTCACGACCTCTCTTGGCAGCCTGTTCCAGTGCTCTGTCACCCCTACTGTAAAGAAGTTTTTCCTCATATTTGAGTGGAACTTCCTATGTTCCAGCTTATGCCCATTGTCCCTCGTCCTGTCGCTGGAAACCGCTGAAGAGAGTCCGGCTCCATCATCCTTCAACCCACCCTTTAGGAACTTGTAAACATAGATAAGGTCTCCCCTCAGCCTTCGCTTGTCCAGGCTAAAGAGTCCTAGCTCTGTGAGCCTTTCCTCGTAAGGGAGGTGCTCCAATCCCTTAATCATCTTTGTTGCCCTTTGCTGGACTCTTTTCAGTAGTTCCCTGTCCCTCTTGAACTGTGGAGCCCAGAACTGGACGCAGTATTCCAGTTGTGGCCTCATCAGTGCAGAGTAGAGGGGGAGAATGACCTCCCTTGACCTGCTGGCCACACTTCTCCCTGTGCAGCCCAGGATTCCATTGGCCCTCTTGGCAACAAGGGCATGTTGCTGGCTCATGGAAAGCCTGCCGTCCACCAGGACTCCCAGATCCTTTTCCTCAGTAGTACTATCCAGAAGATCCACCCCTAACCTATATTGGTGCCTGGGGTTCTTCCTCCCCAGGTGCAGGACCTTACATTTGCTGTTGTTGAACCTCATTAGGTTCTTCTCTGCCCAGGCCTCCAGCCTGTCCAGGTCACGCTGGATGGTGGCACAGCCCTCTGGAATTTGTATTAGAGAAAAGATTATCTAGCAGTAGCAATGCTACTTGAGACTCAAGATGTTGACTAAGTTTCCTGATCTGCCAGAAGTCTCTTCTGTTGCAAAGTTAGCTTCCCTGAAGCTTGCCTGACTCCAGGAAAAATGGTCACTCTGAAAGAGCAATGGAGCTGAGCTGAGGAAATATTGTTGAATTTTCACTTCGAGTTTATGTTCAGTTTGTAGATTGAATCTCGTAAAGTTGGCCTAACCTAAAGAAATGTCTTGGGCATAGACAGGGAATAAGGTCACAGGACAGCATTTGACTTACTACCCCTTTTAACGATAGAGTGAAAACAGGCTTTGTGTTTTCTGTGTGACCTTGGGCAAGATACCGTACTCTCACTGCAGCTCCTTTCTCTGCATGTACAATGGGCTGATAGCATTACTCAGCTTTTTATAAGGGTTGTGAGGATATGTCCAGTGAAGATGATAAAATATATGTATGAGCAAGTTGTGGACCATATGAATACTTTAGATAAATGATAAAATAACTGTTTTCATTTCAGTACTCCAGAATAGATGGGACACTAGCAATTTTAGATGCAATTCTACTCACATCTCAGCTGGTCCAGTGGCAGGTTGATATTGAGAAATGATGCCCAGCTTCCTGAGTTGCAGGGTCTGCCATCTTCCTTGTGTTGCTGCTTATGATCGTGTGGCCAGAGGCTAAGCTGATAAACTTGCTGATTTTTACATAAAATTTACTTACCTTTCTTCCCAAATGAAATTATTAACTTTCTTTCAGATAAGTGAGCTGATCTAGCAATCATGTTGCTGCAGGGTGAACCAAATTTAACGTAGAAGGAGGAGCAGGAATGTGAGAAGGGGAGCTGATCAGAAAACTTCCCTTTTGGTAGTTGGTATACTTGGGTTGGTTGAAATGCAAAGCAAAATAGCATATTTAGGGATGTATTTGACTTCATCATGGCCTCTTACGTAGTGTTCTTTGTAGGTCTCTGTCTCTGATTCAGAGTAGGAACCTAGGTGGCTGTGGCCCAAGGTTGCAGGTTATTGCAGTACACAATTGTACCTGAGGACAGATTACTTCAATTACCTGTTTGTTCTGTGTCAGTATCAGCATTAACCATTATCCAGGTAACTTTAAGAAAGTAAAATTCTACTAACCCAAATCCAAAGCATTACAAAAACTTGTTAAAACATACGTACAAATGATACACCCATTGCAATAACTCTTCCATAGCATTTATTACTATTTGCATACTCTGAGTGGCCATAGCTTCTTACAGCAACTTAGGAGGCTTATCCTCAAATGTTTGTATAAACAGTGCAAGATGTTATTGGAGACGCTGGAATAAAATACTTGTATCAAGAAATGTGGAATTGCAGATACAGCGGATATTCTAAAAATTGATTCCATGGTTTATGGTCTTCATAATATTAGATGGAAAAGATGATGTAAAGATGAAAAACTGTAAATTGAGCTAGCCTGATCTGTTTCCTCTAACTATTAATAATAACTTTTGTGCAAGTCCTGTTTTTTAAAAGAGTGCGATCCTACAGAAATGGAAAAATCCAGAAACATGGTAATTCTGGTTTGCTCTTATGCTTGAGGGGAAAAAAACCCCTTTAACCTCTGAGCTGTTCTCTATTTTAATACCAGATTAGGAAAATACTTAACATAGTCAAGTTCTGTATGTGGGTTCTGCTCTCAGAATATACAGTGTAAAATATACTCATTTTTTGCTAGGTATCTTTCACAGAAATACCCGAAGAAGAAGCATAAGGAAAACTGAGAAAAGTCAGATCAGGGAGAAAAGAGGCTTAAGGCAGGTTTGGGGATAAAGCTTCTGCAGGTAAACTCACTGCTGTGCCTTCACAGAATCGGAATGGTTGAGGTTGGATGGGGCCTCTGGAGGTCATCTTGTCCAACCCCCATGATCAAGCAGGATCACCTAAAGCAGGCTGTTCAGGACCATGTCCAGATGGCTTTTTAATATCTCCAAGGATGGAGACTCCACAATTTTTCTAAGCATCATGTGCCAGTGCTCAGTTGCCCTCGCAATAAAAAAGTGCTTCCTCATGTTCAAATGGAGCCTCCTGTGTCTCAGTTTATGCTCATTGCCTCTTGGCCTGTCACTGGACACTGAGAAGAGTCTGGCTCCATGTTCTTTACATCCTCCCTTCAGATATTTGTGCACATTGTTGAGCTTGCCTTCCATAGCACTCCCTGCCCTCCCTTTCTCATCTCCAGGCTGAACACTGCTCCAGTCCCTTAACCATCTTCATGGCCCTTTTATTGACTCTCTCCAGTAGCTCTGTATTTCTCTTGTACTGCAGAACCCAGAACTGGATGTAGAGTGTTACAGGTGTGGCCTCACCAGTGCGAAGAAGAGGGGAAAGATCACCTCCCTTGGCCTGCTGGCAGTGCCCCTTCTAATGTAGCCCGGGACACTGTTGACCTTGTTTGCTCAAGAACACATTGTTCAACTGGCTCGTGTTCAACTTGGTGTCCACCAGGATCCCCAGGGCCTCCTCTGCAAAGCTGCTCTCCAGTTGGGTATCCCCAGCATGTACTGGTACTATACTGGTGGAATTCCTCTCCAGGTGCAGGACTTTGCATTTCCCTTTGTTGAGCTTCATGAGGGTCCCTGTCAGTCCATTTCTTCAGCCTGTCAAGGTCCCTCTGGATGGCAGCACAACCCTCAGGTATATCAGCCACTCTTCCCAGTTTTGTATCATCTGCAGTCTTGCTGAAGGTATAGTCTGCCCCATCATCCAGATCATTAATGAAGCTCTTGAATAGGACTGGGGCATGTCACTAATTACTGGCCTCCAACCAGACTTAGTGTCACTGATCACTGCCCTCTGGGCCTGGTCCTCTAGCCATTTTTCAGTCTACTTCACTGCTCATCCAGCCCATGCTTCATCAAATTCACTGTGAGGATCTTACGGGACACTGAATGATCAGGTACAAAACCATGTTTATGCTTGATCAAATCTGTAAAACCAAAACAAATCACCACCTCATTTCATTTTTCTGAAGTCACTGGAGTAATTATTTAAACCAACAGGCAGTCTTTGCCAGATCATTACTAATACGTTCAGTTACATTTCTATGTAACTTTACATTTTTTCATTAAATTGTAGCCTATATATAAAATATATAGGCTATGTATGTATATATATACAAACAATGTGGCACAGAGACCTGTTAACTAATAGCTATTACACTGGTGAAATATCATTTAAAATATTCATGTAATGGGTGTATTTTATACCCTTTTTCTCAGAATGTAAAGGTTGATTTGCTGGGAAATGTGAAAGAAAAATGGTGTAATAAGATAGTGTATATACTTGCTATCAACTCTTACAATAGTATATGTTTCACAATTGGATCACTGGATCATGGCCATGAAATATGTCCCTCTCTTAAGTAAATTACAAAATACCAGACTAAAAGGACAATTGAGTCACATAGTCCATGCTTGTGCCTCTGGACTGCATTATCTGTAACTAAGTGTAATACTTAATTGTGGATGAAGTTATATTTTAAGCATCAGGATAAAGAATGAAAATAGTGGCATCTGGTAAGAAAATATTTAGAACTTACTGTTACATTTTTGCAGTACAGAATTATGACTGATGTATCTAGTCTTTTTTATTACAGTTCATATAAAAATTATGAAATAATGTTATTTGCTTATGAATTTACCAAGTCCCTGAGGGTTATTAATACATTTTTTTTTCTTGATTTTACTGTTTATCTTGAAATAAGCTAAAGAAGTTCAGTTCAAAGAAAGTCCTGCCTATTGTACACAAATGTAGCCTGCAGTATAATTGTATTAGGATTTTGAAATAAAGCAGGTGTGCAAATTGTTTCTCAGAACATAAAGTAAGCTCACCCTTACTATTAATGTGTTTTTCTGCTAACTCGCCTTGTCTTCCTGTCTGCTTGTGCCTGTTTATTTCTCTGGGTCATAACCCAGAGCCATTGAAAATTCACTGTTCGTTCCAATGAACTGGTGATCAAGGCCTTACAATTCTCACTTTTAAGTTTTGCAGAAAGAAATGTTGATGTCTTGTGTAGTGCTGATGACTGTGAAGCCCTTGTTTTGAGGGCTTTAGGCTGTACTTCATTTTTAAGAGTATATTCAGCACAGATACTGACTTGTTTTAAAGTCCTTTAGTCTGGCGTAGTTTTAAATAGAGACAATAAGTATTACAACTACTTGAGAGGTTGGGGGTTTGGGTGTGGGGTGGATTTGTTTTGCTTTGCTTACAAAGTATAATTGTTTGCTTACAAAGTATATCAGACAACACATAAAAACAACATAAATATAGTTTATGTTCCTGCTCATCAGGCTTCTATTACAGAAGTATTTTGTTTTAGCTTTTGTTGCTCTTCTGTTTTTGTTATGGTTTTTTTGGTTTTTTTTTCCTTGAATAATATCGATTTGATTTCCACCTGTGTGCAGGCACATACGGAAGTTAAAAGAAAAACAATCATTCTTTTCTTATTTAGTAATGCCTTCAGACTACTTCAGGTTACAGCCTTCCTCTTTCTTCCCCTTTAGGATGCAATTATACTTTTTTTTTTTAATGCGTGTAAAATATATGTTTGGATAATACAGAGTTTAACAGTCTTTTACATGGTTACAGATTTGATTATGCTATGACAGATGTCCAAAGGATAATTTTACAAATATACATAGAAAAATATGAAAACCATGTCTTTACTTTGGGTAGAAGGAGAATCCAAATAAGGAACTTCTGATGATTCACTTTATCTCCAGTCTAAGAAAATCCCATTGATTCAGGTGACTATAATAGCCACTTTATATAATATTTAATATGTGTTCAGTGGTTGGAAAATGTGAGGTGTGACATTGGAGCATCTGCTTAGTCTAGTGAAGTTGTTTTTTTTAATCCAAATTAAAAAGTTGTTTTGGTTCAAACTGAGTAATCAACATGTGGTGAACTCACTCCACCTTTGAAGACATGTAGGTATCTATCATCACTTTTGCAGTTCTGGTAGCAGTGAAGGTGCAGAGACTTGGCTATGGGCTTACCTCGCAAACGAGTATTCATAGACTTGGACTGGTGTTGCAGATTATAGGGACAAAGCTGGTCAGGTTCTAGGCTCACTGTGTGACACAGCCATACTTTATGAATGCAACATGGATGTGTCCTAATCCCACAGAAATGAAATTTTTTCTCTGAGAGCACAAGTGAAAGATGGAGGTCACCTTTACTTTTTTAACAGCATACTGTATGATAATAGTGATTAGTGCTCTCTACTGAGATTAGGGCCTTTTGTGCAGTGCAGTGTACAAATGCAGTGAGAGACAGGTCTTTTCATGGAGGCTAAGGAGATGAAATAAAGGCACAGAATGGCAATTCGTCTTGCTCAGTTTGTTGGTTTTGGATTTAAATTAGTTCTCGGACTCCTAGATTGGTGTCCTAGCCACTATATTTCATTTTCTGGCTTGTCTTTTTTTATTGGAAGTGTCTGTAAGATGAGACAGCCTGGCCTCAGTTTTCATCTGTCCCTGACACTTGCACAGACTGTGTCTACAATAACAAAGAGTACAGAGCAATATAAACAGATCTTTAAACAAAATACTTGGTGCTAAGGCTGAGTGTCTATGCTGTACACATTTGGGAGGTTTAAATAGGATTAACTCTAGTCTAGGAGCTACGACTGGGGGAGCAAAGTTGCCTGTGCTGTAAGAGAAGATCAGGTTTGTGACCACCTGAGGAACCTCAACATACAGACATCTATGGGACCTGACAGGTTGCTTCCCACACTCCTGAGGGAATTGGATGATGTATATTGGATGATTGTGGATGATTGCCAAACCATTCTCCATAATGAGTGAAGTCCCTGGGGACTGCAAAAAGGGAAATGTTGCACCCATTTTTAAAAAGGGTAGCAAGGATGACCCTGGGAACTACCGACCTGTCAGCCTCACCTCTGTGCTTGGGAAGATCTCAGAACAGATTCTCTTTGAAGCTATGCTAAGGCACACGGAGGACAGGCAGGGGATTCAAGACAGCCAGCATGGTGTCACCAGAGGCAAGTCCTGCCTGACCAATCTAGTGGCCTTCTATGATGGAGTGACTACATGAGTAGATAAGGGAAGAGCTACGGATGTCATCTATCTGGACTTCTGTAAGGCCTTTGACAGTGTCTCCCACAACATCCTACTCTCTAGTTGGAGAGATTTGGATTTGATGGGTGGACTACCTGGTGGATGAGGAATTGACTGGATGGTCTCATCCAGACGGTAGTGGTCAACAGCTCAATGTCCAGTTGGAGATCAGTGACAAGCGGTGTCCTTCAGGGGTTCATACTGGGACCAGTACTGTTCAATATCTTCATCAATGACGTAGACAATAGGATGGAGTGCACCCTCAGCAAGTTTGCAGATGACACCAAGCTGAGTGGTGTGGTTGACATGCCTGAGGGATAGGATGCTATCCAGAGGGACCTGGACAGGCTTGAGAGTTGGGCTTGTGTGAACCTCATGAGGCTCAGGAAGGCCAAGTGCAAAGTCCTACAGCTGGGTTGGGACAACCCTTGGTATTAATACAGGCTGAAGGGATTGAGAACAGCCCTGTGGGGAAGGACTTGGTGGTACTGGTGGATAAAAAGCTGAACATGAGCTGACAACGTATGCTTGCAGCCCAGAATGCCTGGGCTGTATCAAAAGAATAGGTTGACGGAGGTGATTCCGCCCCTCTGCTCTGGTGAGACCCCACCAGGAGTACTGTGTCCAGCTCTGGAGCCTTCAGTTTTCAGGAAAGACATGGACCTGCTGGAGTCCAGAGGAGGGCCATGATGGTGATCAGAGGCCTGAAGAACCTCTCCTTTGAGGACAGGCTGAGAGAGTTGGGGTTAGTCAGACTGCGGAGTCCTTATTGCACTTTCCAATACTTAAAGGGGGGTTATAAGAAAGATGGGGACAAACTTTTTAGCAGGCCCTGTTGCACTAGGATAAGGGGTAATGGTTTTAAACTAAAAGAGGGTAGATATACACTAGATATAAGAAAGGCATTTTTTATGATGAGGGTGGTGAAACACTGCAACAGGTTGGTTAGAGAGATGGCAGATGCACCATCCCTGGAAACATTCAGGCTGGACAGGACTCTGAGCAACCTGATCTAGTTGAAGGTGTCCCTGCTCGTTGCAGGGAGGTTGGGCTTAGATGATCTTTAAAGTTCCCTTCCAACCCAAACTGTTCTATGATTCTATGATAACTATTCTAGTCTGGTTGCATTGACTGAACACCAGTTCATCAGCAGTTTTTGAGTATTAGTTACACTCCTGGAATGCACATGCAGGTTTAATCCAGGGAAATCTAACTGCGTATTCCTAGATCGCTCTGTGAAACAAACTTAAGTGGAGATTATGGTGGCTGGCCCAGAATACTATTGTAGAAGGAGTTAGTAATCTATATGGTAGCAAATCCAGATGTATGCCTCCCTGTCATGAACAGAGTTTGACTCCTAGCTACTTGAGATGCGCATTTAATCAATATGCAAATATTATATATACTTTCTCTCAGGAACTGTTGGTTTCTTAATGAGATAAGAATATCAGGGTCTACTACCAAGGTGCTCTTCAAAGCTAAGTCCATATTCCAGACTTGATTGCTATTAGTGATAGGTGAATCTGTGTTGTAAGCAAGACCCTACAAGAGTGCAAGTGAATGTGGAGTTTGTCAGCCTCACCATGGAGAAGATTAGTGCATTGTGCCATGCCCTGACCAGAGGTCCATCCAATGCTGTACCATCCTAGGGTTCCTAGCATCAGGAGAGACATGAGATTTTATTATTTTTTTTAACAAATAGTTACCTGTCTTGAAAGGGTTTGTTTCCTGCTTGCAGGGATCCAGTACAAGACAGGGATAGTCAGGAAACTTGTATATTTAGAAAAGTACACTACTGAAGCAAGCTTAATGATAATTTAGATACAGTCAAGTAGCAAAAAAAAAAAAGGGAAAAAAAAAGCTTTTCAGGAAAACAAAGTAAGGCTTACATTTGCATAATACATCTTACAGTTTCACTTAGTGGGGTTGAAGCTTTGGTCCTTTAGGTTGGGGAGGGTCTGTTGTTTTATTTCAGTACAAATATGTTCAGTTTTCTTCTCAAATCAGGACGGAATTAGCTGGAGGTTCTCCAGTGTTCAGAGGGCTCAATAAAGCTTTGAAAAATGCTTACTGAAAATTGGTCAGAAGAGATTTCCAAGGGGAGTATATCCAAGTATAAATTTCTTTTCTGAGAGACTGTTTCTCATGAAGGAATGAACTTTGTTTCGAGACTAAGAGCAAACCCAATCTGTAGGTTTTGTGAGTTTTTTTAATTACAGAGAAGAGAACTTTAGAGGTCCATTTGGAATGTGGAATGTTGCCCTGGGAAGAGAGATGTAAAGATGTGTTTCCTGTAGTTGCAATCTGTTTCTGGAAAAGCATTAAGTTACTGAAAGCCATGGTAATGTAGACCTAAAGAAAGGTAGAGACAGAATGTAAAAGAGGTGTCAACAACTACCTCCATGTATTAAGAGATCAGAATGTAATCCAAATGTAATTTATTTAATTGTAAATACTAAATAAAGGAAAAAAAAAAAAGAAAGCTATAGATCTGTGGGAAGAAATTTGCAATTCAATCTTGGCTGATTCATTTTTTTTAATAGTTCCTGTAAACTATGTCAACTATGTGGACGCACTGTGGCTTTGTCTCCACAGTTAGTGGTCAAATTATTTATAGCAAATTCAAAGACTGCTATTGTCTTAAGGGAATTTATATATTCAGGAAGCTTTATTCTGTTGGCTACAGAAATGTTATGTATAATCCCTGTAAATAATGGAAATAGTTAAATTTTTCACTCTCTTCCCCAAAAAAAAATTATCAAGGTAGAAAGTGTTTTGTATAATATAGAAAGGATTTTAATTGATTAAACAATTAAAATCTGAGCATTGGATCTTCATTCAAGAAGAGGTGTGTGTCTGAGGACACAGTGACGCTTTTTGGAACAAGCTTCTCTGTGCTGTAAAGCAATGAGTGTGCAGCAACCAGCTGCAATGTGGAGGTGGCTCCAACTATGTTCTCACTACTCAGATATCTGACTTGAACTCCTTGTGTGAATAATTGGGCTCTATTCCTGCTGAAGCATTTCCAGATGAGGCTGGAAAGAAGATGACAAGACTCAACAAATGTAATGTGGAGAGCACTGCTGGATACTAGTCTTGCTCTTTAGGACACTCCTAAGTTTAGTAGTTATAGTTTTTCCATGATGTCAGGGCAGACTCTTCCAATGCCTTATCTGGTTTTCATTCCCAATGAATTTTCTGGCTTAGAGGTACTTTGTGACCCCTATTTTATACAGAGGTGAAAATTGTTTACTTTTCCTATTGCCTGTCAAGCGTTTTGATCTGTCAAAGATAAGCATTCAACATGGTTAGTGTATGTTTGGTACGTAATATTTTGCAAGTCATTCTTCTTTGTGTTCAGATGTGATTTTCCTTTCCCTGCATTTTGAAATCCCGTAATTCTTAACAGTAGAATTACAGTGTCTCTTCAGGAAAGCACTAGATTTGTGAGTCAATAGTGGGAAGCAGTAAGGATGTGATTTAGTTGTAAAATTTCAGAAAGAGGAGTTGGCCATTGCTCTGCAGAGTTTTGTGCATCACCTGGGAAAGCATGTTCTTAGTGTTTTGCAGGTAAGCAGATAGCATCAGTGCTTCTTAAACGGGGGGAGAGGGGTATTGGTTTTGTCATCTGAAGAGTTTTCCAAAGGAAGAAAGGGAGTAGTTTAAGACTTTGTTCCTGCAATGGATGGGATTTGCTATATATTCTTCAAAAGTGATTTCATTTTTTTTCTTTCTAACAAACTGAGCTGAGGTCACTCTTCAGTCTCCTCAAGGCCATGTTTTTCAGTTGTGTAAACAAGTGGAACACAGCAACAAATGAATTTTTCAGCTGCGTAAACAAGTGCAACACAGCCACAAGTGAAACACAGCTGGAACTACTGAAGCTGTATGTGTGCTACAGTAGCAAAGATTTTGGCCAGGAAAGATACCCAGGCCTAAATTACCTCTTGGAACTAACTTGATGCCTTAAAATCATTAGGTGATTAAACCATTAATGTACTTAAGCCATGCCTTCATTTTGACTGGTAATAAGTTCATTAGATTATTCATTGCCCGACATTAAATTTCTGAACATTAGCTTTCAGCTACACTGCAAAAATGTGGACATTAATCCAAATTACTATAAATGCATATTATCTCTTCCTCTGCCAGTGCAGTATAATGACTGTATGCACCAGGCACACAGTATATTCTGTCTCATGCTTCAGCATACAGTGTTTCTAAATTTGCTACTTTAACCACTGTTTCACAGTCCAATAACTTCCTGCTGGCCTGAAAAACACAGCCTTACACGCAGATGATCACCTTTCATCTGGAAGATGTGTTTAGAGAAGCCAAGCTGCTTTGGGTTTGGGTTTGGGTTTTTTGCTATCTTATTGATCAGTTCTTTCTCATTCTTGTTTTCTATTTATAGTTTACCATCTGACTCCAGGCAACTATTAGAAACATTTCATTTCAAAAGCAAGCAATGTGTTGACTACCAAGAGCAAAGCTGAGAATATTAATGTCTTAAGTTGTATCTGATTTTAATCATTTACTTTTCCATAGTGTCTTTTGAGTTAACATCAACTCTACCTATGATGACGTCAGGCAGATAGCAACATTCTCTCTCATGTTAAGACTTTGCAAGTACATGAAGTTGTCCATGTTATCCAGGTTGCTGCCTTTTGCCTGTCTCCCGAAATAAGTCAACTTTGTTGCAAAATAGTTGTACTACATCCAGCTGGGATGTAGTTGATTTTCTTCATGGCACTGTATGGCACTGTGTTCTGGATGCATGGCTAAAACAGTGTTGGTAATGCACTAATGTTTTGGCTATTGCTGAACAGCACTCAAACAGCACAAAGGTCTTCTCTGTTTCTCGCCTGCCGCTCACAGTGAGTAAGCCAGGGTGGGAAAGAGATTAGGAGGGGATACAGCAGGGATGGCTTACTCAAATTGACTGGAAGGGTATTTCATACCATATGACAATATGCTTAACAATGAAAACTGGTGTTAGAGGAAGAAAGGAGGTTGGTGGGTGGGTGTGAGTGACTTTCATGGTGGTCATTGCTCAAAGACTGTCTGGGCATCAGTCTGCTTGTGGTAGATAGTGAGTGATTTCCTTGAGTCACTTGCTGGTTTGGGAGTGAGGTGTCTCCTCTTTCCTTCACCTGTTAACCTGTCTTTATTTGAGCCACCAGTTTCCTTGCTTCATTCTTCCTATTCTCTCCCATGTCCCACTAAGGAGGAGAAAGGAGTGAGCGGGCTGTATTGGTGGTTGTCTTCTGTCCATGGTCATCCCACCACACTAGTTTATGTAAGTATAAATCTCACTGCAGACCTGTTTTGTGTGCCCGTTAAGTCAAAATTATGTCTGCTGTGTAACAACAGATTGTCAGTCTGATTTGCATGTATATTTGCTTTGAAGCTTTTGGGCAGTGGACTGGCAGTTCTGTCCATCAGTCTCAAGAGTGAGATAACCTATTATTTCTGAGTTTTTTTTATCTTCAAACCATCGATTTGCGACTCTTGACTTCACTTTTTCATAAGTAGGAGCCTCATATCTCTGAGGACAAGAAATAGTCTATCTTGTGATCCTTCATTAAATGGACCTTTTTAAAGCTTGGTAAAATGAGTGAAAGACTTTTTCTACTGGTGTCACTCTATTTTCCCACAATTAATTTAGGGCAAATCCTCAGATGCATGGTCCTTCTGTCTTTTAAGAAAACAGACCATCCCTTAAATCAGTTTTCTCCTTTTTCCAACATGGATAGGATTTTGGTTAAAGGATGTAGTTCAGAAACTTGTGCAGTTTTTTCAGAAGCCTTTCGAAGACCTTGTCAATAAAATAGCTCTTCTGTATTCTTCTTTCATGTATGCTTAGCTGCAAGTGGGCAGACCATCATCTGCTGCTATCATCAGTTTTTCAGGTGTTCTGTCATTTCCAGAGGAGGTTTATGTTCAGCCCTCTGACTACTTGCTGTGGCTATTCACAAGATGCTGTCAGGTCTTGCAGTCCATTGTTTTGGTAAAAGTTCTGGTAAGCCTCCAACCACTTTTTCAGAAAGTTGTTTTATCAGAGCATCAAGAAAGCGTTTGCAGTATGGGAGTGTTTGTCCATGCTATTTTTACTGTTTTGAGTGTCTTTGTTATTTTCTGCTCTAATACTGGTAAAATTTGGGGGTTTTCTTTGGTGTTTTTTTTTTTTTGTTTGTTTGTTTGTTTTTTTTTGTTTAGTGTTTGGTTTGTTGTTTGTTTTGGTTTTTTTTTGGTATATACCCGCATGATAGTATATTGCCACTTGATAGCATCTGTTTGCTGTTGCTCTTTTGTTTTCACTTTGGATGGATAGAGACTGGATGTGGTATCTAGGACTTCTTTGATAACTCCCTAGTGCGCCTCAGATGGCTGCTGTTTAGGATTCATTCCTAGGCCGAGTCTCACAGCATTTTATTTCCATACTCTTCTAAACTTCTCACTGTCTCCACATTGTATCTTCATAGTTCATCTTTCTCACAGAGCTTATAGTGGGAGAACAGTAGCTTATGAGTTGGGAGTCCAAGTATGTGTTGCTGCTAAGATATTCCTTGCTGCTGCTGTTCCTGTTTCATGGTAAAGGAAATCCTGATCTCATATATGTCTTTCAGCACTGTGCAGGACCATTTCTTGTTCAGCCTGTGCTGGAGATGCATATTGTATACACCTGCACTTCTCAGGTTTTCACAAATCTGTAGCAGCCATTTGCCTGCTTAATTTCTTGCTCATGGTTTTTTTCATTTGGAGGTGGGTTTAATCAGTGCTGTCTACTTCATTTGGCATTACAGTGTCTGGTACCTGAATGAATGCTGGTGCTGATCAGCTACTTTTCAGTTCTTTCTTAGGATCAATCCCTTGCCCGAGAACTGGTTTGTTGAGCTTCATGTGCTGGTTTTTAAAGTAGGTTGTATTTGTCGTTGAGCTAGTTACACTGGAATAGTTTGGCACTTTTCTGGCCCTGTTGCTTGGGATTGTGCCACTATGCCTGTCAGCTGCTGTGTCACCCAGGAATGTGAGCCCTTGCCATCCGATGTCTTTCTGAGCATTTTCTTGTCCATATAACCTTGCAATAGTACTCTTCTGCACCTCTCTGTTTTGTCTGGAGTTTTCCAGAGCCATCCATCTCTAGCATGTGTCTCTGTATTGGGCACTGTCTTTCTGAGGACAGCTTTGAAGAGGCATCATGATGAAGGAAGTCCAACATATGTAGGTCTGCCCTTATCTATTGTAGGGCTGAGGTCACACCAAGCCCTGAAGATCTCCTTGGATGCTGCTCCATTTCTCCACTTCTGTCTCTAACTGTTCTCAACCTAGTGGCAGCAGCTTTTATCTTTCTGCCATTTCTTTCCTCTTCTATCCAAGTTTGAGACTGGTGTTAGGCAGACTACTGCAGCAGAATTAGATGTCTTTTATAATCTAGGAAAATGATATTAAATGTAATTTCACATGGAAACAAAACTGAATTACATCAACACAGCTAACGTTGTTATGTAGGAGGTCAAATCCTAATGTATGTATAATGATTAGCTGTTTTTAAAATTGGCTGATTTTCAGTATATACATTACATATGCTTTTTGTATAAGAATCTGTTTTATTAAGTGCTCAATAGCATATATTGTGATCCTTCTTGCTTAGTTTAATTGAGTTAATTCAAGTGGTTGTTATAGGATAATGATACACTTCTGCGGTTTGTATTTATTTCGTTGCTGGAGCAATGCTGTGCCTCCCTCTCGTGGCCAATGGGAGAGAGAGAGAGCGCCTGGCAGGCCTCGCCTTGAAAGCAACGTGAAAGCGACAGATGCACTGATCTATGTCAACTCTGACGTGTTTTCTTCCCATTTTGAATATGGGCAAGTATTTCTTTAGGAATGCAGGTTACTGGGCAAAATAGTGTTCTCTTAACCACATTTCTCAGTGACAGAAACAGTGTGTTTGCTGGTGAGGTATTGTACTGGTGGCAATTTTTGTATTTAAAGGCTCTGTCCCATTTACACTAACATATATGAGATGAGGCAATCTTTTTTTTTTTTCTTTCTCTCTTTCAGCTTAAAAATTAGGATCATATTTTTCACGTTTGGCTTTTTTTTAGAAACATCTCTTGAGTTACTTTGTGATGGAAGGATGCTTAGCATGTGTATTCTGTAAGCTTTCAAAACAGTGATCTGTGATTAGTGCTGAAAACACAATAGACTAAACCCTAAACTTCTTTAAATTGGACTCCTTTTGCTTCTTGATTTAGAATGTGATTACAGGTGTGTGCTAATTTCAGTGGTTAGATCAAGAAATGCTGTGCTGACTTGAGTTGTTTGGCTGCAGTGTGCCTAGAAACAGTGTCACCGTCTCTGTTGTTACTGATGACAGGAGGTAGCTGTCATCTCTCAGGGCACTCTCTCAGGGCAGCTCTGCACTGCACTCCTGTGCCTTTCCTTCCCCAGCCATCTCCCCAGGGCACTGAAGAGGCTCTTAGAGAAGGAGCGGTGGGAGACATAGGCTCTGTGCAGGAATCTTGGGGCCTGTGAAGAGAGGGGGTCTCTTAACTGTATTTTCCTTTATGAGGTTGTGCAGGCCAGCATTCATATGGATATGAGAGAGGGAGATGGATTCTGCTCCATTTTGAAGGTCTTACATGACTGTGCTGTTTGGGCAACATAGAGGCCTAGATCTGTGCATAGCTCAAGCTGGGGTGGTCCAGTGTGACCCCTTTGGTACAATGGTTGGCAGAAATAAAGAATCTAGCTGCTGTTTCACAACCCTTGGAGATTGTTTCCTTGGGTGCTGAATCAGTATACCACAGCAAATAGAAAGAATTGTTTCCAGGCAGCTGGACTCTGGGAGGCAGCACTCATATGTTTTTTCAGCTGCATCTGATAGATAAGATGACTTTATCTCTCTCTCTTGTTTTTTGTTTGTGGTTTCTTTTTTTTAGAAAATGTTTTTAATGTTTTGCATTTCTTTTGCAACTGTTGTTACCTTTACCTCACACTTTCAGCTCTTCACAAAATGATGGGAAAATATTTCTTTGAAACTTGTATGCGGTGTTTGGTCTTGATGGCAATGAAACCCCATCATCCTCTGTGTGTTGATACTGCCCATTTAAATACCAGGCACCTGCTGTGGACAGTTCCAGTTATGATCTGTGAGCTGGCACATCAGTTTAGGACTAGGTAATGCATACAGTCTTTATGAGAGAGATTAATATTTAGGGCCATGTTTCATCCTTTGGCTACTGCTGAGTAAAGTCTTAATTGTTAAGTAGCCTCTGCTATTCTACATATGCTGTACCAGTTTCGTAATATCTGAATGTATTTACACTGATTTGAAATTAGGACCTCACACTAAAAGAAATGTAATCTCTACAAGCAGGCCAGTAGAACTTCTTCATCCTCTATTTTTGCTTCAGAGCATCAATTGAATTATTTGAGGCTGTGCTTTTATATTAGTCCTCTTAGAGAACAGGACATTACCAATGGGAAGTCTTATTGGTGTTAATGTATGATTTGTACGAGTCAGGGGATTTCAGGATGTAGCTTATATGTGATGTTTTGGTAAAGCTCCTTGCAAGGTGAAATACCGCTGTCTCTGTGGAGGAGTAATAGACTAAGTAGTGATGTCTTTGATTTTGGTGGTGTTGGTTGCTGTTATTTTGTGCTGGCTGTTGATTTGTAGATCCAGTGAGCCTTAAAGAGGGACTAGACACTTTGCTGTTCTGCCTGTCTGTTTCTTCCTTCCTTTTTTTTTTTTTACCTCCTCCCCATCTCTTCTCCTTCCTCCTCTCTTTATTCTTTCTTTCTCTCTTTACAACAACTTTTTAACCTGCAAATTCTGATGCTTTCCCATGTCACCAATGTAACTAACAAGCAGTGAAAAACTAATACATTTATAGTTGTGTTGTTCAGCTTTGAGTTTCTTTGCTAGTTATATTTTTGAAGATATGGAGAATTCCTGTGTTTCTGACCATGTGCTCCTGACTCTTTTTAGGATGTAGAAGTACAGCACTTTACCAATTTACACTCAGTGCACTTTGGATGTGTTCCTTCATAGCTCTGCTGGATAGGGATTTAATTTTGGGGGAAAAAACAAATTGAATTTAGAAAAATGGTTTGGATAATGATGGCCAAAATATACAACAAGATTACAGGATGCTCGAGAGAAGCTATCTTGAAATAATGGGCCTGGTGAAAAGACCCAAGCAAATGGAGAAAGTACTATCTAAGGTGCAGTGTTGACATTTGTTGTATGGAAATAATGCCACAGTAAAATAAAACAGGAATACAGTTCTTGCTCCCACAGAGTAGTGGGTCTTGTGGCTCTGGTCATCTGCCAGGCTTCTATACAGAAATGTAGAAAGCACAGAGATATTTACTGCCATATCCATTCTCCTGTCTTGCATCACCATCTCCATATTATCGCTGTACTTTTTAAAAGCATTTCTGCTCTAAGCCTTTAACAATAAAATTCAGAATTCCGTTGTTCAAGTTCATCTGGCCAAGACAGGCTAAGCTCCATACTGAAAATATTTGGGCTTGGATTTTAAGCTGCTTGGGTGCCTTAAGATCTTGAAAAGTCCTATTGTGTTCTGCCCTGATTTACTGCTTTCCTATTCCTGATGAAATGGAATATCCTTAAAATGGGAAAGT
Organism: Limnodromus scolopaceus; assembly: GCA_028565335.1. NCBI lineage: Eukaryota > Metazoa > Chordata > Aves > Charadriiformes > Scolopacidae > Limnodromus > Limnodromus scolopaceus. Next base: position 39,497,605 of record JAOXNO010000024.1, read on the forward strand.
GCATGTTATTATTCTGTATAGATCCCAAGTATTATGATGAATTAGATCTTTTCTGGGAGTGAATATTTTGGAGAAAAAATGGGAAAAAATGTATTTTGTGACATATCAAACTATTTGAGAATTCAGTCTTTTCTTGATGAATTTCCTATTTTGTGTAGGTGTCTGAGGTTTTGTATCTGTTTTGGTTTGCTGACTTTTAGAGTTCATGCATATATATGTAACCTAGTTTATCTTCATTCTGTGAAGTCAAACAATATTGCATGCTGTAGTCCTATTACTCGTCAGAGCTGTGATTTATTTCTAATAAATATTAATTAAATATAAAAAAATTATACTTATTTATAGCAAGCCGTTCATAGATATTTTCATTATTTATTGCAACCTATGAGGAGAACTGGTGCTTCATAATGCTAGGGACAACTTGGATGGACTTACAGAGTGCCCCAAGAAGGCCATAGCTGTATGACCCTTAGGCTTTGGGGTGTCTCAAGCAAATTCCAAAAGACTCAACAGTTTTGCATTTACATTTATTAAGACTTTTCATTTAATAAAAAATTGAAATACTTTGGTTTTCCATCCTGTCTTCAGACAGCAATCAAATGCTAAAATAAAAGAAATTCTGCCAGGGCAAAAATTAAGTTCTTTGATTAGTTGCTTTATATTTGGTATTTCTTAATACAATTGTTCAATTTTTGCAGATTGAGAGCTCTAGTGGGAAGGTTTATGGGCTGCAAAGAACATACATGTGTGAAATAAAGTATATCTGGCAAAGCAAGTTATTTTCATCACAAAACCAGATTACTTTTAATCCAATTTCAGTTTTTTAGCCTCCTTGTGCATTCTGTAATCGTTCAGAGCATTCAAGGACTTCCTTATGTCATTCCTTAAGAAAACTGTCTAAATAAATGTTTAAACTATGTGGCCTGCTAGCTACATTTCTACAGGTGCCTAAATAATGTGATCAGATGCCTTTGAGAGCTTTAATTTTATTTTTTAAATAGCCTCTGAAGCATGTGGCTCCTGATGACAGTTAATCCGCTGAGAGGTGTGAAGTCTGACAGTATATACCTGCCCCTGCTTGAGAGGATTGTAAGTAGTCAGCAAGGATTAAATTAAGGAATTTAACTCCAACTTGGGAGGAAGATGGTTTCTTCTTATAAAGAGGAGAAATTCTAGACATGCACAGAAAGTTTAAGCTCCCTATTGCTGAGGAGCCTTTAAGAACTGAAGGGGTAAAAAAAAAATAATTCATCTTTAAGGCTTATTTAGATATAAAAGTTGAAGTCCACATTTAAACTATTGTAGTTATACCACTATGCAGTTCTTTCCCTTGGTGGACACTCCTTTTTCTCTGTGTGTGTGTTCGGAGGAGTTTTAAGTAAATGAAAAAGGTAGCCTTCTTTTGAAGCAAGACTGTTAGTGCTAAAGTCAGTCAGTTAACTTGAATGAATTTTTATTTTATTTTTTATTTTTATTCTGCCTGTATAGTTGTGTTGATAGGGCTTGTTTTGCATAGAAATGTCTTTTAATTGAATTAAGGAGATGATATTTGAACTTGAATTTGGGGGGGAGAGGGGGAGTGGGTGTGTTAAATATGAGAAGACCATGCCAGAATTTGCTCTGAAATTTGTATGCATTCAATTAATTCTTAACTGTTTGGTAAAAAATGGAAGCATCCTGGCTTCGTTGCCTGAAAGGCAGAGTTGAAAATTGCTTGCGTGTTTGCATAGGGCCATAGCACCCTGTTCCATACACTCTTTGCGTAGAAACATACAGGGGCAAGACTTGGTTGCATATCTTCATACTCAGTTTCTGATCACTGTCCCAATAGATATCTTCATGAATATAAGAGTTTCAGAAATGTCAAGGGTTACAGGATGGTTCGCACAGACTAATAAAGTCACTGAAAATGTTATGATGCAAAAGTTTTTATTCCTAAAAAGTGCAAGTTCTCTGTAGCCTGATCATTGCGATTTAATTGTTTCACAGCATTGTCTATTGGGTCCCAGTGATATTACAAGTGGAGCCCCGCTGGTGGGAATCCCATTAGCAGTCTGACTAACATGGCTGTATGAGTTGTTTACTGTCACTGCCAGAACTGAAGAGAGCTTATTGTGGCTATTCAGCTAGATATCAACAGCTCAACATGACTGAAACAGACCCCCTATAGAGTCCCTTACTGCTTCTTTCTTGTCACTCTGGAAAACAACCTAATCTTGACACACGTTATGGAAATCATGGCATTTATTACTTTGTTCTTTCTCTAAGTTCAGAAACAACATAGTCAGTGCTATTGATGACTAAATCTTATTTCTTAGAATAAGTTCATTGCTGTTTCAACAAACAATCAGAAAATTGACCCACCTCTTCTTTACTTTTAAAACAAGCTTCCAATTAGTCCAGCATTGTCCTTTGTTTTCCTCACGTCAGTCCTGCACTCTCATACCCACTCAGATTCAGTGAAAATCATTATTGTATCCTGTTGCAAATAGAAGAGAAGAAAGCTATGACCATCTCTTCTGAATTTCTTTTCCTTCCTTGCATAGAGCATGGTCTTAAACTTTCTAGACCTTGATAAACTCTCAGTTATTGCAGAAGCATCACTCCATCCTCTTTCACCCATTCATTAAAATTTCAGGCTCAGTCTTGTGCACTTTTAGGGCAATAATATGCTTTCTCCTTGAGGTCATCTCCAAAGCAGTCTCCATAGCCTCTTGATGACCCTTTCTTTAAAACTCCTTTATTGTGATGATCTTGATGAGCTTAGAAATGGTCAGGCTGCTGGGGTATTACTCTAAGTAGCTATCAAACTAGCTAGTATTGTCAGATTTGGTTCCTTCTGCCGCCTCCTTTGTCATCTCTTACTGTGTTCTTTGATGGCAGTATCCATGGCAAGGAGTCAGGACTGTCTTTGTTCTTTTTTTTTTTTTTTATTTTTTATTTACACCCAGCACAGCAGCATCCTCAGTTGTAACTGAGAACATTAAGATGGTTATAATACTAACTAAGTAATTAATCATAGTTACAGCATTGCAGAGAGATTTTCTGTGTGTATATTCTTGAGAGGGATGAGGGTAGAAGCATGTAGTAGAAATGCCAGTTGATCATTTCATCCTTTTGGAACTTTCCACGTTGTCTTCACCAGGAAAAAAGTGGTGTTTTGTATTTTTTTTTTTTTTTTTTAAAAAAAACCAACAAGGAGCAGCCACATCACAAATAAAAGATGCTCTTAGCTAATCTGAAGGGGCATTTGGCTGCCTCACAAAAACACTGTGAATTTTGGCAAAGTTAGGAGCTTTGGCTTAGGAAGATTCGTGTTTGGAATAACAGGGCGCATTGCAAGTCAAAATTCAGGTATCTTGGCAGAGATGTATGCATAATCTGGCATGATGCCTTTCTGCACTGTGCCTAGCTGTAGCAAGTGCTAAAGTCCCTTGTGAACAATATATGAATCTCATTTTGAAGGGAAAAAAAAAAAAAAAAGAAAGAGGAGGAGTGAAGAGGAGCCAGGATTATTTTAACATTTAGTGGTTATAAAAAACAAGTATCAAGAAGCAAAACATTTCCGCGAAACATTCACTGTGAAAATTCTGCAACTTCTTTTTGCAAACCTCTCCATGTCTTGGATTGGCTGATTTCCAGAGCATCAAGGCTAGGAATTGAGAGACTGAAATATAATCAGTGGTGATACATTTTAACCACATAAAACATTCTCTGCTTCCAAAGCCTCTGGTGTCTCTAGTAAGCAGTGCAACAGCAACAGCTCCTTGCTGCTGGACTCCAGAGACAGGGAAAATACTGGATCACAATGGTAAGAAACTCTTTACTTTCCACCAGATCTAGATTATTACTTTGAAAAGAATGTTTAAAAGGTGATGATGAAATCAGTAGGGATCAGTATTTAAACCAAGAAAACAGGGTGTAAGATACAGTGGCATTATCGGTGTTTTACTGAAAGAGATCAGCAAAGCAAGTTGGTGACAAATATCTTTGGCACTGAACATGTTGTGCAGCTTATATAAAATCTTTTACAATTGGGAAACACTGCTGACTAGAATTTGATATAAAATGTAAGCCTGTCTACTTGTTATATTGCAGAAGGGCAACTGCACGGGCTTTTAAAATAATTTTGCCTTCATAACCACTGACATAGACTTAATACATATAAATAAACCTGTGCTGATTGCTTATGCAGGCTGTATATTTATGTGTTTTATTTTGTTGGGGCTTTGTTGGGGTTTGGGTGTTAAGGTTTTGTTTTTTAGAAAGCAACAGAGATGCTCAGTACATACCTTTGACTTTTATGGACGTATGAAGTTTTTATTTTCCTGGGGTTTCAATCTGTGAAGACCTGTTAGCCACACTGTGTTTCTCTGCTGTAGTTGGTGGGAAAAATAACCAAGGAAAACTTTTCAGGATAGTGATTTTATTCTTTGTAACAATTTAAATATTCTGATCTGAATATTAAAACAATAGAAGTAGAATATAAAACACATAAATGTAAAGTCTGAAATTATTGTAAATTTATACCAGTGCTATTAGTAGTTTAAACAATGCCTGAAGATACAATAAAAACGTTCTTATTAGCAGTTTTCTGGGTATTAAAGAATTGAAGAGGGGGGATGCAAATCTTGGGGATTACATCCCAAGACTCACTGTCAAGACTGGGCTTGATGCATATTTCAATTAAAAAAAGCCCCAATCTCCTATATGGGAACTATATATGCGCTCCTATATTTTAAGCGCATACTAAGTCCAGGAATACACTGATTATGAAATTATAGTACATCAGGGTGAAAGGAAAACAAATTACTAAATAAGTCTGAAGAGTACTGAAATATGCTTACTTGACAACCCAGCTGATGTGTGGGAAATCATTCTCTTTGTGATTCAAATGGAAGAGGAGATTTTTAAAAGAGCAACTATGGGAGTTCGAAAAGTGTACAGCAGATGTGAGCCTTTATCTGATTTGGTATTTTTTATCTTTCTTGTGTATTTGTTGTTGCTCAGCAGTATGAAAATTAGAATGCAAGAACTAAAACTATCACTGAGTGCTTTCTGATCTTTTCCTTTTCTAAGTGGTTTAACTGAATGGCAAGAAATAAAATACTGAAATACAGTAGATAGTAAATCATGTTATCTTGGCGTATACATTCCAGGATATGACTGTAAACACAGTTTGTGTTAAAGTTTTATGTTTTCCTTCTCAACATGCAGCATAGATTACAAAATCAATAATTGAATGGCAACCAGGCTGTAAGCTTTTTGAAAAGGTGTTTAGTATGAATCTAAACATGGTGGGTTTTATTACTATTACTGTTTTCTTGACAATAATGTCCAATGTTGAATATCCATTAAGTACTGCTGTGGTAGTGAAGGGGCTTCAATATATTGATCTTTCTTGTCAGAAAAGAATGTGCTCATAGTTAGTATTATCCTGTATCTACATTTTGGTACAGGAAAACATTGGAGACAGGAGATCTGGCAGCTTTTCCCTATTGGAAACACAGAACTTAACTGTTATGTTAATTGATTAATTGTTATTAACAAATGAATTTACATATTTCCAGGTATGTGTTTCCTTAGTTCGTATGTTAGTCAAATGCAGATCCACTTCAGTAACTGCAAATTAAGGAAAACATTTCCTTCTAGAAATATAACATTCATGTACTGCCACATATTTGCTCTTGATAAAGTTTAAGCCAAAGTAAACTTGCTTTGTGTCCTGCTTGACATGGGTTAATTAACTAGTGCAGGTAGTTCACAAGGGATCTATTTCTTTCAATTTGGATTGCCTGGGCAAGGGTCTTGCATATGCTGTTGAAGGGGAAAAAAAAAAAAGGGGGGGGGGGAAATCACCCCACAACCCCCAAAAGAGGAACCCATAGAAGCAATCAGCTATGTAATAAATGGCACTGCTAGTCCAAAGGGAATAGTCTCTTACTTACAATTTTAAAATTATATGTTTTCTTTCAGAATGTAACAGAATGTAAATAGTCTTAAAGAGGTCAGAATTGCAAGCTGTGAAATGCTTCAGATATCCAGTTTAAACTATTCAAAGTCTTTTTTCTAATAACTAAGGAACAAAAGTAAAATTACAAATAACGTACCAGCCTTACCTGAAAAATTGAAAAGTTGGCAACATGACTTTTACAGTGCTAAATTTTAACAAAGTATCATCTAGGATTAGTGCAAGAGATGCTGGGTATAGCAAAGTTCCTTTCAAGTGTTTTTTCTGGTGCAAAATTTATGAAAGCCTACTCAACAATTGGATGCATGATTCATCCAAATGATTTTAGGTTAAATACTTTTTTTTAATCCCAGTGATTAAATAAACATCTGACTATCTACCTGACAATGTAATCCTGTATTTAAAAGGTATACTATAAATATGTAAGCTATGTAGTTTATATGTAATATAAAGTATGTTCAGGGAAAGAAAAAATAGCTTTGTATCTGCTATGAAGTTGATTCAAAACTTAATAATATTCTCAGGTTTTACTGGTTTAGTTTCTTACTTTGTTCTCCTGCCAAAATAGTTTGTTCATTCAGAACTAGTTATGCTGGCTCTCATAATGGTACTGCTGAAAAGTTTTGAAGGATTTAGTCAGAAGAAATCTGAGGCAGTACAATTTTGGTGAAATCACAGGTTTTGTATGTGTGTTTATATGCCTTGACTGGCTTTTGGCACGGTTTGGTTCAGGTGATCTGTCATAGCTGTGTGACAGGCAGTTTACCACACCAGTAAGTCTGTGCACCATTCTAGAGTGAAATACACACTTGCACTTCTTCCACAAACAAAATATTTTTTGTGAAAGAAAGAATATCCACTTTGATCTTTAATTTAAATATAATGCTGAAATACCTCCAGGTATATATTAGAGTTTATTCATAATGAAATAAGCTTGTGTTTTGAAATCTCAGTTCATGTTTATGGAGCCTGAATACTTTCATTGAACAAAATATGGCAGCAAGCAGGGTTTATCCAAGGATTCCTAAACTGGAATAGCTTGATGGTTGGTGGTAGGCTATTTTATTTTTTTTTTAAGCAATTTTGTTTTGAGTCATTATCAACTTACTCTGTAGATCAGGTTTTGCTCTCTGAAATCCATCTTTTAAAGTGCCATTACACTGGCAATGCAACTTAAAATGAGTTCCTTTCAGGAAGTTATAAATTATTTGCTGTGCTTTACATAATGTATTAGCATGTCTGCTGGTTCTGTGTTCAAGTCAGGGTTTTATTCCTTCATCCATATGATATACAAAGAAACTCTTAAAAAGGATGCTTTTAGCATTAGTCTGACCTTCTGGCTTTTATCCTGTCATGCTATCAAAAATGAAGGTTGGGGTAAATGAAGGCAGGGGAAAAGGTCAGTCTGGTCTCTAGGTGAAATAATTGATGGGACGAGCTTCCTGAGGAATAGAGCTAAAGTGGAAAGGTGGCTGGATAATACATAATTTTCTGCATCTGGTTAATGTTTGTATTGCAGCATTTGCAGTGTATTGAAATATTGGGACAAAATTCTGTTGCCTATGTAACTTATGACTCTCATAGCAAAGAGATATTTTGCTGTGCATAGTTGTTCTACTTCATGACCATATTGAGAATACTGAAAACTGTTAAGGTTGAGACTTATTGTGGACTTTTTACATAAAAATGGTTTGGAGAAGACAAAAGGGTACCGACAACTTTATGCCCACTTAGTAGTATGCAGATTTAAGTTATGCAGTTGTGTCCTGAAGGATACATTTCCAGCACTTGTGTGGAGTGTGCTTTGGTCAGAATTGAGACTGCGTAGTATGTGGTGGTGGGAGACACGATGCACAGTTTGGCTGGATTTCCAGGCTTGCTCCATTACACAGAGTGGTGATGGGAAGCTACCATACCTAAAGGAATTTTCTAGATCTTGTGCATGAGTTTTCAATCTACTGTAAAACCGTTGTTAAAAATGTTTTATTTAAACATATTTTCCAATGTTGTTGTGTCACCTGGACATACAATAAGGCTGACTATGCAGTTGTATCATGTGATAATAAAGTGGACAGCTTGGAAGTGAGTGCCATCTACTCCCCTGGAACTGTGCCAAAGGCTCCACTTCCCCTCTGCTCACCAAGATACACTTCGGGTATATGATTAAAGCTTTTGGATCCATGAAGATTTTGGAAGGAGATTCACAGCAGAAGGTTGGCAACCTTTGGTGTATATTCTTATTCAGCTGAGAGGGTAGATTAATCCTGTGTTTAACCCCACAGCACTTCTGCCTCCATTGCCATAGTAGGTTAGCTTTCTTAGTAGTCATGGCTTTAACTCAATAGTGCTAACCTTTTAGGTAGGTCATAAACATTCTGGGACCATGTGTGGCAGTCTTTTCTCCCCTTATGTGATGGCATGTGACCTTTATCATATGACTTTTATATGATAGTTCTCCCTTTCACAGGATAGGAGGTGTTGCGTGTGTGTCAGATTACTAGGCTAGAGACTTCTGACATGTTCCTTCCTATGACTGGACATACTCATATCCAGTAACAGGGAGAACTCTGTTTGGGTCATATAATGGGTATTTGGCCAGGTGATGACTGAGACTGGACATCCATTTGGGAAAAATGGCAAGGAGGAGGATGCTGTAAGACTACACCTTTGATTTAACTTTTCCTCTGTTTAACAGTTTTTGTTGTGGTCCATCCTGTTCAGAAAGGAAAAAAACTGTGTAATGTGATATACATTTTTATCAGCATTAGTTCTGGAGAGAAAGTTTGGAAGAATGTGTTCTTGATTTGGCCCAAAGTAGCCAAAGAGCTACTACTCTGCAGACCTCTGATGCATTCAGATAAGAATGAAGGATCTTCCATTGGCTGAAAGTGGCCTGAATTTTTATTATTTTTTTTTAATTTTCATTGGAGAAATGGAAGGGACTAATTTCAGAGAGTGCTGAAAACCTCCATGATGAATAAGTCCTGTTAGTCAGTTAAACTTTGTTAGATTCTTTTCTGACTCTACTAAACTTGTCTTATGCACTAGTGTTAATTTTCTTATTTTCTCTTTGTAGGATTGTCAAAAGCAATAGGCATGTTAAAAAAAGACCTTTTTTTGTCCTACTCTTCATTCCACTATTATAGGGGATCAATCACAAAAGCAGCAGTTCCATCTAATAATTCTTCCACTACAGCACAGATAGAGAGAAAATTAGTTTCCTTGCACATGCAGAGCACGAGAAAATGAGTTCTGTGTGAGGGATGAATGCAACACACTAGGAATGCTATAGGCAGAATATATTAGGTCTCTGCTAGCATGTTTGCTGCAGAGGTCATCATAAAATGATACTTGTAGTTAGGTGCTTCCTCTTTGTGCACTTGGGCTGGTCCTGGATTGTATTTCCTCTGTTCCTCAGTGTTGGTGTGGTCCTGTAGCCAGCAAGTGATGGAGAGTTCCCTCATCTCTGGCTGCACCTCATGTATACCTTCTATTTGAAGACCATTAATGTACCGATCATCCAAAGCTATTTGCTCAGTTTGGGCTCCTAGGAAGTTGCAGAAGAGCTTGAAAGATTGAGTCATGAAAGAATCTTTTGTCTTAGTGATCCTGGTGAATTTGATGATTTTGGAGTTGGCAGGTAATTGTTGTATTGCTAGGCCCTGAGAAAGGAGGCAGTCAAAATTTTGGGTTAAAAGTTTGTTGGAAGGAAAAAAACCATACTAGGAAACTGCTATGATGGATGTAGATTCGGGTGGATTGAAAACACATGCTTTAGGGTGACAGCAGTTCATTCCTCTGATGCTTGGCAATAACAGTCATGTGTTTGTCATGTGTGCCATTGCACAAACTCATTGTTTGTTCTTTCCTTTGAAGAAAAAATAAACCCAACAACAAAACACTTCCACAGGGTTAATATTTATAACTTTTACTAAATGTGTATTTAGGTATTTTGCTCCATATGGGTAGCAGTACTGCAGTCTAATAGGACATGTGCATGTATAGTTAAGTGCTTGGAAAAAGTAAACAAATCTAAGAGTGTACCAGGATAAACATGAATCTTTCTACTGTATCAATTTCAGAGCTCCCTGAAGTCATGGCAAATGCATACAATCTAACTCAAGAAATTATTTTTGATGCCATGCATCATAAGAGAGAACATGCAATTTCTTAAATGTGTTATAAAAGGAAGTTTTGTATACAACACTTCAGAATTTATGTGACTTTGTGTTGCATTAATGTCTGTAGTTGTTTTGGGGGTTTTAGCATATCACAAGTCTCCAGAATGCTATATTTCTTTCATAAATTTACTAATGAAGCTGACTTCACTGTTGATTAGAGTCCCTTTTTTAGTAAAAGGAAATGTAACAGTATTTGTAGAAGAATCTGAAAGGTGAATAAAGGCTAAAAGGCCACTAATGCATGTTGATGTAGAATGACCATAATATTCTTACCAGTTATAGCAGCCTTAAGGATTCTCTACTGCAAGCTAATGGACGTAGTGTGTTTGCTGTATATCATTTTAATGGTCCAAAACCAGTGAAATATTCACTCTGTGTCAGTGGTGGTGGGGAAGCACTTATAATATATGCCTCCAGTCAGCTTTAGAGAGGGAGTAGGAGGATTTTTCAGGAACAAAGTAATTAAATGCATGTATGTAAAAGATACCTGCAAGATGCTGCTTGAGAAAGTACTTTATAGAACTAGATAATTATAGGGAAAAACTTGCTTGGTTGGAATGATAGTATGTGTTACTAATTTACCAGTGGTGTAAAGGTTTTCTGAGTAGTTTGTTTCCTATTTATAACACAGTATTTTTTCTAATGATCTTTGTGTCTTCAGAAAGGAATTTTAGATCAAAATGCTTTATTGAGCATATTACACTGGAATTTTAATCGAGAACTAATACAGACCACTGTTGTAAAGGTTCCTTTCATCGCTTTAAAATTATTTGCTTTCGCAGAAGTATGGGAACTATGAAAACTTTCTGAAGTCATGGGTTTTCTTGTCTGTTTATTACAATTTAAATTGTGTGTATGGTTGACACGGTTGTGAATCATACTAATATTTCTTTGAAAGTGTCCAGAAGAGGCGATGATATTAATTCACCTGCTGCTGAATACTATCCTCCTTAGAAAGTAATTCAGAAGTGACTCAGACGTCAGAAATGAAAACAGAGTCAGTTGCTTAGGGCTAAATCTTGCAAGTGCTTACTACTGGGTATGGTGTGTTGTGACTTTCCTGGGATTAATCGTATCCTAAACAGACAAAAGAATATTCCAGTTCCCCCTCCTCCTTCCACTACTCCTCCATGTTCTGTGGAAAGAAAAAGGTTTCAGTGGATTTTGTTTTAACTATCTCCAAACAAAGCTCTAGATGGTGTGTGTGATAACAGTTGTTTGCAAGAACGGACAGCTTAGATGCACTTGAAAGCTCTTCGTAGAATCATAGAATTATCTAGGTTGGAACCTAACTCTAATTAAAAAAAAAAACAACTCACAAATTAAAAGCGCACAAAAAAAAACCCCACAAAAAAACCCACAAAAAACACTAAATCACTAAACCATGTCACTAAGCACTACGTCAACCCGTCTTTTGACTGCCTCCAGGGATGGTGCCCTCAACCACTTCACTGGGCAGCCCATTATAATATTTAATAACCCTTTCAGTGTAAAATTTTTTTCTAATATCCAATCTGAACCTCCCCTGGTGTAACTTGAGGCCATTTCCTCTTGTCCTGTTGCCTGTGACTTGGGACAGTCAACCTCTGCCTCTCTACAACCTCCTTTCAGGTAGTTGTAGAGAGCGATAAGGTCTCCCCTAAGGCTCCTTCTCTCTAGGCTGAATAACCCCAGCTCCCTCAGCCCTTTCCTCATAAAACTTACTCTCCAGACCCCTCACCAGCTTTGTTGCCCTTCTCTAGACCTGCTCCAGCACCTCAATGTCTTTTTCGTGATAAGAGGCCCCAAAAAATATTGTTCAAAAATACACATCATGGGATATGCTCATAGTGTTGCCCAAAGAAACCTTTAGTAGGAGGACGTCAACTCTCCTGAGGATGCTCTGTGTATTGGCCCTCAGCTAGGAGCTCTGACAGGAGGGCTAGGGCCAAGGCTGGTGCTCACTGCCCTTCCCCTGCCTGTGTCTACTGCTGCTGAATATTTTGCTTCACTAAGAAGTTGCTGTGAAACATTTTGTTTCCAGGCCTGATTGAGGAAGTGCAGTGAAAAGTAGATGGTGAAAATAATTGGCACAGCAGTTTACTTTGGGGAGGGTTCACTGAAGCTATCAAATAACTTTCCTTAACTGTTATTTAAAAAAAAACACCCAGTGTAATCATCTCATTGTAGCTGAAAAATAGGAGTTAACCCATTGTTCTCTTTTTTAAATCCAGGTGCTATCCAGTTTGCTGTGATGTAAACTTTCCTACTGAGTAAGAATTATGTTATGATATTGCAACTGTTTGCGCTATATTGAAATGTTATAGTAGCTGGAGTTGAGTGTTCTTGCCAGTTCTGCTTTACTGCTTTACATTGTGGTATTAAGTGTTGCACACAAAAAAAAATAGAATTGATTTTTACCTAAACTGCATTTTAGCAATTGGGTGAAGGATGGTGCATTGAGCCAGATTAATTTCAAAGACAAATCCCAACCAAAACCATGAAGCTGAAATTCTGTCAGATATAAAAGATTTTATAACCTAAACCTATATAACTGTCTGACTTTAAAAAAAAAAAAAAAAGTATCTGCTATTGGTTTTAATAGTCAAAGTGAGACCCACAGCTGAATATGGCAAACTTGCAGAATCTAGATATGGAGATTATGAGTTTACACAAGTCTCTTGCAATTTCAGTAGTGGCCTGTATATTTTCTGCTGAGTCTCTGATCTCAGGCTATCTAGTGTAAATCACAGAATCACAGAATGATATGGGGTTGGAAGAGACCTCTGGAGATCATCTAGTCCAACCCCCCTGCCAGAGCAGGTCCATCTAGAGCAGGTTGCACAGGAATGTGTCCAGGTGGGTTTTGAATGTCTCCAGAGAAGGAGACTCCACCTCCTCTCTGGGCAGCCTGTTCCAGTGCTCTGCCACCCTCAAAGTAAAGAGGTTCTTCCTCATGTTTAGATGGAACTTTCTATGTTCAAGTAAACATGTATGTATTTTTTAAAGCAAAACCATAATTTCTGAATGGACAGTGTACTCTAGGGAAATGGATACTGGACATTGAAGACTGTGCTTATTTTAACATTTTTACTACCTTTAGGGCCTGACACTCACTAGGCTGCAGTGAGAAGCATATCATTTATTGTGTTATAAACACTCTTCCATCTTAAATTCTAAAATAGTTGTTTCCTGGAGGAGGCTTGGAATATAAACTGATGTACCTGACAGTTAATTAAAATTCAGTGTTGTTTGTTCTTGCTTAAATTAGTGAAGAAAAGCTTCTAGGAAACACCATAGAGAATAACATTCTGAAGATTTCAAATTATTTTGAAATATGAGAATTCCCGTGACTCAATTCCTTAAAGAGTGGAAATGTAATTCAGATGCTTCTTTACCACCTGTCACATTTTTTTTTGCATTTCTAGAGTGAGTATTTTCGCTCTCTCATAAATAAATAAAAGGAGTGAACTGCAGAGAAAACCTCTTATTTCCTTTTTTACCCAGCAGGTTGTTTTCTGAAACCTAGTTAGTGAACTACATGCACACACTACTTCTGTTACAGTATTGTAACCCACCTGGACAAATGCATACCCAGTGGGAGTCCAATCGTCTCATTAATTTACACAAGGTAACTTAATGGCTGGTATTGTTGTACAAACCAGAGAAAAGCATGTGTAATTTCATTTGTTTGTAATGTGAAATCGCTGATTAGCCAGTTAATAACATTTTTTCCCATGCACACAGCCTCCCACATGCTGAAAGATTAAAAAAAAATAGTATAAAAATAAGTTTTAAGCTGTGACAATTAGGTCTCCAGATGTCTGATTCCTTGGTTTAGAAAACTGCAGAAGAGCTTATCTGTTCCTGAAATAAAAATTATTTAGATAGTCCAAACCCTCTTTCATGATTGTCCATCTGCCAGTGTGCATTTCATTTTTCATGTGGTAAATAAATTTTCTAAGTAATTCTTTAAATCATTGCTGCACAGCTCATTACAGAGATCTCATGCTTGCTAATAGTAACAAACAGAAGGCAAAAAGACTGGCAAAGCATGCAGAGCACCCATACTAGGCTTGCAAGGCAGGAAGTCTATCATGGAGAGGGGAATAGTTAATTGGATTTATGTAAGGTATTAACCAGTTGACCTGTGTTATTTCTCTGTTGCCCCTTTCAAGAAATGCAGATACATACTGAGGGGGATGGGAAAGGCAATTTTCCAAGCTCTCTTGTTGGATTTGTGCCATTAATTTCCCCTCTAAATCAGTCACTCAGATTTTAAGCTGTCCTTTCATGTTAGGTACTCTAGTACAGCAGACTGCATTCATACCTGTGTTTAGGTAGGCAGACATCTCTAGGTCTTCATGCTTATATTTAGAGTCTCACTTTGTCCAGAGTTTTGAAAGGTCACTTCTGCTTGAGTCTGAAAGGTTGTGGGTGCTGACGTATTGGCAAATCAAGCCCTTTCTATACTTTTACTGAAGGCACAATGGGAAAAATCTTTCTGACATGTTCCCAAAACTGTGGACTGACTCTTGCGTGCTTTGCTGGAGGTACAGTTAATCAAAAAAGCTCAGGACACCTGGAAGTTGTGCAACTCTTAAATGTCTAAATGTAAATTTCAGAATCTAATTTTAAGCAGGCAGATCTGATCATTTTGCCCTTGGTTACCTAGGAAACCAATTAATTACTATGCATTTGTTCAGCGCTCTGCATGCGGCTTTTAAAACATTTTATTATAATTTTTCTTTTATTTTGTCTTAAGCTAGTATTTGTAGAAAGGGCTGGCTTGACAGCTCTGGCAAATGAAATAGTCTGCCTGCCCACGGAATATGTGCTCCCTAGGCAGTGGCAGTCCAAACTTCCTCATGCTGTTTTGTCAGTGTGCCACAACTTATCTTGAAGGGGGGGAAGAGTGGAATAGTTGGAGGGGGAGGTAGAATCCTTGTACCATCAAGTCTTTGCCACCAAAACATGTAAGCATTGTCAGAAAAAATGACCCGTATTTTCCTTCTAGCATAGAAAACAGTGCAGCTAAAAACTGGATGAACTCAAGCTCTGGAAACCGATCTCCAGTCTGCAAACCATCATCAAGATCACAACCTTGATCCTGCTGCTGTGTTGCAGCTGGCACTGGTGACAGATGGTCTCATGAACTAAGCAGGTTTTCCCTTGCTCAGTGCTGAGGCAAAAGGATTTTCAAAGAGTTCTGGTGCAGAAGCTTTCAGCAAAAAGTCCTGGGATGATATTTGCAAATTAGAGGTGGAAGTGGGAAATCTGGGAATTTGCTCTAAAATGTTAAAACTGCAGCTTGTTTTGCTTCACTTTCCAAATGCTGATCACAGTTTGCACAGTTTATTACTTCAGTTTGTCTCGGTAATGATTTTTGTTGAGATAGCTGTATACTATGAATCCTGATAGCTACAAATCACCTAGCACTCCTAGAAAAAATCATCCAGGAAGCAGTCTTTTCAACAAAGAATTGTGTATTTGCTTTCCAAGTGGTTTACAGCTCTTCTGGTTCATTTACTTAGAAGCCTAAAAATCATGGAAGATCACTGGCAGAATCACACTGCTATTCTTTAATGATCACTGTGAATTAACAAATGCTTCAACAAAAATAAAAAGTCAGTAAGAATGGAACATATCATAGAATCATATGATTCATATATCATAGAAAATATGTCATATCAATGACATGTTTTAGTTCCACAAATCTTTGCTCTATTATGACTGAAAGCTGAAATATAGAAGGAATGTTCACATCATCCAACTTCAAGCATCTGGCTTAAATAGCTACATTGCTTCATAATCACTTTTTTTTCCTGTGGAGCTTCTGTAGATACAAGAGTTGTCAAGACCGTCGCTATTCAAGCTGCCCTTCCAAGGCAGCTTAAATGAGTCAAGGCTGCATATTGCTGCCCTGCCTCAGGCCGTGCAGCCCCATCCTTTTCCCCCAGCGAGTGTCATCACTTGTAACAAACCAGTTCCAGGAGCTGCTTGCTTGGAAACTAACCAAGAGTTTTGGACTTTTGCAGTGGAAGACATTGTCTGTTGCAGGGGAGAGTTTTGCAGACTTTGATTTGGCAAGGAATCTCTGATTTGGCTCATAAAGGAAAGAGTATTGCGAAGCATAAATGAAAATTACAGTACGTTAAGAATGAGATCACAGAAGAAAGCACAAGAATTTACTCTCTGGTCACGAAAGTTGCTTGGGAGACCCTTGTTCTTTGGATGCTGTTTTGAATTACAGAATCATTTTTCATAGCTTTCTCTATCAGGCTGTACTTTCAGGTTCATCACTTAAATTTTGAGAAAGAGCTGTAAATTATAGTGGTTTTCCTCCTGCAGACTGTATAATACAAAGATGTTTACGTTACTGGTACTCTAAACTTATGAACCTTTTTGGCATCTAAAATGAAGATTCATTGTTGCTTTTAATGTTACTCTAAGAAATTCATGATGCATTAGTGTAATTCTAATTGTGCTGTAAGCATTGGTCTCGTACATGTTGCATGTTCTTAAAATTAAGAGTATCAGGGAAAGTGCATAGGAGAAAATGGAAAACATCTCATTTGTCATCTGAATTAGAATAGTATTCTTCCTGAAGAATCAGTATTTTAGAAGGCAAGGAACACTAAGTTTTGCTGAGTATTAGGAGTTCTTAAGTTTTAGAAACCATTAATCCAGAAAAGAATTCTGTAGTGGATTTGCATTTGTAGGTGTAAGGAACGTGGGTCTGTTAACAGAGATGTTAGAATGTATTTATAAATTAGGAGTGAGATCTTGCTTCATAACACTGCAAGATTTTTCAATTTTGACAATTAGTGAACCTTCTTTTACTGGTGTCAACTGATTTTTATTATTATTATTATTATTGTTTTCTTTCTATTTGAATAACTCCAGTTTTTTCATAGCTGTTTTTGTGGTCCTAGGATAGATGTAGATCGTGTATTTTTACTGCTGGGTGTATTGCCCCCTCAATCCTGAATAGGGAAAAAAGGGACTAGAAGTAAAGCATGAGAGTGCTGTCAAATTGCAGAAGAGACTAGATTCTTGTTTACTCTCTTGAGACTGGCCAAAGAAATAGCCAGAAATTTTCCAGCTGCAATGCATTGCTTGTATTTGTTTTTCCTCTGTGCTGGCCAACCACTAACAGACATATTTTACCTAGCTCTAAGATGGTGAGGACTGTTATCTTCCCTGTGTGGTTTATTAGTTGCTAACCCTATTTAGTAGAAACCTCTATCAACTATAGCCTTGTCAAGTTTCCAGTGGGACCAGCAGAACTTTTTCATTCTCTTTAATGATATCAACATACCGAATTTTGTGCCAGTTCTATTAAATTCAATGGATGCTGCTTCACTCATTGACATTGAGTGTATGATTTGTCCTTATTTACTGAGGGTCATACAAATCTTTTGTAATTTTACCAACTCAGGGAGCTTGAAACCTCTCCTTTTTACCTTTTTTTTTTTTCAGTGGTGATAAGTATATTTACCTTTTGTTAAAATCAGAGTCTGTTCAAAACAAGCAAAAAATGACTTACTAAAATATGTGTTAAAGGCAAAATAGAGATAATTCTGAGGACTAGACTTCCTCTCGAGTGGCTGTGAGGTACTGCCAGAATAAATTTATCTTCCATTATTATTTTGGAAAGAGGAGCAGGCTATATAGCAAAAATACATGGTACCTTTGTGTATGTAGTTATGAATACTCGTTTGCCTTGCTGCTTGTGTTTACATGAAATGTATACATATGAAATCACATAAATCCACAGATACAACAGCTATTCTTGCAGTAGAAAAGCACTACTTTTTTCTAGATAAACTTCATTCTTAAAATAAAAATCAAATAGAAATTCAAACTACAGTCTTCATGAATCTAGTGTATTTGCTATACGGAAGCTGTGTTTTGACACACAACACGTGGCAGTGTGTGGGACTGGGGAGCTCCAAGGTCTCATACGATAATAAAGAAAAAGCGTATGGCTCTGAAGGCTAGGACTAATACATTACCAAGTGGGTTTAGATTGATAGCATTACTTTTTCAATTGATTGGATTGGATGTTGTTTATATCACGTCAGACAGTGCTAATACTAGGTTTATGTTTTAACATTGCAGCCAGTTTTCTGAATTCATGTTGGTGCTGTTGTTTTTATTGAGGTCATTAATTTTAATAAACTCAAGCAGCACAAGTAGGTTATTACTGTCATAAATCGAAATACAAATGGCCTTAAATTTTTAAAGATCTATGTAAAGGAGCATGTCAGTCTCCCTTCTCTTCCTATGCCATGAATAAAATTTACTAAACAACCCAAAGGTTTACAATTTTTTCTAGTAATACATCTCCTTTGTAAAAGTGACTGGATAAAGCTGAAAGATGAATGTTAATATTCACTCTATAGTGATCTGCAAGAAGAAAGAAACCTTGAAAAAGTCCTTCAGAATAGTTATTCCAATGAAAGTCTCCTAGATAGTGAGAGTTCAGGCTCATAAATTCTGGTAAATGCAAGGTAGTTCTACTAAACATGCAGGTTATTGCAATTAAGGGCGTACAAATTGTGTGACTTTGTTGCTGTATTTTAAGTTAAATAGCGACAGAATCAGATTGTATGGTCACTTTTTGCTTAAAACATTAGGACAGCTTACATGTGATCACTCAGAAGTGACAACTCTGGTTCCTGAAGCAGGCACAGCTGAGACCCTTCTGTCATGGGTGACAGCCCATGTGCAAGGCAGTGACTTCCCTGTGTCTACAAGGCATGCTCCTAAAAATGGTGGTCAGTGAGGTTGTCCTTTGGTGTAGATTTTGAGGCATCCACAACTGCAGTAAAAAAAACCTGCAGCTGGGGAGCAGCCCTCGTGCCAGGCATCAGGCCACAGGTGGCCCCAGCTGAGCAGGGCCCATGGTAGAGCAGGCCTGTGGGGAGCTGGTGACTGTCCCTGCTGCAACATCGCTGGGGCAGGGGCTGACAGCCCTAGGGGCTGACACGGGGTACAGGGCCATGGGCAGGTATGGGGAGCTCCGAGGGGCTGGCCAGGACCTGTAAGCCATGTGGGTGCCCTCAGGGCCCTGCTATTACCTGTGCTTGTGGGTATTTCCTTAGTGCTATGTGTACTGTCATCTGTTACATCCCTTGAAGATGCTGAACTTGAAAGAAAATACAAGTGGTGCATGTTCAGTATTGTTATTTTCTCTTATAAATGAATACGTTACTAATGTTGAGCGGGCAGTGTGTCTTACAACAGTAATGCCCTGAAATATAGTCCTGGAGCGTTTAGCCAGCGTTATTCTCCAGGAAAGGTGTACCAAGAACATGGAAGCAGATGTACACTTCAGGCTGAACATCCAGCCAGCCTGGTGTCCTGTCTCTGACAGGAGCCTGACAAAAAGGGAAGAAACAAAGCCAATCATTGTAATCTCCAGTTACTGGAGTTAGTATCTTTGTCTTTACTAGCTCCGAGGGTTTTCTCCATTCATGAAGAAAACCCAAAGAAATTCATTTTCTACCATCTATGGTGTCCCATAACAAGGGGTTCTACAACTTGACAATACCTTGTGCAGAAGACTAGCTTCTTCTGTTCATTTTGAACTTGCCAACGTAATTAATTTTAAATTAATTAAGCCCTCTAATTTTTTTATTGGAAGAGACAGTGAATAGCTGTTTCTTAGCTATCTTTTCCATGCCGCTTATGAATTTATAGTTCTGTCTCATTCCTCCCTTACTCAGATCTTTTTCCAAGTTGAAGACTACTAGTTTATTTAATCTTTCTGTACACAGAAACATTCTAGACTTTGATTATCCTTTTTACCTTTTTCCATACCTTTTCCAGTTGTTCTGAGATATTTTTTTTAAATGAGTGGACTGGAACTGCATGTGGCTTTCAGGTTGTGTGTACAGAAATGTGTAAAAATGTACAACGTGAAGAAATTTTCTTTGGTGTTTTGTTCCCCTTCTGGTAACTCAGTTTGTCTCTTTGACCTCCAGACACTAAGTTGATGTTTCTGTAAGGTTATATACTATAACTGTGATCTCACTCATAGATGGTAATACTAGTTTAAAACTAATTTTGATGTAAATAAAATCAGAAATGTCATGTGCACCATGTTATATGCAGCTATATAATTTTCTGGTACCATCCAGTCAGCATCAGTGGGTCCTACTGCCATTTCTTGCCTTTGGCTGGCACCTTTACTAATCCGTGACTAATTTTGGTTATCAGCTAACTGTCTGCCCACTAGGATAAATTTTGTCATGTGACTAAGAAAATGAGCAATGAAAGCAGTAATGAATGTTTCTTCAAAGTGCACTTGCTAATGTTGGGAGAGGAAATTGTTACTGTATTAGACTCTTCAGTGATGCACTGATGGGATTTTACAAGTTATTTCTGATAGGTTTCTTCTTAAAGATAAAAGGGATATAGAAATGGTTTTAGCTGAGAACCACTTTTTCAGTGTTTAGCTCTACAGTGCTTTTGTTAGCTTACAATATTCAGAACTCCCTGAATTAAAAAAAAATCTTTTTTCTTCCCTTAACAAAATCCCTAAATCTCCATGCATTTTTTGGGACAGAGATTAACAATAGAAATTATAACATTTGGAGGGGTTGGGGCCAGGAGGATAAAATGAAGGAGGGAATTCCTTTGCAAATTCTCTGTTACTATCTATGTATATCTGCAATGTATGTATTAACCAAGTCTATCTGAAATATTAATTAATAGAATTCAAATGTGACTGGTGGTTAAAGAAGACCTGTACCACGGATGGAGGACTCAGTGTAGCATTCAAAGAAGAGGAAAAACTGTCTGTACTTTCATAAACGAAGACAGAGAAAATGACTTCATTTAGTAGGAGGGAGGGAGGCCTTCCTGGCAATCAGCATGTAGTGTTTTAATATTGGACTTGCGTTTTGGAATGAATTATCACAGTTGCATAGATTTTCATATGTATTCGAGGTGGAATAAGCCATAATAAGAGCCACAGTTAGCTATTTGTCATGGCTATGGGCAGGGACAAGCTGAAACTATTGAAAGTTTCTGAGCACATATTGGAAAATGAAGACAATCTAAAAGGGAAGATGGAAATTGCTTCTGCTGCTACTTCTGCTTTTGGCACCCTCCCATATTTTCAGGGGAATTTTATGTTGTTTTCTGACACTTCTGACAGCAGTCAAAAGATTTTTGTAGAACACACTGAAGCCTCCCTGAATTTTTGAGTGAAAGTGTTGGGGCATGCTACAAAGTCTAAAAGCATCTTTGTTCTCCAGTGCAAAGATACCTTTTCAAAGATGAGAGAGGGAACTTGCTGAAGTTGAGGGAGAATCAGTGAGTGGTAGCAAAATGATAGTATTATTGCACAAGAAAAAGCAAAATATACTGCCACTTTTATATAAAAGACTGGGGTTTATTCCTTATTCCAGACACTTAGATGATAAAGGGGAAAAAGAGATAAAAGGATTTGAGCATAGCTTCATTATGGAAGTGGTTTCTGAATATCAGATGCAACACGACAGGATTTTGTTCTTCATTATACTCTGCACCAACATCAAGGCCATGGAGGGTAAGCACAAGTGCTGTAGTTACTGTCATAGTGCTGGCGCACTCACCCTGGGTGGCGTTATGGATACAAACATGACTCTTTAGGCCATTTGCTATATTTACCTGTGAGTCAATGTATCATTTTCAGGACAATTCAGCATCAAATATTGGTAATATTTTTGTGGTACTTGTCTTATCACATTTCTAAAAGGAGTTATTTAAATTCCTCTGTCTCACCACTCCATTTGGTGACCCTCCAATTTTAGTCTTCGTTTTCTGTCCTCTATCCCATAGGCCTGCCTCATTCTAGTCCATAGACCTCTCTTCTGTCAGAGAGGCTGAAAAGGGCAGTTTGGATCCTGTAATATTACATTATCAGAACCACATTTTACTGGCTGTGCATGTACCTTGGAGAAATAATAAAGATTTTTAAAAGTTTTTCTTAGCAGCACTGTCTGTTACAGGCAGCCCTCTATCTGCCAACTCAGTTTTAATCACCTTGTACAATATGCCAAGATTGTTGTTGAGAAAAGTGGCCTTAAACAGCTTCTGCAACCCTATTATCCTCGGCAGCCATCATCTAGTGAGCACTAATTCATTTTGATGGCATTGGTATTGCCCTGTAGCCATTCCAGCTCTTAGAATAATGATAGGATAAAAAGTAACTGTGCTCTATGGCAGCCCAGCTGAAGGATGACAACACAGAGGCATGTACTTATCTAAGGTAAAATAAGTATAAGATGATGGCAAAATAACTTCTTTTGGTTTTGCTTTTTTTTAAATTTTTTTAAACCTTCAGATAATTTCTTCTTTCTCTCAAACTTGTTGTAGATCTTCTTTGAGGCTGTAGAGAGGTGGGGGTTGGTGTCTTCTCCCAAGTTACAGGTGATAGGACAAGGGGTAATGGCTTCAAGTTATGCCAGGGGAGGTTCAGGTTAGATATTAGGAAATATTTCTTTACTGAAAGGGTTGTCAGACATTGGAATGGGCTGCCCAGGGAGGTGGTTGAGGCACCATCCCTGGAGGTGTTCAAGAGACGAGTTTACATAGTGCTCCGGGATATGGATTAGCGTTGGGTGGTGTTTTGTGGTTTTTGTTTGTTTGTTTGTTTGGTTGGTTTTTTTCCATTGGTTGGACTAGATGATCTTAAAAGGTCCCTTCCAACCTAGGTGATTCTGTGATTCATTTAATTCAAGAAGTTTGCCTGGGTACTTTCTTTCAGCTTTCTACAGGAAGAGTTGTGATTTTCTGGAGGAGAACAGAGCATTGGAAAATTCTTGCATTGAGCCAAAAAACTTCAGAGACGCTTTTTGTCAGATAATAATTTACAGTCTCGGAGCCCATTCTTGTGTAGTAAAGAAATAAATTGCCAAAGTTGCCATCTACAAAGTAATTTGCACAGCTACAAAACATCAGAAAGGGAATATATTAATTTCTGCAGATATAGCAAATAGAGTCAATGTCCTTGGAGGGATCTCTGGGTAAGTGCAAGCATATTTATTGAATTTATGAATTGTTAGGTAATTTCCTTCAGTTTGAACTATTGTGGCTTAGATGGAAACTAATAACTTT
The DNA here is from genome assembly GCA_028565335.1 of Limnodromus scolopaceus. Lineage (NCBI taxonomy): Eukaryota > Metazoa > Chordata > Aves > Charadriiformes > Scolopacidae > Limnodromus > Limnodromus scolopaceus. The sequence continues at coordinate 39,520,849 of JAOXNO010000024.1, forward strand.
TTCCTCTCATTTTTAAAAGCATAGTTCCTGTGCTTCTTAGGAAAAACTGTTGAGCTTTATAATAATTTTTTTGCAAAGTATCTCAGTTTATTATGAAATTATTAGTCTGTAGTTGAGATAGCAATCTCAGTTAGTTGCCAGTATACCCATTGTTTTTTTTAAATGTAATAACTAAGCCAAAAGCCATGCAAGAAACAGATATATCAGAATGACATGTTTTTAAATATTTTCGTCTTTACTAAATAATTTTGTAGAAGTTGTCAGCCATGGAGAAGCTAAGAACAAGGGTCAAATTCTGTTCATGTTTATATTAGTGCAAATTTTGAAGAAAGTCAATGAACTTAGGAAGATTATTTTAGCAGTATGTATATGATAATAGAGCAGAGTTGCAAACAGAAAAAGAAGTTATTGTCATTGCTTTATTGCTGAGTAAAAACCTCAGCAGCTAAGCACAAGGCTAATTTTTAGAAACAAATCCAGGCTTGCAGTTCTAGCAGACAAAATGAGGTGTCTTCCCATTTGATGTGTCCTCTAGGGGAGCCTAATTGTCATAGGAGGGACAAAATCTAGAACTGTTGCATGTTGTGGAAGGGCCTTTGAAGAATGGCACAGAGGAAAGGGACAAAGAAAATTATAAATCTGTCAAAAAGTCTTAGCAACAATGGAAAATCAAAATGCCATCTCTTCCTGGTAATAAGTAATAGGGTAATATGTGAATATTATATAAGGTGCCAGATGCTTTGAATCATCTATTAAATTTTGATCAAAACTTTTGTATCCAAAGTCTAAATCAAGCTGATGACTTTACACCATATCTGATGTACGGATAATGTTTCTTTATACATTTAGAACAATCTCAAAATCAGATCAAGAGATCTGTCTAGCAGAGAACCATAATAAACAGGAGAAGTGCTTGAACTATGGGGTTGCTACCTGGCTGTACGTTCTGAACATGGCTAAATGAATGTGGTAGATTTTAATTGCAGTTTTATGTCCTTGGCAAAATGTGAATTTGAGCTCAGTAAAGTGGATGAGTTTTGGCTTAGGCGCATATCTAATTATGTCTTTAGGTCCATAGGGAACTGGAGTTTTCATAGCCAGACAGTGAACTGAAGAAAAGACAAAGGTTTTAAACAGTGAAGTGCATGTTGTCCCTAAAAATGGTTGTCGCGAATGAGTGACTTTTATGTGATTAAACTCCGCATTTTAATGCTCCTTGAAAGAAAAAGGCTGCAGTTTTATTATTTGAAAAAAAAAAAAATTGTCACATTTTTTATTCAAAATTGATTTTTTTTTTTTTGCAATATAGAAACAATTAAATATGCTTTTGGAATATTGAGTTAAGCTTTGTTCCTTTTAGAGGCAGTGGTAAAATTGCTATTATAGACAGCAGCTTGTTCAAAGCCAGTAGCAAATTCAATAAAAAAGAAAGGTGGGGAGTAGAGAAGGGCAGGAGCAGATGGGAAGTTTGCCATCAGAATGAAAATGGGGAACATGAGTTAAATCTGCATTGGGAGCGTGCTAGCAAGCTTTGTGGCTCTTTTGTGGATAAGGGTAGCATTTCAGAGCAACCCTCT
>JAOXNO010000024.1:39522525-39533004 GCA_028565335.1 Limnodromus scolopaceus
TAAATCTGCATTGGGAGCGTGCTAGCAAGCTTTGTGGCTCTTTTGTGGATAAGGGTAGCATTTCAGAGCAACCCTCTCTCTGGCAACTCTTTTCTAAACAGTGACAAGTGTGGCTTATTTGGAAGCTTACTTGAAAGCATTTATCGTTCTTAGTGATATAATACCTCAGTGTGTTCATGGACATTTATGCCTATAAAGCGTGCATGTGCATGTCTTTAGCTCAAAGCTGCTATGAAATTTTGACCTTTGCTATATATTGAGAATACGTATTCCAAAGACCTCTGCTGTTCCTTTGGAGAGTTAGGTTTGACTTCTACATCTCTTTCCTCTATAGGGCAAGGTAACTTTGATCCCAGATCATCAAACTCTCTCTGTCTGTGCCGTTTTATAGGGTGTAGTCCAAACAGCACTGATGACCTACAAAAATTAGGGTAGGTGATCTGTATCTCACCCGCTAAGCTGTATTAAATATTACTGTTTACTTCACTTTTATTGCAATTGTGTTGCGTTGATAAGTAGGTACGGGTTTCTATTACAGCTCTTGAGGCCTGGGAGTGTTTCAGTGACCCAGAAAGTTTGGGAAATACTATTCTATGCATTTGATATACAATGGCATTTGCCCAAAAATAAGCTTTGTAGGACATATAAGAGTATATGTGCATACTTCTTACTAATGCCAGCAAAGATATCTATTAATTTGCTTGGCTACCATTAATTCATTCAATGCGTGTCAGTTAACAAAATTAACCTTTTTAGTTTGTGGAGCAATGCTTTCTGTACTTATTCTTGTGGGAATCACTGAATAGATTCATATGGGAATAAATACCTGCAATTTAAAAATAAAACCTACATAGACATGAATGTGGAGTATCAATCAGCTGATAGTATGAGCACATATGCAGCCTTTCGTATAGCTTTTGCAGTAGGTCTGTCTTATTCTGATATTGTATATTTTCCCAGAAAGACAGAATCAAAATAGTTTGTTTTGAAGAAGACACATATGTGTGGTGGTATCATTATCATTAAAAATTATTACATGTAGCTAGCACCAGATGTTCTGGTCATTGAAAACTTTGAGGAATTTATTTTTTTCCTCACCTAAATCATTCCTGCTTTTCTAGGAATTGCTTTCATTTAAAAAAAAAACCACCAAAAACAAAACCAAAAAACCAATGAAACCAAACCCAAAACAACAAACAAAAATCCCAACATAAACAAACAAACAAAAAAATGTACCAAAACCACACACTAAACAAAACCCAGAAGAACTGAACTGGAATGTCCCTCTTGGTCAGAGAAAAGTGAGCAAAGCAGAGCCCTTGGGGCCCCTCCAAGGAGAATCAGCTGACTTTGTGGGATGCATGTGGAAGCAGATACTTCCAGCCTGGCTTTCTTCAGTTGGAGCTTTGCATGCAGATTAGGGGATAGTGCTGCTTCTGGTGGCATCCCACTCTTCAGTACTCTGTTCACCAAAAAAAGTATAATTTGGAATCAAACAAGTGTTAGATGCAGGAGGGAGATTTTTTTCTCTTGTTCATTTTCTGCAGAAATTCAGGGATCTTGACATAGGGAATTTCTTCAAGGCATTGGGCAGGCAAGGAATGATCTGCACCAAATATCTTTGTTTGCTATTTCCAAAAATGATAGTAGGGATCAGTTGTGTATATAATTTTGAGTTCCCAGAAACCAAAGTCAATACAGCAGTCCCATCTTTACTCATAATGTTACGTATTTTCTAGCCAGTAAAGGAATGTAGAATCAAGTAGAATTACTTAAGGTATAAAAGTTAGAAATACTGTCATTTAATTCAAATACAGAATTTTATAGGATAAAAAACATGGTAACTAAATTAGCTCTCAAGTCTGTCATAAGAAAGCAAGCATAGATCAGATACACTTAATAACTATAATTAGCTAGTTTACCTTTATATCTCTAATTAGCTATGGATCATAAGGCCCTCTTTATTTTCCTTTATCTCTTTTTAAAGTAGAAGATAATTCCTATTGTGAATGTCACATTGGTTGTGTTCTCTGTGACAATGGAATTAACTTGCTTGGCCGAGTGGCGAATCTATTATTTCAATATGTACTCACAGAGTAGTTAGAAATTCAGAATGAGCTAAAAATAAATGCTTCCTGTATGAGATAATTTCATTTCATGAACTCGTGTCAATTTATAATAGTGTTAATAAAACTTTTTCCTTAAGTGTGTCTCATCACGAGTAAGAACAAACTCTTACAAAAAAAGAAAAAAAAGTCATTTGAAATCTTTTACACTTTATGAAAGGGAAACTGGCAATTTATGATTCATGTAACAGACGAAGTTAGTACCTCTGGGTTCAGCTGCACCACCAGCATTTGACTGTAGAATGATTGCTTTGTTGGGACTTACCATGATGTTGTTATTGATGGTACACACGCTCTTAGCCTGTCCTCAATTGCAGGTTGAAATGCTTAAAACTCAGTGGGAAAATTTCAAGGTAATGTATTTTGCCTTGTTAATTTGGCTAAGAAAAAAAGTGCTCCAAGTAGAGTGGTGAATTTGAGCTCAAATTTGTGTCTAACAGCCTCCCTGATGACGTTGATGTGCCAGTGGCCACAATTACTTATTTTTAAGTGTGTGTGGTTTTTTTTGGTCTTGTCTCTCTTTGAAAGGATCTTAGAAAAAACAATGAAAGGCTATGTGCAAGAAGCTTGACTGTACATGTGGTCATTTAATTTGCCAAAACTGACATATGCAAACATTGGGAAAAAAAATAAATTCTCCATTACTTTTAAATTTCAATTAGTTTATCTTAAAGTCTTATTAGCAGCATTTTAGATAAAACACTTTTGAAAGAAATGTGATTTTTTTTTTTTTTTTTTTCAGTTGATGCTGTGCTGTTGGCAAGTTTTAGGTTACTTAACTGAGTGTGTCACTAGGTTAGGGTTTTTTTCCCCACAGTTACTAGAGTACTAAAATAAATTATAGTTACTTTTAAACACAACAGGGGCATTTGCACTTGTAAATTAGAGATCAAAAGTATGAAATCAGTGTATTCATCTGTATATAGTCTGGTTTGCCTTCACAAATAAACATATATAACTAATCTAACATACTACTAATTTTTTCTTGTAGTTTATAAACAGATTTATGTTGGCTGTTAACAGTCATTTTTATATATATGTGGGGTGTCTGTGTGTATAAATACACATATTTAAGAAAATATATACAAAAAAATAATTATACATTTAATAACTGTCCTGGAACCAAAATCTACATTTCAGACGCTCACTGATTTCAGGGAACATGGCATACGTATAGGTAAGACCCACAGAGATGTTTAGGTGCTTTTTGGATGCCAAAGTGGTATGGGATGATCTGTCATGTACATACTTGCATTGACATTGTTAGGCTTACTGTATTTTCTCTGAAAAGGTCCTTTACTCATAAAAGTTTGTTTATTGTGTTCTGCAGTGCTAAATCCCACAGTTTTCAAGAGTACACCCTGTCCTGTCCTCTGTCCCCAAGTGCTGCTTGTCCTGGATTCAGACTGTTAGTGCTCTGAATTGCTGCATGTTACCATCTCAACACATTTTCCTTAGGCTGGAACGTGCCTTAATAGCATGACAGGATTTTTCTGAAACTTAGAACATTTGCAGCTGTTATATTTTGCTCCTTTTGGAGCTTTACCTGAAGAGCTACAGCTGTCTTACAGTTGTCACAGTCCTGGCTAGTTTGGTGCAGAATTGTGCTGCCAGAGAAACATGTATTAGCTGATCCTGTGGTGTGGGATGGAATTGCTCTGGAGTCATTTTAGCTGACTTGTGCTGCCACTGCAATGCTCCAGCTCATTTTGGTGTTCAAAGGTGACAAAATGCAAATAAAACCTGAAATTATGTGTTAGGCCTGTTAAATGCATGACTTCAGGTACTTCAAATGTGGGATGCCTTTCCTTTCTTGGTGAGATGTTTAAAATGGACCTGACTGTCTAAGGGGAAAAGTTTTGAGCATATTTCACTGGCAACTAATATGAAAAGTGTAATTTTCCCCCTCTTTATAATTTAAAATGTTTTTACTAGAAACATGATTAGTCTTTAGGTTAAAAGTCGAAAGAGTACAATGAACAGTTCATTCTGGAAGAGATTTAAGAAATTCATGGGTCAGTGTTAACTGAAAAATGTGATTATGATGAATGCAAAGAAAGTGTGGAAAAGATAGTAGTAATGTGGACCATTATTTTTTTTTTTCCTATTGAGTATGAAAACAAGAGAATTGCTAGCTAGAGGCAGATGCAATATGGCAAATCACTGCATTTTCTTGTTCAGTGTCTGCAGATGATTCTGATTTGTGGGGATTCTGATATTTCAGTCTAGTTTTCCATTAGGAGATAAGACTACCAACATAAAATTTAAACTAGGTGTGGAAAGAAGTAGGGTTACAAACTGCTTGGCCTGCTATGCTGTACACTCCAGAGTCATACATAAAGGGTGTAAAATTGCAAAGGGCATTTTCTGCTAGCAACCAGACAACCGCACCGCCTGCTGATACCTGGACTTGTAGACTATAGGCCTCATCTGCTAGATCCCCCCAGCCACCTGTCTTCCAATGAGTGTAACTGATTTTAAATGGACTGCTCTGCAGTATACTAAACTAGCTTGCGTCTTGATGTATTTAGTAATTTCATTCTTTCTCAAAATACTACCTTGTAGGATCCAGTTCGTGATGGGAAGGAATAGACCTTTAAACATTTGTTTGCTCAGTGGTTATTTACTGTGTTTCACCTGATTTCTGAAGAAGACCGAGTTCAGTTTTTAATTATAGTTGTGAACTAAAGTAGTATATAGAAGGTCTCTTTTTGTACATAAAAGATCTAATAAAATTAAGCCCTGTACCTGTATACATATTAGTAACACTATTTTAAGCTGCAGTGTTCTAATTTGTAGACTCTCAAATGCTAATCTGAATTTTTTACCTTTTTTCTTTTTGTATCTTTCAATTTTATAATTATTTTCATTCCTCAGTTTTTCTTTCTACCTCTTGGTTTTGTCTTTTATAGTTTTTTTTCCTTCTTTCTTACCTTTCTGCTTCCTTCCTTTTTTTTCCAACTCTTCCTTGTGTGAACACTTGCTTTGTGAACCAACTCTTCTGTTGCTGGATTTTCTTCCCCATGTTAAACGTAATTTCCGCCCCCGTTTCTGATATATTTTCTTCTCTCCATCCTTCCCTTCAGTGTACTTTACGACCTTTCTTTTTTTGATCACCCCAAAATGTTAATCCAATACTGTTGCCATTAGTTTATAGCATTTGGTTTGGGTTTTTTGTTTGGTTTCATTTTTCTAAATGTACTTTGTCTTTTATTATATGGTAGCATGCTAATGCAAAAATAAATCAATTATAGCTTTCTCTAGTGCAGCAATTTTTACTTGCAAAATTCCTGGTGGACCAATGGGTCTAATGCTAGCAGTGCTAAGAATCCTTACTTAGAGGCTCCAGGTTTAAAGATGTGTAGAGAGAGATGAGGATACAGAAGTCCTGTTTACAGCATTTTTAAATAATGAGGTATTAGTAGTATTCTGAATTGGTTGTTCAGATTTTTTGGTGGGTTTTTGTTTGGTTTTTGTTTGTGTTTTTTTTTTTCAGGAGATACTGGTTTTGAGTAAACTGTTATTTTTAGGGTAGAAAATGGCCTTTTTTTTGGCATTGCAAAATTGTAATATTGTCTTATGTTATGCTGAAGACTGAGTCGATCTATCATGTGGAGAAGTCAGGGCCCAATTTCGGGAAAACAGCACATGAACACTAAAATGTATTCAGGCTTTTCACTGCTCTTAAACCAATTCTGGTCAACAAAATGCATTAGAGGTTAGTTGGTCATGTGCTGGAAACCCTTTTTTCTTATACAGCTCATATTCTGAATGTTAATAGCTTTCTGTAATATAGTACTTTGTGTGGAGGAGGTTCAGATAAGTAACTCCCAAAGCTTTGGATTTCTTCCAAAGTAGTTTATTGGTTTTCTATTTATAGTAACGTGTCTGTCCATGTGTTATATGCCTGACCTGTTGGATCAAACGTTTGTTCAGTGAGCAGTGAAGCCAACACAGCTGCTTTGCTGCCGGTGTGTGCTCAGGGCTCTCAACCCCTCTGTGTCCCACCACGGCAGTGATTCTCCCCACACGAGGCTGCGTGTTGCTGAGCTGTGTGTGTCTGGGAGGCAAAACTTTGGACCATCTTTCTCTGAGTAGGGGCACTAATTTGGGTCTTTCTCAGCCAATTCTACCTGCGTACCAGATTTTGTAAAACATCTGGTTTTACAAAATACATTTCTATAAATCTTTCTTTCAAGTACAGATTCAAAAGAACTGGGCGGACAAGGGCTGCTGGGCAGACAGTGTGATGTCATATGCCTTGTTTGCTTGGAAAACACTGAAATTATAAAATGTCGTTTCAAGAATTAACTCTTGATCTCTTCTTTCTGTGGTAACTATAGGACTAAATATTTATTGTTGATTTTTCTCTGAACTGTCTCCATGCGGTCTTGAAAGGTGAACAAAATAAGCCAAGTTGAAGTAGAGGGTAAGGATTATTTTTTGCCTTGTATGCAGTGCAAACATTATACCAGGATGCAGAGGTGTAAGTCAGCACAGTATGACATGATTGATTCATGTTCAGATTGTACTTTGCAATGACTCGTGGGTCCTTTTGTGGAAAAGGGAAACTATTTAAGAGTGTAAAAAACTATACTCTACTGTTCAGACCCATGGCATACTTAGTCCTGTACTCTGTCTAACAGTGGCAACAGCATGTCCCCCATCATCTCTAATAGAAGGCACATCCCTGCCTGTTTTCTCTAGCATCTGCTCTGAACACATTTTCAAAGGCTTTGACTAATCTCTTTTTAAAGCTGCTGCTGCTGTTTGCTTTCACAGCCTCCCGTGGCAACAAATTCCAGACACTCAATATCCACTTCATAAAAAAGTACTTCATCTTTTTGAAACTTAACTCCTACAAGTTTCAATAAATATGCCCTATTTCTGGTATTGTGATACTTGATGAATAATAATTTTGCCTTCACTGTACCTCATGGTTTTGTGATGATTTTGTACCACTTGGTCATCTTTCTGCTCCTTTACAAACTACAGACTCCTACCCTTTTTTGGTCTGTTTTCCTAAAGCATCTGCTCCAGCCTATTAATCATTTTGATTATCCTTTTTCCTAATGGTTTCTCAGTTCCTGTATCTGCGCAACTGATTGCTCCTACCTGCTGGCAGCTCTGTTCCTTGATTGAATTTTAATCTATTTTTTTTCTTAACGCACCCCCTAAATTGTCAAGAACATTTTGAAATTTTAATCTAGTCTTCCAGCATGCTTTCAATTTGTGCTGCTTTTGTTTTGATTGAAAACTTAATAAGTACATTTCATTTCTAGTCCATAATTCAGATTGTTAATGAAGACATGAACAAAAACAGATACACAGCAGAATCTTCTGAATTGCTTCCAAAACATCCTCCCATTTTTCCAATGAGCATGAGATTCCAACCAGCTTTATGCTTCTATAATAACCTGGACATAGTTTCTGTGGATGTAAGAAAGTTTTTATTATGGATCAAAGTATATGTTATTTTCAGCTTCACCAGTAGGATAACAAGGCTTGTGACTAGGAGAGATGGAAATCAAAACTGACTGATGTGACTTTTTCTTGACAAAATTTCTTATCTTCTAGGTGTTTAGCTTCATTACTTACTCGTTCAAGTATTTTCTAGAGACTGAAATTGAAATAACTAGTTTATTATTTCCCAACTTCTATTGTCTGCCCACCTCTTTTTTCTTAGATATGGATAACATTTTTGCTTTTCCAATGTTCTGATACTTCACTCGTGCTCTTGAGTTTTCAGAGGTAAGCGCTAAAAGTTCTCTGTTAGCCTCATGTGCTACCTTAAATATCAAGGATGACGTTCACTAGGCCCAGGCAGTATGAAAATATTTAACTTATTTTAGCACTCTTGGATCAGTTTCTTCCTATTTTTGTTTAATAGGATCTTAAGTGTTGATTTGTGCTAATCATACTAGCTGGGAGATTTAAGGCTACAATGACAATTACTGTATATGGATTCCGGATTGATGGGAAAACAGTCTTTATAGTAATGTTTTTCTCTAGTAAACACACATAATGATTTTAAGAATGATTGCTAATCTTGAAGTCCGATTCCTTGCTGTCTTTGGCAAATGTACTGTGGCATGCCATAAAACCCCACTCATAAGCAGAATTTTAAGAGCTATGGAACAGGTGTTGAAGAGGAGCGCTTTTGTTCTCACACTGGTGTTCAGATATGTTGCAGGAAAGAGCAGACTACTGATAAGACAGAAGATGTGAAAACCTACCTCTTACAGCCTCTGTGTTTCTGACAAGCAGATACGAACTCCATATTAGTATGCTATATAAATATTGCCTCATTTATTCTTTAAATAGGTATAAAAATAAAGCACTGGCTCAAAGCCATGACATGTTTTGTTATTATGTGCTCAATTTTCTCAGTAGCATTGCAATTTCATGGCTCCTGTTTGGGGAGAGAAGGACATTTTTGTACTGTATTGAGGGAAAAGTAAAATCCTGATTAAATTTAGTGTGTTACAGAGATACCTATTGTTTGTGAAGAAACGGAAAGCTTTATCGACTGTTGTGTTCTTTGAGAATCACTTTTGAGAAACAGGAGTGCAGTAAAGATGGAGGCTGCTTTCTTTCTTGCTCTTATTTTAAATTCTGCCTGGTTAGCGCAGGCTCTGATGCAACTTTAACTGCCATAGACTGTACTTCTTCTTAATAATAACTAAACAGGTAGGGTCCTTCTTAGATTAAAATCTAGTCTGAATAGTACTGCACTGCATACCTGTTGTGTGGCTTTAGCTCTTCTTCTCACTCTCTTCCAAGGGATATAACAGCATGAAAATTACCATGCTTTGTTTTCATAAATGCAGTGTTTTGGTAGATTTGTTTTAACGTTGGTATTGTTTAAGGTAGATGAGGCAGGTGAAAGAAACAAGTTTTGCTTATGAACCAGAAAAGAGCAGCATTTTTGATAGTCCTTGTTCCTGCAGGAGTTTCCTTCCTAATCTTCCATAAGCTCTGAAGAAATCTTTCATGTAACAGATTTTCTGGGCTTACAGCAGAGAGATCTCCACACTGTTAAGAGTGAAACTCAGCTATGGTTGTCCTGTGACAGGTCCAGTCAAGATAGTAAATGGTCTGAGTCCAAACCTCAGCATCTCTAGCAGTCTTCAATTTTGTAAGACTGCAACAGAAAAGAATGAAATACTCTGTTCTCTATTTTCAGCAAGTATGGGAAGGAAAAAAAAAAAAAAAAACAGCATAAAAGGCTTAAGTTAGGCATCAATAAGGTACCAATATGTGGGACGAGTTGCCTGAAGAGACTGTAGGATCTTTTTCAGTTGCAGATTTTTAGAGGCAGATTAGGCAAATATCTGTTAGAAGTGAGATTTATGTAAATTAAGCATATATAAGGACAGATGGACTACATAAGCTTTAGCAGTCCCTCCCCAACCCTTACCTCTGTAATTAAGTTTTGAAGGCTGAAAGCTTAAACACAGAGGGTTTTACCAATTTACTGAAGGAAGCAATAGGTTAGGTCTGAGGGGGATCCCTGTTGCCAAGGGGATAGAAGCAACATAGTATGAAGCAAACGGTCTGCCCAAGGCCACCGACACAAGACTCTGAAGAGCAAATCTAGCAGATTCCTTCTAGTCTGCCTATGGCATAAGCTCTTCTATTTTGAATTCTTTCAAGAAGCCTGATATTACTTGCATATGCATGCACATGCACACAGGCATGCACGGATGCTATAGTGCAATAGTGACATGGTCAGTTCTAGTCTATTTTAATTAGAAAAAGCGTATTAGAAAATTACCCGCAGTATGGCATTAGTGCATGGAAATTAAGATTTATTACTATTGTTAAAGGAAAGGCTCAGAAAACTTGTCTGGTGCCAGTAGCTATTTTTTTTTCTTTGTTTTCTAATATAACCATCCCTTTGAATCTAAGCAGTATCCAAGTATTCATTTCTAATGGAATATATAGATTTAAAAGCAATCAAAAAATCACCACTCAGCAGGAGTAAATTCAAGATGAACTGTAAAACCATTCAAAATCTTCCTTACTAGCTGTATAAATTTTTTTTAAATGGTCTTTATGTGAACCTTCAGTCATGTGACTAAAAATGTAGGGTAAGAAAATTGCAGACTTGGAATTTTTGCCTTTTTTATTTAATATTTTATGTTCATAGAATCATATGGGGTTGGAAGGGACCTCTGGAGATCATCTAGTCCAACCCCCCTGACGGAGTGGGTCTACCTAGAGCAGGTTGCACAGGAACTTGTCCAGGCGGGTTTTGAATGTCTCCAGAGAATGAGACTCCACCACCTCTCTGGGCAGCCTGTTCCAGTGCTCTACCACTCTCACAGTAAAGTTCCTCCTCATGTTTAGG
>JAOXNO010000024.1:39539327-39566225 GCA_028565335.1 Limnodromus scolopaceus
TGTTTTTTGATGGAATTGTAATTTTTTTTTTTTTTTTTTTTTTTTTTTTTTAGATTAAGTGACTGTTCAATAAAAGTTTACACATATGATCCTAGAATTCTTTTTTGGTTTTAATTGATTGAATTTGTGGGGAAGCTTGATGGGAAAGGGTGCTATTGATTTGAGAGGAACTTCACTGATGGTTTTTAAAGGCTCTCATCTTCTGAAAATCAATTTTATTTCTGTCTTTTTATTTTAAAGGAAAATATGTCTGAAATAGAGCTGTGGTCTAGAATAGTTCTTTGGATATAAATTTTTGGACCTTGTGCCAAAAAATAACAAGTGAGAGAACAAGAAAGTAAAAGGAAGACTTCTTTAGAAGTCTAGACCTTTTTGTAGCCTGACAGAGGAGTCATTGAGGTATGTTGTAGGCAGTATTTTCTAGTAAAGCCTACATCTTTTTTTGTTGTTGTGATTGTATTGTGGTTCATGAATACAAATGCAGCCTTTCTGATCTGCTTGTTGTGATTCAATATAGGGTTCCTCTTCTGTTAATCATTCTTTAAACTCTTATTACCTAAGGAATACTTACCGCATGTGTTACCAAAAAGACCTTCCTCTTTTACTGATGGATTTATTTCTCTTGGGGAAAGTCACGAAAGTGGAAAAGCAGGCTTTTTTTGCATGTCTTCAACTGCAGCAGTTGGACCATTTAAAAGGGTGTATAGGAAATAGCAATTTTTGAAGAAATTAAAATATGTTTGGAACTAGAATTGTGAACTATGATTTTAAATATTTGAGCTCCTTGCTGAAAAACTCAGCCTATGATTGAGAACTAAAATGCATCTTGCCTTGCAGGTCATTTGTGACTACCACAATGTGAAGTCAGATTGTTGCAGGCTGTAAACCATTTCCTGTTCTGTTTGTTGCACAGAGGAGCTCAATATTCAATAATATTGAATATGATGTTCAAGAGGAACTCGAATATTTGATATCTAACTAATGACCGAAATATCTTTTTTTGTCTTTTGATGGGTAGATAGAGAAACTTAATTGGTTTTTTAAGACTGCTTTACTTGTGTGATTTCTATATATTTCCAAAAATACAAATAGGTAATTTAAAAGAAATTACAATCCTGTCTTAATTATTGAGGGCAAATATTGGGGCAAACAAATGTACTTACCAGATTAATTACCAAGCACCATTGTAAAAATTACTGTGTATTCTACTGATACACACATTGCAATTCAAATAATAGCTGAGGGGAGCTGGGGGAAGGTCTGTAAAATTTCAGAACTGAAATTAGAATCTGAACTCTACTAACTGGAAAACTCTTTTGGTTTAGATGACATAATGCTGTTTGTACTTATTTATGTTACCCTGTATAACTCTTATACTGTGAATTATACGTGGGGAGACTTGCTGACTGAAAGTAGACATTTTATTTCACTTATTTAAGCTGAACCAGGTTTGTTAATAGGCACCTTTTCACTTCAGAGGGTGCTGTATACTCTTGGCTTTGTTCCACAAAATTTTATTTCAGAATGCTGGACTTAACAAAATACAAATGGCTTTTGACCCTTCCTATTAAAAGGAATTTTAACTGATTGACATATAAGGAATAAGAAAAAAAAAAAAGGAATGTGAAAAGTGGAGTTTTTACAGTTTGTACTTGGTATGGGATACAAATAAGTCTCTCGAGACATCAACAGTAATGTTGTTAGGCAGCCCTGATGGATGGGGCTGGTTAAGAGGATATGCTTAGCAGTCTGGGAACTTTGCCTGTCTTGCTGTGGGTCCGTTAGACACTGCATCTATAAAATTAGATTATTGTAATTTGAAGATAGTACTTTTTAATGGCTGATCTATTGTGAATAAATCTTGGCTAGCCTCTGACATAACGTTAGTCGAGACTTACTCGGCTTTGTTGAAACTGGCTGGTAAACTCTAAAAATGGCAATCTGGGAGACCAGAAGAAATTACAGCTATTAAGAGATGGTCTCTGTTATCCAAAGAGTTTGAACCAAGGTCATTTTGATTTATTACCAGTAGCTTTAGCTGTTCAATATGCTTATTCTCCTGCTCGCTGCTGCTGATAGTCATGCTAGGGTTCTTACAGAACCTGCACATGCCCTTAATTATCCTTGTCTCACCAGCTTTTCCAATATCCATTGAAGCAGTATTAGCAGCTGGCATAGCTCCTGCCTCTGGCTGTGGGCTTGGCCCTCTCCCTTGAGACGGGCTAAGGAACAGCAAGGTGGAAAAGAAAACAATGGTAGCTGCTTTTCATGGTTACCAAGTTTAGGGTGTAGTAAAACTTTTGTTATTTTCTATTTGCATATTTTTATTTATAATTTTTTTGCAATTTTTGCTTTTCTTTGATGATGATAATTGGAGGATTTTCTTGTGTGTGTTTTCAAGGCAGATTCTGTCTTGAATTCTGTTTTGGTGACACAATTTTGCTATTTTGAGCATTTCTTTTGTCCTCAGAATAATAAGTGATGAAAGCATGTGTTCTTTTTTGTTTGGATTTGTGTTTGAGGAATTTGCTTTTCTATAGGACATGAGTGGTAAAGCCATTTTGTTCACTTGGTGATTGTAGAGAGCCTTTGACCAATTCTGCCCTATAGCAAGTAGATGGTGATACTTTAACAGTGTTTGTGTTTATTTTAAAAATCATTTGGATTGTTTTGATAAGGGTTTGTATCCTCCTTAATTTCGGTATCCTGCAGAGGAGCTGAATCTTCCTGTTGAAATGCTGAGCTTAAGATCTCAACAATACCCTGCAGCACTGAATTTCAGAGGTTAAATCTGTGTACAAGAATTACTTATATTGATTGGTTATTATGTGTTGCATGTTTTGCTTTCAATGTCATTAAAAGATTCTTTATGCTTGGGTTGTGAGAGAGGGCTCACAATTGATGCCCACAATTGTTTTTTTTCCTATAGATCTATAAATCTTTTCTTCGACTCCTCTCTGCTATTTCACCAAGTAGGGTTTTGCAGCACTATTAAGTAAGCACACTGCAGCACACGCTTACATTGGTTTACCTTGGAAGTGCTTTGCCCCTGGCTGATTGTGGGGGAGATTTTCTCTGAGCTGCGTGGGTTCTCAACATAGCAAGGTTTATATTGACTGATTTGTATTTAATAAACAAACTATGACAGGCATAATAATTAAATGTCTAAACAGAACAAGATGCTCAGATTTTGAAAACAAGCCTGTTAAAGAGCAACTGAAGATTTCTATTTGCAAAACACTTATGCCACTTGGCATAAAAATGCCTTCTGTCAACATGATAACTGTTGTCCTCTTGTTTTGGGGTGATGGAGAAAATGAGCTATGAAACCACTTAATTTTTAAGATAATCCATATTTGCAGTCATTTTTATTTTTGCATCAAAAGAAGGAATACCCTTACCATTGAAGTTTCTATGGCTGGACACTGCAAAGAGCTGGTGGACCTCCTGCAAAAGCATTCAGCATCCTGAGTCAGGGGCGGAAATCAGTAATTCAATAAACTTGCCCAAGAGGAAGATCTACTTTTCCTACCTTTATTTTTAATTTTAAAAAATGCATTTCAATGGAAAAGATACTGTATTAACAGTTCCTTGGTATCTGTACAGGGTAAGATAATTTTTTCCTCTGTGCCTCCACTGATACAAAAAAAAAAAGTATCTTCACAAGTTAAAACAGGAGTGACAAAGCTCATGATCTGTTTTGATCTTATTCTGTTTGTATTACTGCCAGAAGAGAGTTCATCACTAATTACGTGGTATGAATAGGTCTGGGCTTCAACTCATTTTGTCCAAATTCAAAACCCGTTCTTTATCTCCTGCACATTGTTCAGTTAAATCTAATGGTTTCCTTTGAAGTTTAGGACAGAGTGCTTTAGAGTCTCCTTAAGGCAGCTTTTTTTGTCATGTTAACCACTGTTCAGGATGTAATACAGAGATTGACATATTTTGTATTCTTGGCTGTTAACATATTTAAATATGGGTTTGTTTCTCCATTCATTTGTGAATTTGTAAACTCACATCAGAGAAAATGTTCCAACCTTAATAGAAATCAAATTCCAATTACTTGAAGGTTCCTGAGTAATGTAAGTAGGATAAAGGAACAATTCATGCAGCAGAATATCCTTTTCTTGTGTAGTCTGCTGGGGTTTCTCTATGATCAAATCTATTTTTTTTCTTTTTTTTTTTTCTTTTCTTTTTAACTTAATGTGTTCAGAAAACTCAAATTACTTCATCCCAGAAGGACTCATAAAATTCCCAAAGTCATTTTCTTTACCAGATAGTAAGCCTACTCTAAATAGAGTTATTAAATCTAAAATTACTGGTCATTCTTCTGATCTTGAAGACTGATTTGCCATGTTTTTGAGAGGTTTTTATTCCACCTGTTGAGAATAGCTATCCAACTTAATAAAGCTCCCTGATAAATTGTTCTTCCTTTCCTCTGTGGGAAAGGTATCAAAAGTGGCTAAAATTTCTAGTATAATCTCGCTGAATTAATGCTATGCTACCCTCTATTTCAGGGTAACTTGTTCATTCATCGAGGCTGACTTTACCTCAGATCCTAGCAGGCACCTGTTCCAGTGACACCGTTTATTTTTAATTGCTTCTCCACCCTTAGAGCAGTATATTAAAAAGGTACTTATTATCCTGCCAGCTTACAGTAGATGTGTTGAGTTCTGTGTCTAGTCTGTGATGGTACTGTGAGTGTCCTCTCAGCTGGCGTGATTTGATACTCCTCAAGAGTACAAGTGTGACAGGGTAGACACTGCCTTTGGTGACCTGCTAAGTACATGGCTGGGTCTGCCTCCCAGAGCACCGGGGCAGTGCGGCAGTTAGGAAAAGGCAGTTGCAGTGCCCACTTGAAGCCTAAACGTTACGCCAGAGCTGTTGGTACTGTTTGGCTGGGTTTGCTGGAGCATGCAGCACACTTTGCCAGTTGGAGCACTGGGGATGTAGTCTGACAGCAGCGGTTCTTGGTGTTAATGCCCCACTGGAAGACATGGAGGAGAATTGGTGTTTGAGGTTTGTTAGGACATTTTATCAGATGCTCTGTATGTGTTTCAGGAACATATACTTGGGTGAAACATTTGGGATTTTCTTTGTTATTCTGAAGATTTTCTTCCTGATTTGTTTTCCTCTTCTATTAATACATGAGTTCTGATATAGGTAGAGCCCGAGGCAACTCTCTATGGTATCTCATATGATCTCCCAATGTGCATGTCTCTAGTGTGTCACAGCGTCACTGCCTGGGCATAATGCTTTAGATACAAAGTACTCTTGTGTGGTGGGCAGCTGAACCTCTCTGTTTATTAACCTATCTTAATCTTTAATTCCTTTATTCAATTTACCCACGCCCAATTGTCTTGAAGAAGAAAAAATGCATTTGAGACCTTGATCCATCTTACTACCATTACTATTTTTTCATGATATGTTTTATATTTTTTCCTTAATGAATTTACTTTCTGTCAACCTGATAACAGAAAAAAAAATGCACAAATACCAGCCTTGGTGTCTGCCAGATGCAATTATTTATAGGTCATTTATTCTATATTTAATGACCAGTACTTTCCAAATAAGACTATTGCAAAATTATCCTATAGGTCAAAGGGAGTTTTCATGACTGACAGCATCATAATCTGGTATGTTTAAATCTGGTTTCTCCACATACTTAGTGTTGAAATGGCTCTTCCAAGAGCCTTCAGTGATTTTCATGCCTTCTGATATGAGTGGGAGGATTCATCTTACCTCAGACTAAACTTGTGATGGATATTTAATGACATATTAAAAGCATTGACTTTGGCTTTTTACTGTTTTTTCAAGATCTGCTTGGAACTCTCAGAATAAATATGTTGTACTCATACATATGACCACAGATAATATTCTGGTGTGTTTTGTCAGTTTGGCAGGCATATAGATAATTGATCTTCATTGATGTCCCAAAATACTTCTGTAAAAAAAATTGTTGGGAAAATAAAACGAGCTTTTGGCTTTTTTTGTTGTCATTTATGAAATGCCTCTTCGAGTCACCTGGACTTTAATCAGTCTCTAAAATAATAGTATCTGAACACTGGAAAAAAAAATGCAGTTTTACCAATAGCTTAGCAAAATATGAATATGGGCAAGCTTCATAATTAATCACAAAACTTTATAGAAAGAATGAATGTGTCACCAGCATGAAGAGGTGCAGCCACCATTTGATTTTTGTTCAAACACTGTCAAAGCTAGTAGTTCTTTTTTTCATCCAGTTTTGAGTCACTCATATCAGGTTGGCAGTGCCTGTTCTGCAGCTCATTACAGATGCTGGTGGAGAGTGGGCAGACTTGGAGTTTAATAAACATACTAGAGAGTGCTAGGGTGTTGTATTTTGGTCAGCAGAGGCTGCAGTTCTGGACTAGTCGAAGTGTCTTCTCAAGCGTGCAGCCAGCACTGCTGGGATAGCAACAGTCTCCAGGAGCTGCCCGGTCTGGTGTGTTTTATAGGTGTATGTGAGTCACCTTAATGATATCCTAAACACCTTCGAGCTTTGGGCAAAGACAGACTGCCAGAGCCTGGAGCCAGTCTCTCACTATAGCAAATTTTTTAATATGGTCTGGGAAAGCAGTAGAGATATAACCTCTGTATGCTTTGAGACAAACTATTCTTTTTCCCTATGACTCATCTGTTTGCATGTGAAGAGAGTTGTTCAGGACTGATGGGAAAGGAAAAAACAGTGAGGGGCACAAAGCCACTCTTGACAAGACTCATATAAATATCTGGGTTGTGTAGCCAAGTGATTCTATGTCAGAGGTACTGCTCTGGACATGTGCACATGGTAGTGCTCCTGCTAGAAATATAGTTCTAACACTTGAGGATATTTTGATGTTTTCAGGGCTTTTTTGAGAGGCAGCATATTGCTATTAAAATATATTCCATAGAGTTCTCTGTACAGAGTAACTATAAATAACTCAGTTAATGCTCTCTACTAAAATCTGAAGCAGTGAGGGTAGTTTTTGCTTTACTTTGGTTTGTTAAGTGCGTCAGGCTAAAACATTCTTTCAGTAGCCATATAGATACTACTTCGTCAAGCTACATATTTTGTGTTTGTTTTGGAAAGATAATCTCTCCATCTTGGCATCTTGGCCAGAAACTTACCCATCAATTTTCCCTTTTTTTTTTTTAATTAGTTTTTTTTTTTTTCCCTCAAGTTTTAACTTAGATGCAACAAGTTTTAATAGATGGAGTTTTAACCAGATGCAATTCTAAGTGGACTAAACTTAATTACCCTTTAAAAAACCCAAACAAACACCAAACAAACACCAAACAAACCAAAGAGAAATACATATAGATACCTAAAAGCAAGAGACAATAGTCAAACCTGTCTTAGTGCTCCTTAGGTGACCTGGAACATTTCCATAGAATCTTGCCTCTGTAATTTGAGTGCTGGCAATATCCTTTGGGAATGGATACTTTGAATACTTTATTCTTTTCATCTGTGGATTTTTATTACCATTTCTACCTTGACTGTATCTGCTGAATTTGCAGTGCTGATTTCAGATAGTTGCTGACTAAAGATTTTACCTTGCATTTTCCTTCACTGTTTTGCAAAGTAGTTTTGTTTGTTCTTGTTGGGCAGGAAGGGCATTAATTAAGCTGAAGGGATTGTTGGATTGTGTAAATGTCAACATCCTAGAGTATCCTTTTGTTCCTATTCTGAGGAAGAGAGCTCTTAGAAGATCCTCATTAAATTATTTTTATCACCATAAAATCATGTTTATTTATGAGGAAAAATAACATTTTGATTCTTGACTAGTTAGTGCAACTGTGAGCTAACATATTTATCCATCCCAAGTCATACCAAGATAATCGGGGCCTTTTAGAAAGATGCACAGGCCAAAAGAAAAGAAGGTAGCAATCATATTCCCACTTACCGTGTATTAATATATGATTTTTCAGTCCAAATTAATGTTGCTGTTTACAGTTGCAAAGTGTTCATATAAGAAGATCGGGGGTTGCATGGAAGGAAATAAAAAGACAACACATATTTTGTCCATAAAGAAAAAAATAAATTCTGAATGTCTCTATAATATTTATTTGTGATATTCAGGCCCTATAAAAAGGTTTTGTATGAACTTACATGGTCACAAGGTGATTGTAGAAGTAAAATAAAAACATCTCACCAAGTAATTAATGTATATGGCAGTGGCTGTTTATACAATATTTGTTGATCTTTTGCAAGGCTCAATAAAGTTGATATGTTAGGATATTTTGCTGTGTTTTACAGATGGGTGAACAGTGAATGGGTTGCTGCTCAAAAGAAGTGATGAGGGGCTTGTGTGGCTGCTGTGCAGCTTTGTACAGGACCTAGGTACCTCAGCCATTAAATTTTAGATAATTTGAAAATCAAGGGAATGGTATTTACCCAAGACTTAAATCTGGTGCAAACAAAGGAAAGAGATACTTTCCAGTGGCTAAATGGGTACAGAGTCAGTGCTTACTGTGTTATGTTGGGAAGTCTGAGCTCCTGATCCCTAACTGATGGATATTGAGTGTTCCCTGCAGTATGCATACCATAATATATAAGAAGAAAAACTGCAGATTTAAATTTTAAAATACAATGTTAAACACTAAGAACAGCAACTGGATTTCCTTATGCATGGCAGGGACAGGAATGACTTCACCAAAAAAAAGTAGAATTATCCACATTGTGTGCACCTTATGGTCCTCACCTCTGTTAGAAAGGAAACTGCCTGCCACAGACTTGGGTGCTTCTCCAGCTGTCATTTAGGTGTACTGCCTGGAGTGACTGTCAGGAAACACAGTCTTGGTATGAAGCAAACTGTTGTGTGTTACTGTATTTGGAAGATTTTTTCTAAGAATGTTTATACATAGTGAATCCTGAAAATATTAGCTCAGAATTAAGAATGTATAAACAAATAAGCTGTTAAGCAAACAAATTCAGTAGGAAATGTTTTGTGTATGAGTGGTGAATGTAGTAGTACCATAGCATCAAACTGCAATGGAGATATTTAGGGGAATAGAAATAATAACAAGCCTAAACTTTGCACCTTCCTTGTGAGGGGGCAGAAATCTAATGGGCAAAAAATGATACATAAACCCAAAATTATTTAGTTCTTTCTCAGACTCTTTCTCAAAACTAAGGAGAAGGTGGGAGGGAAAAATAGTACTTTTGATAACTAAAATTTGAGTTTAAAAAAGTTCTCTTATGATGGTTTCCTTGTCCTTTTATGTCTAGAGATTAAGTATGAGCTTTTGAAATACATAGACAAGGCAATTGTGTGAGGTTTTCGATAAGCATATCCAGTAGATCTGCAATTACAGTATGGTAGTGAAGAGAGAAAACTAAATGATGTAGTGTCTCTTGGGTAATAGAATACATGGCATTCTAGGTAATAAACAGCAATGCCAGATAAACTTTTTCTAAATTCAACAGAATTGGCTCATAGTGTTTCTTTTTCAGTAGGAGCTTTGTAATATGTACTTACTATTCCTTCATTTCAATTTACTTCAGATCCTCAGGATCCTAACGTTTTCATACTTTACCCTTCAACGTAGCATCTAGCTGTCTACAGTGGGATAATGTGAGCTACAGAACTGCTCTTTACAAGGGAGAAATTTTAATTTTTTAAGGCATGCATTGATGAAACACCTTGGCGGTAGGAAAAGGACAGAGGCATTGTGGCTCTGTCTCATGGGCAGAACACAGGTAGGCACTAATGGGGGGAGTACCATTCCTCTCATTAACTCCAAATCTGAGAATCAGGACAGATTTCACGAAGTTTCAGGGTGGGTGTGACTGTTTTGAATAATGAATGGTGGTGTGCTAAATTATTAATACTTTATCTACAAACTCTAACATGAAGTACTTGGTGTATTTGGAAGTGTTACTGCTCCTGTGGACTTAGTTTTCTCTTGGCGTATGCTTTGATAAGATTTTTTCATGCGTAAAGATGTTTCTTCATCGCTTTCTTATTTTTACAGCTTTTTAAATTTTCTTTCCTTCCCCTTGACAGACATCTGTAACTTTGTTTTTCTTCTCTCTTTTCTTACCTTGTCATTTAGGTTTGGCTTTGTGAGGTGTGCTCGCGCTTCCCTTGGGCTTTTCCTTAGAGGCCTTTTTGTGTTCCCCAGTGGTTTAGGAACCACAGCATAAACTCCATTCCTTGGAGCATATTCAGACTTCCTCCTGCAGATGTGTGTGTTCCTTGCCTAGATGAATTATTTCAAGTCCATATTCGGAGAGAGAGATCATCTTGAGGATAAATCTGTGTTGCCCACAGTGCTGCAAATACCAAACAAATCCATGGTTTTATGTATTCGTATAACTACTAAGAGAAGAATTCAGCTAATTAGTTAAGAAATGTTTTGGTGTAAGTATTAGAAGACAGTGTCATAAGATAGTCCAGAGAATATGCTTATGTCATTTCAGTTTTATTAGACTTGAAATTACTTGGGCTGTTCCACTCATGCAATGGATTTATTTTTTTTTTTTCTGACTACAATTAGTAGACTTTAGTAAAATGTATGAAACAGCAAGGCAGACTCTTTCTGGTTTGGACTAAGGATGTCTTTTGGGGGGAAGTATGTAGGGTTAGTATTTAACCAAGAGACACTATGGAAAGGAGTGCGCTATTCTGTTTTTAACAGAAGGCAAAGTGCATTTAATCCCTTACTTGGACTCGGATTCCTGGTCTTAGTTCACCCTTTGAAACTGGGTGTCCAAGTGGTGGATGGTTCCCCTGAGGAATGGCAGCTTGTGGTATTGCAGTCCTCTTATGCTGGACACCCGAAGCTCTAACAGAGATTGCATGTGCTGACTAGCTCCTGGTGTTACTACTGCCTCTCGCCCCTCCTTGTACATTTAAGTAACATCCTTTGAAGAAGCACCTTGAAGTCAGACAAGCTGCTGTCCCCGCCTCCGAGTGGAAACCTGGGACACTATGATTATTTGATTGTGCTCTGGCTTGCTTTCTCAAAGTATTATGCAGTAGTTGCAGCATAATGATCTGTGACTTAAAATCCATATACTAGGTACAACTTATGGGAGTTGAAGTTGCAATTAGTTATGCTTTTGCCCTTTCATGACTTCTTAAAGGCAGCTGCTTAATTTGTTAAGGCCAAGCAAAAAAATAAGGATTTTAATGTTCCTTGCTACACAGGGCTCATGGATCATGAAGGGCTTTCATTTTGGCATGCTCATTGGAGGTGAAAGCTGTTGTTTGAATTTTCTGTGGAGTGTAAAGACTGGTTAGGTCAGCTGGTTTCTCCTGCCTCAGCACCCTCAGGCACTTGTCTCCCAGCAGTCTGCCATAAGAATCCGCTGACCGTCTCTCCATTCTCCCCACGCAGCTGCAAAACCCATTAGGATGTTTTAGTGCTGATAGGCAGAAATGCTGTAAAAATGCAAATTTTCATCTGCTGAAGGGCAAGACTCCAAGAAATGCTCTTTAAAATGTTTCACTGCTGAATAAGGGTTATGGGGAGTTGATACAATCGGAACGCAGAGTTTTAAGCAATAGGAGAGAAGCTTATACTGTCAATAAGATCACTAGTATTTTGGTTCTTAAGTCACTCAGGACTTTGTCACAGACTGTTTGCTTTTTGTACTACTTTTTTTTTTTTAAACAGAAAATAATGGGCTAAGAGCTAGTCTTCTGCTCTGTTGGTGTACAAAGGAAGAACCGCTATTTAGGTTCCGAAAGGGCACTGTCTGTTTTTACCTGCCTAAATACTATACTTAGAAGCTCGATAGAAAAGCCCAAGATAGAAAACTCAGCTTTCCTTCAGCAAATACTTTAACTTCTTGTGCACATTAATGTTCTGTAGAGCTGTGGCCAAATGAAATGCACAGGGTTGCACCCTTGACTCTTTTAGTGGAGTAGTCAGCTGGAGATATTGTTCTATTTTTCCTTTAAAAGCAAGACAATTTAATGAAAATAATGGTGTTTTCAGTTACAAAAGAAATAGATGATGAGTGCTTTGTCCAGATTTTGGAACAGGCTGTGACCTTTGATCAGAAAATTTAAAAATTATTTTTCTCTCATCTCTCAGCTGAAATATAGTGGCTGCGTAACCGTTGATATTCAAGAGTTTTTTGAGGGATGTTACTTCCTTCCCTTACCAGAGGTTGAAAAATTGGAATTGAGTATATTTCTACTTCTTCCTATTGTATCCTACACCAACAATGCAATAATTTCATCCTGTGTTAGTCTTCCTTAGCCCCATATGGGCTGTTCAGGCATAATGTGCATGATACATTCTCTAAAGTGCGGTCGCCTATATTGAGGTACTGTGTTTGTGTTGCTGTATTTCATCTTAGCTTTCAGTTTTACATCAGATGATACATAACAAGGACAGGAAGGATTGGTGCTTTGCAGCTCAGCAAGTTACTTTCTCTGAGGATTGTCACTACCACCTTCAGAATGTTTTACACAAATATAAATAATAAGCAAAAATAATATGTCTTTTCCAGGTAGTTCCTCGTGACACTACTGAAGTGCATATTGAGTGTTTTGTGAGTATTGCTTGATTCAGCAGTATTGAGAAACAGTAGTTCTTTGTTGTAAAGTTTCCATAGTGATCTCAACAGTATACAACTGTGGAATTAATGTATATGCTTCAATATTGTCTAATTTTAGTTTAAGCAGCCAGGAAAGGGGCATAATTACGTATTTGAAGATTCTCACAACTTATTCTGAGAAAAATCTGGTTCATGCAGAGTTGTCTGTGGTTTTCAATGCAATGTGTAAAAGCCCTATTAATAGGAGCAAAATACAAACAAAGCAGCAGAAATCGTACACTCCGACAGGGGAATGAAGCCTAAAAATTTCTATGGGACACTTAATGCTGTCTGAGAGGCTCAGTGGTGTTGGCACAAATGTATGCTTTGAATCAAATTAATAAATTTGTCCACAAACAATAAAAGATTTGCTTTTAATTTATTTGGGATGTACTTAGATCAAAAAGTAAGCGCTCAGTTTATAATTGCTACCTTTTATTTTAAACTAGCTTATTCAATATTGGAAGTAGGTGGTCTTTCATAACAATCAGTTCTTTGTTGCATCTTCTCTCTCCTTCTCCTTTGCTCTCCAGCTCCAGCAATCCATCATGATGATGATGATATGTAACTTTTTCCCTCTTCCAGGTTTCAGGTAATCCAAATTCATTGAACTCATACTGTTATTAATAATGTGGTGATGAAGAGGGAGATTTGTTTGACATATTATTTCAAACTTAATGGATTCCTTATGCCTCTCACCATCTAGCAAGGCAAGAATGTTGATTGGCCTTTTATTAATACTGAATGTAGTGTGGGTCATTCTTCCTAGACATTAGTTACAGGTTAGGACTAGAAGATAGCTGGAGGTACAGTGGGAAAGCAACTAAACTTTGGTTATTGTTCCTCAGTCCCAGGTAATATTCTGGTTTTGTCTTTGGTCAAAAGTAGCAGCAAAACATTGAGCTCCCCTATCCAGGACTTTTTTTTTTTATGAGTACATGTTGTAGATATTGTCCTGTTGTTCAGTGCCAATGTTTTATAAAGCTAATGCATGCTAGCACATCATGCATGCACAGTGGCCAGCCTCAGCATTGTTTGTGAAGAACACCTGATTGCATGAGATGTAGCATAAATGACAATCGCCCATCTCTACATCAGAAAGAGGAAAAGATAAAGAAAGGTTGCTTATTTTCTGAGGAGCGTATTTCCAGCAGGTGGTTGTTGTTATTATTATTTTTTAATTATTTTTTTTAAAAAAAATCCGTGAAGGCTGTTTTCTGTTGGTTAAGCAGCTGTAAGTTAACTGCCCACCCCATTCTGGCTTGGTGTGATGTTGGCTCCATATTGGTATTGGATGCAAGTGGAAAGGATACTAATCAACAAGAGCAGAGTGTGGAGATGAAGTAACTGAATTTTCTATCACATTACTAGGTAAATCAATCAGCATTGCTTATGTTCCTCTTGGGCCTTTTAATTTTACCATAAGGCAGTTTGCTTATTTGTAAAACTATTGCTGTTTCTTTCTTAAAGTGCTTCTCAAAACTCCCCTCTATAGTGTGCCGTATGTGGGAGGAGAGTGCGGCTGTAGCTGGGCAAATGAGAGCGCTGTTTGGAACCAGCAAAGACTTGGGGCCATCTGCACCCGCTGGGTGCTTATTTCTTGTCTCTAAGTCTCTCTGTTGGAGTATTGTTAACTCTCTGAAGCAGGAAATACCATGTTTGTATGAGATTTAGTGCAGGAACTATTGAGTTGAAAGTTGAAAATACTGCTACAAAACACTACTGGAACACAGAGTTTCCACTTGGTCACCTGATGACTGCCCGTTCTCTCATTTGGAGAGAGAATTTACCTCACAAATTACTTCCAAATTAAAGTAAAGCACCTGCATAACCAAACAATTTGATTGTTTGAAGAGTTAACATGTTAAATTTATTACCTTTTTTTTCAAATTTACCTAATTTTAAACAATTAGCTTTTTTTTTTCCCTGTAATATGACATTAAAAAGAAGATTTTTAGTAACAATATTTATCTCCTTAAGAACAAAGTTCCATTTAATCTAAAACATATTTGGTATTGCAAAGTGTTTGTCATCAACTATAGACTACTTGGAAGTCTGTATTTTGCTATGGTGATGAAGGAGCATGTTAGTGACACAAACGATCCCATTTCAGTAACCATTCACTGTGTTTTTAAAAAACGTCCCATTTCCACTGAAAAAACCAAACATTTTGAAGCAATAGAAAGCATTTTCAAACTTACTGTTATTTTGAAAACATTGGAAAAAGTGATTTTTGTTACAAATGTCATTATTTTGTGTATGGGTACTAATTAGAAGCAAAACATTTCTTTTAGTGCTTAGTAATATTTTGCTTAAAACTTACAGAAATTTTCTTATCTCTAGTGAACTGGGTTCATTCATATTGTTGTTGCTCCTTGTAGCACAATAGAAATCCCAAATTTCAAGTAGTCAATAATTCAACTAGTTAGTTCCTGGGATTTGTACAAGAAAGTGCTTTGCACATGTGTTTTGTCAGTTTGGGGCTTTGATGGTTTTTGATAGAATAGTTGGTGTTTTCTACCTACAACAATTTGTTTATTTTTTAAAAAAACTATTTCCCTCTGGAATGCTTAGAAGGGAAGACACCGAAAAGCTAGGTCCGTCAATCAACCAAGTGCAGCCAAACAGAGTCTTGACATCTCACCAACTACAGAATTAAACAATGTGAAAACTGAAAAAAGTCCCCATTCCTTAACTTGTACACAGCTACTTGTTTCAGGGGGCAGGCAAGTGGGAGGAGTATTCCGTATATATTATTATGTCAACAAAGCTTCTTAGTGTTGTTTTTTTTAATTATTTTAAAATGGAATATGTTATGATCATTTCTTTTTACAGCAAGTGCCTTTATTGTTCTGATCTTCATTTTAGCTCTTTGTTGTCTTTTAATTATTTGCCTTATAATAGAAAGCTTGCAATCACAGAAAGCGTTTGATTTTTCATAAATGGTCCCACCCTCATCAAGCGGTATATTTATTTGCTGAGGAGAAGACAGTAATGCATTTTTTCAGTTTTCATTTGGTTTAAAGCAGAACTCATTTCTTTTCCATGAGATCATATTTTTATGGCTCAGTGATGTATTTTAGAACTATGCTATAATTATAAGTTACGTGGCTATTGCTTCTTGTTTTCAGTAACTAAAATGACAGGATATAATAATGGGTAAACATTTCATGTTCCCATGTTTTAACATGGATTTACATTAGAGATGTGATTCTCATGTATTCCATTTCACAGACTCTAGGGCTGGAAGCTTGAATTTATCTCTAAATTATAAGATGTGAAAGATACATTGTTGTTTTAAATAACAAATGTATGATTCGTCCACCAACACTCTCAGAATTATAATTGCAATGCAATTAATAAATGCTGAATTCAAATTCAGCCACAGTGAATGAGATAAGGAAGAAGAACTGTCTAGAAGAATACATAGAGTGCACTGATGTAAAATACTATTGGGGAAGAATTCATTAAAATGTAAAAGCAATATAAATGAAAATAAATGAAAAAAAATAATTTTTAAAATTCATTTTAATTTTCCACCAACACTGCACCTTACTTTTGTTACTTAATTTCTTCTTTCTTGAGTGTCATGTATTCAAAAAAAGTCAAATCACACACTAAACAATATTTGGAAGAAGGTTAGGGTAGATGACCTCCAGGGGTACCTTCCAACCTGGATTATTTGATGTGACTGCTGCTTTGTTTGCTGGAATTCCAATTGGAGCTCCTTATTTCCTTCTGCAGTGGTGTTCTTCCTTATAGTTATGTGAGCTTTTTATGCCCACTTCTCAGAGCGGTATCTGCCTTCCCTAGGATTCAGTATGACATAGGTGATTCTTCATTCTGGCAATCTGTAATATCTTTGTTAAGGGTTAATTCTGGGTCTTTCAGTAGAATTTCTTCATGTTTTTTCTTTTTTTTTCTGCAGATCACAATCACGATACAATTTCTTATCAGGGACTGGGCTAATGCCTCAAAATTGCTCTTTGCAGACTTTTCTGTATTTTCACTTTCTTTTTGTCCTCTCTGCTTCACAACATTTCTCATGTTTCATATTTCATGGAGTTTATCACTCCTCAGGTTCTGTGGATTAGTTGAAAAAAATAACAAAACATCCTCAGAAGTAGCTTTGAGAGAAATAAAGCTACCTCAACTGTTGGTTGTTTTGTTGGAAGACGTTGCTTACAGTTTCGGAAAAGGGTTATAAAATATTTTTCTTATGTCTGTTACACATTTCAGCAGTCATCTGGCTTTTATTGGTTGGTTTCTTTAGTCTTGGTATCTTTTCACTTTTTTATTATTCTTTGGAATTCACAAATTATAACAGTCATGCAGAAGCAGGGAATGAGAGAGGTCTGGTTTAGTAAATTTTCTGAGTTAAAACTAGTTAATAAAGTAACAAATGACTGTAGAGCCTCCTAAAGATACATTTCCCCACAGACATCTTTAGAATTAAATCTGAACAATATCTGATCTGAGGCTCTTTCCTCAGACTGAGAATGGGGAAACCCTTTTTCAAATTCGTGAGATTACAGTGGGTCTTAAATGTGTCTTTTGGTTTCTCATGGGGATATACATACCATTTTGGTTAACGGTTTGATTTTAGTCACTCCTAAGCAGTAGTCCAACTGTAATTTAACTACATTTTCCATCTTTATACTGTTTAAGGGAAGAAATTCCTTAGGGAAACTGTAACAAAAGAAGCTAGAATTGCTTAGAGATAGATGCAATACTATTTACCTCTGGCAAGATGTAAATAGAAGTACAAAGGAAGTATTAATGCCATTTTGAAAGACATTGATGAGTTTTAATCTGGAATACTATGTGTAACTGTCCATCAATAATCAAGAACGTTGAAGTCATGCTGAGTAGGAGGAGGTTCCAGGAATGAACAGTCTATTTAATAAAAAAGACACTAAAGGTACTTGGCTGTGCAGGGTGAAAGCTAAGAAGGGAAATTTGTTGTCCATAAAAATATCACAGGAGAGAGATATTCTGGGGATATCTGAATAAAGGATAGAGGATAGAGCAAGTAAACTGAGGATAAAGGATAGAGCAAGTAAAAGGATATCAATTGAAGCAGGTTTCTGCCTGCAAAAGCAGCAAGATAAAAAATATTCCAGTATGACAAGTGGTGGTAAAAACCCTTCCTTGTTCTAGTATCTTTTCCTCATCTGGATAATTTAAGAATAAAAACATATGAAACATTGCCTGAAGCAGCAAGGACAGGGACTTGATCACTCAGGAAACCTTTTCCATTTGAGTCTGGAACTTCTACTTAAGCTCATCCAGCAGGTCAGGGGAGGTGCTTCTACCTTTCTAATCTGCTCTTGTGAAACCCCATCGGGAGTACTGCATCCACCTCTGGGGCTCCCAACATAAGAAGGGCATGGGCCTGTTGGAGCCAGTCCAGAGGAGGGCCACGAAGATGATTGGAGAGCTGGAGCACCTCTTCTATGAAGACACGCTGAGAGAGTTGGGGTTGTTCAGCCTGGAGAAGAGAAGTCTGCGGGAAGACCTTATAGCAGCCTTCCAGTACCTAAAGGGGTCCTACAGGAGAGATGAGGAGGGACTCTTTATCAGGGAGTGTAGTGTTAGGACGAGGGGTAGTGCCTCCAAACTGGAAAAGGGAACATTTAGATTAGCTATTAGGAAGAAATTCTTTACTGTGGCGGTGATGAGGCACTGGAACAGGTTGCCCAGGGAAGCTGTGAATGCCCTATCCCTGGAAGTGTTCAAGGCCAGGTTGGATGGGGCTTTGAGCAACCTGGTCTAGTGGAAGGTCTCCCTGCCCATGGCAGGGGGGTTGGAACTAGATGATCTTTAAGGTCCCTTCCAACCCAAACCATTCTATGATTCCATGATTCTATGATTCCTACACACTGTCCATGGCTTACTGTGTAAGCTGCTTGTAGGTAGGGTAACCTCATTTTAAAAACAATATATCTGTTTCTCTATTTTCTGCAGCTAAAGGTAAGGTGTAGCAGACTTTCAAAGAATTATCACTAGAAATAGTAATTGGAAGTCTTACTTGTTACTGCTGTGCTTCTTGTTATTGGGAAGCTGCCAAGATACCCATAAACCCACTTAAAAAATAAAACAGAAAACCAAACATACAAAAAAGGTCAAAACACAAAGCCCCACCCAAAGCAGCAAACCAAATTAGACTTGCTTCATGCCTCTGATGTGAAGAGTTTGAATCATGACAAGTTAGGTAGCAGTACTTAAAGGTCTGTCCCTGAATATTCTATACTGTCTGTGGAGATTTTCAGAGGCCCATGCTGGTATTTCCTAATGCAGTAATTCCTAGGAATTTACCAAAGATGAATCCCGCTGTGTTTGTCACTACTGTTAGACTAAGGAGTCCCACTAATTAAGAGCTTTTAGTCTGCTTAGACAAATCAGATATGGAGGAACAGGACAGGATGCATGAAACTGTGTCTTGTAGATTTAATAGCAAAACTGTTTTCTGCAAATGAAGTTGTTGGGAAGAGATTCAATGAGGAGAAGACTAACTAGGAGCAAAACAAAAGCAAAAGATTTCAACTAGGATGTAATACACAGAAGAGGGAGGCAAGGGGGTGGAAAAGCCAGGGGAATGGAACAGTTCAAATTAGAGAATAACTAGAGCAAAAGGTAGTGGGAAAAGAAAAAAGATAGCACGTGGTTGGAGCAAGCTGTTCTGATGCAGACAATGCCAGGAAAATATGCAAGAGTCAGCCTATTGTCTCTAGAAAGCCGAATGAACACCACAAAAGGAGTGTTCTGAACCTACTCCCTGGCTTCTTCCTTGCATTTCTTTTCTCAAGAGCAAGGAGAAAGAAAACCTCCCAAAACAGTTCATTCAAAATGATGCATTTTGAGCACTTACCAGCAAGGTGTAAATTTCATTGTATAAAAACATCATCAAAATGAAGAGTAACCGTGAGAGAAACCCTCATTGTTCCTTGTTGCAAAGTGCTCCACGATGAGCTGGAATGAATGTCTGAGCATCTGGGGAAAAAAAAGAGGGAAGAAAATGATGAGAGATAAGGGAAATAACAAAGTTCTCTCTGTCATAGAGAAGCTTTGATGGGAGAAACTTCTTATGCTACCTAAAGTTTGGCAGAGCAAATATGAGCTCTTGAAGTGCTGTTGTGACCCCAAATAAATTTCAGCTGTATGCAAAGTTGATAGGGCACTCTTCCTCATCGGTGTATATTTTTAATAAGATCACAATGCAAGCTGTTTTCCCTCCATTGTTTTTAAACCCTATTGTGAAATCACAGTCTAAAAGGAAGTTATTCTGGCACGTGATAAGGTGCTGAAAAGTTTTGTAGCGTATTTTAGATATGATGAGGACAGAGGTCTGTCACAGCCAAATTTTAGAGCTTCATGTCATGGCTCATCATACCCTAACAATAGCCTAATGGAAGTGTCTTTAAGAAAGCCCAAATATCTAAGAGGAACAGATGGCAATTTCCATTCTTAGTCTGTGTCCATTAAATAGATTTCACGTATATCCCCAAGGCTTATACCTGTTGTGCATAAAGCCATGAGCAGAACACTGCAGTGTTTGACCTCTGTCTTGTGCCTTCTTGTATGTGAAATTCAGTTACAGTGTACTCTGAAATGAATGATTATTAGTGTCTAGAGATATTGTTGCTTTCATTGATATGAAAATTCTGCAGTGTTTCATTTGAGAACAAGTTTTGAGTATTTCAAACAAGTGATTGTTCAGTGAAATAAGATTTACTTGAACCTTAAGAAATTTGTTTCTGCTCAAAATATAGGAATTATCCCATTTAAAAGGGGTGCAAATCTAAGTCACAGCAAGCAAAAATGCAAGAATCTAGAAACGTGGAGTATGATGCCTTCTATTGATTATGAATTTTGAAATGTCAACTCTCATCAGAACGTGGGGTGAATCAGATGACTGCTGTGGTGATTTGGTTCAAATAATGCTTTTTCACACCACTAGTGGCCTTACCAAACAATCCAGGTACATTTTTGCTTTATGTTGAATAGTAAATGTATTTATCTGAGTGGTGAACTTTTAAGTTAGTATGAAACTTATGGTATGTTTCAGTTCTAATTACTATTTAGACAACTTAGGGGGACTTCAAGAGCCGCTGACACTGGTTGGATTTAGATTCTTGCAAGTTTTCACCTGAAGTGAAATGATTAAATAAGACACTTGAATGAATGTTTCCTAAAATGAATCTTTGTTCTGTCTCTTGGAAACTCAAATGTAGGTGTCACCATTGCAGCCCTTCCCTTCAGCAAATACTTTCCTTATGGGGTAAGGCATTAACTGTCATGGATGAAGCTGGGAAAGCTGGGACCATAAAGCACAGGATTTTCATTGGGATAGTGTATTGGTTTTCTGTTTAAACCAGTCTTTAAGTCTGTGGTTAATCTACTCTTAATTTCTGGTATTAAGTTGGGTTCTTTTCTCTTCATGGGCCAAATTCGTATATAAAATTGAAATTATGACTAGCATAAAACCTCTGTCATATAGATTTTAATTTTATTATGTTTTTACACTTGCCTTTGTTAAATGTAAACATACTCATTTCTGGCTTGATGGCTTGGCTGCTCAGCTTGATACTGTGTTTTTCCTTAGCTGGTGTTGATAAACTTCTTGTCCCAATCAGAAAGCATGAGATATTTAAAATTATTCCAATAATTATGCTGTAAAACATGTATCTGTTCTGACATACTAGGTTTTTATCTGTTTGGTCTGTATGGATATAAATGGATACAGAAGGTATGAGAGAAAGGAGAAACTTTCTGAGCAATTACGAATTGTTACTATACTGGGCTTTATCATAGGACTGTGAAGCTGAAAGTTACAGTAAAATGTTTTGCTTTTGTTTACACTCATTGTTTACATTTAATTCTGGAAGAATTAGGTTTGTATGTTCAGGACCCATGAAGTATCTTCTATGCTGAATTGCTGAGAAATGCCAGATTGAAGTCTAGAGGACCAAACCCCACATCCTATCTATTCAGTAAATTAACAGTCAATTAAAGTCAATTCAGTAAATTAAAGATTTGTTTGGTCCATTGCATTCTTATGATGTTAATTCTATCTGGTAGAGAGAGATTTCAAGGTCTCAGCTCATGGTACCTTTTAGTAATTGCTAGTTCTCAGCTTTATTTTGCTTACTTGTGACTGGAGTTTAATAATCAGTTATATTAATTTGCTTTTGAAATAATTTGAAAATACCTAAGTTATCTAGGTATTTTTCATCACGTGATAATGTTGTGGTTCAGGCTTAACATAACAGAGCTAGAAACCTGAAGCAAAACCACATGTTATTTTTTTTTATCCAGATGGGTCTTTACACATATTTTGTATGTCCCCTTCAATTGCATTCTTTTTTTTTTTCCCTTTATGAGGGATTTGTTATTGAGTGTTAATGATGCTAAATAGTTTTATACAATGGAACCAGCCTTCATTTTAGCATCCTGTTTATGGAGCAAGGGTCTGTTCATAAGGATTATTTTGGTATGAGCCTGGATATGTAATAGTGGAGGGAAAATAATCAGTATTGAGCTGGGCTGACCTGCATAATTCAAGAAAACCCCTAAGTCTGCATCTAGCATATGAGAAGTCCTAAGAAAATCAATAAGGCTACTTAAAGGCCCGATGCTAAGTTGCACTTTATTTATATGTTTTTTTGAACTAAAGCAAATATCAGTCATGTCAGTACAAACAAATGAAGATCTTTAATGTTTGCTGTTTATTCTTTCTTGTGTTTTTCTTTCCTCCCCATGTCTGTGTTCCTTTTTCATTTGATACTGTATATGACTGCTATCTTAGTTTCAGTATTTAAATGGTCATGGCAGGCTAGATTGAATTTCTGACTAAGGTTCAGACTTGCTTTGGCACAAGGGAAATACTGTCCCCAGTAGGTTGAAGTGACTTTGTAAAACATCTGGTCAGTTCTTTCCCTCTTTTGGATTCAGTTTTGCCTTTGAGAACTGAAAGTTGCATCTGAAATACAACTGTGTAAATTTCATTCTGTTACCTAAAATACATTTAATTAGAAATTATTCACCAGTTTAAACCTTAGATGACTTGTGTTTTTGTATAGCGGGTCCTTCTTTTGAAATTCTGTCTATGGTATGTTACAACACAAATACTGTGGTGTTTGTCACTTGAGGGAAGTTGAAACTAGGATTTTATTGTTGGTATGTTCTTTCTGAAGATGATGGTATGAGAAGGAGGGAATCATCTTTTTCTTGCATAACAATCCATGAGACGGTCCAGAGAGAAGCAGTATTCCTGGAGTGCTTCTAGTTGTTTATTCTATAGGCCTAGAGAATCGAGTCTAATCCTCAACCAGTGAAAAGCAATATTGTTCCACTGATGTAACTGCTGACTGAAATTCTTACTTGTTTTTTATTCTACCAACCAAGAATCTGGCACATAAAATCTGCCAAGCTTGATGGATGCATTGTGCACATCTACACCCTATATTTGGCTTGTAGACATCATGATGAGTGAGCACAAAAGCAGTTATGTGGGAATAACAATAACAAAGTGATCTCCAAGTTGATTATGGAAAATATAAAGAGGCCTAAGTGGTGAGGATTTAAAATATGTGTTGGTATATAGTTAGCATACTTCCATGGCTTTTGTGGACTAATAAGAAAAATTGAAGGGAAACAAAGTATAAAGAAGGGGCAGCCACAGGAGGGAAAAGCTGAAAGGCAACTTCTAATTTTACGCATTAGCTGAAGTGCTTAAGGCTGGAGTCAGTGAACATTTGAAGTGGGCATGGCCGTTTATTCCCACTCTTGTGCCACAGCCACCTCCTGCAGCTGCATGTTAAATAGGATCAGGCCACCCACTTGGCTGAAGGGGCCCATGTCTTCTGAGTCAAGTCACAGATGGTATTCACAGAATTTGGGCCACTGGTTAGGAAATCTGTCAAACGGTTTGCAGTAGGTGCAGTTCAGCTTAACCAGCTCTAGCTACATGTTACGTATCAAAATATCTGCATGACTTGCGTTTGTCATATAAAATGCTGTGGCCCTGTCTTGTATCTGGGTGCCCTGGTTGCATCCACACTGGCTCGGATGGATGGACCAGGAGTGTGACTGAGGAGTCACTGACTGACTGCTGTGATGAAAACCAGAAGCGCAGGACCAGTATGAGCCCCCTTGGTTTGAGGCAGCATGGCTAGAAGGAACGCTGCTTTGCTGCACCCTGTAGCCATAGCTGTACTTCATTATATATTCCAACACAACGGTTTAATAATCCCCTTTACGTGCACATCATGAACCCTGTTAAACTACTCCCCTTTTATCCCACTAGGTTGCAGTTCACATGTCCAGGGACAGTGAAGCTAGGAAAACTGTTTCAGACAATTTAGCTGAACTTCCTTTTCAACAGGTTTTTACCTTTTTACCCTCATATCTTGTGACTGGTTACCAGATTCTGAATATGAAGACAATCAAGACATGAATAATCTTCCTTCAAAACAGAGACTGGTGCAATGTGTCTCTAAAAATCCATCATTATTTCTTAAAATAATCAGTGTTAATACGCTCATTGTAGTGTGTGGATTGTGTATCACTGAGTGTGTGGAATCATGTTGAAAATACATTTTTGTCAGGGAGGCACTGGAAGCAGCTTTTCAGTTTAAACATCACGCTAGTTGCTCTGTCACATAGTCAGAAATGTTCAGATAAAGCTCAGTACCTGGAGCCCAAGGCTGCATATCTACAGAAAAATAATACCATAAACCTGAACTTACCTGCGTTCACTACAGACCTAATTCAAAGCATAGTCTTTCAGCATCCCAAGATTTTGTCTCTGGAGATAAAAGTATTCATGACCAAAATTCAAAAAGCAGAATTGCAAATGTCAGCAAAGAGCTTTTGTAGTGTGCACACACCCAGGCGCGTGCACATCTACAAATGCATATACACGTGCCTCGCTAGCTGAGATTGTCAGTGTTAGAGGATTGTTACAGAGCTTGTGATATTCTCAATTAGATGCTAATAATCTAGCTGCTTTTGTGTACTTAGTTTGAGTTCACAGTCCATTTTAAATTCAGTCTCATCTGCTCTCCATTTCACTGTTAACCATTGTGTTGTCATGAATTTACTTTAATGTGTCAAACATTTTATTTAAAATTTAAATCAACCAGGAAATCAATAGGTATATGATAGCTAGCAGATTTGATAACTTCTCATACTGGAAGAATTGGATGCAATTAATTACAGACTAAATATTACAGTTTACCTTTTCCTTTACTGGATATACCATGTCATTATCCAAATATGCTGCATGTCTTTATGCTCTGGAGTCTGATCTCAAATAAAATTGTGGCACTTGGTCTCTCAAATCCTTACCATTGACTGCAAGGGGAATATCCAAATATACTGCTAAGTTGTGCTGTACATTCTCTTTTTTTAGGACACTTCTTCTCTGAACCCAGGAAAGAGAGTTTTTTCTGCATGTTTTTGAGATAGTAGTTACACCCTGTCTCGAAGCATGTTTCTTAATCCCTTTCAGAAACAAGAGCTGGAGCTGTGGTTCTGTTGGGGAGCTAAAGAGAAGATGGTCTTAACCAACATGACAGCTAATGAGTGGATTTGAGGAAGAAGAGTGGTAGGAGTGACATGATGTAGAAGTGAAGGACTTGAAGGTGATGGTGGTGAAAGCCTCAACTGGAAGCATTGCTATGAGAAAGATGTTAGGTTTGAATGGATATTAAGACTCTAAGGTTCTTAATAGGACAAAGAAGGAACTGGAACTCAGTGAGGAGCTGTGGTCCTTCAGGGCAGGGGTCGATGGTTCGAGGGCTTCTGGATTAAGAAAGAGAGAGGGGTCACAAGAGGGTATCTTTAACTAGGACCCTGGTGTAGGAACAGGACTCATGCACCTTTCCCAGTCCACTTTTCTCTTTCTTTTTTTTTCTCTCCTGTGTCTGAAATACAGCAGCCTTATGACAAAGATAGCCTTTGCTTATCTTTCATTTCTCAATTGTCTCATACAAATCATTGCAGTGTTTTCTTATCACATTTCTTCCCTTTAATGGTGAGTAAATTCAGATGTTGTAGAGACACTCAAGTGCATATGACCTGGATTTTATTTAGTGTATTACTCCGGATTGAGACAAACTGGAGTGAGTAATGTTCTACAGCTTATTATTTTAATATGGTGTGAAGTTTGAACTATCAAAAGAACTTTCATTTTATACTTGTGTAATCATTACAGCTAAACTTCTCAACAGACAAAGCTATACATTTTTGCCAATAACCCCAAGTTTATTCAAGATACAGACATATATCCTCTGCCTATTTTCACTGCCCTAGCCCTTTTTCTTCTCTAATTAACCCAGATGCTAAACTAAGAGTATCTCTATTTCCTTCAGAGGCAAAAAAATGGTGTGAGGTCAGAAACAAACTTTGTCACTTTCTGACCAAAAAACTGTCAAAGATGAAGAAGAATCCTTAGCCTGGGACAGAATTCACTTGCAATTGCTAAATGCAAGTCATGTAGCTGAGGTCAGAAGAGTCTTCTTATTGAGGTCAAGGTCTATTATTTGGTAGCATACCATTATACTGCTTACCACATTTCTGTTAGTTTAGAGAAGCTGGAATCTCAGATCCGTTTTCTCTCTCTGTAACTTTATAGAAATCATAGAGTGGTTTGGATTGGAAGGGACCTTAAAGATCAACTAGTTCCAACCCCCCTGCCATGGGCAGGGACACCTCCCACTAGACCAGGATGCTCAAAGCCCCATCCAGCCTGGCCTTGAACACTTCCAGGGATGGGACATCCACGACTTCCCTGGGCATCCACGACTTCCTTGGGCAACCTGTTCCAGTGCCTCATCATCCTCACAGTAAAGAACTTCTTTCTAATATCTAATCTAAATCTCCCCTCTTCCAATTTAAAACCATTGCCCCTTGTCCTTTCACTACGCTTCCTGACAAAGAGCCCCTCTCTGGCTCTCCTGTAGGCTCCTTTCAGATATTGAAAGGCCGTTATAAGGTCTCCCTGGAGCCTTCTCTTGTCCGGGCTGAACAACCCCAGCTCTCTCAGCCTGTCCTCATAGGGGAGGTGCTCTATCCCTCTGATCATCTTTGTGGCCCTCTGCCGGACCCTTTCCAACAGATCCATGTCCTTCCTCTGTCAAGGACTCCAGAACTGGACACAGTATTCCAGGTGGGGTCTCACGAGCGCAGAGTAGAGGGGCAGAATCACCTCCCTTGGCCTGCTGGCCACACTTCTCTGGATGCAGCGCAGGATGCGGTTGGCTCTCTGGGCTGCCAGTGCACATTGCCAGCTCATGTTAAGCTTCTCATCCACCAACACCCCCAAGTCCTTCTCCTCAGGG
>JAOXNO010000024.1:39566325-39576817 GCA_028565335.1 Limnodromus scolopaceus
ACTGGCCTATAGTTCCCTGGGTCTTCTTTTTTCCCTTTTTTGAATATTGGGGTTATGTTCCCCTTCTTCCAGTCTGCA
This sequence comes from Limnodromus scolopaceus, assembly GCA_028565335.1. Lineage (NCBI taxonomy): Eukaryota > Metazoa > Chordata > Aves > Charadriiformes > Scolopacidae > Limnodromus > Limnodromus scolopaceus. Next base: position 39,566,404 of record JAOXNO010000024.1, read on the forward strand.
GGAACTTCGGCAGTCTGCCACGATCATATAACATTACTTTTGGGTTTCTCAGTGTGAGGTAATTTTGCAAATATTTAACTATATAACCGAAGAGGCTAGCCTATGTTGGCATTAACCAGATGAAATACTTAGAGCCCCAGGAAATCAGGGAAGGGAAGAACATCTCATCCAACAGGTGTAAGGTTATCTGGTAATGATTTTGAGCACAGGAAATTCTGTTTTAATCACCATGCGACATTTGTTCTGTTTTGCTTTGTTAATATGTCATTTTTGCAGAATAAATTGTCACCATGTCTGATCTTTCTTAAGGTCTGTGAATGACCTTCTCTCCTGGAAGTTTTTGTTATACCTTATTTTAAAAACCTCTCTGTGGGTCACGTTGGAACAAAAATGAGAGCTAAATTTAGCTTTTACTGATGGAAATTGGGGCTTGCAAGCTCAAACTTTTGCACAGAAGGTTTAACAAAACTCTTCTTGACTAAGCACTGGAACTTTGCTGTTGTGCCAAAGGAAACGGGAAGATTATGAAAGCAAAATCACTTAGTTCAGAAACTTGGTGATTGGCTTTGTTTAACTTCTGAGCTTGGTGCTGAGTTTTTGAGTGGGTAGGGAAATATATGCAGGGGGGCTTGGCAGAATCAGTTCATTATTAAAGGGAAATCTAAACTCTGAAAACAACACTTTTAACTAGTGCCATAGCTAGATGAAGTATCTTTGTCTGCTAAAGAACACAAAGTACGTACTATTTGGTTAAACAAAAGACTAGGAAATATATTAACAGATAATATCTGTTTGTATAACAGTTTTGCTAACTGGATTGCATTTGGCTTCTGTTTCATAATCAAACCCAAATTATAAAATGGCAGGAGCTGCGTAGTCACATTTCTTGTTTAGAGCTAGTGCTGTAGTCTGCTGAATGGGTGTGCAGATTGAAAGGTGAAGAGCAAGTTCAGCCCAACAGTCAGGACAAACTTCCTTACCATGAGGCACCTTGCCTCTGACAAGGGCCCTTTTAAGAGGGAGATGAGTTGCATTTTGTCCAGCAAATTTGCCTGGAAGAAAAAAAAAGAAATTTACTTTCTTTGAATAAGTAAATTATTTTAACCTGTGCAACAGGAGGAAGAGCCCAGCTTTTTTGCATATCTTGATGGTATCTGTACCCAAATGTATCTATAGAGCAATGACCCACATCCACAGCTCTTCCTGCATTATACTTTAAGATATAGCTTCTAGCAACTTCTGGAATCTGCATACATAGATATAGCATTTTCCCGTAGCTTGGACCTAAATAATTACATCAGAAAAAAGCATGTATGTGTTGTGCTGGATTAGGGCCCTTATCTCAAATATAATATGTTAAGCTTCTTGGACTTGGAGATGTTGGAGATAATCAAAACCTGCATGAACAACGTCCTGACCGACCTGCTTTAATCCTACTTTGACAAGGGATCTACATGATTTCCAGATCATCTCAGCCCTTCATGACTCTGTGACAGAGTTACCTTTTTGGCAGGTTTTACTTGCCAAAGACAAGGATAGGAAGAATAGAAACTAAGTAAATGCTTTCCTGTGAGACAGCAATTTGAGTATTCTCTAAATCCCTACTGCAGCTGTAATAGTGCCATTTGGATAAGTTGAAAATTTCACCTGTTTACCTAAAGACAGAATTGGGAAACTTGTTTGACTTGCCTTTATTTTTAAGATTTCATTATTGAGTGTGGAGAGGAGCTTTGCCTGCTGCAATTTAAGGAAACCTAGCAGTGAGGCAGTATGCTGAATGGAACACATCATTTCCATGAAGCAGAGGAGCATATTTTGAGCTGTCAGTATACTACAATGTTTGTTTAGCTTCTTGGACCCATGTGAATATATGTAATGCAATTTGCAAGTGTTTTGAATAATACAGACAATAAGATCAAGGAGCCTTCCAAAAAGAACGGGAAATTAAAAGGGCATAATTCTTGTCTTAACCCCTGGATGCCAGTTAAACTAAAGCAGAAAAATTAGGTAGCTTAGAGCTGTTGAAAAGGGAGAGTTCTTATACGGAGACTGCAATGTAATAAAATGTCAGCTGTAAAAGCAGAGCTAAGAGAATGCCAGGGAGTATATATCTTGCCACGTTGCTTAGAGAGAAGAAATTAAATGCAAAGATGAAAGTGGCAAAGCAAGAAGAGATTATTTCATTCTTCCCACCCTCACCTTAAGGACTGATTCCCACTAACTGTGTTATAGGAAGTAAGCCTTTTCATGTTTAAGCTAATTTTGCAGAGCTTCAAAAGCTTAATTGGCTTTGCTGCATTACCAGTAGGTCATTTCCGCACCTTATTGTTTCGGGAAGTGTGGAGCATGACAATCAGCAACTTCAGAGCAACTTGCAGGGTGGCACACTGCTGAGAGCCTCTGGGAGCAGATGTTGAACCACAGGCCCAAAACTTGACATTCTGTACAATTTGGAACTTTTTAATAAAAAAAAGTGCTTTTGTTAAGTGGTTATTTTTTCCTTATCTATTCTCAGGGTTGCTCTTGTGGAAAATATTCCTGAAGGGATCAACTATTCAGACAGTGCACCATCCCATTTGTCTCTTTTCCAAGGCTGGATGAATTTGCTTAATATGGCTGAAAAGTCTGTTGACATAGTATCTTCCCAGTGGGACCTCAATCACAGTCATCCATCAGCATGCCAGGTATGTTCTAGTCTAAGAAAAGGGTGGGACTTTAACAACCTGTTCTTGTTGTTTCACTACTATTTTATTATATACAGTCCTTCCCTGTAGCAGATCTATTTGTTTGGGTAGTCTGAAAAACTATTTGCATACGGGGATTTTCCTTGCCGATGCAATAGTTTCTGAGAGTGGTGGCACATTTGGACTAGATAACACATCCAACACATATTCATATCACTTCCATCTTAGGGAAGAATGTCATTGTGTAATCTTAAGAAACCTGCAAAATTGTACCTATATTAACACACCCATAATTAGAAAATAAGTGTATAGATTTATGGATATTTGCAACTGATGAGGAAAAGAGCAAGCATGTGGATTAATTCTACAGCCAAACAGATGGATAGAATTACACTTAGAAAGAACATTGTCTTATACTTTTTCAAAATGAGTCTTGGAAAGCAGCAGTGTTTGAGACTTCTGCAATTAAGAGCAATAGGAAAAATTATAAATCATAGTGAATGAGGCAGACATGCATTACAATGTTGCTGTGCCAACAAGTACTTTATTCTTGAGAGGAATCCTCTTAGAAATATGGTAAGAGCAGGTTTCCACTTAGTATCACATGTGAAACTAAGATGTCAAAGAATTGATAGGCTGAGAGAATCTTCTCTTTTCCACCAAATGGAAATTTCTTTGCTGAAAGAGTCAGCTCAGCTGACATGAAATGGGGTTAAAATACAGCCAAGTAACTGAAAGGAATCAACTGTGTTATACTATGTCATAAACTCTTCACTTTCCTCTCTAGTTCTGTTGACACTGCAGTAAAAAAATGCCTTTTGGTAAATGATAAGGCAGAGACGGTTATTCTGAGCAACTAAAGATCATACTGCAAATAGCCTGTGTTTTCAAGTCATGAACTGCATTCTACTTCTTTTGAAAGAGGCTGTAGCCTAGTTGAAAGGCATACATTAACTACTTTTCAGAATAAATCTACTACGTGTCCATTTAAGAGTGAAAGTCTGAGGTTGAGCAGCCAAATGGAAAATGTAATGCAAAATCTTCCTATTAAAATGCTTATAAATATTGGAAAATAGTTTATGAATAAATTTGAGTATCAAAATATTGAGGTTTTTCACAATAATTATACAGCTAAGCTTTATTTAAATTTATTGCCTAAGAAATTTCAAACCCATGTACTGTGATTAAAGCAGATGAATTCAAAGAGATAGTGCCTTAGATGTTTTTTAGGTTGTGCATGAATTGGTATGTGAATGAATCTTTTAAAAATGTTTTGTCTGAAAAAAATTCAACATGTCATTTGCTTCAAAACCAACGGAGCCTAACAAATCCCAAGCAGAGGACAAAAATAGCAAACTGAAAATTGGGATTTCAGTAGTTAAGCATCAAATCCATTCTCATGCAAAGTAAAAACTGTAAGATATTGCCAAATTTCAGAGCGGGGAAAGGAAGAGACATGGAAGATCTGGATTTGCTCTTTCATCCTCAAATGCACTGTTCAAGCCAGAAAAATGAAATGTTTCTCATAATATTCTATTTTAGTTATCCATTTCTGCCTGCTAGTAGTCTTACAAAAGTGAGTAATTACTTCTGTTTAAAGGCAATTAATATTCCAGTCATTTCCTCATTTGTACAGCAGTGTGGGCTGAACAGCTGATAGATCTTTCTGTCAAGCTTGTCTATTCATCCTAAAACACTATACTGTTATTGGCCAGTCTAATTGCTAAAGAAATTGCCAAGAGTCAGTGTTTCGTAGGAAATCGCTGCTGCAGAGAATGTACACAAAGCTTAGTGTGTGAAAGGGAGGGAAGAAAACTTGTATCATTACATCTGCTTTCTCCACTTGTAAAATGAAAGTGAAATTTCAGAAGAGCTTCAATAATTGTAATCCAGTAATTTTCTGAAGTATAAGTCAAATGTCCTCAAGTCTTTACAATTTGGGTTCTGGGATATTTGTCCCAAAATAGCAGAAACATTTATGAAAGGTAAGGGGGTGAGATGTAAAACTTCCAGGCAGTTCGGTGCTTAGTGAGTAAGTTCTAGTTGTTCCTTGAATGAGTCTTGTTATATCAGAAAATAAGGACATAACCATTTTCCATATGGACCCACATCCTGCTCTGTAACTAGCAATTTCCATTTTATGAATATTCAAGGCATATTGCAAAACAAGGTTCTCTACAAGAGCACTTCAACAGACATGGATTTTTGAAGGAGAAAATCTGAGTAGGCTAGACTGCTTTTTCTTAATTAGTTACACGGTTTAGCTATGTTCTTTGTATATGTGTTTGTATAGTTACATACACACATGCATACATATATATATACACACATATGTCCATTATACATATTGAAGAAAAATACAGCAGGAAATTCTGCAATTTTATATACACCCATACGTATATATACCCAATATACATATCAACCATATGTAAACATATTATCCATTTTGTCCAAATGTATATTGGACATATATATATATAGAGAGAGACATGTGCATATATAAAACTTCAGATTTTCCTGCTGTATTTTTCTTCATTTTTGTTTTGGGGTATGTTACCTAGTGTCATTGCCAGTTGCTTGTCCATGTTTTGCTGTTATAAATCTAAATAAACGGTCATTCCTGACTGAGCTGTTCTGTTACCGGTGCTTTGCTCAGCTGCCTGAGTTCATGAGTCTTGCTAAATTGGAGTCTTCAAATGCAAACACATGATGCTACAACGTTGCGTGTACTTCCACATCTTAGGTGGTCAAGTAAACAAATATTTGTTTGGCAAAATACTGAGTAGGCTTTCTGCACCTGCTTTTCTCATCCAAAAGAAAACCATGTGTTTTGGCAACTTAGTGATGTCATCTGTGTGCATTTTCAAGATCGCAGGGTAGTTGTCATACAGAGGCTTTGAGATTTTTGCGGAATGTTAATGTGTGACTTCTCCTGTGGCAATCCAATGGTTAGAGATATCTGAGGACAACGGAAACAGAATTTTTGGAGATAGCTTTTTAATTCATCTGCAGTAAAGGGAGGAGTGAACATAAGACTGTGCCAATTTCATTATTTTCACAATTCATTTCTTTTGGCTCATCTCATGTTTAGAAACTCTAACTTAGAGTAACCTTTCATGGTTCCAGCAAGTCCTTCCTCACAAATTTCATCTTAAGCTTAACAAATAAGAGTTAATGCCATTGTGGTTTATTTGTATTGCCTCAGTTATGACACAGAAACCATCATAATCAAGCACATCTTTACACAAACATCTCTTCAGGTGGTGGCATTTCCCCGATGCAGGTAGTACAGACTGAGGCATAGAGAGGAAATTAAAAAAAAGAGAGTTTTGAAAGTGAAAGCAATTTATAACTCTGACTGAAATTCCAAAAATTGACATTCCTCCCTTTTCATTTGTTATTTTGCTAGAAGAATTTGAGGAGAGCACTTGAATTTCTTGGTTCTGCATTAAATGACAGAAATTAAATTTAAGGTTTTTTAATTTATTTACTGTATTGGTTGCTACCAGCATGATATGATTTTTAGTGGTTTTATAGATATGCTCAAAGGCTTGATCATAGGACAACTTTAAAAAATATTATTAAAATTATACAGAAAAAATCTAGAAGAAAATTCTGGAAGTAACCAGTTTTATTTCTGTGGAAAGAAAAAGATAAGAGTTGTCTAATTGCAGGAATCTAAGTTACTGAAGAGCACGCTATTTCCATTTTAGAGTACTTCAGTAAATACAGAATTTTTGTGTTCATACCTCCCCTATTTATTTTTTTTTTTAATGAGGAATGCGTGCTGATAAAGACAACAGCAGGCAAGGGAAATCAGCCAGGCTAGAATCAGTCTGCCTAGCAGTCTGCCTGCTAAGAAATTGCTTTGGGGGAAATTTCAGGGCCTTTTGGTACTGATAATGTTGGCTTTTTTTAAATTCACCAGATAGCTGTGGCAGGTACAGTTGGGATTGATGTTTCAGATGTATGGTAGTTTAAAGTTTCCATGAGAATGTCAGTTTATTCAAGTGATATATACTTTTTACATCCTATTTTGCCACTTCCAGTAGGATTTTTGAAACAGCCCAGTGAAAAGGGTAAGAGAATGTTTTATCAAGATAGGCAGGTTTCTAGTGGTATTGTTTGTTAAAACGCAGATATGGGATAAGGTAGCGCTCTGCAGTCTCATAGCACTTGGCTGCTGCTGTTTCTCAGTCCTCAGAAGCTGAGTATATAGAGATGATTCTGATCACTGTCACGTAGTCGCGCAGCAGCCTGGTATTGTCTCGCAGAGGGAATGCGGTCTGAATGACAGCATGAGGGTTTGTATTCAACAGAAGCATTTCAAATGTGCTGACAGCAGTGACAAAACTCTTCATACCCTCTGTCCTGTCTTTTTCCTTTTCACAGAACAAAACAGTAAAATTGCAAGTAAACATGTCAGAAAGTATAGAAACTGGGTTCCAAATTAATATTAATGGAGAAGAATACCAGGTTCTTTAGCAAGGAAGGAAGATTTTCTAGTACCCTACTTTACTATAGTACATACAGATTTTGAAAAACAAGTTGTGAATTTTTCGTAGTTGTTTAGAGTGTCTGGACTAAGCCTTGGTGAGCATATGAATGCCTGCTCAGGGATGATGCAGCAAGAGATGAGACGGAGGGAATTCTTTGCACTTCTGGCACTGGGTGGTGTTTTTTGTATACCTCTATAAGCACACATATTTGTCGTGACTGCACTCCTAGTCTTAACCATTACTACTTAAAGATGCTTTAAATGTTTTATCAATCTGAGGTTTCACCATAATTGGACGAAAAAGGATATTATAAATGCACAGATTGTGGTGTCCCTGATGGGAAGAGAGATATATTTTCAGAGAGGATGTCTTTATTGGAATGCAGGGCTTCACTCCAAGTGATCAATTCACCCACAGAATGGACCATTCAGCTGGCAGCATGGCCTGTAAGAGGAAGACAGTTGGTCCATCAGGGATGCTGTCTTGGTCACATCAGGGCATACTAAGATCAGGTAAAACTCAGGAAACACTGACATGTTCTTTTTTGTCCAAACTAAAATTAATACAGAAAGTCTATGCTTGTTTATCAAAGCTTTTGTAAATCATATGTAAATAAATCTTGTGCAGGTAGAAGTGAAGTGGCAATATTGTCCAAAAATAATTACATTGGGAAAAAAATGTAAAGAACCATCCCCTGAAACGTGTTTTTTCCATGTTTATTTTTGTATGCTACAGCTTTCTACTATGTGTCTAGTCAAAAGAATTTTTTACAGATAACCCAAAGAAAAAACCATGTCCCTGTTTGTCTTTTGACCCAGTAAATTAAATCAGCTCATAGAACCTTTCTGAATAGCAGTTTCTACATATATGTGTAGATTAAAAAATTAAAAAATAAATTAAAAATTTTTAAACTAAAAAAATTATTTAAAATGTTTGTATTTAATTGATTTTTCATGCAAGCCTTTTAAGTCCTTAATTTTTCCTTCTTGCTCTTTGCAGAGATAAAACTAATTAAGCTCAAAACTGGTAGTGTCTCCAGTTGGTGAACCCAGAAGAAGTGGGGCCAACAGCTGCCTGAACTCTGGCGTGTCAGGAGCCTGTCACCCCAAGGGACTGGGGGACAAGGCAAAGCATGGGCTGGGAACTCAGCAGAGTGATTTCAGGTCCTAGGTTCAGATGGAGGGTAGCAGTGCCAGTCTGTGGCAATTGTGGGAGACACCTTCTTGGGGGGACCAGGGCACCCAGGAATACTGGTTAATGCCCCTCTGCTCCCCCAGGATCACAGTGGAGCTGCTGCATAACTCTGTATGCAGCACCCACCCCCTCCATGCTATTACCTCATGAATTCTTACTTTTGCTAACATCTTCCCTGCTTCTCCTTAAAAAAAACCAACAGAACCACTGATTTGAGAATTAAGGATCCTTTTACCTTCATGAAGAATATGAGGGAAAGACACTCTGTGCGGGCTGGGTGTGTGAGTGAAATCATGGGTGTTATTTCTTACATATGGGACCACCTTGTCACTTCAATAAATGCTGAATCTGAGTATAAGAAGCATTTGGAGTTTCATGCAGAAGGATGTTTTTGTTTGCCTGTCCTGTTAGCTATTGTCTAATGTTTTCATTATGGCAGTATCTTGTTGAATACTAAGTTCCTGCAAACCTTAGAATGAGCAGGGAGCTACGTGGTGGATTTGAGCAAGCAGGCAGGCAGGCATATATTGCAGAAGTAAAACATAAAACAGTAGTTTTGCGTTTCCATTGCAGCTTCTGGCTTCTCTAGAATAGAAAAGATCCTTTACAGATTTTTAGTGTAACAGTTTGTACAGAGAATTGTCTAACACTGTTCTGTGGAAAGCTTTATCTTCTACGTGTTTGTTTGAAAGTTGATACGACTGTTGCTTTTTTGTTTTAGCTTTACCTTGGATCCAGCATTATATTGAATCTAAAGTGAGCTGCTTAGGCAGGGCAGGCATTTTGTTAGCTGATTAAACCCAAAGGTTTTCTGTATTTGACTACTAATTGTAATTGGTCTCTGCTGTAGTAAGCTAGAATGGCAGTAAGAAAACAGGCTCTGTACCTATAGTAACACAGCACAGTAGTGGTACATTGAATATTTTATTCTTGACATCCTGTAGTTAGATGCTTCTAACTAAGCATTTTTCTTTAAGTAAAAATATTGAATCTAAAAATTAAACATTTACTACGCAATCAGAAGGTCTACTCTTTCTTTGTTTCTTCGATGTGGAAAAATACCGTGATTTAAAATTTTATTTTTCATGTGAAACAAATATCTTGATTTCTGTTTTAACAAGTATCTAGTTCAGTATCAGATTTCCTTTTATTTGTTCTGTGTTAGAAATAAGATTTAAACAGTAGTTAAAGCAGTGTAAAAAGGAATAACATTCTTGTTTTCCATCCTGGTATAGCTCATCTAAAGAAGAGCATGCAACGACTTGAAAATGTATTGTACTATGATTAGAACCACTTACAAAAAATCATTCAATATAGAATAAGTATAAGAAACTCTTTTCCTTGCACTTTTAATCTTGATTTAACACAATTTAATTGTTTAGAAGAAAGTTATTGTAAAAATATGGTTATGCAGCATTAAAAAACTGGACACTTAATTCTCTGCATGTCCCCTGTCATCAATAGTATTGCACGATCTGGGAAAAGGAAGAAGTGAGTTTGGCCTTCAAAACAGTATTTCTCCAAGAAAAAGCTGAGTCGCTAACCGTCAGCATAGATTTGACCATCTCTAGGAACACATTTACTCAGCAGTTGCGCAATATGTTTTTGTTTTAACTGCGTCTTCAACTTGTTGATATGCTATTTGAACAATTCTGTGTCTTACATCTGCTTTCCTTTAATGTTCTTTCCAGGGTCAGCGTCTTTTCGAAAAATTGCTTGAACTGGCATCCCGAAATATTGAGATAAAACTAGTAAGCGATATACTTCCTGTGGAATCAAAGGTATTAAACGACTTGAAAACAAAGGGTAAGACCAAGGTTGTTGTTTATGTTGTTATGCCCTTGACTAATACATAATGTTCCTTTTACTTAAAATGCAGGCTCAGATGATGTATAAAATGCAAACTCTTGGTTTAGCACTGTTACCGCATCTTTCTCTGGTTCATAGTGATCAAAAAACAGTGAAGATGTGCAGGGTGAAAATTAGAAGGGCCAAGGCTCAAGCTGAGCTCATCTTGGCCACTACAGTTAAGAATAA
>JAOXNO010000024.1:39583979-39629454 GCA_028565335.1 Limnodromus scolopaceus
TGTAGAGTAGGGCAGATGGTTGGACTCGATGATCCCAAGGGTCTCTTCCAACCTAGACGATTCTATGATTCTATGATCCCAGTCTCTTCTTTACCCTCCCCACCGTGTGTTGCCCCTGCCTTCTTCCTTGCACCAGTGATCATGTGGTAAGACAGTTCAGGCAGCTGATTTGGCTACAAACTGTTTCTTTCTGGCTGGCTTAGTTGTCACTTGCATTAGATTTCTGCATTACTCAGTGTATGATCACACAGGTGTAAATGCTGAGTAAACACAGAGACAGGAAACACATAGCTGGGGTTGGCAAGGGAAGTAGGACCACTGGAACCTGGCTTAGATAGGCTTAATCTGATAGGGCACCAGAAAGTTCAGAGTTCATGTAATGCCTAGGGACTTTTAGTGGTTTAGGGTTTTCCTGTACTGTTGTTTTAATGAAACTGTTGCACGGAGGATAGCAATAGTGAATATGATTTATGTATCAGATGAAATGTGTTTGGTCCCATATTCTGTCTACTGCTGACACACTTAATGTGCTGCATAGTTTTAGAGCTGTGATGTTTATGGGACATGACTAATTTTTAGCTTTGGACACAAACATGTTCCCTTTCCCTGTCTGTTTGTGAGGGAATGGGGGGATGATGTCATATTATTAACATTATAGAAGGACTGAAAAACTTGTGTTATGCCATAGAAAAGATGGAGATCACTTGGGATCATCAGTCCAGCTTGGTATGGAAAAGATAAAGCTACAGGAGAAAGAGAGGGCATTTCCTGATAAGTTTCTCTGGGCCTAAAACACGTTTGGGTTGTGAGGGACTTGGGGTTTTGTGAAAACCATTGGTAGGGTAAAGTATGAGATGACATCGATTTACATTCAGCCCAGAATATTTGTTTTCAGTATTAGAGAAAATATTCCAAATATGGGGACAGTGGGCTGTGAGCAGATTATGAAAGAGCTATCAGTGGAAATTTCAAAAAGAAAGTAGATAAATGAGGAGTGGCCTTGAAAGTATTTGGCTCTGGTGCATGGGAAAGGTCCAGACTGGTTTCAAAGCAGTTTTAATAGTTCCTTATTGATTTGGAAGGAGAACGTAAACTTATGTGTTTAACTACATTCATCTCAACATAGGAAAGAAAGAATTTTTTTACGGTAAGAACAATTATTCAGTGGAACAACCTCCTTTGGGGCATGATAGACTCCCCAGCGCTGGAGGTTTTCAAGATGTGACTGGACGGGGTGCTAGGTGATCTCATTTAGGCTCCCTTTCCCACAAAAGGTTTAGCCAGATTATCTAAGGACCCTTCTAATATGGGCTTTTCTATGATTCTCAGTAAGGTTCAATTCCTCTTCATGTGAACATAATGTTGAGAATCAATGTAAAAACTCTGCAAAGTCTAAAAATAAAATACACTCCATTCATACAATGGGAAGCTGGAATCCTGAAGCTCAGTCTGGAAGGGATTTTTGCCTGTCTGGATGGCCAGTTTTTGCACAACATACCATAAAAATAATATTATCTGATACATGCTCCACAAGAGTATAAAGAATGCCCTTGAGAGCTGAAGGTCAGTTGATGGTTTTATGCAAGATACTGAATGGAGTTGTAGCTCCATTGCTTTCTTGATCAGTCTTTCATAGGCTGGATTCTCCAAGACTATGTGAGACAGAAGGGTTTTCAAGATGGGATAAGCTTCTGCTCTTTTAAAATTCAGCAGTACCAAAAATAGACTAATTTTTCCCTATGATTTTTCAGGAATAAGTAAGCAGGATTCTTTGAGAGGACCAGTAGACTAGGTGTGAGTCCTCCTCGAGGAAGCAAGTAATTTGGATCTGAGTTTCATAGGGTTAAATAAAGGTAGATGAGAACAGAGGGGCAGAAATCCCTGCTTCCATTCCTTTCAGATTTTAAATGTTGACATTTTTCTAAAACTCTGCCTAAACCATACCTTAAAATATGAGAGTGTTCAAAAGGCAGTTAGTGAAAATTGTACTGGCAAAGCCTTTGGCACCTGATTTTAAATTAATTTTTATATTTTTATTTATTATGAGTCATACCTTATTCCCTTTTTATTATTATTTTATATTCCTTGTGTATACCTACAACAGAGTAGATGCATGCTTTGATTTAAATTTTATTAGTTGCTGCTGGATAGTGTTTCCTGATATCTTCTTGATAACTTTCAGCCTGTGACAATCTTAAAGCCAATTCCAAAATGAAAGATCTCATTATGTTATTTTCCTCTTAGAACCTGCATAATACCTTTGACAGAGTTCTGCATAATGAGAAATACTGACCAGATTTTCCAAAACTAGTTGTATCCTATCTTAAAAGAAAGAAGTTACCAGTTTTGCATCAGATTCAAGCATTTACCTAACATCCAGGCAACACCAACATGCAGAAGCTCCTGCTTGGCTGGGTTTTGGGTAAACATCTTTCTTTTTAGGCACCTACACTCTCTTACCTCAGTTTATCTTGAGAAGTGTACACACATCCACTAACACACTGATAGCAAGGAAATGTTCGACATTGTTTTTATGCCTAAATCCCATGAGAATAATGTTTCTCACTTGTTTCAGCTGGGGAGCTAGACCCTGCAATGTAAGGTAAGCTATGTCCAACCTTATGAAATGTGGCTGAAAAGAGCAGGTGGGCAGCATTTTTGTTACATCCTAGACATGCATACAGAGAATGTTTTTGACACAGAGCACCTGCGTGAGTACCAGAAGATTAGGTTAAAAATCCTGCTCTGTTTGAAGGCTTCTAAATTGTCAACTTGAAGAAGAGCTGTCTTACCAGACACCTGATGGAAAGCAAATCATTTAAGCTAGTATTGAAAATCTTAAACTTTGTAAAACAGAATTTGCATTCACAAAGGATTGGGAAGTGCAGAGAGAATTCTGTAGTGGCCCTCCCTTGGTCCCTCCTATTTGAGATTTGTTGGTTTGCAGAAAATCTTCTAATCTCTGTCTGCATTTAAAGATAACTCTATAGTAGTCACGCATTCATTTGGGATGGAAGAAACCTAGCCTCCAGTTCCTGCTCTGCTTCTGCTCCTTCTACTGCCACCAGATATATTTTGAAAGAAACGTCTTGCCCTTATTTCTGAAAGAATTATTTTAAGCTTTGGATTGTAGGATGGGATTTTGAAACTTCATTAGAGAATTGATCCTTCTGTGCCATTCCAAATGAGGGACTGCAGTAAACAAGAGGGACTGGGGTAAACAACATACATTGGCATTACCTGCTGCCTAGTTTAGATGTCTTTTAGCTCAAAAAAACCCCAAAGTGCGGATAGTCCAATTTTTATTATAGGTTCTATAAGAAACTATATGCCTAATTTGGGAATAAAACTTCCACTGGTCACACAAATATCCCCAAATTAGGCACCATAATAGATCGCAATGTGAAACAGTTTATTTTCTCTTATGAGTCTGAAGCCCACCAACTTCTAGAAGATTTAGGTATGGCCTGCTTTATAGGGTTCTCTAGCACAAGAGAATTATCAGTATGAGGCTGTCACATCCACAACCAATAGAGGAAAAAAAAAACCAACAAACCAACCAACCAAAACCTCACTATAATTTAAATTCTGAAGGCAACTGGGGCCTTGAGTTGTACTGGCTTGTTTTGCAAAGACGGAGAGGGGGAAAAGGTGCACTTAAGCCAAAATCTCTGTGTCCACCAAAGCCACATATGCAAGCAATAAATTACAATTCTAAGCTTTACAGCATCTATGTCTATAGACTTTAGAAATGAATACATTTGCTGAGAGGAAAAGGACAGTACCCTCCCATTCGTAATGTGTACTTTTGCATTATAAAACACCAGTCTTTCCAATATCTGTAGCCATTGTTTCAAAGACCCATAAGTAAATAATACTACATTTTTTTCTTGATGAATTAAGGCTAGATGTACTGTAAGGCACTTTTAAGATGCTAGGTGTTTAGTAGAAACAATATCATAATTCTTCTTTGAAACTTGTAAATGAAAAGGTCTTTCATGGTAGATTGATCAGTATTTGAGTACATAACTTCAGTTTGCAAATGTCATTGCGCTTGAGTCTGTTACTAATGTGTGTGTATTTGTGGATTTGGCAGAAGTGGGTGCTTTTGTATTTCATAAGCTCCAGCACAACTATAAGTGCTGATAATGCAGCCATCTTTTGAACAGCCAAATTGCCTTTGTCTGGTAGTAACTGGTCAGGCCCACTATAGCAGGTTCATACCACAGGGATCATCTCCAAATCTTCCTTGATAGTTTACATGCTGGAATGGATTCCTCCTCTATGGCAGTAGTTGGTTTGAGTCACTGACACTTTTTAATACAGAGAAACCAATAACGGATGACATTAGCAGAAATTACTTGCGACATTTTTAAAACATATGGATAGCATGCAAGTTCCTACCTACAGTTAATGGGAAGTGCTGGTAAGAGCTGCCAGGGCCATCTGAGCTCAGAAAACATTTGTTAGGTCGCTATGCTCCCTTTGCAGAAATTTTGGCACCCCATACTTTCTCTTGTATGCAAAAGCACTAACACTATCTCATCCTGAAAAGAGAAGAAGGCTAATGGTCCTACATAGGGGTCCAAAGAAAGCAGGGTAATTTATTGCTGGTGAATTTTGTCTTGACCGTTTATGGACGTGGTTCCCCCATGTTTCATATCCACTTGAAGCCTGACTGTCTCCCTAGAGCTGTACCTTGGTCAGTCACAGCAGTCTTGGAGGTATGGTTTGGTATATTTTTGTTTGCTACTGTTTGGGAGTAGGCTTCAGCTTTCCCAGTGATGATGAGTCTTTGGTCTCTCATCTTGTTCAAGGTTTTTATATAATCTAGACTGAAATGCAACTTCAAACCTGGGTTAGCTCTGAGATAGACCATCATCTGAAGTGAGGTGACACAGACACTTAAATCTCTAAAGTTGTGCACATTTTTACATTTTTCTGGCTTCTTCACTGCTTAGCTCAATCAATATAACACTTCTGCTTCAAACCTGCAATTAAAGTATTGTGTGCGCAAAGTTATGTAAGAAGTTGTCAAAAGCGTTTAAGAGCATTTATAAATGTCCAAACCAAGTTGACGCTGTTTGACTGACACCGTTTCGTTTTCATTTGATGAACACTTTGGAAAGGCTACTTGGCTGTGCCTACCCTTGGGTTGTTGCATACAGCAGGATTGTAACATAAAGTAAACCCATGGAACCAAATCTTGCTGGTTTATGCTGCTTTAGTTACCAAGCTTTATCTTTGTAACAAGGAGTTGCTACTATCATGCTAATATTGATGTTGTTGGTAATCTCCTATATCAATTTTCAAATTACCTTAGGCTTCTACGGAACTTTGTTGTGTTATGAAATTTTACACAGCCTAATAGTTGGAAAGTAAATTACATTAAGCTTGTTCTAAAGTAATTCAACTGGAAGAAAAGTTCCCGGAATGATATCTCTACATTACTCTCCCATCATTTCCATCTCTGATTGCACGCCCTTTAGAGTTACTGTCTCTAATGCTTACACTTGAGCACAGAGGGCATTCAGCATCTTTTCTTTCCTTTGGACAGAATATTAACTATATCTAGTGTGTAAATATTAGTAATTATGTGGTGCATAAATTGATGATCACTTCAGGGACTCAAAACAAAACAGGTCCCTACACTTGATGCTTTTAGTCTCAGGAGTCGTGTTTGCATAAAGTGATGGGAAAAATACCAGCAGAGATCTAGAATGACATAATATCTATACTAAGCTTCAAAATCATCTCAAAAGAAAATTTTGATGGTTGCAATGTCAAACTTTCAAAAATAACAGTTCATAAGCAAAAGGTCATAGAGCAACTGTTCTCGGCCATAAGACAATGGAAACAAACTGAAGGTCAGTCTTCTGCACTGCTGCCATCAGCAGAACTGCACACTTAAGGAAGGAGTATAACAACTGTTATACAAACAACTGGAGGATGATATTCCCCTTATTCTGTATATCCTTTTAGCAATTTTTAGGCTAGGAACTGCCTTGTCACAGAGTTCAGCGGTATGTTGTGGCGTTTGGATGATTTTTTTTGCCTTTAATTTGTGCAATAAATTTTGAATTTATTTGTATATTTGTCATCAACAAAACACTACGCACAGTAGCAGTGTTTTCTGCAGCTTCAGTATCTATATTTCCTCAAAGTCTTTTTGATTCACTTTGTATAGTTTTACATTAAGCTGGCATGAGTTTACTTTTCTGTCTTCTCTCTCTTTCCTTTTCTGCCTTTGACTCAAATCTGCTCACTGAAGGATACCATTTTATCTCTAACATGCTACTTTAGCTTCCCTTTTAACTGTCCTTGTATCATATCTTGGGAGAGGAGTATTTGGTTTTGGTAACCATACCTTTATTTTGAAATGCTATTAAAATGTTTTCAAGTATTGCTAGGAAACCAGTAAGATTTTTCTCTTTGGCCTTTAATTTTCTCTTGGCGTGCATCCTTATGTTATGAAGGTCTTCTTTCTGAAATTAAACGCTACCAGAATGGGCTTCTGGGATGCAGATGTTGTTGTCACATACATAGCAAGCCAGAGTGTGGTCATCCTCACAGGGGCTTTTTTTATAGTTGCAGCTTAAATCAGTACTATGCATTGCTCAAAATAAATCAAGAGTAGCTTCTCAGTTTGTGCGTTCTCTAACTGGTCCACAAAGCAATCATTTATAGTATGTAAAAATATATTCTCTGCACCATGTCATTTTGTGCCATCAATCTGTTTGCAGTTATGATGCAGACTTTAGGTGAATATGACATAATCTTCCTACTGAATCCTATCAAATTCAGTGCACAGGGATTCTTATGCTCATGGAAGCATGTGTAGAATATTTTATTTCACTGTCATTTTCATTGTGTTGTCTCTTCTTTCGCTTACTGAACACTGGTCAAGACCTCATCTGGGGACAAACTTGTCTTCTTTTTTTTTTTTTTCCTGTGCTATTAACACTGAAATAAGAGTGCTTCATGAATATTCAAGAATAAATGTTCACGATGCTCACAGGAACTGGACGAATAGCTCAGTTCCATTTTATTATGCAGAACTAAGACGTGGGTAATAGCCAAGGCATCCACTTACTTTGCTAACAATTTGTAGCACACACAATCTGTTGGTTGTTTTAGTTGGTTTTTTGATGAGTATTTATCACTGTGTAGCACTTAATATGTGTCAGTGTCATTATGAACAAGATTAGACCTCAAGGGCTCAAACTAAGTCGTCAGAAAATGACATGTGTGCCGGCCCTGCCCTGCCCTCTCAATGCAGAGCAACTTTGTGGAACATCAGCTGTGAGATCGAAGTATTCTGGGTGGTTTCAAGCAACTTAAAATATGAGACTGTCCTTTTTCACTTGAATTCTAGGCTTGTTTGCTCCATTCATTTTGCCTTTTGTAATACACATGAGAGAGGTCCTACAGCAGCAGTCTTTATTCCAAGGACCTGATCCGTGCCCCGCCTCAGTAGAACTGTCTCCTGTGCTTCATATGACCCTGTTAATGTCTAGTACTGCTTTCAGTTTGATCTTTCATTGTTTTCATGCAGGAGTTGACTACCAATATTCAGCCATGTTCAGCATCAAATCCTTATCATTTCCAGTTTATGTGCATTTTATAGTGCAAATCTAATTGATTTCCCTTTCTGTCTCTTGTCTTGCTGCCACCCACTCTCATCCCTCACAATGATGGACACACAATCCCATGCACATTTCTGGGCTTCTGAAGTATCGGCAGCCCTTCCTCCTGCAGCTCACAGCAAGTGTCTTGAAGGAATTGGCAGCAAGTTCACAATGCGATTATTGAGACTAGAAGCGCACATGCTGCCTTCTGGCTTCTGCTTTGTAGGGGTCCCTGTGTGCAGCTGCAAGTAGTCCAGTTATGCAGCCCCTGTCCCACACCCTCCTGCCATTCCAGATGGCTCTGAACTGGTCTGTCCTCAAGCTACTTCTGTCTGTCCTGTGTGGTCTGAAGAAAAACGAGGAGTCCTACAGACCTGGTTCTCCACCAGTTCAAAATATCACAGGGGAGTAATATAGCTATATTCCTGTCCATCACAGACAGTTGCTAATACTTATACTGGAGAAATTAGATGATACTTGTGGTCTAGTCCCTCTGGAACACTAAAATCCTCCGTGATTTCAGTGTGATGTCACTTTCACTGACTGTATATTGTGGGTGTCCTTCACCCAGCTAATAACATCTGTGGAGTTGTGGCTTCCTTTTCTTTTGCTTTCTACATTTCAAATAGGCTGTTTGGATGAAAGTCAATCTGTGTTAAAAAGCTGCTATCTGACAAGCTATTGATTTGTATCCCCTATGTATTTCATCAAAGACAAGCATTTTTTCCTCACGTGCTTTTTATTTTTCCTCAGTGCACTGTGTGGGTTTTTCTGCTTTTGACATTACACAATTTACGTCCATTTGTCTCTTTAAAATGTCTCCATTTTAATGTATGAAGTATCTGGGTGACCAAACCAGAATGCGGAAGCCCTCAAAAATGCATCTGATGAGCTGGCCAGAACAATAGTAAATCAAGCATGAGACTCCTCAGTCTGCTACAGCAGAGCTTCAGTGTCTGTTCTACATGGTTACTTTTATTAAAAAAAAGACTGTAAAATTGCCTTGTTCTTTCAAGAACCTTAGACCCATGGTAAGAAACAAAAGCTCAGCTTTATTTGTTGTTTGGACTAAGAATGCAAGAAGAAATTCCCACAGTCCCAATCTGCAACAACCATCAGAACTTCCTTCTGTCTTTTTTTTTATCTTGTCTATCATGAGGTAATACCTGCAGGAGTTCTAGCACATGCTAAATAAAAAAAAAAAAAAAAATTAGGACCAAACTGGGCACCCCAAAACTATGGTTAACCTTAAAACTCTTAAGAAAAAAATACTTTTTACTTTCCACAAATTTATTTGTAAAGGCTTGGAGAATTTATCATGCTGCTTATGTAGTTAGAGAACAAAATATGTTCCTCAAGTAATTGGAAAGTAGGGGAGTGAATGAATAACTGAATGAGTGTATGTGATAAATGAAAAAATGAATGAGTGGGCCAGGGGAAGAGTGAAACGATGAACTAAGGATGAAGCAGGAGAGAGTGAAGGAGAAGAAGGAAGAAAAATGTGTATAGAAAATAGTGGGGAAAAATACATAAAAGGGAGAAATTAATCAGATGAAAGAGAAGGGCAGAAACAGAAAATAGAGTAATTAGTTTTGGAAAACAGAAGAAAAGAATGCTGGCAAAAGGCAAAGTGTGTTCTTGGTGGGCTGGTGACAACATAGATGATCATAACAATGATCTGAAGAAAAAAAAAATAGAAAATTCAGAAGCTGACTTGGCAGGATAATAGGACAGGATCAAAGGAAAGAGGTAGGGAAAGATCCTGAGAGGCAAGTGGGAAGTAGGAAAAGGAAATGACTGGGCCACTGGCAGACCTGGCTTAGTTCTGGCTGTGCCTCTGCTTTCCTGGCCAGGTCAGCTGGTGCTCTTGTCTTTTTGTAGCCTCGGGATAATATTCTAGGGCTGCTCAGAGAACCAGTTAATGAAAATTCAGAAAAAAAGTCAATTCTCTTATGAAGGTCCTGTAAAAATAAAAAGCAGTAGCTTAGGATCAAATAATACTTGCCCTCTGAGGAGGCATACTTCATCCTCACCTCTTTGCCTGCTCTGCAGTATGCTTTCTCACCTTCCAGATCTGAGATTTCCCCTTCACAGGAGGGAAAACGACAGAATCCAAAGCAGAGCTACGGATGTTTGAGCAGCACATTTTGGGAATGTTTGCACAAGCATTGTTATTGCTGGTCAGGACATTTAGAAGTGACTGTTGTCAATACTGATGGTTTTAGAATATGTAAATATGAGAAAGAAATCACATTGATAATTTAAAAAGAAAGATAGGTATAAATAGTTGCTGCATTTTTTGGTAGGGATTTACCCTTGTTCATTCATAGAAGGCTGTGATTCTAATTCCTCATGTGTTAAAATGAAAAATGTCCCTGAATTCTTGGATGTTTCATCTAGCAAGTATATAAACAAATCTAGTGCTTCATAATGCTAATCCAAGTAAAGAAAAGGGGCATGGGGTAAGCAGTGTGTGAGTTTACTAATCTATTATATTTAAAATAGCTTTCTTTTATATTAAAAATAGATGCAATTATAATTAGGCAAAGAAAGAAGGCCACAATCCAACTTTAGTAATGCTTTTACTGATAGTATTATGGTCTTTCTTTAAGCAGTAATATGCTTTGTTGCCTGAATCAACTAAGTAAGAAAATTACTTTTTCCAATCTCTAAAGCAATCACTTTTACAGCTTCATCTAGTAAATGAGCAGTTTGCTCTCCAATAATGAAGGGCAAAAAAAGATGTGGATTTTTTTTTAAAAACATTCTATCAAAATTTGTTGTACGCTACCTTACAGACTCTACTGAATCATCAGACTCACAAAACAGATTTATACTCAGCATTCCTCTAAATAGCATTTTCTGAGTTCTGCTAAGGGGAAAAAATTGAACTGATCATCAGTGCTCTTATTATTCAAAGTTTTATTCAAAATAATCTATGACTATTGATATGAAATACCTTAAATAGCTCAAAAAGAAGTAAAAATTTGATGGAAAAATCCTGATGTCAAAGTCAAGTCAGTGCAAAATGTGAGTATTTCTCTCATGTTTGGTGTATGAGGCAGCAAAACCTGTTAAAAGAGGCATGAAATGTTTGCTACTTTCACTAAAATTATTAGAGGGCAAGGAAAAGCTGTTTGGATCTCTTTAAGTTACAATAGATTCTTGTGCATAGATTCAATTTAATTATTTTTTTAAGATAGTCTAAAATGGGAGTCCTAAAGTTTGTCCCAAACAGTAAGGGTTTCTATAGCAGATATGGTACAGAAATCACTGACTTCAGAGGCCAGACCCAGGTGGGAAAGTGTAGAGATGAAGTATGTCTGCTTTCCTGAATTGTTCCATGTAATGAACCGTAGTGTTGGCTGCTTGCATTTGTGGGGTACCTGCTTATCAAATATCTACTGTGTGGCAGCATGTTCCAAGGACATGGTGACATGGATGTGTCTTTGTTAAGAATAGAATAGATGTTTTCTAGTGGAAAATGTAGAGTGTAAAATTCTACGGTAACAATTAAAAATATTAAATAAGAAGTCAAATACACTCCACAGGTTTTAAGAAAAAGTGCTAAGAAAGGAAAGAACTATTACATTGCAAATAATAAAAACCCACGGGGGTAACAAGGTTAATTTACTTTTAAAATTCATGTTATTACATATTCTGCATTAGAGAAAGGGGTATCAGGTTTCAAATCCTGTGTCTAAATACTGGGGTTTTTTTTAACATGGGCTGCACTGCATTTTGTGGTTTTACTTATGGAATCTCAGTGCATTATGGATTTATGGAAGCACTCTGTTTTGTGGGTGAAAATGAGAAAGCTACGAGTTTGCTCTGTCTTTGGACTGACCAGAGGTCTGTAGTCATATGAGTTTCTTCCTTGTTCAGAGTCTAAAATTCTGTTCATAGGTTAATTAAGCATGCAGACACGTGGGTAATCAGCTGAGGTACCTGCTATTCGCAAGGAAGGTCAAGTAGAGTGTGCCCGTGCTGTATCTGTTCTGTGGGTAAAGAGGAGTACTCTCTCCTCTATGCTGTCGCATTTGTCACAGTTTGCCCACCCTGCATTAAAATCGACCTTTGGCTTTTTGTCAGTGAATCAGAAATTATGTTTAGCTGGGTTGTTAAGTATTACAAAGAAATATTGTCAGGCTTCTCTTTCATCTTGCCTGTGACGTGGCGTGGGAAGCGTTTTGGTTATATTTGGTTATATATCCATTTTTTCTGCTGAGTAAATTAAAAGGGCCTAGCAGGCAGCGCAAATGCATTCACATGGGTGAGAGCCATAAGACTTTTATGCTGAACTCTGTGTACATCAGGGTACTTAGCTGAGAAATCAGTATTTTATGACTTGGGCTCACAACAAAGGCCAACATTTGACATCTTGGAAGCCACTGTAAGGGTGTATTTAAATAAATGTTACCTTGACATCCCAAGATGTCATTGAAGTTAAACAAGCAGTTGAAAGAAATTAATTCTGACCTTTCCTTTGTTCTCAAGAACCTGCCATCCTGCATCCAGTGAGCAAATTCTGCACACACGAGGCTCCTCTGAGGGGTCTTCTCTGGATCTTCTGTGTCACTGTGGACCTCTGTGTAAGCGCGTGGGAAATGTCATCCCAAGCAAATGCCAGCATTGCCCTCCCAGCTGCTTTGTTTGCATGTGGAAATGGTTATGCAAGATAAAAGGCAAACAAGTACTGGGACGTGCCACCTTGAATTTCTCAGAGGCCTGATTTTGAGAGGAATGGAGGCTGCCATTACGTGGGTGTACCTTAAAGGGCAGCACTGGCATAAGCAGTTCCTGCATCTGATTCCATCCAGCCGCAAGCCACTTGTTCCCACACTTGTTCTGTGCCTTCAGATGTGCTGGAAAATTTGTTTACAGCCATGTGATGACCTGGACAAGTGAGTTGTTCTTCATTTGAAATAATAATTTTATTTTTATTCATTTTTAACCTGGATCCATTTTCTGATCCAGTTCATTCCTTGGGCACAGCTGAGGAGGTGGTGGAGGGAAGGAGAAGGTTTGCCGAAAATAAGATCTGTTCATGCCACTATTAATGGGGGGTTTTTGTTATTTTAACCATGCTAGTTGTAATTCTGTAATACTTTGTTTTTAGACAGAGATCTGGGTTTTGTAATGCTCGTTTCTCACTATTTCTTTTTCTTCCTGCTCTCTCCTATCCCCACACTCTGCTCTTGGCTTCCTCAGCAGTGTGGATAGAGCAGGTTCTGGGGCTGTGCTGGCTCACGGAACCTATTTTAATTCACTGAAAGAGTGAAAAACAAAGCAAAAAACCACTGGTGAGTGTAGAGGATATTTTTTCTCCCTGATTGTGCAGGGCAGAGCCCGACGACATGTTACACTCTGCTGGGGAGGGAAGGGAACCAGTCGAGAAGCTGGCTTAGTGCCTGGAGAGGGGGCTGGGAAGTCAGCCGGCAGCGCGGAGACCTCTCTTCTCACACCCGCAACTCCACAGGGAGATCCTTGACTGGAGCCCATCTGCTCAGGGAAGCTCTCTCATAGCAGCCTTTTCTCCAAGCTCCAGCCAGGCATGGACATGTGAGCCAGCTGGGGAGCAGGCCAGTGGAGATGAGCGGCGGCAGCACGCAGGGGGCAGAGAGTGTTTTCTGCATATTTTCCCTGAACCACCCATGGCGCAGCCCTGAGCGCATGAGCCTGGCCATTGCAATTCCAGTGGCTGCTGCAGGCGCTCATCTCTCTCCAGAGACAGACCAAGAGGGGCCCATGGAACTACAGTCAGAGATTCCTTTCCTGTGCACTGATTTCCTCAAAATTATCTTTGTATCAGTGACCTCAGATGGTGTAAAATAAAGCAGTAAGCATTACAGTAATTATTCGTTAAAATGTCTCCATGAGAAACAGCCTCATTTTACTACAGGCAGCATTAACTTTGGGGGTCAATGTTTTGAGAAGCTGCGTGTGCACGTAGTGTATGGCTGATTGTACATTGGGAGTGGGAATTTCATTCAGAAAGAAGATATGTTTGAGTGCTACAGTTTAAGGCAGGCCAAGGTGATGTGAACAGAAGTTGTATTGCAAAGGGTTTCTCAGGATTGCTTGGGCTTGCACTATAACATAATTTCTTTATATAGTTTCATTTTTTGTGTGGCAGATGTATATGGAGCTGCTAAAGAATATACATCAAGGTTTTTACTGTATACTTATTTTTTTTTTTTCCAAACTACTCTGGACTTGGACTGGTGAGTAGCATATAATCCCAGAGTGGATTGCATTCAGTCCTGCTAGTTTTTAAAAAGGGGGGCAGGGAGCAGAGGGCAATGTAAACAAAACCGCTGATTTAAAGTTAACATTATTATCATCAGAGATTTCCCTAAAAGTCCTTGAGTATTCTCACTTTAGAATAAGCCTGAATCATTAATCCTTCTGGGGCCAGGCAGACTTTAAATTGCATTTCAAATCCACTATTCCATAAAGAGCACAGAAATAGTGAATAGTCTAGTTTGTCTTTTTAATCATTCAAAGACATAGTAAAAATAACTATGTTGTCAAGTTGTGCATTCCTCTGCTTTTGTACTTGTCCTCCTCTGAGTGCTGGCAGGTCATGCTAATGGGGCTTCTGGAACAACTCCAGACTTCATGCAATCAGTCAAGAAAAAAGCATGAAAATTCCTGGGGAGATGATCCTCTGCCTGTGTCATTTGTGTCTGCTCAGTGAGAAAGCTATTCTGCCACTTGTGAGCAGGGTATGGAAAACCCTGGATTTTTGCCTCCATGGAATAAAAATTATTTTTATTCATGGTGTATTTTGTGCTAAGGTTTGTAATCAAAAGCAAATAAATAAAATGAAAGTTTTTATTGCAAAATGTAGGGTAGGAGATATTCACTTTATATATCTATATGTGTACACATCCATATCCTAGTGAGTATATTGTGTTTTAAAAAATAAGTTTGGGACCTAGGGGTAATAACGGATCTTTTGTTGACCTTTCTGAGTTAGCACATGATGATTAACTGCATCTATACTGATCTGAAAACTCAGTTTAGCTGAAAGAGTACAGCAGGTCTATAGCACAGTGGCAAGCGCCGTGCGTGCTGCCTCCCCGCCGAGCAATAGCCTCCTAGAGAGGCTGTGCAAGGTGCCATGTTGGCTGCTCAAGCACCAGCTGTGCTTGGCATGAGTTTCTGAGCAAGGGCTACAAAGATCATCAGGGGCCTAGAACATCTCTCTTACAAGGAAAGGCTGAAGGACTTGGGTCTTTTTACTCTGGAGAAGAGAACACTGAGGGGGGGATCCGATCAACGCTTATAAATACTTAAAGGGTGGGTCAAGAGGATGGGGCCAGTCTTTATTCAGTGGTGCCCAGTGACAGGACAAGAGGTAACAGGGGACATAAGAAGTTCCATCTAAACATGAGGAGGAACTTCTTTACTTTGTGGGTGGCAGAGCACTGGAACAGGCTGCCCAGAGAGGTGGTGGAGTCTCTGCCTCTGGAGACATTCAAAACCCATCTGAACGTGTTCCTGTGTAACCTGCTCTAGGTGGACCTGCTCTGGCAGGGGGGTTGGACTAGATGATCTCCAGAGAACCCTTCCAACTCCATATCTTTCTGTGATTCTGACTTCTAGGGTTCCTGGTATTGTCTGCTCTTGACTCTGGCTTGAGGCCATTCTCCAAAAGGTATACATCAAAACATGTATCTTTGTGTTCCAGGTGACTGTCAGCAGTGGGGTGAAGCAAAGAGGCCACAGCTTACATTCCCAGACTCCTTTTTAAGGGTTTCATTACTTGGAGTATTTGCTTGGGAATACACAGAATTAGGAGAGGGGTAAAAAACAGAGCTGTGACAAAGGGTATGGACATGATGATAAGGAGAGCAAGGGGACGGCAAGAATGGGGTAAGCAGAGGAGGGCAGTTGTTCTTACTGTGGCCATCTTGGTAGTGATGTGGGGAACAGCAGCTGGAAGATGCGCAGTGGATTGGATGTGGTGCAGGAGCATTTATGGGGTTCAAACTGCAAATATACAATAGAACTGTAAGCAGTGTTGCTTTCACTGGCCAAACTAGCTTCATATACTAGCTCTTCCTTGTATCCTTTTGTCCCTTATACTTTGTGATCCCTCTACAACCTCCCCACTCCCTCATTCTACTAACAGCCCCAATGTGTTCCCCCTTCCACCACCTGCTGTGCTTCTGCAGCCTGCACTTGACAAGCTGTATTGTCCCAAAACGGGGAAGGAGAGGCATTCAAAAGCCCCCATTCATCTCCTCCACCTTTACAATGCTCCTGCTCCTAGCAGGGGGTAGCAGAGCCCAGTCTGGCTCCACAACCCTTTCTCCCAGGGCTCTGGATGATGCACAGTCCCAACGTGTGCCACCAGATCATGCATCTCTATATCTGTCTACCCTCTTTTCTGCTGCAGCACAGTTTTCTACTGTCAGGGCTAATGAGGTCAGAGCTCTTGGTACTTTTCTCATCCTTGCTCTGCCTGTTGTGAATCAGCTGTTGCTGCTGCTGCAACTTCCCAGATACCTCTGTCTGGCTCTCCTCTCAATCCTTAAGTCCTTCCTATTTCCCATTTTTCTCTCTGGTTTTAAAAACACTATAGTGAAAGTAAGAAAGTTGTGAAGACAGAAGGCCAATTTTAGCCGTGGTACAAGCAAATGCAGCTTCTGTTTCTTGGGCGTTATGTTTGCTAACTCCAGAGTGAGTTTAGCCTGTAACTGGTGCTGTTGAAAACTGTTGGAGGCAGAATTTGCATGTTTGCTTTCAAGGCAGCTGTGATAATAGCAGCCTAAACAGTTGCTCTTTCTGGGACTTCTTTAAAAAAATGATTTACCATATCTACCAGAGAGGTGATTTGGCTCAGTGATGTTGCCCCTGTACCAGAACAACCTGGTAGTATTCTAGACTGCTCACAGGCATTGAATATAAAGCTTCCTGATGCACCTTCTCTAGACTGTTGCATAAACCTGGATCTGGAGGCCGAGTGGCAGCACTGTGAGCCTTGACCTCCTGCAGTCTCCCATGAAGAAGAGACTCCCAGTTTGTGTAACAGCCTGGTGACCTTGCTTGAGCAGCAGTGAAATCCACAGGTAGCATATGCTGCAACACAGGTGCACCATGGTGCTCTTCTGGATGGCACATGATGGAGCGTATCTGTGATGAGCTCTTGATTCAAGTCCTGCTAATGGCTTAGTAGGAAAGGTCCTAGCATTGAGCTCCTGTTCTTGAAGTCAAGCTTTCCCTGTAGCCTTCATGACATTGTTAGTGGAGTACCTGAGAGCAGGCAGCTAGACCAAATAAGATATTGCAAGACTAGAAATGGTAAATGGCACTTGCCTGTGCCATCCTTCTTCTTTGGGATTACTTTGGGAATTGGATTTCTTTTGGACATGGATATAAAGTCAGTCTTTTTGCAGTACTACTAATGTCTTCTGTTTTCTTCCATTATGAGACAAAGCAAGAGGCTAAGTGGCAGCTTGGCACCTCCTAGGGGCTGTGTTCCCATCACATGGAGAAGGTCCAGGCTCTCAGGGGCAGAGTCCTCTCTGTGCATCCAAGACTGCATCTCATCTCCCTTACACAGAATGTAAAAACCTACCCACCTGGAAGAAAAAGTACTCGGAGAAATGTCTGCTACTTAAAGTATGCTTTGATCCATACAGTGGTCTTTTTTTCCTGCAAAGATAAGGCAATTGGGCCCAACCTTTAGAATTTTATGGGACAGCAATTCCACTTGAGTTTTAAGTGGCAGCACTGGTTTTCTGTAAGATCTCACCCTGCAGTTTAATCTTCAGTGAAACAAAATGGTTAGATTTATTTTTTAAGAGTCTGGCATCTATATTAGCAATCAACCCTACAAATTGTGCCTTCTGGTTGAACTCAGTAGACCCACAGCTTTGTGTAATTGAGTCTGCAGCATGATAAAGAGTTCTGTTACGGCTTCACATATTGATCAGTCCAATTTAATTTTCTCATGGGACCTGGACCACACTAGGGATGATGGATTGTGTTGAAGGCCTGATAAGCCTATTTTAACAAAACATCTCAAGGGCTTCTGGAACAGAGGCAATTATCAATACTGATGCATGTTTCCTTTCATTAAAAGTTAAAGGCTCATTAGTAGGCTGCACAGCAGCTGCTGTTTGCAACACATGACTTTGTTTTAATAAATGTGGAGATACTGTTTCGTCAAGCCTTACGAGTTGGTTCTTTCCAGAAGTAAAAGAAATTGGGTACCAAGTTTTGATTTTAATGGTATGTGTGATAGCAGTACCTCCTGCGCTGCCACATTCGCTATTTTGGTAATTGAAGCCTAGATTATATTTTAGAGTGATAGTCCCATCCCACTGGTTATGCCCATCACCCACAAATCCTGGTGTTTTACAACTTTTGAATTTTGTGCTAGGTTACTGACAATGTCTGCTCTTTTTAATGTTAGCGTTACTGGTTAAATAGTCTCCTGTTGTAACTTGGGCAATCAGCATTTTCGTTTGGCATTGGATTTTTCAAAAATGTTTTTAAACTGTGTTTATTTTAGGGTGTCAGTGATGAGATGGAAGCTCGTTTTTTCTGGCTGTTTTACCTTTTGTGTACAAAAATCCTAACATTTCATTTATAACCTGTTTGATGTAGGTGTGTTGTGGGTGTAAAATTCATAGTGCTATTTAAGGTTGCAAATTGGATGTATGGAAGGAAATGATTAAGGCAAACTATGTTAAACTTGATTTTAAACAGTTTTCAGATAAGCAGCTAGAATTTTATTGCCTTACAGAATTGTTTTCCTAAGCTAGTAGGAGGAGTTGCTTTTGTTTTGTTTATTCATTGGAAAACAATTTAAACCATTTAACACCTGCTGTAGTGTTTTCTGATTTCTTTTTTATTTCATACACATAACCTCATTAATTAGCACAGTTCTGTTCATTAATGCATGGATTGAAAGTCAGCAGCCACATATTCCAAGGAAAATTGGTAAATACCTTTGTTTCTAAGCATAGATGAATGTGGATGGGTGATACCAAGAAAAAATTGGAAAGGTATCTGATTTGCAGCTAATGTTATTGTACAATGAACCAAATTCTGTAACTTTCTCAAAATCCTATGTTGCATGTTTGGTGCCTCATGGTAAGTGGCACCTTACCTGATTTTTCTACTTTTCTTGAAGTCTGAACTTCTAGATTCCTTCGTTCAAGTGAGAATTCGGGTTTCATAATAAAAAAGAAATAATTAGTACTGGTAACTTGCTTAAAATTGCAAGTCAAGTATTTCTTAGGAGGCCAGAAATAGGAAGTTAAATGTAAAGAAATATATTTTAGTTCTCTCGGTATCGTGGAATTCTTTTGAAGTTATGACTCATATCCAACCATTACTGGCATTCATGAAGGTCCCATGAATGTTTAATGGGAGATGGCTGGTACCGTCACTGCCCTCCAGGCTGCTCTTTACTGTCACTTCTCTTCCCCAGTTACTGTCATGACTAAAATGTGAAGATGAGTGGGTTACTTCAAATTGCTTTCAGCAATGATTAATTCAGGCTAATAACCTAATCTCGCAAACACTGGAGCACTGAAAGAACAATAATGATGTGAGAAATCCCCTAAACTCACCTACTTAACGATGGGGCCAATTCAGACTTTCCTGCTGATGTGATAGACCCTACAAATGATGTCAGCGGCCTATGATCCTTACTAAAACTGTGCAGTTCGAAGTGGTAGGTTGAATGTCACAGATTAGTAGGATTAAGAGCAATTTCAGAGTACTTTAGGCCTTTGCTTACTTCCTCTCTCCTTAATTCTCCGGCTGTGTTCTCCTGTCGGGGTCTGTTCCACGTGACAGCCCAGTGTAGGCTCCCTACCCGAACCATGGCAAAGGACCAGAGTCTGCTTTTCAGGGTGGGGTTGTAACTGGGTTTGTACTTTAAAGGTCATTATTATAAAATATGTAGCAAACTTGAGTTACCAAATAGACCTTTAAAAATAAACTGGTCTTAGAAACATACAGTGCTGGAAAAAAAATAGCAATTATTTGGTTCTAAAATGGATGAAAATGAAGTAAACAATATAGTTCATGGGAATGTTCCCTATACCTGCTTTTCTGGAATGTATGTTAAGATCTTAAATAGTGGGACAGTAATTCTGTTTATCATTAGTTTTAAGCCTTAATGGTATATTTAATTACGTCTCTCACTAGTTCTGGAAGCTGAGGCCCTGGAAGTTTTTTCTTTTTTTTAATAATGTACATTATGTTATTCTAAACAATGCTGTTTATTATTTTATCCTTAAATCTCTAGGTGCTGAAGTGTTGTATATGAACATGTCAGCATACAACGAAGGCCGGCTTCAGTCATCTTTCTGGATTGTTGATAAACAGCATGTGTACATTGGAAGTGCAAGCCTAGACTGGAGATCATTGGGACAGGTAATTTAATTGAAAAAGTCATCCTTATACCCTTTGAGGCTATAGTGAGGAAAAAAAAGTAAAGTTTTGAGGCCAGCAAGTGGAGATGGATGGCTTTCTTTTTCCGATAGTTTGCTGGCAGAAGTGCCAGCATCAGAAACTGTACTGCCACGGTTTTGATGACTCTTCTGTGTTGGCAAAAGTATATTACTATAAATTTTATTTCTTTTCATTGGAACAACTATCCTCAACAGTTATACTTTGGGTTAAATTTAAAGAAAAATGATTGCCTTTATTGGTTTTTGTGATGATTTTGTTGTTTGAAGATTATAAATTCTGGTTTACTTATTTAAGAAAAAAAAAAAAGCACAACAAAAACACGTGGGTGAAACTGTTGGGAAACAAACCACTATGGAAACTCTGTGGTAGTGTTGTGAGCATGACCTAGTCTCTCTCATGTGCCATTTAAATAACGAAAAGGAAAATTTGGAGACTTCCAAATGAATAGTGGGTATTATCCTGAAATACGCAGCATCTTTGGGGAGGGAGAGATTTATGGGTACAGAAAGTCGAATAGCATCATGTGTTTGAATGTTGTACGTATTGGAGAGAATTCCGTATTTTGATTCTTCATAAACAAGCAAGTTGAAGGATGTATGCTAAGGCCTCTTTGCCAAAAACCAATGCTGAGGACTCTCTACAGTCTGTGGCCATTTTGAAGAAGCAATTAATCAGTGAGCCAGCTTATTTGCTTTCTTGTAGGTATTTGTAGCTTTTTTCTTTTCACAACAGTCTCAGGATTGCTAACAGCTGTAATGTTCATTTTTCCTACATGCCACTGACTGTGGGAGGCTGCTGTTGATCATCTTTAGGGAGTGGAACCTGGGCTTTTAGATGTCAGTAACTGAAATGCACGACAGAGGGGAAAAAGAAGCAGTCCTAGGTAGTTAATTACAGTAAAAAAAGCTTACTTTACAAATATGAGCAGAATCTTAGAAACACATGAATAATTTTGAACATACGCTCTAATGATTTTGTGAAGAAGAAGGTCCTAGTTGGTTTTATTGAAGTTTTTAAGGTTTGTTTGGAGCTAAGAGGCTGAAAGTCCAAATAAAACCAAATTAACCATTTAGTTAAGAAAGAGTGAAGTAAATACATTTTTGGTGTGCCTACATGTATTAATTTATTTAAAAAGTAACTTTTTGAATGTTTACAAGGGAATGTGAAAACTGGTAGAAAAAAAGGATATTGTTAGTCAACCAGAGAAAGTCTTGGTCAAGAGGATGTTGTATTTCCATTCAATGCAAGAACATTTAGTTTGGACTTTTGGACAGTTTAGAAATTAAATGTTTATACTTTGTGCCTCATGAGCTAAACTGTTCTTATGTCATACATAAAATAGCTCTTCACAGAACTATTTAGCTTATAAATAGTTTATGCTCTATTTTAGGTTTGAAGCCTCTCCTAATTGAAGTTTTGAGTACCAGTGAAAATAATAAATGTGAAGAGGCACATCTACCACTCAGATTGTTATATTATTATAATTAATGATTGTATTTATGACCTTCATCACAGATGCTACAATTCCTTATAGGTTTGGTCTTCTCATACTGAAGTAAATCTTATCTCTTCTAGTATGCCTACATTAAACTTTGATGCCAGTTCTTTGTGGGCCAGTGTTTCAAATGCCACTCTATTTTCTGCATGCGTTTGGAGGTTTTTTTCATCTTACAATAGTATATTTTTATATGTAGTGATAAGATGAAGGCCAGAAGAATATTTGTACAGAGCAAGAAGAAATCTCTTTGAGTTCCAGTTAAAGAGAAGCTGCTTTCAGTTAGTTAAGAAATATATGCTAGGGTTGCAGAAGAACCTAAGGAAACTGGAAGCTTGGCTCCTGTTGACATCAGATATGAGTATCCAATTCGCTTACCCTGGAGTTACAGGTTACTAAATCAGGGCAACTGTCAAAGATATACATTTATATGTCAAAGATAAATATCTGATATACAGTCCTAAAGTAATAATCTCTCTTGAACTTTTCACGTAAGAGGCAAAATAAGCACTGAACTCTGCCATTTTAATTCTTGATGCTTTCCTTGAGGAAAACACTTTGCACACGCATATGACCTAATCTTAAAACCCACCGTGATCCCTCACTGGGGAAACACGCCACCCACAGGTCCTCATTATCAGAGCCCCAGTGTAGCTGCAAATGAGGGATCAGGTCTCCTCCTCATCTCTCCTCTTCTCCCAAAGCAGCCCAAATGAGTAAGGACTGAGTTTAACTGGAAATGGTGGAGCAGATAGTGCCAGGCCTGTGCAGACCCATGCGCTTGCTCTCGTGCTGCCTGCAGTAGCGGGTAGGGCTTCTGCAGTTTGGCATTGGGAGGAAGGGAACTCGCTGCGGATGCCACTGCACGTTTCGTGTTACGTCCTGGGTTACCTGCAGGGGAAGGACTGTGAAAAGGCAGACTGAGCTGTTGATCAGTCACATATGGTTTCTTTGAAAGCTCATCCAACTTGCAGAGTAACACAACTTGTGATTATTGAATCAGCAAACCACTTTGGCCAGTATTACTAGATCTTGACAGCAAATCACAGAATGAAGTAGGTCTCTGCTGTTCCAGAAACATATGGTACTTGGGCCTGTCAAGCACGGCAGTTGTCTTCTCACTTAAACAAAACATCCAGTATGAGTCAGTCACCTTGTAGCTAACAGTGTCTCCTTATTCAGCAGCACAGTTCCAGTGTAAATTATGCGAGCGCATCCAGTTTTTCATGTAATAATATCAAAAATGCAATGAAAAGCTTAAGATTGTAACTGTGCATGGGTGTCATATCTTTTCACGTGCCTTCCCCTGTATTTTCTAAGTGCATGTTTATTGTTTCCTCTGTACTAAACCTTTGCATACATTCAGGCCAGTACACTGCGTTATTCATATAGGAGCACCTGCCTACTTCTCTGTTGTGGTGGTTGCACTAGAGATGCAGCAGGTCCCTACAGTCGTTCACTCTGGGCTATAGTCCCAGAGCCTTCCTACCTCTTGCTCGCTAAGGGCCTAAAGATGTAGAAACACTTCTGTGATATAGCAGTACAGAGCATTCAGCATACTAGGGAATATTTATACAAGGTTATTGTGGAAGACATAACTGTATTTTATTGCTATTTTGTCCCTTTGTGGGAGGATGAAAACAACAAAAAAAAAGAAAAAAAAAAGTCTGTTAGCATCATTCTTCTCTTGGAGCCTGAGTCTAAAGCTGAAATAGTTATTTAAGAGCTCCTTAGAAAACAATGTCAGGACTTCTATGTCCAAAGGTGTCATCTTTGTTTTTACTATCTTTGTGGAGAATTATTCTCTACATTCTGTGTGTGATTCTGTGTGTGTGTGTGTGTGTGATACATTTATAAGCTGGACACTAGAAATCAGTCTAATATGAGGCTTACTGAGTTTTGTTGCCATTCTCTTGATTTTCCAGCACTGACAAGAAGCAATACTATTATTTCCTTTAAAAGTAAATTTTCAGCATCAGGGAGAGATTTTTGTATACTGCATCTATTACTTAGGGAATAACCTTTAAAGTTGCATATATCCTTGTGCCTTCGCTGTCAAAGTTTTAATACTTGCCAGAGTCTCAGCCTTGAAATGATGGGCAATGCTGACAGCAGACTCCATTACCAAGTTTAATCATTACTTTTCAAGTAAAACTGTGTTTTGGGTGGGTTGCAAGTTTTCCAAAACTCTAATAATTTTGGCTGAAATCATCTATGCCAGCTATCTGCTTCAGTCTGAAATCACACTCCACAGGAAAATGAAAAGTACTGTTTAAACTCACTGAAAAAAATGATTTTACAAAGATTAGCTGTTTTTTTCATTCATAGTGAAATATTTTGATCTTTTCTTCCAGCAGGTCTAGATTTCGTTTCAGGGATGGATCTTTTTCTGTTGTTATTAATATATGGCAAATATTGCCCAATTACATAGCATGTTGAAAATTTCAGGTTATGAACAGGGAGGGTTTTACCACTTTCTTAGACAGGTACCACTTTCTTATATATAGTAAGCTGTGTAAAATTTTATCAGTGAAATAATCTTTCTACCAATCTAGTTTCTTTATGGTAAATTTTTGTAAACTGATAAAATGGTACAAAAACTGTATAAATAAGTTTATACAGGTTTACCAGTTTGATGGAAGAATTTTGGAGAGTTGGTCTCTTGTTTTTTTGTGGTGGCCTTCTGACTATGATTTGTGCAGGGAGGGGTACTAAAAGAGGAAAATGATGAAGATAGAATTTTAAAACACACTTTTAACTTTTTATTTCAGATAGGAATTCTAGGCAATCAGCTATATAACTTCCATTTTCCACTTCACTGACATGCATTCGGTAATGGATGCAATTGATAAAGTATTTTCCCAGAATTCCCCAACTCCCATCTACTAAGAATCTAGTCCTGTAACCATCGAACAAGCCAAGCAATGTCTTTGGGCCGTAGCTGTGCAACCTATATATTTAAAATAACGTCTGGTTTTATTCAGCAAAATACATGCATCTACATTAAAATGTTTGCATAAAAAAGAATTCACTCAAACATGCCTAAAATTAGGTACATATACTGATTAATTTCTGCCCGTGGTTTGAACTAGTAACAATTGAGGTGGCTGTGGTGCTGTATTCTAGTTTCTAGTTCCTTCACCAGGTACCTTATTAATGTACTTAAATAAAAGAAGTTGGTTATATAAAAATTGTTATAATATTAATGCAGAAATTGGCTATATAAAAATTGTTATAATATTAATGCAGAACAAGAGCTAACAAAAGTCATGTCTTTTCTTCCATGACTCCCTCCAATAGTTCCAGCAGAGCTTGAAAATGCATTTAGCTCTTTACTTCTGATAAGAAATGCGAGGTTTGTAGTACAGACAGAACAATTAATCAGCTGAAGAAACACTTCTGAAGCTCTTCATGCTAACAACATTTTTGGAAAAGTTTTATTCACGCATGAATAATTGAATCTAGTGGGCAAACAACTGTAATGGATTAGTTAAACCAATTCAGAAAAATACATTTACATGCAACAAATTATCAGACCTTGGAAAATTCTATTACTGAAAATTATTGAAACAAGTAAAATTAATCTGATTGTCTGCACTGGAAGTGGAATCAAGCGAATATTAAAATAGTCTAGTAAGCAAAAAAATTGCTTAAATCATGAATGCTAACAGGTAGCAAGTAGTTAGGTGCATCTGTGGGGGCTACTGTCCAAATTTGAACATTTGAGCTCTCAAGCGTGCAGCTTGCTCCCTGTAATTGGTAGAGTCTGACTGTAAACACTGGCCTAAATGAAAGTGCCATATCCAGAGTCCTCCACTTACTGAAGAGACATGAGACAGAACCACCAGTGAGGAGGCAGCTCACGCCTTGTGCTTATGCACAGAAACTGTTTGGGCTGGGGGAACAGTGAGTCTTGGTGTGCCAGAAAATAGGGAATGCCAGAAGGAAGTGGTCTTGGAAAAAAGAAAGGGGCCTGGAAAGAAGAATGTGAAGTTCCTGGCTGGAGGAAAAATCCTGGAAATGGGGGAAGATCCTGGAGATCAGGGAGCTGTGAGGGGATGGAAGCCAGGAAATGCGCCAGAGACACTGTCTGGTGATGCTCGAGACAAGTAACAGTGAAGAGCCACACAGCAATGACAGACCCAATTTTCTGCCCAAGTATCCCAGGCCAGCAGCCACTTTCCTGCAGGGATGGAAGGTACGGATGGGAAGTATGAAAGATAATTAAGTAGTTGCAAAAGCTCTCATCTCGTTGCTTGTTAAACAAACCCCAATATCCAGATCCACTGCAGGTAGTCATTTGCTCCATCTTGCCTGTGACGTCTTAAAAGCATTATCTCAAAGTCCTGCTAAAATTTTGGCTCAGATGATGTCCAGAAAATGTTCCTAACCAGACCCATGATTTTTTCTCTTAGCTGTGTAAAAGCTGCTAACAGAGAATTTTTCTTTTTAAGATGCCTCAAGTCCATATATTTTCTAGATTGTTCATTATTCTGATTGTTGTAAATTCAGACCAGTTTAAGATGAATGGCTGTAAAATATATTTTTTTTAAGGACAAAAACCCTACCGTATGAACTTGCTCTCATTTTCCCACTTATTTGATGTCTCTGTTGGATTCTGTGTGATTTGTGTCACCAATGCAAAGTAAGACTTCCGAAAAGCATTTGATTTCTCTTCATCTTAAAAATGCATCAGGAGGAGGACTGGAAAAATAATACCTGATGTCTTCACCTATGTATTTGTTTATGAAGACATATTAATTCTTGGTAAATTGGGGTTGGTGTTATGAGTAGAAGTTTTTGACCTTGCTTCTTTCATGAAATGAGCACAGGTAGTGTTTCGAATAGGAGAAGTTTATCTAATCATCTCTGTTGCAAAGGATTGATGATTTGTTCTTGCTGACTCTCAACAGTTCTTTGGAACACTTCTGAAGCTCCAGGTGTGACAGCTAGGTATCTGACAGTACTACTAAACAACAGTATTTCCTTTTCAGGCAGTTTCCTCTCCGTCCTCTTACTCTCTTGTTGCTATAAGCTAGATACTGCTGATTTTATGTACATAATTTAAGGTAATTAGAAAATTAGATAAACAGTCCCAACACTGTTTATTGGGTTTGAAACAGTGACCTGTTTTATCCGAGGAGTTAGGTTTTTGCTTGATGCACCTATGATGTTAAATAAATATACGGAGGGTGAAAATACTAGAGAAGTTAATATGTGTGACATCGCATGAATGAGAAACCCTATATAGACTACTTATTTATTATTATGTAAAATGTACTTATGTCTATTTAGGATTGACTCCTACGGTACATGGAAGTTGTAGCAGTTATGAATTATCGATTACATTTGAAGAATAAGTTGCCCAGTTAATTTATTCTGTTAATAATTCAGTTGAATCAACAGTCAAATTAGCTGTGTGAGATGTTAAGAGAGTCATGAGTATTCATTATTCAATAAAGATACAGTAGATAAGCAAAGTCATGCTTTTTATGATAAACATTAATCATCTAGTGCATACTTACAGTGAAAGTATATTGGATTCTGAATTTTCTGAAATTAAGTACCCTATTAGAGAGAAAAAAAAAAAGAAAGAAAAAAAAAAAGAAAAAAGCCCCAGCCAGTCAAAGGAGTTACACTTTTTGTGTGTCAATTTTAAGTAAAAAGTGATGAGCCAGTATTTCATTTCGTTTAACGTGAATTAGTTTTTTAGATGCAGCTATAGGAAGGTTTGCAGCAGGATGGCTGCAGGAGCACTTGGAATGTTGCTGCACGTCCTCCCTGTTATCAGCAGAGAGAGGACAAAACTGGACTGAGAGATCCTGGAGGTTTCAACTTAGTTGTTCAGGCACTCCTCCTTACAACACAGAATAAAAGGAGACACAAGCAGCAGTTATAATTCTTCT
Source organism: Limnodromus scolopaceus (assembly GCA_028565335.1). NCBI lineage: Eukaryota > Metazoa > Chordata > Aves > Charadriiformes > Scolopacidae > Limnodromus > Limnodromus scolopaceus. The sequence continues at coordinate 39,611,453 of JAOXNO010000024.1, forward strand.
CTAATACCTTCTCCTCTTCTTGTCTTCTGTGACATAGATTGATAACCTCATTTTCTTCCTACTCTGAGATGACAAAAAATTGGGAGATGAATATGTTATCTCAGCTACTGAGAACTACATCTAAAAGGACAGTTTTGTGGCAATATCGGAGGAGCAATCCTTTGGTTGCTCATGGTGGGAGGTAAAAACAGTTGGAAGCAATCCATGTGGTTCTTTACTCAAAAATCTCATCCCAGTTATATTGAGGAGACTCATGTGGAGGAGTCACAACTTGAAAGCAGCACTTAGGGAGTGACAAAATTTATTCTGGTATTATTCCTTCTTCTTTTGGTCTCCATTTCTGGGGGTTCAGATCCAAATCAAAATTCGGGAAGCTCTGGGACACCACCAGGAGCAAATGCAACCCAGACTTCTTTTTATGTATCTCTCTCAGGAAAAGGGGAATGATCAAAGTATATCCTTGAAAACTGTAGTTTGTATTTAATTGTGTGTTCAAAATTGTCCTCCCATAAAAACAATATGTAATAAATGCTGGAATTCTACGTACCTCAAACTACATCACGATAATCTTTGTTTCCAGTCTCCCCAAAATCTTGCTATCGTGGTGCCACTTCTCCAAACTGATCACTGAGACAGGATCTGCACATTTGCAATTTCTGTTAATGGCAGTTGCATCCTATCTTTACAGAACTGCATAGAGCAAAAAGCGGACTATAATCAGTCAGTTATTTTTTTGAACTTCTATCTAAATGAGTCTCTTGAAGTTATGTAATGGTGCATCTGGTCCTTTTGAGATAAGACACTTTGTCTGACAGTGAGTGGAATTACATCTTTTCACTCAAGCAAAAGTTATATTGAGAGTTTCTATGTGATATAATATTCTACTAGTATGAACTACAGTTATGTCCCTAATGTGCATTTTAGACCATTGCCAATCCTTAACATCTTCTTCTAATAATTTGCTTAATTTTCTTACTGTCCCAGCAGTGTTCAGTATAATATCACTATTAGTAAATTGAGCACAGTCTCAAGTGTCCTATAACATGAAACAAGGCTCTTTCAACTTCATCATCCACCAACGTTTAATCAAGCTTAGATGGGTAAATGTTAGCCTGAAAATACACACAACATAATACCTGCATATTCTATCTAAATTCATACTTCTGTGTTAAATAATAGTATCTCTTATATATGACAGACACTATCTGCTTCTCATAGTTCAGATATATTGTTTGCCATTTGATCCAATCCTTTAAAAAACTCATGCTGTTAATCTGATTTATTTTAACGGGTTTATTTCCAGAACTAGCTAATGTTATAAAGGTAACATAAAAGTGCAGCCCAAATCTTCAAGCAGAGGTGAATGAGTCAAGAGATGAAGAAAACAAGTCTAAGTAGATATTACAGAACTGCATTGACAGTTAAATACTTTTTGTGGTTTTATTTCTTGCTGCGTAGAAAGCTAGTTGGATTGTCAAAACTCTGCTGTGATGCTATTACTGCTTATAATTCAAAAGACAGGCTGAAAATATATTTATTAATTTCCACTAAAAGCTTTTGGGTAGGGTCTCCATCTTTGACCAAATGTAGAGCAGTTTGATGACAGTTACCTTTCTTCAAGATAGCAGCTTTTCTTTCTTTCTTTCCCTTTTTTTGCCGGTGGGGAGGGAAGTTATACTGCTCTTGGAAATGTGTGGGATTCACAGCATGCATTTATCACGGTGTAAAGTTTGTAGTTTTGGAAATGTGGTGTTTTGTTTTATTCTTTAACTGAGACAGGCCACTTTTGCTCTGTTACACCCAGTAAATCAGGACAGTCGGCTCTTCCTGTTCCTGCTTGAACTTTATTATCTGACCGTGCATTATTTACAAATGAATCTCAGTGAAGAAATGGGCTGGTTGTCCCTTGCTAGCTTTGCTGTGAACTGCTAACAGAGGGCTGGTTAAAGCCAAACAGGAACATGGGTAATTTGGCTGCTACGCTTGTGTTCTGCACGTAGTTCTGCTACTGCCTGGTAGTGCTCTTGGTTCCTCCTTGCTCCTGCAGGCTTCTGTTTCTGTGATCTAGTGAGTGGGAACAGCATGGGGCTCTATATTTACCTTGCACTTGGAGCCAAAAAGACTTTTCATGCTCCCCCAGCTTGGCTAGTTCCTCTAGATGCAGAGCTGATTCCCAGCTGTGAGGTGATAGGAAGCTATTCCTGTTTATCATACTTCTCCCACTGTTGTGCTCCATTTTCACATGCATCATCCACATTATGTGTTTGTATTTAGTGTAAGAGAGGGCAAAATACAGCTTGCTGCATATTTTTATTTTATTTCTGTTGACTGTAGGAGTATGCTCATTACTCTGTCTCTGACCCCTGAAATTACTGATCTATTTTCTTATCATTTTTTTTTACTTGCTGTGAAAGTTCTGTAGAACAGGTTTACCTACCATTAGAGTAATTAATAATAAATTGTAAATCAATAACTAATACACCTGCAGAGCAAAATGATAGAATATCCAGTTTGAACAGATAAACTTACTTCTTTCCAAAACAGCATGGGATATTCAGGTAGTTGGATCTCCCCAACACAAAGGAAATGAGAAAGTTCTTTCTCCAGTAAAAATACCGTCTTAATCGTTTGCTTGCTCTTCAATACTTGCCATACCATCATTTCATCTTAAAATAATTAAGAGTCATAGAAGGTGTTGCAAAGAGAGTGTGTCTGGTTCTGGTTTATGAGTGATCCCTCAGATACTTGACAGATAATATCAGTGCATTAGAATTATCAGACTCGAGAGTTTTGGATGGGTTCTAGAATTGTTGAGGGAACTGAAGGCATGCAGGAATTCGATGGCAGAACACATGTGGCACAGAAGCACACAGAAGACAGAAAATCATCCGTACAAGTGTGTGCAAGACTAGAGGCAGCCTTAAAGACCAGTGCTGCTATCTTGAAGCAAACAGGCAGGCCGTGTGGTGAACAGACAGCACTGCTGACGTGTGCTTCCATGATTCCATGGCCTAGAAATAAGACTCAGTAGCCTAAGAATTAAGCTACTGAAATGTAAAAAAATAATGTTTGGGAGCATCTCCCCAAAACTGAAATAGTGCACTGGGCAGTTTTCTTGCCTTAAAAATAAATAAATAAATGGTATTGGTCACAGTGATGAGAATGGTTTCCAGACACACCTCTATAAGGCCTGTCTGCAGTGATCAGTAAAACAGAACGGCTTGATTTGAATTTAGAGATCGTCCAACCAAGTGCACTTAAAAGTGTAAGTCCTGTGGTTTCATTTGTGCTGTGTTCATTGAGAAACCCTGAAATAGTAACATGTGCTGAGATGGCAATGTGTATTGATGCAGGTGCTGCACTAGAATGGTTTTGTGGTTTCTTCACTGGAGATGGCTTGCAGACAGCCTGCACAAAAGTGGGAGCAGCAGAACCTGACCTGTTTGCACCTGTCTGTCCTGCCCACTGCCATTCTCAAGTCCAAGCCAGATCGCATGGACAGGGCGAAAACATTTGTGCTGCAGTTCTGTGCCAGAGCTGGCTCATGGGAAGCTACTGCAGGAGTTCAGCAGCTACGGGGGAGGGATTCCAGTAGAGTCAGAGCTCTTAGTCCAGAGTGGCCTTTTACAGTCATTTTGTTTGTCCTAGATAACAATACAGGGCATACAGTCTGATCCAGGGGTTCCAGCATCTGGCTCAACAGCCAGTGGTAGAGTCTTAAGTAACCAGTATACTTACATGGATGTAAGAAATTGCAGTCAACACACCACTTTCCCAAAACTGTGATCTGTGTTGTGCTGAAAGAGAACTTGTTCATTAAAAGCCAGCTGAATCTCTGAGGGGGAACTAATGCACCACAGTCTGTTCTGTCATCTCCCACAAGAACTTGCTGGCAACTAATCTTGGTCAGTGATGTTAATGAATGGAGGCAGATTCCTCTCAGAGGGATTTAGTTATTAGCATACCCCATCAGATCAGTCTTGTTCAACTGAACAATTAAAATAACAACATTAAAATAATCATGAAATTGTATTGCAAATATGTGGTTCCACCCACACTTACACACTTTAGATAAATATCTTAATTCAGAACAGCCTTAACTCCAAAGGTTCCCAAATGCAGCAGCCCAGTCACCTCCCACTGTAACAGTGGAATCCTTTCATGGAAAACTGGGTTTATTATTGTCCTGTGAAAAAGACACACGGTAAATCAGGCTGAAATACAGTGCCATAAATCTCTATGAGTCAGGGCAAGGAAGGACAATAATTTCAGTCATTCTATGAAAAGAATAATGGTTCTGCAGTTCAGTATAAAATCTCATCTTTCTAAAACCATAAGTCATCAAGCAGAACAAAACAGACTCTGAAAAAGCATTCCTTCCATATGAATGTGCAAAATTAATGGCATCGCTAAACCTCAGATTTTTATATTGTTGTCATAAGCATCAATACCTAGTTTGGAAGTCATCATGCAGTCACCTTTCTTAACTTTGCTAAGTAAATGGCAGTCACCAAAACAGTAAAATCACTGGTATTTGCATGGAACTGCTTAACTATTAATGACTGCTTGAGGGAGGTATATCGGGCGGGCAGCACACGCAAACAGAATTGTGAGGTGTATCTTCAGAAAATGGCAGAAGTCATGAGAATTCCTCTATTGGTCAGTCAGATTTTTGCAATCAATGTAATGATTTAGCAGGCATTTTTTTCAAATGTAATGGTAGATACAGTAGATTTCTATGACTGGGTAGCACATCATTGTGTATGTAGATCTGCTTCATCGGTACAGAACCTGCTTATACCATACGTATACACCATGAAGATATACTACAGTTTCAAGACGTGTGTTCTGCTTATTAAGGTAATGTATTGAAAACATCTTTTATCATCTTTGTGACTTACATTTTATTACCTTCAACTCTGCATGTGCCATAACAAAGAAGACAGTTTAAACAGAAATTATGAGAAATAAATTTGATCTTCCCGTTTTAATACTGGAAGTCAGTGTTAATGCTGAATTGGAATAACATGTTTTCAGGTATCTTTTCAGGTATTTCTTTTACTTTTCTATACAGTGATTATTACCCAATATTGCAGAGGGAAATGGCATCAAACCTTAAAGTTGTCTCACACTTGTTTTATGTGGTTTTTTTCCTCTTCATTCTGTTCAATGTTAACTTACATAAGAGCTATGCTGACTTTTATTAGTGTATTAAATCTCTGACATCTTTGGCACGTGGTACTTCTGCTTCTTGCGCAAGGGGTGTTACGCATTATTTAGAAGTAAACAATTTTCACATCCACAGGGGCAGCATCTGCCATGGTTTGAGATAGGAGAAAACACCCAGGTCGTGACCTTACGCAATAAACAGATTAATATTCCTCTTTCTCATGATGATATAGCCATAGCATGCATTATTACTATTTGTTCATGTACTAGCAGCCAGCTGACACTTCAGCTGAATCCACTACTTCACCAAGTACAAAGAGGCTTTTCAGATGACCCAAATGACCTTTACCTGCCTGTGCAGTGTAGTGCTTTAGCAGAAAGAGGGAATTAAGGAAGCATGAATCAGTATGACCCTACTTTTAGGAGGCACAAACACAATGTATTAATTTAATTCCAAGTTTTCTTCCTAGAAGAATATACCGGGATCGTATCTTTGCAGGAGGTATTGCTTACATCTTGAAGCGGCCAGAAACCCCGCCAATATCTAAGGTGGTTACTCAGAATAGGACAAAGAGCAAGTATGAATTTCTGAAACAGCTTTTCATATAGGCTAGCCGTTGTCCTGGGGCTGCCTGTGTACTGTTCTGCTAAATTACTTTATCTGTCTGAAGCGGTTTGATTCCTAGCTTACCTCAAGGTCCTGCACACTGAATTTAATCAAGGTTCAGTCAAAAATTAATTAGATCCTTTGGCCGTCTGCTTATATCAAGAAAAGAGGTTTCTAATTCTGATCAGGTAGCCTGGCAAGGCTCAACAGTTACAGCAATAATTCATATGCAATGTCATTGTCCCAGTTTGTGTGCACAGCATGCCTGCCACCAATCCCTATCTGGTTTGCAAGAGGGAAACCCACTGTGTGTGTCAGTAATGTTATAAATAATGCATCCAATTAGTCAACTACGTGCTGCTGCATTTCCCTGAAGCCCGTGAATCTGAAAGCCCCAAAGAAACTGTACTCTTTGAGAGAAATGCTTAGACATAAATATTGCCCTTATCCAGAGGTCAGTCCTTCGCACTCTCCTCTCTTGTGTTGTACCGCAGAAGACATAGGGAGGTTGCCCCTTGCAGGGCTACATGGGGGGAGAATAAATACTAATAGCTCGTGCTGTGATTTCCAGCTGCGTGAGGAAGATGCAAGATAAGGGACAGGCTTCAGTGCAGGGAAGATGGAAAGAGGGAGCAGGATGTATGCGTGTGTGCGCGTGGTAAAGGAGAGTCCAGGCCCTTTCAGAAGCTAGCCGCATCTTTCACTTCACCTTTTAATTATTTTATGGTTCCACCGAGGTAATGAATTCTCTAATGTCACATGAATGACACCAGTACTGAAATGCAATGCAGCTTGCCAGCAGTGAGACGGAGGCCAGCACAATGTGGTCCTTTTCTTCCCAGCCTGCACTTTTCTTTGATATAAGGAACAAAAACTGTGTTTCAAAAGAGAAACAGAACCAAATTAGAATTCACATTAATTAGATTTCCTGCAGTAAAACAAGAAATAAATCAAACATGATCCTGGAAAAATGGTTTCTTGAAGTTGCAAGCTTGCTTTTCCCCTAAAGAGACACTTGTGCTTGCTTTGAGGGGGTAATGAAACTGTAAAGTCATTTGAAAATGATAAATTAGGCTGTGATTATGCCAAGTGATATTAATTATGCTGATAGACTCTATAGCAAGGAATTTTTAACTGACTCAGTTCCGCTTTCTGGCTTGCTCTGACAAGTAGCAACATGCCAGGCTTGGTTTGTTAGTGAGCTTCATCAACAGCAGTAAGAAAGCCCAAACTTGCAATCTCAATTCTGTGTTAGGTTCTACATGGACATCATCACAGAGTGGTCCATGATCTAAACAAATTGTATTTGTATTATTTGTACAAATTATTTTTGCTGAGTTTTCCGTATCAATAGAGCGGATGGCTGAAAAGTAAAAATCAGGATGTTTTTTTTTTCGTAATCTGACAAGGGCACGGAGGATTTCTGTCTTTCTGCTTTGAAGATGCATTGCTACCTCCTCCTCAGAAAGTTCTTTTAAACCACACCATGTTAAATCAAGCCCCCCTTCTGCCTGGGTTTCTAGCCCGCTTTGCATCTCAGTAGCAGCACCTTTCAGCAGAAATGAAATGCTAACCTAATTTTTTTTTTCGGCATGGTCTTCTTAAGATCAGTGTGCTATGCAAGATAATGGTAGGATTATCTACTCAATGTAAGGTGGAGCATCACTGTGCAGTTTTGTGTTCTTGACCTGTGGACCAGCAGAAAAACGAATGGGGCACAAAAATGATGAGCTCCTAAAATACCTCCTCTGCCTTATTGTGGCAGCTTTTTGCCATTAGGTAATAAAAGTAAGTTGAAGCATGAAGTTGTAACTTCCCTGGGGCTTTTATTCTGCAAGAACCACAGGCCCAAATCTAGCAAATGTACATTTTAAAGGTGAGAATTAAGGACCAGCGGACTGCTAGTGACTGCCAATTTAAATGTGCTTTATCAGCTCCAATAGGGTACAGTCAGTCCACTTATGTCCCTTCCTTTCTTCTAGTGAGAGCCTGTCACGGCTTTATACCGACATTGAGTGCCAATGCTGGGTGCACTCTATCGAATGCATCGCCTCTTCTTGGTCACATGCTCAGATTGATTTCCAGCACACTGGCTTGAAGGACAGTTTTCCATTTTCAGTGATGGGATCAAGTTCCCAGCTCAGGTTGAGACTGCATTCTTATGTCAAGTGAAAGGGACTTTTTTTTCTAGTTCAGTAGAAGTTCCTCCTGCCAATTATTTTCAAATCACTTAAAACCAAGATGACAGAAAATTAACCAACCTTAGCTGACAACGTAAAATCCACAGTACTGTGGGACGTAGGCCAGGCACAAGAGATGTCCATGTGCAAGACTCACAAATTCATTCGCTGGAGAATGGTAAAAACTGAAGCTATAAATTTCAAAATACCTTTTATTAAATAAAAGTGTCTATAGAAAATAAGAACAATAGTTACAATGAAACAGTTATCTCAAAATTTAATCTGTTTAAATTCTTTAAGTCATTCCAAAGGCAGTTTGCCATTTTTAAAATAACAGGGAGTTCACATAAGAACATTTATTGTGCTCTAGATGATTTCTGACATCCAAAAATGCTGTTCATTTAAATTTTGCTTTTATTTACTCTCAGATAGTTTAAGCTAGACACTGAGTTTTGCTAACTTTCTGAGAATATAGCGCTTTACCATCTGTAATGATCTTTTCTATGTAGTATTTCCCAACAGTAGTGTAGCTCTCATGTTCTTACCAACATGGAAAGAAAACGTGGACCTTGGAGCACAAGCTCTTTGTGTCTCCCTCTCCATTGCTGATGGTCACTCCCATCAGAACACCTTTCCCCTCCTGCACCACTGCCACAGGCCACTGCTCAGCTGTTACCTGGGACTGGCATGGAACTGGCACACATATCTGCTCAGCAGGTTTTGGTGAGTGGTAAATAGCTGCACAGAAGGCAGCATAGATGGTGCTATGTATGATTGGAAAAGATTCACTGAACATTAAATGATACTAGATAAAAACATAAGGGAATTTTTGCAGTAGGGGGCCAGGCAAGACTGATAACCAAGTGAAAAGGAACCGTATGTTTGGAGTGCAGGCAAGCCAAATAATTGGAGAACATTTTATTAAAAAATAATGAGTTTATGAGTTACATATTTTAATGAGTAAATATCTGTAGTTGGTTCTAAGGTGGTAAGTAATACATTTGTAAATTATTTTTCCTTAGAAGCTATTGAAAATCTTAGGTCCTTTTGTGTCTTATTAATTGATGTATCAATATAGCATGTTTTTTGTTACTCCATTATTCTACCCTGTTGCGATTCTGATTTTGCTTGTTCATTTGGAAATTGGTCATTAAAAACATCACAGGCTTGAAAGCATAATAAATCCATTTTCAAACATAGGGAAATGGCAGATGCACGAGCAGTCCTGTATATAAAAAGTCAACATTTAGCTGAATTTAGTGCACAGTAGACTACCCGCAGTTAATCCAGAGTTTCTCTAGCACAGATAATGGATGCCTGGCACCTGTGGGTGGCCAGAGCTCTTGGGCAAATGGCAGTTAATTCCCGAGGAGAGCTGCCCATCATTTTCAGGATCAGGCTCGAGTGTGAGCAATTACTAAAAATTTCTACTTTAAATGAAATTAACCAGGAGTTTTCTAAAGCCTACTACTACGTTTGCCACAATTCAGATATTGCAAGCTGTAAACCAGATTGCGCCACTCTTATCTATATCAAATAGTACCTTGCCTACACAGTGGGGTTGTCTCTTAGAGTGTATCTCTAGGTAAACGTAAAACACACTGTCTAGTCTGCACAGTACAGGATAAGGAGACATCGTACACCCTCTCTAACCCATGATCCAAATGTATTTGAAAAGCCCTGTTTCTGTTGAGGAAGTTTGCAGTGTTATTGGTCCACAACCCGCGCTGTTTAGGTTCTTTTCCCATGTTCTTTTAATCTTGCATATGACGCCTGCAAATGTACAAGGGAAAAGAATAAGCAGAAATTCCTGTTTGTGAAATCCTGCTCTTTGTCCAGTCTAGTAAGGAATTTCTCCTTTTGTCATAAAAATCAGTATTTTTCTAGCTAGGCCATATTTATTACTTTTTGTAGATCACCTGATTTCTGTAGTTAGAGCATCACTGTACAGTGGGTATGACCCACCATTTCTTGAGTCTTGTTTAGCCATTCACTTCTCTGGTGCTTTAAGAATACCCTTATTGGCAAGAAAGACAAATGGTGGTTTGGCAGCCATTAACAGTTGCTCTGCACAAATGTAAATGGAATGGGGAACAAGGAAAACCAGCTTCCGTGTTTTTCATTCTTTGAGAAGAGCACTTGTGGTGGCTCTAAACAAAGAGGTAAAGAAACCTGCTTGAGAGAGGACACAAAATTCTCTATCCAGAAAACCATTCCTATCCCCAGCCCCCAGCACATGCTCTGAAAATGTCACTCACAAGGAACTCTGTGACTTTATCATCCAAATATTTCAGTTCTATCTTGAGACAAGCAAATTTATGACTCTCTATTTTCATTTCATATTTCTCTTCCTTAGTTTTATAAAGGTTTTGATTTCTTGAGATCTTCTTCACTTTAATTTTTCAGTAATGTTTTCATTACTGGGTGAGTTGCTTTTAAAAACTCAGGATGAAGAAATCCTTCCCTTGCCTTAAGAGCACTTGCCCTGAAGGATTTTACTTTACCAGATACCTCAGATGATGCTTAGCTGCAAGTTTCAGTCACTGCAAATCAGCGAACAACGCTCAGATTTTGCTTCTTTCAATATAAATGTTTTTTTCTGATTCTTCTCTGAGACTATTATTAAAAAAAAAAAAGAGAAAGTCTGGAATAACAGCTCTCAAGCTGAAGAGAAAGTCTTTTCCCTTATCTAGATAATATGCCACTTCATAATAAATCTGTCACTAGCACATCCTTGCTGCCCACTCTCTGCAATGCCTGCAGGATGATAGGCTTTGTGATTAACTGGAAAAAGAGCCGTCTCTCCTCACCTCAGAGTATGGGAGTAAAAATAGGCTCAGTGCGGAAGACGCTTCTGAAACAGAGTGGGTTTTTTTTGGTCTCCAAACATACTAGGTCTGTTCTACAAGAAATGAGATGGTTGGGGTTTTACTGCATACATGTGGGCACTGTATCGTTTTCATTTCAAGGTGATGTAACATACGTAAATCAAGATGGTTATGAGGTGACAGGCTGACATCGAACCTGGTTTCCTAAGAAAATGAGGTCTGCACAACAAGCATCGGAGTTGCTGTCTGCCATCTTCCAGTAACTTTGAATCTATTTTTCAGGTTCACTGAAATTTGAACTTAAGTTCATAAAAGCTTAATGAAAACAGGCAGCTGGGTAAAGAGGAAAACTGTGTTTTCCCAGTAAGGGAAAGGAGGGGCCCGGTCTGTGTCTTGTACCAGGGAACCCACATGGGGGAGAGCTCTTATCACGGCTTCAGAAGCAGGAAAAGCTTTGATCAGTGCTTGCCTCCAGAGAAGCCAACTGCAAGACACAACGCCGTGGGAAGCCAGGGTTCAGTACTGCACTGTAAATACATCTCTTGAAATGGCGTGGTTCCAGTCTGCGATTTAAGTGTAACTGCTGTGAGTGGGTGAGTGGCAGGGCCTCAGCCAGGGCACCTCGGGCAACCTTGGCCCCTGCCGATGCCTGGTAGCACCCGAGGGTGAGGTCCCTGGGCAGGATGGGCTGGTCCCTGTGTGCGTCTGCTCACGGGGAGAGGCTGGTAGTAAGGCATGGCTAATGCTTCGTTCTACAGTCAGGCTAGGTGTCCATCTGTGAAAATTGCACGTCAAAAACCCCATTAGTGCCCCAGGCATCCTCCCTGTCTCTGCACATGAGGAAGCACTTAGGCAGAAGGGCAATCCTTCAGTTCACAGAGAGGGAGAGGACATGCTGCAAGCACGCCTGCTCTGAGAAGAGCTGCTCATGCAGATGCAATCCTGGCAGTTTCTGGTGTGCTGTGAGGACATTGTTTTATCTTTACTTTTAATGGAAGGGATAAAGTGGAATAGTAATAATGGGACTGATAAATGAAAGGAAAACTGTAACCACGTAATTATGTCAGAATCAACTAACAGCCGTGAAAAGCCGATTAAACCCCATTATGCAGATACATGTAACAGAATACTATTAGTAAGTCTTTTGCAGTGGCATGCCTGGCAATTAAGAGGACAGTACTGGCAGCACACAGTGAAAACAGTGATAATGTATAGTTAAAAATGTTTGGAGACAAACAGTGCACAGAGGACAAGGGACAGCCTGGAACTGAATACAGGAGCATCCTCAAAGATAGCAGCACCCAGGGGAAAAATCAAAGGCGTTACTCAAAATAGGTTTTTTTGACTAGGGTGCTGGGCGTAGCTTGGAATACTTTGTATTTATCATCAAAATGAATTTACTGGCTTATCCATAAACGAAAGGCTGCAGTGCAGCAAGTAGTTTGTATTTTCCAACTCTTCACAGATTTCAGGTTGTGCAGGCAAAAGGAGGAATTTCACATTTTTAATGAATTAAAGAAGCTTGCAGAAATATTCTGATTTAGGCAGTAAGAATATTAGGTAATGTTCCTGTGGTTGCAACTATTCAGCAAATGTTTGGGAATGAGATCGCTCAGCATTGTATATTCTTATGTATGTGGTATTTCCAGGTCGGGGACCTGAGGGAGGTGTCGCCCATCGAGTTTCTTTCTTATCGGAATATTGGGATTTGTTGTTTCCTCTCACCCACCGAAGAAAGATCTGAAGGTTCAGTTCTATCCTTCGCTTCCCTTCCTCTGTCCACTCTCGCAGAGCCCTTCTCACCTGCAGTCAGGGACAACTGTGCAGGAGCAAGCTCTGAGATAACGTTAGTGCGGGGTTCAGAGTTCCCACAGGCTTTACAAAAAGATACACTCCTACCAGAAACTACTCCATGTGACTGTGGAGAGCTCACCTAAGGGGATAAAACCAGTGGGGATTTTTTGGTATCAGAGGACGAGCATTGTGGAGAGTTCATACTCCCCTTATTTTCCTTCTCATGCTGGACAGACTTCTGAGATGTGCTACCAAGAGAGTTTGCTTGCAGAAAACCAGCATGTTTCTTTTAAATATTTATTCTACGTATTGTTTCAAACATCTACGTGCAGGTTTTCTTCTTGCTTTATTTTGGAGACGGCTGAACTGATGTGAAACGCAGATAATGAGAGATCAATGGCATTTGTGCCCACAGGAGTGCCTTCCTGAGCTGTTAAAAACCAAAGGAAGGGAGAGAGTGTATGTGTCCTTAGGCTCTGATTACAGAAGCCAGGCAATATATTTATAAATTAAATTCTGTCAACAACTGAAGTACTAGGGATCTGCAATTAATGAAATCTCTGCAAAACCAAGATTTATGATGACCAGGAGACATGCCTTTACTGAAATGAAGAAGTAGGACTGCGTCCGTAGAAAGTTAAAGCATTGAATATAGTACTATGATGTCTATATTTACTTGGGCTATTTTTCCTCATATTTTATATGTGAGAATGTTGATGCTTACAGAGTACTTTTCATGAGAGAAGAGTAACATTATCTCTGTTTTTACATACGAAGAAACTGACACAGAAATCTGGAGTTCTCTAGGTAAAGTACCATACCATAGCAATGGGGGAATTAAGAACCCAACCTTTTTGTGTGCTAACTGGGTATACTGTATATTGGATCCTGCTGGATTTAATAGCACGGTAAATTTAGCTACTGATAGTATTAATCACCTGTTTTTTCATCCTTTTATTTGAAGCTGGCGCATTGTTAAGCTCGTTTCTTTCACCTTTTCCTGAATTCACAAAACCAAATTGTTTCTGAAACGTGGAACTGTCACTGGTAGCAGTGTGTGCTCCTATAGCATCCAGCAGAAAGGATGTTTTTCCTGCAAACAAAATAATATAAAAATAATAAATAAATAAAACCCACACTGTAGCCAAAAGTAGCAAACTTTGGGCAACACCTATAATAAAAATGGTGCCTATGACAAATGGGTATCGCTCTGAAGTTGTGTCCGTCCATAAAGTGTGTTGTATTCTGTCAGGAGACACGACTCTGACAGGCACTGCACATACAAACCCTGTTACAGCTTTTTGCCTGCTTTTGACTGAGGATTTAGCTTATGTGCTTGCCTTTAAAAGAGTGTTGTTAGGAATGTTTTTGTAGCTGACAGTACTACCGCTGAGCTCAAGGCATGCCTCTGGAAGACACCCCTCAGACACTCTTACGTTCTTGCTGCATTGCACAGATCCATCAGCCAAAATACCACTAACGATACGAACTTTTAATTTCACAGATGAAGGAACTTGGCGTCATCGTATACAACTGTAGCTGCCTGGTGCTGGATTTACAAAGGATATTTGCCCTGTATAGCTCATTAAGATACAAGAATAAAATACCTCCAAGTTGGTCTAAGAGACTATACGGAGTGTACGATACTCAAAATAAACTGACGTTGCAGCTGAATGAGACAAAATCTGAAGCTTTTGTGTCGGTAAGTTCTGGAAAGAGCTACAGAGAGGGAGGGAAGGGAAGAAACTTATTTAACCCGCCAGATTTTCAGATGACCTGGAAATTTAATGTCTGCTTACTCTCCTAATACTGTCCTTTACGAACTACATAGTGAGACCAGGTTAGGTACATGTTAGTAGCAACTGAGAGAAGAATCTCAAGTGTCTTTTCACTGGTCACAGAGATGCTCACAGTTCCCTGCAATAAGTCCATCATAGTGCTGTGTTCTGTCTGACAGATACCACCAGGGAGAAATTACCATGGAAGGTAACATCCATGAATAGGAACTAATTTGGTGTAAATTAAGCCTATGTTTAAGTATTTCTCTAAATTGGCCCTAACTGAAGAAGATGCACATTACTTCTATATCCTTAACCAAAAACAGCTGCTAAAATTGAGACTCATGTGAGTGACTGGAAACTCAAGTATAGAGATAAGACCTCTACAGCTGTCACCTACACAAGACAGAACTTGATTGATAGTCTCATAATGCTGGAAAGCCAAATATTCTGTTCTGTGGGAAAATGCTTATTCTAGTAGGTATACTTTTGTGGAGAAGTCTGTAGTTGAAAGATTTTTAAACAGTTATTTGCCTCTTCCTATGGTGCAGAAGAGAAAAATAGCAATTTATTTTTTCTTCATTCTGATTTCTGTGACATTGTTCTTACATGCAATTTGCCAAGACTGAAGAAAATGCAGAATTTCATTTGAGCATTATTCTCTTTCCCTTTCTCTGTAATGTTATCACTTTTCCTCTCATGCTCAAACAATGATAGAGAGGGTCTTCAAATTAGGTTATTTATTTACACTAGTAGATAGACAGTGAATGACTTGGGAGTAAATGAACTGCTAATCAGACTTCTAAAATGATACAGAGTAAGCTTGATGTCAGAGCTTGCGTTTTTATCAATGTAATTGATAAGGATTAATCTTTTTCACCCTGCCCCATTGAAAGCATTCATACTTCTGTAGAACGTTATCTACTTTAGCTTTATTTTTAAATGACATCTTAAACTTCTAAAATTCAAGCAGCAATCTTCATGGAAGCACTGTCTGTGTGTGTATTTTTGATGGGAAGAAATGGAGCAGTCCTCCATCAGTGATGTGGCAAAACAGGAAAAAAGCACACCAAGCAATAGAGATGATGAAAGATGCAGAGTGTCTTTTATTTGGAGGCACTTACATGAGTAAAACGCAAGTGTTAACACTGCTGTCTGTTCCTGATCTAGTGATAAGAAGCAAGTCTCCAAAGGCCAGGCCTCCTTACAGCCACTGCTGGGCAGGGGTGGTGGTGCTGCCCTGGCCCCGTGCTGCCCCGCTCCTTCCCCCAGCCCGACGTTGCCCCTTTTTTGTCTGGGGCAGCACAACCCCTGTGCAGGGGCAGGGAGAAGTCCTGTTGCCCACTGAGAGTAAGGGCCTGTTTCTGCCTGGTGAAGAGAATTATCAAATGGGTATTGGATCAGAACAGCAAGTACTGCACACCAACGCTGAGGAAAGTACTAAAATAGTCTGTGACCACAGCGGGGGTCACAGGGTGACAAGTAGAACGCCCAAACACAAGTGTTACCGTGAGAGCTTTAACAGAAGTTTTTCTTCTAATTATCTTCTAAATCTCTTTCACTTTCTGTTCACTTTAAGTGAACGCACCTGAAAAAGACAATGCATAAGAATTCCATTCTTTAGCTGTTCTGTAACTTAAAACTTCTATTCAAGAAAATATTAAGAATGCGAGAATAAAATCTCAGTGCAACAGCTTCCTAAAAGTTTCAGATAATAGACATAAATTATATCTAACAAAATCACTTTACACATTTTCTTGAATTGAAACTTTGAAAATATATTTCACTTTCAATGTTTGCTCTGTATAAAACAAGCATAACCAGCAGTCATTATTTTTTTATACTTGGAAATCATGGCTTTAATGTTGCTTAGCAACAAAACAGTCTTCCAGTCTGATAAAACGTAAGAGGTTTTGGTTGTATTTCTTGGTGTTCAGGAATGGATCTGGAATATTGGTCTTGAAATCTTGCTGTGGTTAATCTTCTGTCTGTTTCTGAACTTGGTTGTAATAAATCCCTAAGAACACCAGCCAATGGTTAAGAAACCACTGTGAATAGACACAGTATTGAAAGAAAAAAGGACTAATCAAAACCCCAGGACCTGTCCCTAAAGAAAACACAGTAATCGAGATGTCAGCTGCAACCCAAGCAGGTAACAACGGTGGGAAGGTGGTAAGCAGCAGGAAGGCAGAGGTCTGCGGGGCCAGCTGTTAAGCAGCAAGGACAAGTGGCACCCACTCCAGCTCTACAGAGTGCCTTTAACAACCTCTGCTCCCCGGAACTGTGCTGTTCTCTGTGAGCACCTTGGCAGGTGGCTCCCCTTCTCTCTCCCTGCTCGGGCAGAAAAGCAGAAAGCCCTGGGTGCCTCTGCCACAGACAGGGGATTCCTGCTGGCTTCGCCTTGCTGGCACATTTGGCTGCCCTAAACACACGGCAGAAAAGATGACATTTGGGCTTGCCACTTACTGGCTTCAACATCAGGTAAAGAGTTAATTTATATCTGAAGCTAGGCATCAAAGGTAAATTTCTGACAAAACTGCAGCATCTCCCTGCGACAGTGACTCAGCAAATGGTCACTTTGTGTGGAACTTTAAACAGAACTGATGTATTAAGTCTTAATTCCTGGTCACAAATGATGGATCAGGCTCATGTGGCAAGAACACAGATTTAATCCATCTCACAGTGACCCGTCCTGGGACTCTTTGGAATAATATTCTCTGAAATGTAACTTCAACTAGAGCTTCGAAGATAATAGATGTTTTGAAGTTTCTGTCATCTTCGTTCTACCCACAGTTACATGTAAACGGGGAGGCTTTCAAGGGAAAATTAAGCAAATAACTCTCCTTGGTACCTTTGAGTATTCTAGCAGGACAGTTGCAGGTATCAGTTTATATTCCCTACTAAAATAAAGGGTACTTGCCATCTCAAGAAGGAGGGGTTGAGAAAATAAGTTGTGTTTTAAATGATATATTTGAAATTTTCTCTTCACAGAATTCACCTAAACTCTTCTGCCCGAAGGACAGAGTCCTGGATATTGAAGCTATATACAGTGTTATCGATGATGCAAAGCAGTTTGTATACATAGCTGTCATGGACTACTTGCCGATCGTCATTGACACCAACGCTAAACGGTGAGTGTCTGTGTCCAGGACTAGCACATTATCATAATGCCAGTAAGAAAATGAACCCACAGGAGAGTAGTTACTACTGTGGACCAATTTCTTGGGGCCCAATTCTGCTCTTATTGAAATCAGTGAGAGTTCTGCCATTGACTTAAATGGGAGCAGAATTGGGACCCAAGAAGACATTTCCAGTTCTGGGTCCTAAGCTTTGGATCTGCCTATCGAAGGAGATCAGAAATTGTCTAGTCTGACCATCTGCAAGTGACTGGGACCCAGGAATACAAGAACCTGCTTATACATGAATCATATTTCTCACACTATTGTATTCACTATCTTGATACCACAGCTACTGGCATTTTATGAGTATCATACAGACAGTCAACACGAGAGAGAAAGAGAGTGTGTGTGGTACGTTAAGAGAGAAGTAACACGTTGTGAATTCTTGTGTACTGTGAGGGTGGTGAGGCACTGGAACAGGTTGCCCAGAGAAGCTGTGGATGCCTCATCCCTGGAAGTGTTCAAGG
>JAOXNO010000024.1:39629554-39640058 GCA_028565335.1 Limnodromus scolopaceus
AAGGCCAGGCTGGATGGGGCTTTGAGCAACCTGCTCTAGTGGGAGGTGTTCCTGCCCATGGCAGGGGGGTTGGAACTTGATGATCTTTAAGGTCCCTTCCAACTTTCCAACTCTAACCATTCTATGATTCTATATACATGAAAATTCCAAATTCAGCACAGATTACATTTGAGTTATATCACATTTCAGTTAACAGAGTGGCTAAAACAAACTTTGTATGGACCACTGAAAAGCACTTGTGACCCAAAACTGGAGCCGCAGTGTAATAAAACCATCCGACTCAGAGAGTATCCAGTGGTCCCTCCTAGTCTGGATAACACTTGCAGTGAATTGAGCATCTAGTAAAGCTTGCCATTCCATCCATGCACTTTATTTGAACACAGTTAAGCCGAACTAAGCATGTGGTTATGTGCTTTTTTCCAGTTTTACACGAAGATGTTTTGTTCAAATTTTTCAAAAAATAACTATAATTTGACTGATATCAAGCATAAACTGTTTCAAATCCACAGGAGGGTTTTTCCAATAAACTCATTATGTACAGCCTCTGTCGCCGTGAAAGAATCCTGGGTAGTGCTGTAGGAACCTCAGTTTCACAACATGCATCCCTCAGATTTCTCCTTTATGTTGGACAGGAACTTAGTACGTACAACTGTTACAGTGCTGTAGTTGATACTTTCTCCTATACTCCTTACTTTGTTCTCATGCCTGAAGAATTCCGAAATTTGTTGGATTAGGGAGATCCAGGGAAGTCACCTGTGTGAATTCTTTTCCTACCTCAGGGTTTTGTCTTTGAGGCACTGCCACAGCTTCCCTACCTTGTCAGCTCCCAGTTCTCACTTGTAAGTTATTTTCTGGCATTGTAGAGCTCAGACTTCATGAGGCCAAATGCCTTGATGCTGCTGGAATAAATGCATTTTCTTTGTCTAATTCTCCCTGTCTTGACCTGGTTCCACCAAAGGTCAGGAACACAACACTAACTAGCAATCGATTGTGAGACTAGCACCATGGAAGCCACCATCCCATTCATGGCAGAATTTCTGCAATTCTCATGAGGAATAAAAGGTAGCATCCTCTTTAAACAACGTGTTGTCTTCTGCTACTGAAGGCTGCAAACACCGTGCACAGCAGCAGCTCTTCTTTTCCCAAACAAGAAATTACAGAAGGCGTTCTAGTCCCCGGACTGTATGGTCCCAGTACAGAGGGGAAGAAGGATGGCATTCAGGGAGGGATCCAGCGTTCCTGTTCCCTCACTTGTGTAACCAGCAGAAAACCCTCCCTGTGCCTCTGTTTGGGTCAGGTAAGCGGCACCCTCTAGCTGTAGCTCCTTCTGCTGGGAGCTCCACTGCCCACCACAGGAGTAATTCCCAGCTTTGGGCAGACAAGGTCCCTCCATTTTGTGCAAATGTTTTGGCAGCTCTCCATGGAAGATGTGCTCAACCATCCACAACCTCACTGTCCCCACAGTGACCATTTTGGTGCAGGGCAGAATGACACAAGAAAGGATGCTGGCAGATCTGCTTAGTGAAAACCGCTTTACATGAGAACGGCTTTCCTTCAATGGATAGAAAAGGAAATTCACATGTGTTTAGTTTTCTCTATGATGTCTAGACTTGGCTACATAAAAATCCAGATTTTTTTTAAACTCTCTGAATATATTGTATTTTTTCTCCACAGGTACTGGCCATATTTAGATGGGAAGATAAGAGAAGCATTAGTTTTACGAAGTATTAAAGTACGACTTCTCATAAGTTTCTCAAGAGACACAGATCCCCTTACTTTTAACTTTGTTTCATCTCTGAAAGCTATTTGCACGGAAGTTCCGAGCTGTAGTTTGAAAGTTGTAAGTATAATCCATATTGTTTTGAAATTTAAGGTATTTCCCACTCAAAAAAAAAAAAAAAACCAAACAAGATAACTTCACAACTGAGAAGTGTTTTATTCGTATCAAAGCCTTTACATTTCATTAAATAACACAGGAAATGTGATATAATAAACTGAGTTTATTCCTAGTAGTAACAAGCATAGAAATTAAGACAAAGAACAGAATGATGCCAAACGGCAGTCTGTGTGGTGGACAGCCCGTGTCAAACACTACATCTGGTCTTTCACAGCAAAGCTAACAGTGACCTGTAGTCATGTGTCTTGTTTATACTGGCTGGTAAGAGCAGCACAGAAATGTGGCTTAGTCTGGATTCATCTAACCTTACTGTTCAGCTGCATCAGCATCTGCTTTTCCTTTAGTCAAATACAAAGTACAGGAAAAAATAATGAAGATTTTACATTAAATTCAGGCTGCAAATTCAGCAGTGTGAAGACCAGAACAACTACTATGTGACCACATTAGACATCCAGTACAGGAAAGTGAGAACTACCATATCTGTTACATTTGTATTGCAGAACAAAGGGTATGGTAAGTACCACTTTCCATTTGATACAGCTCATTTTTACGAAATTGAGGCATGCTGGAAATCATCCATCTTGGATCAATTCTCCTTGGATCAATTTCTTTTTGTTTTTATTTGCAAGTAAGTGCCTTAAATAATCTGTTGTCTTATTCTGACTTGTTAAATTGATAATCCCCTAAATCATTTTGGCATTTTAAAATTGACAGCAATTGTAAAAAACTAGTACTATTTGTGTTATACACACTAAGTGGTATTTATGCATACCTAGAAATAGGGATTTTTGTTATAACATACACTGTTATTACAGTTTCCTAGGTAAGAACCAGCATAAAGGTGTTTTGAAGTTAAAAAGCCCATATGTGGCTGACGCTGGTTAAGCCACTTCAGAGTAACTTCCAGCTTAAGCTATTTCTATTTTGAGTAACTTCTCGTTTGTTCCATACTTATCATCAAAATTCCACTTATATAATCAAAACTGTTTTTCATTTAAGTGGTACTCAATGCTCTACATCCCCATATCCATCTATTTACAGTAGGTAAAATTTTTAGTACAGAATTTATCTTGTCAAGAACTATATGCTAAAAGAAAAAAAAAATATTTCTAAGCTTTTATTCCAGGGAGACAGTCTAGCCAGAATATCTGCCCTTAGAAATTACAAATACAACCTCCAGTAAAAAAAAGTAGACTGCCCCTGATGTAAATAGTTGGAAAGGTCCAACACAGCCCAGTCACCTCTCTGCTGTGCATCACCTGTTCCACACACTGCGTAAATCACTGCCTTAAATAAGCCTTGGTAGGAGGAACAGCCCAGAGTTTACTGGGATCTATTTGATTTTGGCCGAAACTGCGGCACAGGCTTCGGCACAGGGCACGCCTTTACAAAGGCAAAACATGCCAGATGAGCACTGGTTTTTTTAAAACAGCATTTTCCGTGTATTCATCTGTTCTAGACAGGATCAAAATAAAAGAAAACTATACGTGTGTATGGGAGAGAAGGAATAGCTAATAAGGTAAAAAACTAAACTTAAACCTTTTGAATTACTGGAAGAAATCTGCTTTTCCCTTTTAGTTCTGCTTTGGGTATGAGGAGACATAAAGCCAAACTAAACTGTATGGAAAATCCTGTCATGCAGACATGTATTGTGTGTGTTTATACACAAGAACATTGGTATTTTAAGAGAATCTGAGGTTGCAAGTTCTGACTGAAATTATACTTAAAATTGCAAAGCTGTCACAATACCTCAGTATTTTTCTGAGAGAAATGGTACTCCCAATGCCCCATCTTCTGTTCACTTGGGGGTAATATTCCTGAGTTCTACATGGGCACATTCAGTAGCTTTTTTCTTTCATTTGTGGAAAAAGCTTTGTTGAGGAGCGAGTAACTGCTGTAAGCCAAGAGGTAAACTACAAACCAAACTGCTGCTCATTCCAGGAGCTCTGTCCCATCCACTGAACCACACGTGGTCATGAAATTAAAGCTTGAATCATAAAGGGTAAATGCAGGTGAAGAGCTCCCCATTGTGCCTCTCGGGACCTTAATTCCAGTACTCCCTAAGTTTCGTGGGCTTGACCCTGTAAATACATGTTATGTGCAAGAATGCCCACTCTGACTCTGGAAGGAGCAGTGTGAAGGGGCCGGCTCTGCTGGGTGCAGTGTGAACAGAGAAAGGTGGATGTTTTTGAAGGGCCCACAGAAAGTATGAAGGACTAACAGTAACAAATGGAGCCCAGGAAGGCACAGCAGAGAGAAGACATACGTAGCCACAGCACAAGTTGTTCTTGAGACTCCACATCACTCTGAGTTGTACAGGTGTATTCCCACTAAAGTAAAAGGAAGGAAAAACTGAACCTTTCCATAATTCTCAGAAAGGCAGAAATGCCCTCGGAGTAAATAAACTATTATGAATTAACTATGAAACCTTTGCTCCTAAGCACCGATTTAATTTTAAAGCTCTAAACTCCTAAAATAAGGATGAAAAAGATGAATGAAATGTCAGCAGAAGGTGGTGTGCTATAGGATAGTACTGCTGCTACAGGCATATGTTGGAGGATGTTGGGTGGTGCTGCTCAGTGCCAGCACTGGGTCACTTGCTCAGCTCAGCTACATTTGTGTGTTCTGTTTGTGAGGGCTGATGGGTTTCCCCACTGGGACCTGTATGGGCAAGGAGGTAACTGCTGCTCTGCTGTTGCTGGAGGACGCATTACATTTTCAAGTCTTCTATCTTTTCCTGCCTGAATTTGGTATTTTCTTTCTTGCAAAGTTACTATATTTTTCAATTCAGCACATCTGCTGAATCTATCTCAATTTGACAACTCTAAGCCTATATGGTTATTGTGCTTGTCTATTTCTACATCGAGGATGTAACTTTTTGCCAAATCCTGTAACACTGGGAAGAAGACAGCTTGGTACGTTTTGCTTTCTGGCAGTGAATACTTGACCCATTTGCCTGTTTAGACTATTCCCTACAGTATTAGTATTAGTCATACAGTATCTTCCACCTCCTTATGAAGAGTTACCGTGAGTACCTTTGATGGACAGACACCCTGTGGCTGCTGTCCCTGTTCCTGTTTTGTTGTGCCAGGAAAAACATGGACATTTCCTTCTGGCTTTAGCCAACAATTAAAGACCCTTTTCAGGAATACTCAGATCCATCTCTGGCTTACTAAGTATCTGCCTTCTGCAGTGGGTGTTTGTAGAACACACGGGGACACAGTTATACGTCTTGATGATGTCTAAGAACTAACCCCTAATATCTAGTAAACTTTCCAACTGTTAAGATGGTTTGTTCTAATTTTTTTTAAAGTGTAATGCTGTAATTGTTAGCAATGTGAAAAATCTGTAATTAAAGGTATGATTTCTCCATGCCTCTTAGTTAGACATGAATATATGAAATGAATCTCATTTAAAGGACAAATACTACAGTTTTATATAGAATAATTTTTTTAATGCCCTTCTAAAGAAAGCAATCACTCTCACAGTTTGGGTAATTGTGCTCGTTTTTAAATTCAAAAAACTGCAATTGGAATTGTGCTAGTATTTGAACTCATTACCAAAATTAAGCTGTGGAAAATAACAATGCTGTGTACAGGTAAGTAAGCACACAAAGACATACGAAATTCAGACTGTTTAAGAAAACAACTTTGTGATAGTTATCAATCGTAAAACTGCACCACAGTACCATCCAGTATTTGGGCGCTGAAAAAACACAAGTGCTTTGAATTTTATTTCTAGTGCACTAAAAACTTGCTTCAGCCCTAATAAGCTTCCATCTTTGAGGGGGAGTGGGAAGCCCAAGAATAGAGACACTCCTCCTCACTGCTGGCATCGGCAGGAGCCTGAACTAGCCTTGGTATTTCACGCAGAGTTCTTCCAAGCAATTTCTGACAACGTAAAGTTTACCCCAATGTATTTCCCAATAGGGAAGAGAGAGATTCTGAGAGAGTCCGCAGTGTAACGTGTTAGACAAACCACAGCCTCTGGGCTACTTTACCTTCTGCCTGCAACCAGTCCATTTTAATTAGTTTGGTAATATTAATTGCAGATAAGCCTGTTCAGACCTTATGAGTTGAGTTCTCTAATGAAAACCAAACTGTAATGATCATGACTGATGATTGAGAAGAGAGCTGTTTTTTTTTTTAATGAGTATTTATATGCAGTTCTGAAGCACCCAGTGGTATGAAACCTAAAGCTGGCGTTCCTGGTAGTCAGTAAGAACACATTTTGCAACAGCCAAGCAGTTCACTGCGAACCAGCTTGAGCCCTGCCTACACCATCAGCTGAGTAAAGAAGGCTTTATAGAACTGCCTGTGTGCTACGTGCACACCTTTACTTGATTTAATCACACTGCTGATGTAGTCTACCATAGAAATCACTATGTTTCACTGATGAATTTAGCATTTTACAGTTGGATTTTCAAAGTAGTGGATTATTCGGAAAGACATCTTCATAACCTAAAAGGATTCGTTCAAGGTTTGTATCAAAAAGAGCACTGGTTCAAGAGATGGATTTTGCATTATGGAAAACAGACACACACACCCCCCGCACATAAACAAAGAATAATTCAGGAGTTTTGGGGTGGTTTTTTTAATACTATTTTTCAATGTCTTAAGTGGGTGCAATGTACAGCCAGTTCCTTTCATCGGTAATATATTGTGAATTACCTTTGTTCTGAGGACCTACATTACCACCTCAATCAAAGTTTCCCAGTCATGCAGTAAATATTAATTTATCCTTCATCATGTTATTCTCTATTTCTGGTTTTGGAATCTGTGTCTAGCTACTAGTTTCTTTGATGAAACAAATAATACTTAGATTTGTACTCAGATCTCATTTTTGTCTGGCACTGATGCAGGCAAGGAGTGCATAGAACTCGAAAAAAAAAAAAACAAACCACACCTCAAACTTCACCCTTTAGGGTAAAGCAGATGCATTTTCCTCTTGTTGTCTGCTAAATTTGATCTCTTGCTATTCGATTTAATCCTGAGAATTCTCTGAAATCAGTAAATTTCCTGTTGGAAACTATGCAATGTATAATATAAAGGTATTAATTCAGCTTGTTGGTGTGCCAGCTCATCTGGATCCTGCAGCAGACTTCAAACCCCCATGTCCCTTGATGAATGAGGAAATGAGCTAAAGAAAAGTTCCTGGCTCTTACCATGCAAAACACAAAGATGGGGTTTTTTTGTTCATTTCATAGCCTTTATTACCTGGCACTGTATTGGTTTTAGTATACGGTAGCCATATACTTTGTGTAGTGCAGAATGCCATGGCACAGCGAGTATCACAAACTATGAGAATTTAGAAAGAAACACTATGTACAGTGTTTTATTAAAATTAATGTGTGGCTCTAAAATCTCAAACTGTTCTGTAGCACTAACTCATTTTCAATAAAGAGCAGAGAACAGACCGTATTTTTTCTGTCCATTATAAAATGGTTCTCATTAACCTCCACTCTATTCTATTTTATGGCAGAAATTCTTTGACCTTGAAGAAGAGAGTGCATGCTTTCTTAAAGAACAGAAGAACACTTCCCTTCCCAAATTAAATCGTAACAAATATATGGTAACTGATGGAGCTGCATACATTGGTGAGTAACCACATCTCAAGAAATTCTGTTTTTTAACCAAAAGCCTGAAATAACACCCATTTGTAAATGAGGAATCTACAGCTGAATTGCTTGGTAATTTAAAATAATAGTCTCATTTCTTTGGGAACCTGGATGGATGAGCTTTGAGCCTCTTCTCATTTAAAAAGTCTTTTTTTTCTCCCTATGAATCAGTTCCTCAAAAGCAACATTCTGCTTTCAGTATTTAAAAACAGACTGAAAACATGCATTCAACATACTTACAAAGCAGGAATAAATTGAATTATTAACATATTCTCTGTTTCTGCAATCCAGTGAAGATGAGCTGCTCTCCTTTTCCCATGGTATTACTAAAGCTATGGTCAATCCTGGTAAATACTGTACAAATGCTTTTCAACCTCATCTTCTGGTGTCTTATTCCATTTACTGTAATGACATTTCAGACACCCTCCTTTTATTAACATTAGGTACATAACTAATTGGTGTTTTGAGTTAAAGGTGTATTTAAGAAAAGTCGCTGTATGGCACCTAGCAAAAGTTCATTGTCAGTCAAATGCTCATTGAATATAGGCTAAAAACCACCTTTTAAAACCAATCTGACTGCTTGAGCTGTGTGTGAGCTGCAGGATCAGAAAACTGCTGCTGAATTAAAAAGTAACTCTTGAGATTTTATAAAGTCAAGAGAGAAAAAGTGCATTCTAACATGCTGCAGCTTGATGCTTTAGTTGCTCACCTCCTCACCTGAACTTACTGCAAAGAGCTTAAAGCCAGCGATGGCGGAGGGAGGGAGGGTAAAGGCTGCAGTCCAGAAGCAGCCCGTGTACCCACAAAGAAGGGAGAATCCCAGTAGCACAGAGATGCAGCTAAGAGCTACTCGGAAGAGCTCACCTCTATGGGCTCTGAACACGCAGGCCTCTCTTAACCTATCCAAATCTTATTTTTCACTTCAAATAGTGTAGCTTATTCCTCTCTCATTTCCCAAATGTTTTATGAAAAAAAACCCAAATATTTTTTTTTACTCCATTTTAAATTCCTTCCAATAGCCAGATCAAATTTCAGTCCCTTATCACTTGTCTACACAGCTGGATTTTAGCTGGTTTTTATTTTCCCATTGTCCTTAGATCTTTAGATATATATAAATAAAATGAAGAAATATTCAAAGCTGTGTGGAAGTAATACAAATGAGGACCTTTTACTTGAAAGCACAGAAAGTTTCCCTTATGATGAGGCTTCAATTTACTATCCTTGAGAACTTTAGAATTCTTACCATTTCCTGCTGAAGTAGCTGAAATGATGCCAAAAGGGTATACATTTCTCAGATACATTCACGTTCTATGTATGTTCGGACTCTTTTAAAAGATGACCTCTAGTAACAGCATTTTTAATAATTTTAATACTGCATGTGTTATAGATGTAGAACTTAAATAGTTACAGTTTTAGTAAAATAAGAAGAAATAACTGGTTTATTGGTTTTCCATTAATCCAATTATCCTCTTTGGCTTGCGATGACCGAGATTTGAAATGCTCATTTGTTACCTTAAATTTAAACAAATGATGTGGTGGTGATAACTGGCAAAAAAGAGTAAAGCCTGTTTTTCTTTCCTGAAATACTATCTATCAATGGGAAACCTGTAAAAGGTCTGTTGGTTTGGCTCAGTGTTATGGAGCAACCACTGTCCATCCCATCTACTTTAAATTGTTTATATGGCAAAAAATACTTTAATTCTCGGCACTGAAAAGGCCAATGAGGAAAGTAAGTGGAGTAATAATACAATATATGCAAAAGGAACTGCAAGTTAGCTTTGAGTAAATAAAAGAACCTGTTTTCGCTTAAGGATTAGAGCTGTTAAACTTCCAGAAGTAATTTGCACTACACACTGGTCTGTAATGGAGTTTTTTCTTTCCCGGTGTTATAGAAAACTTATTTCTGTCTCTGCTCAGGTAAGCGCTGGGGGAAATGATACTGTGTGATGTTGGATTGCCTTTATGGAGATTGCTTTTTGCCTTTTTTTTTTTTTTTTTTTAAATGTTAGAAACTCATTGTATATTCCTGCCTTTACTTGTAGGTAATTTTGATTGGGTAGGAAATGCATTTACGCAGAATGCTGGAGCTGGCCTTGTTATCAACCAAGCAGACACGGGGAACAGCACAAGCATCATTAAACAACTCAAGGCTGTTTTTGAAAGGGACTGGTATTCACATTATGCCAAAAGTTTACAACCAACAAAAATCCCAAACTGCTTTAATCACAAACTTAATAAAGCGACATCAAATAAGACTGCCATGAGCAATGTGAATTAGAAAGACTATTTTACTGTTTAGCATGGCAATGAAGAATTACACTGGGGTGTAACCCTCTTTCATATTTACAGACAAAAGACTTAAAGCAAAAAAAAAAAAAAGTTTGGGTGGGGGGGTGTTTTTAGGAAAAAGCACACTTATATAAAAACTGTCTGAACTATATTCTCTATATTGAACTATTTAAGACTTTCAAATTTGTTACTTCTGACACTGAATGTCATTTCTGCTTCCATGTTAATTTGAATGTTCCATGTTTGAATTTAACAGCACATGTCAATTCTTCTGTTCCAGTTTTAGGACTTTCCCTAATTGCCATCCTGGCTAGAACGAACCTTGAGGCAAAACCAAGATTCAAGCTATAAAATGGCATTCTAAGATCAGTTATCATTGACATACCAGTAGATAGTAGGTTTACCGTATTAGAAAACATAAAGGAATAAGCAAACTTTAACCTATATAAATCATTCCCTTTAAGTAAATACCCAGTCATGCAAATATATAAATCACTCCCTTTAAGTAAATACCCAGTCATGCAAATAGTTCCTACTTTTCAGCATTGAGTTTGGGTATCACTCTTCCATGTCTAACTAGCCTTAAAATACATTAGAGTTACATGACTGGTAATTCATTCATCTCCTCAAAGTATGAGAAGGTTTTGAGGGATTAGGGTTGGCCTCATCAAATTCATCATAATCCCTAAAGCCTCCCAGAT
>JAOXNO010000024.1:39640158-39650852 GCA_028565335.1 Limnodromus scolopaceus
CCTCAAAGTATGAGAAGGTTTTGAGGGATTAGGGTTGGCCTCATCAAATTCATCATAATCCCTAAAGCCTCCCAGATAAATGGATTTTTTAATCAAAGTAATGTGGATTCCTTTCAACATAACAGTTATTTCCAATTATACTATATTTCATCTAACAATGAAAATTTCTGTATTAATAGCAAAGACCTAGCACTGTTTGGGTTTTTTTTGTAATCTTAAGAAAATTTCTTCCCCAAGTTAAATTTTTATCAGAGTCAGGAGTTGCGTGATGACTTATGATCAAACCAATGCATATATAAAAATCAAATACTGCTTTTTAGGAAGGTCAAGGTGATGCAAAAATCATGCAATAATTGTTGTTAAACAATCATCTAGTCATTTTGTTTGATTTTATACCTGGAAATTTTTTCTTTCCTAACTTATACTTACAAAAATAGTAATTGCAAAATAGCATTTTTTGTTAAAATGTTATCCATGTAGGTGAATACATCAGCACGAACAGAAATGTGATGCCTTCATTTGGGCCACAGTTTCAGCTGGTGTTAGTAGTGTGCCTCTACAAACACAACTCGGTTGCAATAAGAAGCAAGTGTTCTGTAAAAGCATGAATTTGCTCCTTAAAACAAAAAAAAAGCATAAATGTTTGTCAACAGATTTTTCTCCAGTCAGAGCTGTAATAGCTTTGTTTTGTAATAATTACAGTTTTGTAATAATTGCTTCTGTTGAAGAAATGCGGCCATGAAAGCGGATTGAATTCTGTTCAATATTCACAAAACTTTTTCCAAAATGCAGACTTTTCTCACTGGGCTGTATGTTACTGAAGGCACACTTTGAAAGCAGTGGGCAAAAGGAGAAAGGAAACCAACAACATCCCAATGCACCACTTGAATTTTAAGAACAAGGTAAAAACCCACCTTGACTTTCAAAACAGAGGTTTCATTTACAAGGTTAAAAAAAAAAAATACAAGTTTATTTTAAAGTAAGCACAGCTTAGGAAATTCTTATAAGGTAACATATGCACAACTTCAAATTGCCAGCTAGAGACAGAAACACGCCGCAAAACTAGTTATGGTTGCAAAAGGCACACTTTTGACCAAGAAAGTTTGTTTCTTTTGTAATTGCCAAGATTTACAGCATCTTACTGAAAGTTTTCATCTTTTACAGAAAAGATTCTGCACAGCTCTTCAAGTAAACACATCCCATTTATTAGCCTCCTCCCACACTCACAGAAAAGCATATATTCTGAAATTCATGTAAGAAAGAAATATCTAAAGAGAAAGAAGTTGCTAAGAAAAGATCTTTGTGAAGAAAAATTTCTTTATTTTCTTCCTTATGTATGTAACATTAGAATACCTATAGCAAGCATGGGAGAGGGTTTCCCAGCACTTAACTTACTTTTTGGGTTTTTTTTGTTTTGTTTAAGAAATAAATATTAGTCCAGATTAATTTCTGGTGAAAATTTCAGCTGACTTACACAACCAATTAATTTAGTATTTTGAGTCAAAGCTAAATAAAAAATGCTCAAAACAAACAAACAAAAAACCCAACCACATTTTTAAAAGTGGTTGAGATATCTGTAAGGGTTCTGAGGACCCCATGAATGGGTGATCTTCAAGCTTGAGATATGTAAGGATTCAGGTATTTAGTTTAGATACAAAAAAAATCCCACTGTCCAGAGTTGTCAATTGTAGCATCTGATGGCAACAGTATTCAGGAATGAATCAATGTCATTTTTTTCCCCTTGTATTATGGATACTAGAAATGTGATAAGTTTTTAAAATGACATCTTGTAGAAATAATGGAGGATCCCAGTGGAACAGAAATTTGTCCGGTGATAAAGCAAAGGTGTCTGTTTACAAAGCAGGATTTACTGATGAAATCAGACTGTGGAGTTACCACTGACCTTCCATTGAGTATTCCGAATGAAAGACTCAGATGTAGTAGTTTTGCAGGACAGATCCGAGGGCCATACAGTCATTAATATTAACCAGATCCATTAGTTTACAAACGCATTCTAATTGGCTTGATGAATAAATTCTCGTCCTTCAATGAACCCCTAAAAAAAGGTGATGGGTCACTGTACATTTTAAAAGTGGCAGTATGTTCTTGGTTTAGGAATGGAAGAGTTTGGGGGGTTTTTTGAGCAACTTGTAATGCAAAATAACAGCCAGCCGTCCTACAGCCGGCCTGGCACACTCAAGTTTCATTTGGTATGAAATATGCATTGGTATTTTAGTAACCGTTTAGAATGGCAACAGCTCCAAAGTGGTACAGAAGGCTTTGTCCTGCTACATTAGCCAAAAGACCAAGTGCATCCTTAGACTTCAGCAAGTAGGAAATGAAAAACATCAGATTCTTATTTGAAGCTGTTAGGGACTGTAGCCTATTTGGGTTGTTTGGGGTTAAGCACTGTTACTGTTTCCCTACATTTGCCACAGCAGCCCCAATGCTGGCTTCAGATCTTTCTACCAATGTAAATAAATCTGGAGTAAATCCATTGCAGTGATTTTACACTGGTTTAGCAGGGATCAGAATCTAGACCAGTTTCCTCTTGCTTTAGCTCTCCGAGTAGCACCATTGCACAGGCTATTTCCAAACTTAATGGGAATTTGCATTCAGTAGTTTCTCACAGGCATAATCCAAAAGATGCACTTTCTCAAACCCCCTTCTAACTGGAATTGGTAACTCTGTCACATTAAAGGCAATTTCCTGAACAGAACAGCTTTATTCTTAAAGAATATAGACTGTAATTGTTGTTTGCTGCATACATTTACTAGTGCCTTATTCATACAAGTTTTTGTTTAACTGTTCCTCATGTGAAGTCCTGTTAAAGATCCTGTATCTGGTACTGAGGTGTACAGTGAACTTCCTAAGTAAGACTACGTTTCGTGATGTTTACACGTTAAAACTAGAGTCATAAAAAGCCAAAAATTGAATGTGAGATATTGTTCCAAACCACGAGCACATCTAAACCCAAGCGTTTTTATCCAAGCCCAGTTCTATAACTAAATTTCACAAATTGCTCCTGTCTTCATTATCAACTAATCCAAAACACAGCTGAATTATCCTGTCCTGCCAAGGTGTAAATAAAAAAAAAATCTGAATTCCCCCAACATCTGGCTGATATCAAGAGCATAACTAAAGAAATTCCTTTAAGCAAAGATTAAGTCCAAAAATCACACAGTGGCTACTTTACAAATCTTGATGTTAAGTCTCAAATTGCTTTGGGCCGGCTACCACTTTTTTCTTCCTGAAGCATGAACGAGTATCCACCACTACTCTCACCTTCTCTCTGATGACCAGAAAAGCATGGCTGACACGCCAGAGCACAATGGCCACAGCTGTACCCTGACAGGAATAGATTCAAGTTTTTGTCCGATTTTTTTTTTCTCCTCACCTTTTTCTAAAAAAAATGCATCATTGAACTGAATTTGGGGCTGTGCTGTATAAAGTTTTCTCAGCACAGCAAAACCAGGCTCTGCAGGTGGTTCAGAGAAGAGCTTGAGAAACAAGTTAAAAAAGTCTCAGAATGCTGCTTTTAAGGCCTACCCATTATTATACTCCTAGCTACCTAAATTCTATTACTTTGTTGAGTTCTGCACACATGAAATCTGAACAACTAAGCTCTGTGTGAATATTACCTGCCATTTAACCCTAATCTAAGGAGAAATATCCAGACAAAGAATTCATAGGATTTTTTTGTGACTTTAGTGTGTACTTAATGAAAAATAGCGCAGACTTTCTCATTAAGATGGTAAAAACATTAGCTGGCTATTTCAGTTCTTCAAACTGAAGCCCTTTATAAATATCCCCATCTTGAGTATCATGCACTTCACTCCTGAGAATGGCCTTATATAGCAAGCACTAAGTTATGTTAAAACCATTTTGGACTTCAAAATTAACCTTTCATTTTAATACAAAAATACTGATTACATGTATAGTATGTTTCCAGATGGTCCAGAATTCTGGCACTGCTTTTCTTCCACTCCTATCCTTTCTATATGTATATATTCATGGGTTTTTTTAATCGCTGTTAATCCAATTCAATCTATGTAAAAAACAGAATGAATCCTTGGTATATTTAAAATTCACAACGATACCTCCTGAGTTGAATGCACCAGTAAACATATTCCACTTTTAACACTGCAGAGTATAGTAGCTCAACTGATACTGTAGAGTGATTGCTTTCTTAGCTGCAGTTTTTCACTTTAATTACTGCTGGATGTTATTTATTAATTTCTCAGTGTTGAATCAGGTTGCTCTCGCATCATCACTTAGCACAAATGCCTTAGAAGCTTGCCAAACTAGCATGTTAAGAGACCTCGTTCAAAATAGTTTAGACAAGAAAAGAAGAGCTTATGTGCTTCACAGTGTGTGGATGCTGAAGTCAGTAGATAAACTCCAGTCTTACAATACAACGGAGCTTTCTTTTGCACCTCCTCTTTGGGCTTCAAAGAAAAAGGCTGTGAGAATTGTGTGTTTTCATTATCTTCAGATCTGGAATTTACAGAGAATCTGAATGAAGAATCCAGCTGTACTGCGTGGTTCAAAACAGTAACTTAAATGGGGTTTTTGTGAAAACACATTTCTATTCCATACCTGTATATTCCAACTGCACTAACACACTACGGTTAGGTTTTCCCTAAAATTCAAAATACATATAGGACAAAAATCAAGCTATTGTGGCCCACTTCTGAAAACCTTGCAAAAATTAAATTTTAAGAGCACAGTTCAATTCTGGCTGCAAATTATTCTGCTATAGGCGATGAAGTCAGCTCTATTTTGTTCACAACAAATTCTACACTGTAATTTTACATGGACACTCAATAAATCCTTTTAATGCTTACATGATAATTTGTGCTTTAAGAACAGAAATAGAGTTTATGGCTGATTCAGGCTACAGAATAGAATGAAATATAATAAAATGGCTGACAACTATAGCATTCCAAGGATTATTCTGTGCTCCTTTCTGTTGCATAGCCACAAATATGAAAAAGACAAATTATCTGTATTGCGATGGCGCTGCATGAACACATACTGGGCCCTGCGTCTCACACAGTAACATCTGTCCCTCCTGCAACAGCATAAAATGTAATAAGGGTAGAGAGGATGGGGGGCAGATTGCTACAGAGGCAAACCAACTTGAGTCAGACTGCATTAAGGGACTGGGTGCTGGCCTAAAAGCTTTGGGCTGCATTCTCATTTTGTTCCTTTCCCTGCAAAATCCTGTATTCCTTATGCATCCACCTTGCTCCTCTTTGTATGAGTGAACTCTCATGATCGTTTTTCAGAATGAAAAGGGAACCTTTAAACATTACAAATTTAAGCTTCACAAAAAGATATCAGTATAAATAAAATGTATTTTAGCAGGTACTCAGAAGTAAAGCAATATCTGAAATGGGGCTCACTGGTTAGAGCAAGCAAGGACGTTTTTGTTGAACATCACAAGTTCCTAGTGCTACATAAGCAAGGATTTATAACACAGCACACACCTGCAAATTTCACGATATACAGCATGTGCATATATTTTCTCAACATACAAATATAGTCAAGTCAGAGAGATACCATTCTGAACACCTAATAAACTGGTGAAAACACACAAGTAGCAGGCCATCAAATTTGGCAAATTAATTACACTCAAATAAAAAAAAAGCCTCCAAACTACATAAAGGTCATAAATTACTTAGAAGCTGAATTTATTTTCAAATGTAACTTCGAGGGACTTAATGGGAAAGGAATGCTTTAAAGGCATGCACCGTTATATGCAGTGTTTGTCTAAGCAAGACAGCATGTAACACATAAAATGAGAAGTTCTTCAAATGGAAACATGTGGAACAACATCCTATTGACTGACTTGCTAACAAATACTTTCAAGTGGATTTGCTCAGTAGTCAATTACTCCACATTATTCCTTATTTTCATTTCTTCAAATGACACTGTACCTGCATTCCTGTATTTCTTGAAACTTGACGGAAAAGCAAGATGCTTCTGAAGTGACAGCTGTTTCTTTCTAAAGGTAGAGGGCCGCTCTCCTAATCTCACTTGTCCTCTCACTCTCTCCTGCTTCTTCAGCAACCCAGTCCAGGTTTTTACTTGTCATTGCCTGAGGAGCAAAGATAACAAATATTTTTAGTCACCTGCTTCTTATGAACACTGCTGGCTGCTCAACGTGCTTTTGTCCTTTGAGAGTTCCCTCACCTAATGTGATACTAGGCAAAGCATAATAAAGCAGGTGAAACACATCACTCCAGGTGCCTCTTAATTCTTCACCTGGAGAGCCACATATGGAAAATCTGGAAGAAGAAGAGGTTGGGGGTGGGGGTAGGAAGAATGTTGGGCAAACTTTAAATGAGGTAGAGGTTCTTCAGGTAATGAAATACCTCTTCCAGTCGCCACATTTTAGTCTAGTGTAAACCATTCTTTACCACATAACCAGATTTATAATGACTGAAGTATGTGGCTAACTTTAGTGTGAAAAGGTGAGAAGTCAAACACCCCTTGTCTTCAGAAATTGAATTAATTTCTTCACTTTGTAAAAGGGGTGGAAGAGATGGGTAAAAATGGAAAATGCACCATCTCCTCCGTTCAAAGAATAGCCCAGGTTGCTACTAGAAATAGAGCTGATAAGGTTTCTAAAAAAAAAAAAAAAGAAAAAAGAAAAAAGAAAAACACCAACCCAAAGATCCTACACATCCAACTTCTGCCAGTTCTCAAAAGGTGGTGCATTCCTGTGGGAACTTAGGGCTCAGAGCTCAGTGGCAAACTTCTTTGTAGCAAACTGTCAGGCTTCTTCGGAGCGCTCTTTTTCCTCCTTCTCACTATACTCAAGACAGCTGTGACATCTGCTTTTAACGATCTCCAGATTCTTCAAAGAAATTTCCAAACTGGATTATAAGAATTTTCCCTGTGGAAATAAAAATGAACAGAAGATAACTTAGTACAAATATTAAAGTGCATAAGAAATCAGGATCAAAAACAGAATGCATTCTCATTTTTGCAAACTTTTAAAGAAATAAATGAGAATTGGAAAAAGAATGAGAGGCTAGTACAGTACATCAGATTAATGAAGCTGAAATTTACAAGCCAAAGCACTGTTATGTTTCTGGACAGCCCCTACATCTAAACTGCTGCTCTTAATATGACAGTGCTGCAGTGAAGAATCTGTGAACCACTAGCTTTGGTACACTCCTCTACAAAGGTTTCTGCATTCAAAATCTTATATGTCCGTCTATGGCTATATACAGCTTACAAGGTAGGCAAAAAAATTGGGTTCCGTGTATATTTATATAGACCCTACTGCCAAATTATTATTAAAAAACAGTCACTTCTTACAACATTTGTGTCTTAGGACGTCAACACAGAGATCTTAGTGAACAAATCTGGAGAAAGGCAGAAAAGCAACATCTGTGGCAGCACGCAAGCCAACTAAAATAAACTGTAAGCCCATTTTCCAAGTGCCAGCTGACACAATAAAAGCACTCAGATGCCCCCGTATCATATTCCAAATGTCCTTATATCAGATTCCAAATACAGACCTGAGGTTCCCCACACACAGAGACACATCCTCAGAGGAAAAGTGAGTATCTGGGCCAGAAGAGCTTGGATAGCTCTAGTACAATGACTTGTTCCACTGCTGTCCTACTCTTAAATAAGACTGACAGGAAATAGTACAGTTCCTTCTGGAAAGGGCCACGTGTCCTTTACTAGGAAATAGGAATAAGCACACATAAAAGAACTTCCAAATAATGAACTACAATAAGTAAACTCCTGGCGACAGCACAGAAGTACAGTAATGTAACAGTTTCTGATAGCACTTACCAAAGCCATCTACTGGCCTTTTCATTCCCATGTGCCAAAGCTCAGTTTTTTTTAAAAAAAAAAAAAAGGGCAATGTTTCTCTCTGAACTAAACATTCCAGAGAGGATTATACTTTACTTTTTTTAAACAGACAGAACAGCAACTGCCTGCCCCAATTCTCTCCTCCCTTTCCTCGCTCCCCTTTTCCACTGGCAAATGTTTCTGTTATCTCCCACTGCCTTGTCTTTTCCCTTTTCAAGCTATTTCCTACATGCTGTTTCTGAAACCCTTGCTGCTTTGTACACAGGGATGAATCCCTGCAACTTGCATCGTTGGTGCTGTAACATCCTACAAGGTTATTTCCACTAGCTCTACCTGAAGTGCTCAGAAAAAGGAAGTACATGTACTTGTTTAAAGACACACAAATTACTATATATGAAGACAAGGTGAGTCAGGACAAAGGCAGAACAGAGGCGCTTCTGGAAAAATATCTGGCCGGGGAAAGGGTTTTAAGTCATACTCCTCCAACTGATTTCGCCTTGGCACATCTGAAACCTGTACCAGGATCTAGAGCCCAATTTTGCAAACCTCACGCAATTAACACAAGCATTGCCTCTAAGTGTTTTGTTTACCGTTGTCCTGGAGTCACACACCACGTTAACCTACCAAGCTGGGCAATAACAAGCAAGTCAAAACCACAGACAACTTCAAGCCACATGACCTCAACTCTACCCTCCAGGTGGCATTCGGCCACAGAGGGGGGTCCCATCTGGGCACTGTCATCTTGTGACAGATCCAAGCTCACCAGTTTATAACACCACCACCTTCAAAAGAGTAAATGAAGAAAGACGACCTCTCTGCAAACATATTTTTTAAAGTGTGACTTTGGCACTGCATTGTATTTCTCTACAATATCTAAACGTAGCAGAAGTCCTTCGTAAAGTTTGCAGAGCAAAAAGAGTATGTACTATATAAGTTTACTACTATACCTCTTCTGATGAAATAAAATATCCAGTAGAAAAATATGTCTAAACTTATTTTGAAAACTGCATGGCTAGCTTATGCAGTAGCTAGATGTGTGGCAAGGCTGCAGTGTTACTCTCTAAGGAGAATACAATAAATATGCTTATATATTTTGTTCAATTCAAGCATTGCGTCTCCAAGTCCTACTATGAGAAGTATGGGTAACTTCTCATTATCCTTCCTATTTCAAAACACAGTATTTATCACAGATGTGTACAATACGGTGGCATAGCTTAGGCCTGTTATATAGGTCAGTATCTGCAATGCACACGAGAACATAGTTTGCCACTGCAAAGGAGAGTGGCTGCAAAATCTATTTTGGATAATCCAATTTATATTTGAGGAAATCAATGTGTGGTCATTTCTAGAACTATGAATATAAGGCAACTGCTGCATGCTTGTATATTTGATGAGTTTTATTATACTATAACCTTATACGAATGCCTATGCAGTGTAAATGCTTTAATATAAGATACTGAATGTTTTTTTTACACATTATTTTCTAAATGATGCTACATTTTACTGCATGTTTATCCATTTTTTGTGTTGGTACAAAGTGCAAGCAGGCAGGCACGCACATGATTTTAATAATTTACACAGCAGCTATTCAAATCCTTATAAATCACTATGAAAACATACTCTTATGTAAAAACTTTTAATTTGGCAAGAAATGCGCTTCCTTTAGACAATGGGCTTGGTTCACAGTAGTATCTGTGTAATTAACGCTTACTCATTAAAAATAAAAATAAATCAGAGTCTGTAAATGGGGCTATTGACTCTGCTGCAAACCACTATGTCAGTATGTTTTGATACCTTTGAAAATGTAATTCATCTACATTTACTAGGAAAACAGATGACCTATCCTGATTCAAGTTGAAAAACAGTGCTCTAATTGAAAGAGTCCACAACTGAGCAGCTGTTGTGTTTGGTGCTGCAGGATGACAATGTAGCAGTCCCGTTTTTATTCTTTTTTTTTTTAAACAGTTAATTTCTCATGACCTTAATACAATGAGTTCATGTTATTTTATTGTGAACTAGGCCCACTGTTTACAGTGTTACTATACGTTACCAAAGTTCAATGTAATTAATGGAATTGAGCAGATTCATTCTCTAGAAAGGAAAAAAAAAGAGAGGCTGACTTTGGTTTTGCTGAGGTACAGAGTGTTGCTGCTGCACCAGTGCATTTTAAACATACAGAAATCACTGGCTAAAAGACCAATGGCTAAGATCGCACTGTCAGTGGTAATCTATTATACTGCTGGAAACTGTTACCAATGATATAACACTAAATCAAGGAAGTAATGCATTAAAGACATGTAAATATTTATTTAATGCTGCGACATCGTAGCTATCACTTTTCACTGCTTTGATACCCAAGGATTCCTAGCACTACATGAGTGTATTTCATCTGTTTCATTTTTCAGTTTCAGTACTTTCATTCGAAGCAAAGTAACTCCTATTTCTTTGTACTGCACTGAAATAAAAGAATCTCGTTTCAGTACATAATGCTTTTCTCATTCTTTCTTGGCCAGTCTCCATCAGTGTTTGTTTCCACGAGCATTGAATCATAGATACTAGCACCCTGCTCCCAGTCTTCTGAACACACACGTACCAAAGGCAGACCTGGCAACACAGACAGAACATCGGGTGCCTCCAGCTAAGGCTCTGCGAAGCCTGAGCAGCACTGGCTCTGAGTGACCGCAAGCATCTAGCAAACCTCACCTCGAGCCAGCAATGTGCCCTTGTGGCCAAAAAGGCATCCTGGGGTGCATCAAGAAGAGTGTGGCCAGGAGGACTAGGGAGGTTATCCTGCCCCTCTACTCTGCCCTGGTGAGACCCCATCTGGAGTACTGTGTCCAGTTCTGGGCTCCCCA
>JAOXNO010000024.1:39650952-39696033 GCA_028565335.1 Limnodromus scolopaceus
AGAAGTTCCACCTAAACATGAGGAGGAACTTCTTTACTGTGAGAGTGGCAGAGCACTGGAACAGGCTGCCCAGAGAGATGGTGGAGTCTCCTTCTCTGGAGACACTCAAAACCTGCCTGGACAAGTTTCTGTGGAACCTGCTCTAGGTGGACCCACTTTGGCAGGAGGGTTGGACTAGATGACCTCTAGAGGTCCCTTCCAACCTCATATGATTCTATGATTCTCACAGCTATCAGAACACAGGTCTGCTGTACCTCTGTTTTGGGTTTCAGACATGTTACACTTAAATCCCATTTCTAGGAACATGAGTCTTTACATGTCTTGGGCTGTATCCACCTTACATGCTCACGTTAAAGAGACCCTCAGGCTATAAAGCAGTCTTGCTGGCTGTATTAGCAAATAAAATAGGGGCATGGTACAAGCTTGAACAGTACCTAGAACCATCCAAATTATTTGTTAGTGTCGCTGTCCTTCACACCGGCCCACAACCACCAGCACTCTTCCAGACAGTGCCCAGGTCAGCATTATGGGGCAAGATGTATTAGTAACTGCCCTCGATACAGCACGGCCACAGCTACCTGTGGAAAAAGTGGAAAAGGACAGATTAGGCACTTGGATGTCAATCAGGCTGCATCACTTAGCTGTACAGCCAAGGAACTGCTCCCAGCTTCTTTTGTTGTTTACATGCAACTATTCACACCCCTAGAATTGTCACACTCAAAATCTGAACCTTAGCAGCAAGCCTTGATGTCAAAAACAAGCACGACATTCTCCAGGATACAATTTACCTGTGAACACTCAATCCCAGCAGGGAACTCCATCCACCTCTGCACTTCCAATTCTCTCCTGACTGAACAATACCAATTGCTACTGGAAACACTGGCCAGAGAAAACAGTATTTATCAGAGTAGATCTTTTAACACTAGGAAAAAAGCTAAAAGAAAATAAAAGACAGAGAGCTTGCCAGTGTCTGCTAAATTCAAGTAGAAATAATTTAAAACTGTCTAATCCAAGCTCTGCCAAAATGAAGGCCATAAAGCCTCACTCTACACTTCGAGTCCCAACTTCTTCTTGGGGTTGTAGGCAGGAGGCAAAATAGAAACATAGAAGGAGAAAAGATTTTATGTAGGGTAATAAAATTGAAGCATCTGAAGCCTGACTAGTCCAATGGCCTTCTACAATGGAGTGATTGCACCAGTGGAGGAACTATGGATGTCATCCACTTGGACTCCTGTAAGGTCTTTGATATGGTCCCTCACAACATTCTTGCAGCTAAATTGCAGAGATACAATCCAAGTCCACGTCTAAGTAGAAACCAGCAACCACTGCTGTCACCCAAGGATCCGTACTAGGACCAGTACTATTTAATATCTTCATCAACAACGTAGGCAGTGGGACTGAGTGCACCTTCAGCAAGTCTGCAGATGACACCAAGCTGAGCGGTGCAGATGATTTGCTAGAGGGAAGGCAGGCCACATCCAGAGACATGAGGGCACATTTCTGGCTCATGATCAACTTCCTGTCCACCAGACTCCAAGGTCTCTCTCTACAGAGCAGCTCTCCAGCAGGTCAGCCCCCAACCTGTACCAGTATATGGGATTATTCCTCCCCAGCTGCAGCACCCTACACTTGCCCTTGATGAATTTCATCAGGTTCCTCTCCAGCCTGTCCAGGTCTTGCTGTATGGCAGCACAGCCCTCTGGTGTGTCAGCCACCCCTCCCCATTTTGTGTCATCAACAAACTCGCTGAGGGTACACTCTGTGCCCTAATCCAGGTCGTTGGTGAATATATTGAACAAGACTGGACCCAGTACTGACCCCTGGGGAACACCACTAGTTACAGGCCTCCAGCGGGACTCTGCACTGCTGATCACAACCCTCTGAGCTCTGAGAGCCACTAAGCCAGTTCTCAGTCCACCCCACTGTCTCCTCATCTAACCCACACTTCCTAAGCTTACCTATGAGGATGCTGTGGGAGATGGTGTCTACCTTGCCGAAGCCAAGGTAGGTAACGTACTCTACCCTCCCCTCATCCACCCAGCCAGCCATTCTCCCGTAGAAAGCCATCAGATTGGTCAAGCATGATTTCCCTTTGGTCAATCCATGCTGACCACTCCCAATAACCTTTTTTTCTTCTACATGCTTAGAGATGACATCCAGAATGAGCTGTTCTATAACCTTTCCAGGTTAGATCTGTTGTCATCTTAAATTTCCTTTCCAAATATGCATAGAGAGACAGGCATGGAAATGTTAAAACGCATTTCATGAGAAGACCCAAAAAAATTCAATCCCAGTAGCTGAAAATAAACCAACCACAGTGTCCCAGCTACAGTGCAGGCCACTACCACTGGACAGACTTACTGAATGGATTTTATCCCATTCCTCCATATCCAGAGGAATGGATTTTATCCCACTCCCTGCCTTTGATAGCATCCAACAGGGTTTGTGCCTGATAGCATCATCCCCTGTTGGATAGCATCCAACAGGGGATGATGTTGGTGTCATGGATGAGCCCCCTCTCCACTCAGAATCATTTGCCATAGGATATAGTGAACACCTGCGTTTTGAGACCGGCCAGTCCTAAACAGGCCACATTTCAAATATAACACATAATGCTTGTTTACAATACTAGAACATTTTTAAAAGCTAAAAGAAACGTCCAAGACCTTCAGACATTTCTCACCAAGTGCCATGTCTATTCAAGCAATACACTGCACTGAAAGAACACGCAACTGAAGAGCAACAGCAAATCACCTATTGTACGCTCTTGGACTTTGCTAACGCCTTTGGCGCTAAGCACCATAACAAACAAGAGCCATTTTCTTCCACACACTGGCTTCTTAGTAGTATACTCTTTAAAGGAACAGTCTGCCCTGGTTAAATGACTCCTAAACTGCATACACCTGTTGCCCCAACAGAAAACTCTGGTCTGCTTAGAGAACTCTGCTAAATGTAGTCCAGGTTTTAAGCTTCAGGCTGAAGTAATCCAGGTGAATGGAACTGGATTATAGAATTCGGTGGACAGCCAGAAAAATGGTCAGAACAGGTGTTCAGCTCATTACAATAAATCTTCCAAATCGCTCCATTCCTACAGCCTCACAATCCATGGTAAAACAATGCCACTAATATGATGCATAGGAAGTCTGAAAGAAGGCAAAGAGATTATTGAACAGCAATAACCTACTTTGCAGTGCTCCCATGTTTCAACATTCTCCTCTGAATAAAGTACTATTTGGAGACAGAGGAGGCAGAGCCTCCTTCAGCCCTTGCATGGCCTTGTTCAGCCTGAAGTTTAAAATGTTTTAATGATACATGAACTGGATAATGCAAAGGGGAAACCACAAATCAGACTTCAGAATCAAAAAGTCACATTCATGTTCCAGTCACTACTCTGTATCCTTTTTATGGTTACAGCCACTATCAAACCAGCATGGCATTAAGTTCTTAGATGGATTTTACTGAGGGTGTAATATAATACTCCCAAAGACTATGTTCAGCCTGCTAACAGAAAGCTAACACATCTCCAAGGGGTTTATGAGTTACCAGAAAGGTCATGTCTTCTGTAGCAGAACCAGCTTAACGAGCTCTTTTAAGGGCTTTTAAATGCTTAAAGCATCTCAGCTCACATAGAACTGTCATAACCGTACAGTCCAAAAACATTTGCAGGGCCACGCTTAAATTACTGACCTGGCCATACAAGCTCATTTCTAACCAAAAGTGCCATTTAAATCAACGGGGTAGCTCCAGGGAGCACCAAAGGATCAGTACATTAATTTCTGTTAATATTGATACAGCATTTAGGGTTGAAAATACTCAAAACTTGTAGGGATGGCCCCTTCAAAAAGGACAGTGGTTATACTAGCAGCACAGTAAGTACTTTACAGAGAAATAAAGCAAAGTCTACACCTAGCAATTTTCAGCCCAAGAATACACTCCTGAACCCTTTAGTTGTACAAAAACATCTTTTGATCTACAAGATAGAAAACTGAGATGGGTAAGGCTGTGGCACTAGCCTGAAAAAAAAAAAAAAAGATAATATCACATATGCAACCAAAATCGCATACCAAGCTGTGGCTACCACAACACCCTGTAAGATCTGTTCCCCAACTTTGCTTTTAAGTATCGAACTGACACAGAATCATCTTTTTAAAACATCATTTTCTTGATCACCTGACTTGGAGAAAAAAGTTGTGCTAAATCAATACAAAGTATTCAGCCATGTCTCAAGCACTCCCAAAACAGCTGGATGCTGCAATCTGATGTCTTCAGATCCATATCTCAGTGCGTGCAAGGAAATGGTCCAAGAGAATAAAACCCTGTACTCCATCACTGATCTATAATCTGACCTAAGTCTGTACAGCAGAAGTCAGTTTTCACACTGAAGGGTGAAATTTATCTCCATGTCTCACATTTTTTGCTGATACAATGCCTTGTCAGAATTAATGCCTCCACAATGTTTTCTATATGTGTTACAGAGGGAGCTGTTCGACATGCATTCCTCTTTGTGATGACTTGATGGAAGTCGCTCAAACAGAACAAGTGAAAAACCTGTATGTTAGAGGGCAATGAACATGTTAAACTTCAGTGAGAGAGAAATCCAAGAAAAAAGCTGAATGCTAAGCTGCACCGTAGGAGCAAAAGGCACAGCAGGCTAGCATGAAAGGGAAAGTGGAAAAAACAATGAACTCAGAGGAAAAAGTTGAATCATTAAAATTCCTAGACCCAGTTTGTCTGATCTCCTGGCAAGTTTTAGAACAAAGCCTCAGTTTTCTTCAAACCTTCTTCTTGGTGAGCTCCCACACTGGGAGTCGGTAGCAGAAACAACAGCACAGGACTAAACCCTCCAAGATGAGGCCCCACAGCCACAGAACA
Organism: Limnodromus scolopaceus; assembly: GCA_028565335.1. Lineage (NCBI taxonomy): Eukaryota > Metazoa > Chordata > Aves > Charadriiformes > Scolopacidae > Limnodromus > Limnodromus scolopaceus. The sequence continues at coordinate 39,655,825 of JAOXNO010000024.1, forward strand.
GAGCAGGAGCATTTTGCCTAATGAACTGAGAGCAGCAACTCCAGCCCTGGTAAAGCTGCTTTGGGAGACTTCAGCAAACACTTCTAGACCCAAGTCCCAACACACCGGGAGTCCCAAGCCTTCCCTAAGTTTCCTGAAAGCTCTTTAACTAAAATATTTGATGGAGTAAGCCAAGTGAAAAAGAGGCTACAAATTACTTTTCTATTTTGACTACAACCATATCTGCGATATAACAAAAGATGAAGTAGAGACTTAAAATTTTAATGAGGATGAAACACTTTGAAGATAATGGCTTATTTACCTTGTAATAGTCAAATGAAAGGATCAGAACAGCCACTAAAAAGTACGCTTTACAGGAGAATGTTTTTAAATAGCCTGTTACTCCTGTGACTCTAAAGTAAAAAAAAAAAAAAAAGTAAAATATATATATTAGAATAATCTAAAAATAAAATATAACAAGGAACAAAACAGTAAAATTACATTCTTTAGTACTGAAAGTCCATCTTGTCGGGAATGCACGCTGCTGCCTTTGGCACACTGTGGCCAAACACATTAATTATAAATGCCAGGACTAGAAGTTCAAACAAGATGGAACTTGTTCCATTGCCATTTTTGTAAAGAAGAAACAGAAAAGTCAGTTCTCACAAGTTTAATTTATATACCCTGTAATACTGCTTATTTGCAATTCCACCAAGATAAGTAACATGAAAGAGCAGTTTACTATCACTATGGCTTCTGGAATGTGTACAGGAATTGAACAGGAATGATATTAACAGCAAAGGAATTATTGAAAAAATCAGGAGCTCCCATCTGGAAGAGGGAAGCATTAATATAAAGACACTGCTGAAGTGACCCCGTTTGCTCTTCTCCCCACTTGATATTGTGCACCTGCCGTACACAGAAGTCTCCTTCAGAATAAAGCAGATTCTCTAACACAGCCAAGACCTGAGGAAGGAAGTGCTCAGATTAGGCCTGACACTAATTAGTGTTTCCATAGGAGCCACAAATATTTACAAGCAACAAAGGATATTCTCTGCAAGGACCAGAAAGGTTTCACTTATCAGAGTGACTAGACATTTATTAGCAAAAACAATCATTTTAACTTTTTAGCTCTGAGGTCAAGCCAAAGATCTTGGAAGTATCAGTCAATCAAAAATAAGACCCAGTTGCCCCAATGACCTTGACAACGTGCACAGTAACTCCAAGCCCCAGTGAGACCATACACCATCCTGCTCGATTAGGAATTGTTTGCTCTGAAGAATAACACTTGAGAGATTGTCACAGCTCAAAAGGAGCAACAGCTCACGTCAGGAATTTGTAGATTGGTTTGCCACCACGAGTACTCAATGACAGAAGTCTGAGTAAATTCACAGCGCATCCTTTTATTTATTTATCTGTGCCAGTTCTGGGCTACAGCTGGTCATAAAAAGCATGAGATCAGAACCCAAAGAAAAATGACTACATCTCATGGTACCAGTCATTAGAGATCTGACCGTAATTTAGACAGATGGAAGCAGACTCACTGCTTGTTTCAGTGCTCTCAAGAACACTTGAAGAAGTCTCTTCTTTCAAATAATAAAAAGAAATGTTTGTACACAGTGGAAAAGGAATTGTAAAATAGTACCATTAGGGAAAGAAACAGCAGCAGTGTGTATAGTAATTACCATGGTGTTGTGTCCAGTTTAAATGGAGCGATCTAGCATGCTGAAGTATTTAGGTACTCCCAGGTGACACAAGGATACTCTTACCTATTTTGCTTTACCCTGGAACTACATCTCCTGATCTTCCTATAGCAAGAGGCACCAATTTTCCACCAGCTGTTCTCCTAGACTTATATATTGCTAGTAAAGCTCTCTTCCTCAAATTTGCTGGTGTTCCCAGCAGTGGCAAACCTATAGCTAACTAGAATTACTCTGTACAAGCAGCATCGCAGGTAAGGAGCAAAAAAGTTACAAAGCTGATAAATCCATAAAGTATAAATCACCTCATGTGTCGTATAGCTTTTAACAGGTCTTTTACTTTGCTCAGTGGGAGCAAATAACTGCTTCCCTCCTCATCAAAAGTCCAATTCAAATCCCACATGATCTGCTATGACACTTTTAGCTCCCAAACACATTTTTTTGATAGTCCTGCTCCAACATGCTTCCCCTTCCCCAAATAACAGTGGGAAATTATAGGGAATTTGATTTAAAGAAACCTGCCAATTTGAGAAGAATGATGTTACAACCGAGCCTGGCAGCATATATTTTTATATTGCTTCATCCTATGTGACGTCCAAGCTCAAGCAAAGGAAAACAGTCTACTCACCAGCATTCTACAGTACTGTTCAGCCTACACTGAGCAGCTCACCTGTCAGCACACACCCACAGGCCCGCTAAAAGGGCTAGGGCCAACATCAAAAAGAATCAGTCTTCCTAAGAGCTCTCCCTCAAAGCTTTACACCTATTAGCTCCCAAGATAAGGAGAGGTAGCAATAAAGCAACACAGACTTGCTCAGACTCAAGACATTTCCTGATCAATTTACCAAGTTACAGAAGGCTACCAGGCTGAATCTGCCTACAAAAGAAAAAACGCTGGATGATGGCAGTCCATGTGGCATCAGCCTCTGGGATTCCGCCTGTCCCCATGAAAGAGCTTTATCGTTTCATTTGATTTCAAACTCATTAAAAAAAAAAAAAAAATCTCTAGAAGTCAATGTCACAAAGTAATAGCCTAAAATAATGGAATTATGACCCTGTTACAAACAAAGGGTGACATCCAGGTTTCTCAGTTCCTTAACAAGTTCTCTAAACATTCTGCAAAACACGGCAACTTTTAATTTGCCCTGCAGCCTGTCCTTATACAGATTAATTATGGCTCTCTCTTATTTTCTAATGTGTAACAGACAATAGGGGAAGCAGAGAACTAACCTAGAATCACAGCTAGCACAAGACTCCAGAAGTGATGAAGCCAAATGAGAAAAAATGAGATTTTTCAATTTCCCACCACTGCATGGCAGCGTCGCTCCTATCACAAGGTGAGCTTCCAGGAAGGTAACCTATGCTATGAAGAAAGCGACCACATTGGTATCTTTGCAGGAAACATACTCAATATTCAGAGCTGTTTACTCACTTTAGAGCCACAGAGACACTTGGCTCTCCCACATGATTTATCAAACATTATGTAGAAACTTGGGGGCGTAGGGGGAAACTGGAGGGGATGCAACTGCGTTTTGTTTTCATTTGAAACATAAATGCACTGCTTCCTGCAAATCAGCAATACTTTCCTAATTCTTCTGAAACAACCACGAGGGCAAAAGGCCAGGTGATGTTGCTTCTGGAGAATGACAAAAGAGTATCAAATCACCTGCAAAGCCTACCGTTCAGGCACTGACTAGATCAGTTCCACTGGATCCTGGTTCTGCCTCTGCAGAGAGCCACACGAGTTTTTAGCTGGAGATGCCCCCCAGATTTGCCCATTTTTCAGCACTGCTCCCCCAACGCGGCCCATACCCCCTGAGAACAGAGGACATAAGCACAACAGCGAGCAGAATTTCAGCAACAGAGGACTAGACTTGCTCATGTACAGAGGTCTGTTAGTGCTTCAAATGCAAAGACCGATTCAGTTTCTTGCCTCTAAAATGTAAGCGCTGAGTTGGCTGTACCCAGCTGTAGGCCACTGCCTTGGCAAAACGAAGGAACCAGAATCAGCAACGTCAGAAGCCAACTGAGCTGCCGGACCTTATTGTTACCATGATCCAATTCAAGGGGTTTGATATTTTTAGCTAAAGCAACCCTTATTTTTTGCACAAATAAGACTCATAAAAGCCTGCAACGCCCCTTAAAGTATCTTCTGCCCTAAGTGCCCTTCCAGTGCACCAGCATCATTGCACCAAACACCGAACATTGCACTCACGGATTCAGGAGGCAAACACCTCTCTCCCAGGGCTTTGCCTGATTACCAACACCTGTACAAAATCAGTACAAACACCCAGCTCCCTAGAGCGAGCCAACAAAAGGCCCCCCAGCACCCCCTCACTTCGCGGCAACACCAGGGACAGCCAGGAGCCCTCCCGTGGCGCCTGACCCCGACCGCGCCGCCCGGACAATAAACCGCCGACAGACACTAGGCCTTACCCGGCTCCGCTCCCCGTTACCAGCACACGGAGGATCCCGCCTCACCGGAGCCCACCGCTGACCTCACCTCCCCACCAGCAGCTCTGGAACGTTCTGTGGCCCCGCCGGCTGAGGCGGTGCCGAGGGCAGAGGAAGGCTCCGCCTCCCCACACGGCCGGGACCTGCGGTCGGGCGTGCGGCAGCCGCCATGTTGCGTGGACCTTCCCGGGGTTCCCCCGCCCTCGGGTACTGAAATGGCGGCGGCGAGGAGGGTTCTAGTCGTTCTATCTTTGTCCTACCCTGGTGCTTTTCGGCCATGGTTACAGAGCTTCGGGAGGGAAAGGGGGGAGGCTTCGTTTGGCTTCTCAGTTATTTCCTGTCAAAAAATGCAGGTCTTCTGGAAGAAGAAACTCTCAAGCTAGAGGGAGAAATGGACTGGTGTTGCCCTTATGCTGGCCCTTTCCTTCCCCTGCCAAGCTGCTGAAAAATGGCCTTTTTAGCAGAAATGTTGTGTGGAAAATGAACAGCTCTTCTCTCAGCATAGTAATTTGCCATGCAGGAGACTGGTCTGGGCAGCCCGCTGGCCTGGGTGCACACATTGCTGTCATAAAGAAATCCATGCTATGTGCTATGGAAAAGCCTAGGATCTGAATGGGCAACGTAAAGAGAGGAGAAGCCTAAATAAACCTGAACTTCAAAATGGCAGCAGTGCTTTCTGATTGATGTCCTGGGGATAAGGGTAACGGTCACTTGGCTCCTGCCCTCCCTTAAGAGCCCAGTGAGGAAGCAGGGAGCAAGGGATGGTGGCTTTGCTTTTCATACCGGCCCCCCTCCCCCCCCCCCCCAGCAGCGTGGAGTGGCACTGGGTCACTTCACCTCCCCTTGGTGAGGGACAGCAGCAATGCCATTTCTCTATGGGATGGGTTCCTTCGTTTCTGGCAGGGACACGCTCATATTTCATTTCTCTGGGAAAGAACAAAGGCAGTTTCTCTGCAGTGATTTAATTTGAGATCCCTTTTCAGTCCCCAGACGCGCTCAGGCTATTGCTCTGGGCAACAGATTAGTCTGTGGGAAAGAGTATAATGAAAAGCTGGCGTTGGTGAGGGCTGCTACAGCAAGCAGGAGGCTCTGCAGGAAAACAGTGAAAGGCAAACAAAGCACAGGAAAAAGCGGGGGGGGCGGTGCAGAAATCCTTTGTTGGCCAAGATAACACCACATGTCTTTTGCACCTGTAAATCTGTGGCCTGTATTTGGGCCTGATGCCACGGGGAAAAACATCAAAAACATCATAGTAAGTCTGGAAGGGAACTCAACAGGTTATCTTGGGCATCATTCTCCTTTGCCAAATTAAAAGTAAGTCCCTGTAATTCACATGTGCAAGGTCAGAGCTCGCTATGCCTTCTTTTACCACAACAGTGGCCAAACAAGTCCCTGCTTATTCACATCCCTCAGCGTGTTGCTTTAAGCAATCTGCAAGATGTAATAGAAACTGAATTTGTGAATTTGTTTCATTAAGTAACTGCAGAAAGTTCAGCCTGAGTTTATAAACCCCTTTAATGATGCTAATCACCTCCTTATTGCTGTGTTGACTTGCAATGCTGCCCTTGCTTGTCATTTAAATGCAGAGAGTGGCTCGCCTCTGGGTGAAGCTAAGTCTGCACAGTGCAGATCTCAAACCAAAGATTGAGGGCTGCAAAAATGATGAACCCTCACACATCAATACTGACTAGGTACAACCTTTCTGTCACATTCACCCCAGCAGTCTGGGGACAGTTACAGAGTAAGAGTCTCGATGGCAGCCCTGCCCTATGCAAGAGTCTACACTGAGCTGAATGCTCTCTTTGCTCTCCAAAGAGGGACCCCCTGAATGATTTTCTTTCTGTGTATATGCCTTGTCCTGCCTTGGAAATACCTACATGTCAGGGTGTTTGGAAAATTAAACTTGAGATTGTGCCATTTTTAAATTTCAGAGAAAAATTCTCTCCAGCTCACCCAGCAGACTCATACTTCATCCTCCTTGAGAATCTGAAATGGCCTTTCTTTTTGAGATGCACGTGTGCATGACCTATAAGGGACCAAACAAAGGCTTCTACCACTATCCAATTTTGAGTTGGAGCTAACACATTAAAAAGAAGAAAGCTACTCACAAGAAATAAGAGGTTTCTCTTGGCAGTAGATCTTTTCATTTAACCTTTTCGGTTTTATGCAGTGCTTCTGTTCACACAGATGCAGGGAGATCCACAGATGGTCACAGTGCTGCTGCGACACAGACCATCCCCAGCAGAAAAACGAGCTTTCTGAGAGAGTTCACTGCAAACCTGTGCTGTATTATGTGTAACACTCTGCAAATTATCCTAATAGTCATGGAAATGAGTTCCATTTGGCATGAGTCACAGGAGCTGATAAGTGAAGGCCTCTAAAATGGGCCTGTTAGGAAAGACAGAACTAATGAGCTGTTGTATTTTTTTTTTAAAGCTCATTAAAGTGGGACAGCTGTTGTTTAACAGTTAACTGCAGAAAATAAATGCCAAGAGTAACAGATACTGCAATTAAGTAAGGCTGACTACCTGCCCTTTATCTGAGCAATTTGCATATCATACCTAAAGTATCACACAATCGAAGGTTGGTATTTTTTGGAAACTGTCTTCAAATGACAGCTATGGCTATTACTACGAAGGCAGCAAATGCATCACAGTAAGAACCCCTAAGGATCTCATGGAGAATTTACATCACAGGTAGGTCCCATACAACTAAGGTAGCTGGCCGTGTGCTGTTTCAGACCCGATATAATCACCATGGCTGGAACCTCTAGAGCAACAGTCCCTAAGTCACATGCAGCACACTGTCCAGAACCCCTTCCTGCATTTCCCATGGCCACAGAAAGCTTCTGTTGCAAGTGGGCAAACGTTGCTCCTTCTTCATTTTGTTGCAAGTCAAGTCTGTGAGCTGCTGGGGGTTGCCTCCTTCCCCTTCTTGGTGAAGAACGAACACAAAGCTAATTCATCTTCATAATGTATCAGCTTGGAAGTCCAGCTGTATCTGAGAGGCAGGAGCTGTGATTTGAACCCTCACAAGGAAGGGTGAGAACCGCAGCCAGATCTTCTCCTCTGCTAGTGCTCTGGACACCAGGCCATTGAATTACAGTGCGCGGAGGATGGCAGCGTCACCCTTCCAGCAGTTGTTCACGGAAGCAGCGGGAGCTGTGTTCTGCATGAGGCCATGTGTGCTTGGTGCAGTCTGAGCATCTTTTCTAGGTCAGGCCTCTGAGGAGGGAGAGTACCCAGTCTGGGATGTTTGCAAGTGTGCAGTGATGACTAAACTATTCCTTTCTAACAAAACTCAGGCAGGAAAAAGCATGAAATTAGAATCCAAGAAAACTTCATAGGTGTTTTCCGAGCGGGCATGCCAGACATTCTGGGGATCATATTCTTGGAGCAAACTGTTCCTACAACCGAAAAATTTCATGGTTTTTAAAACTGCTGTGTCCCTTGCTATGTCCTTTAAAATCTATGTCCTTTGGTAGATATTATCCCACTGCTTGCTAGTATTGCCAAAATGGAGTAGGGAAGAGGTGCCTTTCATAAGGACCTAAGGAAAATAGTAATGATCCCAAATACCAGAGAAATGTGTTTGTTAGTTTGGAGGGGAACACCCGTATATTAGGCCCTTCTCTTTGCTGCTACCCACCATACTTGACAGTAGGATTAAAACAGCATTGTTTAAAGAAAAATCTTTGAGAATTTTTGCTATGACTCAGAAACCTTGGAAATCTTAAGCAAATTGGCTCTCTAGTAAATGCAGTCTCACACACTGTCATGTGGTAACATTGACTATTAGCTGTTAGGGCAAGTAAATGTCATTTATTAATCACTTCTTCCCTGCGTGACCGCAAAACAAAAGTGAGCAAAGCATACATTCACCACGCGCCTTGACCAAAAATGAAGAGTAGTCCAAACAACTACTGCTCTGACTGTGTCCTAACATACTCAAAGCATATTTGTCTAGGCAGGAGCAAGGGGTATAGTAGATATCAGCATTCTTGGGGAATAAATGCTCCAGAACAAAAATCTCAGTTTAATTCACTAAAGTATATTAAGTCTTCGCTCATGAGCCAGATGTAGTCATGCCTCCAATAATATTCTTACACTGAATGCTGTTATGGGTTTGTCCTGGTTTAAGCAGGGATAGAGTTAATTGTCTTTCTAGTGGTTGCTGGGTTTCAGATTTGGTATGAAAGGAATGTGAATAATGCGTATTGGTTTTGTTGCTAGGTGATGTTTATACTATTCAAGGACTTTTTTCAACTTCCCATAGAAGCTGAGAAGGAGCATAGACAGAACATTGGAATAGCCAATGGAATATTCCATACCATAGACATCATGCTCACTATATAAATGGGAGTTAGCTGCCGTTCCTGCTCAGGATGGGCTGGGCAACCAATTCACCAGGTGAGAGTGACTTGTGTTGTATTACTTTATCTTGTATATTCTTTTACCATTATTATAATGATAGATGTTTTCTTTTTTCTGTTATTGTTCTATTAAACTGTCCTTATCTCAGCCCACGAGGTTAGGTTGGTCTTTTTTCTTTCCCCTTCTTTTCTCCCCCTTCACCCTACCCTTCTGGGGGAGAGGGGAAGAACTCTGCCAGTAGCTGCATGGTCCTAGCTGTGGCTGAGGTTAAACCACAACAGGGTTAAACACTATTTTGGATGAGTTCAACATCAGATCTCCATAAATAAATTCAGCAAGTCTCTGAGGATGGAGGAATTCAAAGGCACGCCCGGGGTAACCAGGTGTAGGGGCAGTAGGAACACTGTAACCATGCCACAGAAATGTGGAGGGTCCAGACAAGATGCTGTAGAAGTATTTTCTTTCTTGACGATTTCAGCCTCAATGAGGTTGTCATCAAGCACCTTCTTAGCCATCCTGAAACAACAAATCTAATCAACCCGAAGCATTTAGCATGACAAGTCACTAAAGCGTATGCTTCTCATGGGATTTGCAGGGTACAAAGATACTTCAAAACAAGAAAGATGCACAGTCATCCTGAGTTTCTTTTTAAAGAATTGTCATCTTCACAGTTAATATTAACACATCCATTACAGGACTGAAGCAAATTTTTTCTAAAACGTACTGCCTGTAAATATTATGTGTATTCCAGTGTGGTAGGCATCACATGGCAGAAATAGGATTCAAAGCCCAATTTTTGAAAGAGACTGAAACCTTTACAGAGTGTATTAGACTACTCAGTCACCTTCTTGCAATGAAGTTCATGCCTTTGAGGCACTCAGCACTCAGATCACTGCTAATACGATTCTGATGGGGCACACCAATGTGAAAAGATATTCCAAAATAGGGGGAAAAAAGAATCACATAGGTATTTGGAGCAAGACAATTCCTTCCCCAAGGACCATGTCAAAAAAAACCCATTTATCTCGGCATGCCCATTACAGTTTCAAGCCAGATTTGTATACCTCACTACAGCAGGTACTGAAAAAAAAGAAGCAGGACTCAAATGTGTATTTGCACAGGTGCCTGCTACTTCAACACATGAAACAGAACTTAAGTCTCCAGCCAACATACATGCATTCAAAAGCAGGAAAGGGGCTGGTGAAACAGATGAGGCTCATCTTCCCAAAGGGCCCACTGCAGAGAGATTTCCAGCCCATACATCGCTAAGTACCACACATGAGGAATGGGGCACAAACCAAGCCTCAGCAGCAACCTACACAGTGGTATAAACCTGAAACAGTTGGACACCAAAAAAAACCCCCAAACCCAAACATGCATGTTGCCTAAAACTAGGCCTCCCCAGGAACTAAAAGATCCAAAAATAGAAGACGAGCACAATACCTGCATTCGAGGTAGTTTCTTTCCAGTTTGTTGTCATCAAACACAATCTATATGAACTAACCTCTCACAGGAACAGCTCAGGGAAGTTTCCAGCTCCACATCTGTCCTCATGATACATGGCAGTTTCATGTTAGGATAGGATTTGAACCCACACAAGACTGGCACAGGCATCTTACACTCCCAATCATATTAGTGATCTCAACTAAACCAGCAAACCCAGATCACAAACACACACTCCTCTAGGATCATACTTTTGGGAATCATGGCGAGTAGGAAATCTTACTTGCTGGTCAGAACATCAATTTCATGAGCAAGTCTATTCTCACCACTCTCTGTCCACTGCAGGGATGACACAAGAATGACAAATACACTGTTTGATGTGTCCTTGACTTACAAGTGGCACAGCAGTGAACTCAGCATCTGATTCATACTTAAGGTCTCTGAAGCCTTGCAGTTCCCTGTTTACATAATGTAAGGCAGCCACACTCACAGTATACATCATATTCCTTTCCTTTAATACTTTGACTATATTTGGTGAGGTGCCAAGTACAAGGAGAAGTGACACCACAATTAGTGACTGGGTAAATGCCCCTTCTAACCCATGAGACAAGAACAGAGCTACGCTTTTCTCCCACGTATGCTAATTTGTATGAAGCAGTGTAGGCATTCCTCAATGAAGTCAAAATCTTACGCTAGTCTCTGTTAGAACATGCAGGCCAACCCGAAGATGACTTGAGCTACCTCACTCCTGTGTAGTGGGTGCTCTCTCTCATTCTGCATAGAAGCACTTCAGGTGCTCTGACAAGGTAGACAGCCAGCTCTGAAGAGCCTGTGCTGCTCTCCCCACATCAGTAGGGCTGTGGAGGAATAAAAGCGATGTGTCAGCGTCCCCATTCTGGGACAGCACCAGCAGCAACAGCGACAAAGCCATGTGGTCTTCATGTCCCCATGCACCAGGCAGCCTTTGCATTCAAGAAACAATCTTGAATGCAGGTACTGTGGTCTCTATTTTTGCTTTTGTTAGTCCTTGGGGAAGCATGTTGTTAGGCAACCTGTGGTACTTCACACAGCATCACCATGCAAGTTACATTTATGCTGTCATGACAAAATAGCTTCAGTTTTTCACTCCAGAGGAAAAACCTTACAGCAGTAATAGCCAGCCTGGACACAGCGTGAGATGTACTTACAATGTCATACTCCGTGGCAAGGCATTTGGCAGTAAGGAATAAAAAAATCTCTAAAAATTGCCTCTATTAAACCATACAAATATTGTTGCTGAGAATGTGTTTGCATTCAGTCTGTGCTAAGGCGGCTGTCAGGCAGCGTGTGTTTTGGACTCATACATCCCAAGTTCATTTCAACTACTTCATCTGCTAACAGCAAGTCCCAGCAGATGGCATTATGTTACAAGGAAACACGACCCCGGTGCCAGATGCCTTCCCCTCAGCTCTGCAAGTTCAGGGGGCAGTCTCAGACTTCTCTATGCTTGGGCATAACCTTACCTTCTTCTTGCTCCGGTGTTTTTTCCCAAGCCTAGTGTACAATAATTACATTTCAGCTAGATGGAAGTATGGAGGAACATAGTCAGAAGAAGATAGCAAAGCTTTATGTGACTTTCATCTTCATTCTTTTAGCTCTGTTTCAAAATTCCTTACCTCCCTGTGGTCCCTGAGGCTAGAATAATCTTGATGTCAATACCAGCACTGTATACAACTGGCTGATAATAACTGTTGTCTCTCCTGGTATGCTGTAGTCTGTCTTTTGTAGGAGCCAAACACTAAGGCAAGAGTAAATTCAGTGCTGAAATACCTCTGAATTCAGATGCCAGTGAGACATAAAAGGTTTAAGGACAGCTATGGCAATGCAGTTGTCTATAGCTCAGTGAGAAATAGTCCAAACAGCAGACCCAGACCCTAGGAGCTTCCAGACCTGTTAAATAATGAGAGCTGGGGGTGCAGGGTACAGCAGCCCCACGGAACTGTCACAACCGCTAGCATGAGTATTCAGTCCATCCTCAGCTGCCCTTCCCTCCCTTTTACCAATTTCCTGCTGTTCCAGCTCTTTGTCTTCAGGACTTCTGCATGGCTGGATTTGTTCCTGAGGTTAGAAAGCATACCATGCAGATGGAGCAAAGCCCTGCTGTGTCCCAGGCTACAGAGGAGATTACAACAGCAGTCATTAGCTCAGCCCATGCTCTTGTACACTACTGAGTCATGTTGTACTGCTGTGCCCAAGCACAAGAAGCTGAATTTATGACTATGAAAAGCTTGTGCTAACTCCTGTGACCCAGAAGTTCAGGGCCACAGGCCCACAGGAGTGCCAGTGTTAGATGTAATTCCGTCATCTTTATTACAGAGTTGCTGACTGTGAAGCATCTAGTGTCCCTGGTGACTGTAGCCAGGTAAAATCAATGAGGAGCAGGCATCAGCAAAGAACTGAAATAAGCAGAACCACTTAAAAAGGAAGATATTTGACTGTAATCAATCCATTCAACTGTGGAAGATGTATAGACACAATGAGATGAAGTTAATTCTGGTTCACTAGATAGAGTTTCTTCAGCCTCTGCTTTGCTTGGTACACTGCCAGGCTGTATGCACAGCTGTATTAATGCATTTATGTGTTTAAGAGCCCTTATTCAACATGCCACTAACTGTTCTCTGTTTAAGTGCTGGAACGGTGCCTTTTCTGTGCATGAGAGTCTGTGTTTTGATAATTACTCTTTCTGACACAAACAGGAGTTCCTCTATCATTCTATTGCTCTCAAGAGAGCTGGCATTTCAATACCCTTTTTTTGCACCTTTTATTACCCAGACACAATCTGATCCGCATTTAATACATTTTTTGTGTGTGTAAAGAAGCATTACTACTGTGCCATAAGAAATCTGGAGAACCTTCGCTCACGGCGATGCTAGGAACATGGACCACCCAGAAGCTAGCCAGACATTTTAAGAGAGAAGTCCATTTTATGCGAGGCACTACGGGCAGACCATTAAGTATCTTCTGCCACCTGCTGGCAAACGCCGCAAATTACAGCTTCCCAAGGAGAGGAACAGTGTCAGCTCTTAGCTGGAATATGGAGGGAGCTCAGGTGTTCAGGGTGATGGAAAAATCCTGGCGGCAGAGGCAGGGAAGGATGTGCTGATGGATGTACAGGACTCGCCGAGCTGTACGGGGCATCTTCCGTCCAGCAGAGCTCACATCCAACAGAGCTCATGCACTCTGGTGTCTGTGCTGTGCTCTGCAGCACGCTGGCAGCGTTCCGTTGCTCATATGAAACACTACAATTTTTTTTTATTATTATTTTTCGGAGGGCTGTGCAGACTGTGGCTGATTCCTTGCAAGCCCATGATCATCTCTGTGTGGTGTTCTTTGTTCCAGTGCTGCAAGGGGTTCAGGGCTTACTCTCTTGGACTGTAAAGGCTGTGGAGGGCTGCTTGCCTTTTCCCATCTTTTAAGTTTCCCCTTTGAGGTTGTGCACCACTCCCAGCCAAGATTTATCATAAGCTGAAAGAGGCCACCTCTTTTCAAAATCTGTGCAAATATCATATATATATATATACATGTCACAGATCAGCAACCGAAACAGGTAATAAACATGAGTGTATTATTAGCAAGTGCTTGATATGCTAGGTCTTGGTCCAGAACCCACTGAGACTGGAATTTTTCCCTAGGCATTTAAACAAAACAGTTGTGCAGAAAAAAAAGTTCATTAAGATTAAGTCAAACATCTACTCAGTGTTTGTGACATGCTCTATCACTGAACTAATTCCTAACTGATTAGGAAGTTCCCAACTCAATGCGAAAAAGGTAGATATAGGGTTGCTATTAAAACCTTCTGCCCTCTTTCTAAGCTGAGAGAAAGTAAGGAACACAGACTTTTTGTTTGCAGCCCTCTTACCAAAAGGACAGAGTCATAGGAACTTCTCAGAGAACACTGACAATTTTTTGCCTCTTCTTCTTAAAGTAATTTTTTGGCAAAGACATGAGGTCATGAGTGATTACAAGGGTATAGGTACAAAGTGCTGCGGGTAAGGAAACAGGATCCATGAGTGTGCTGGTTTGGGCTGAGCTAGAGTTAATTTTCTTCATAGTAGCTAGTAGGAAGCTATGTTTTCAATTTGTGCTGAAAACAATGTGGATAACACAGGGATGTTTTAGTTATTGCTGAGCAGTGCTTATACAAAGTCAAGGCCTTTTCTGCTTCTCGCACTACTCCACCAGTGAGTAGGCTGGGGGTAAACAAGGCTTTAGGAGGGGAGACAGCTGGGACAGCTGACCCCAACTGACCAAAGGGATAGCCCATACCATGGGACATCACACCCAGCATTTAAAGCTGAGGGAAGAAGAAGGAAGGGGGGGGATGTTCAGAGTGATGGTGTTTGTCTTCCTGAGTAACCATTATGTGTGATGGAGCCCTGCTTTCCCAGAGCTGGCTGAACACCTGCCTGCCCATGGGATGTAGTGACTGAGCTCCTTGTTTTGCTTTTCTTCTGTACACGGCTTTTGCTCTGCCTATTAAACTGTCTTTACCTCAGCCCACAAGTTGTCACACTTTTACCTTCCCTGTTCTCTCCTCCACCCCGTCAGCAGAGAGTCAGCAAGTGGCTGCATGGTGCTTAGTTGCTGGCGGGGGTTAAACCGCAACAGTGAGCTGGGATTGCACCAAGTAGCAGTTTCCAAGGGTTATAGCAAAACGGTTTTCAAAAATCCTCAGACAACCTCCTGCTGTTTTTTGAAAGTCTCCCTTTCTGATTTATGACTGACTGGAATGATCTTTGGGTAGCACCAAAAGACAAAACTTCAGCTTTGTAGGATGTAAGAAAAGGCAATGCCAGAGGTACTGGGTTTCTACTTAAACTAAAGAGTTATGCACCAGCTGAGAGATAGCAGAAGTTCTGGTACAGTGAAGGGCTTTTTTTTTAAGAAGGAATTATGTACAGATAATTTTGCCCCACATTGCATTCCTCCCTCCTATACACACACACACATAATCTGAGCACCAACTGCTCTTTGGTCCCCATTTAGGTGTCACTAGCTAGGGTTAACATCTATGTATCCTTCTCTTCCCACCCTTAGTTGGGCTGCACCACAGCTCCCATCATCCCTAAAATACTTCTTAGCCTTTGAAAGCTGTAGGTGGGCACATCACAACCAGCCAGATTATTTCTCCTCCTTTACTTTTGCTATCTTTCAGCTCACACAAAAAAGCTGGTGGCAAAGAGGAGATGAGAAGGAAGAGCAAAATTGTCAGCAATTCACTTTGTTATTTACCTTGTTCTTCAGCCCATGCCTTCCTTTCTGTCTTCTGTTTCTCACCCCCATCTGCTGATAGGCTCGTAAGTGGCTAATGTTGAATGTCTTGACACGCTCGGAGACAGTGCTGAAGAACAGGGTCATTCCTGGGGTTATCCATAATAAAGCATTTATCTGTGCTAGAGCCACATATATTGCTTTATGTTCCTTGCTCCTGCCTGTATCACAGCAGGATATTAAAACTCTGTAGGTCAGCAGAAACAAGGAAAAGAGTCCTTTTTCTCTCTCTGAAGTTTCTGCTTCATAAGCTCTCTGGGGCAAGGACTATCTTTTTTATTACCTGACTGGAACGACGTGGCCTTGATTTCTCAGGCATCCTTAGACACTAAGAAAGAGCAAAGACTGAACATTGACAACCTTGCAGCTGTGGGCAGCCAGAGGCAGCAGGCGTTCACCTCACATGACAGGTATGGAGGGATGGCCGGCTGCAGGCCTCAGCACTTGCCTCTGCACACAGCGGGGTAAGTTTGGTTTTGCTCTGTTTCCTGGACACGGCCTGACGGTGGGGGGAAAACAGAGCTGAGGAAAGGTCAGGAAGGAGATGTGGGCTGGGCAGTGCCTCCCCGCCACACGAGGTGAGGGCCTGGCCGCCTGCTGAGGGCCTACCAAGGGGGCAGCGAGGTGCTCTGAGCCTGAGGGGAGACACAGCCTGGCTGTGCAGGGCGGGGTGGCGTATGGCCCCTGGGGGGCCAGGGGACCCCCTGTCCCAAAGGCAGGGTAGGGACCTGGAGTGCGCTGCAGCCCTGCAGTCGCCGAATGGAGCTGGGTCCTGGGACACAGGTGTTTGCGCCATGGTACAGGTGGCACGAAAGGCCCTGCCCCACAGTAAGGAGAGATGGTGGGCACAGAAGGAAAGCCGGCTGGGTTAGTGGGGCAGGTACAGCCATGCAGGGCACACTCTGAGTGCTGGCAGGCAGCGGTGGCTGGGGCCAAGAGAACCTGGTGCCAGAGTGGCCGTTGAAACTCCTTCTTGCGCAGCAGCAGTTGGTGTCCGGCACCAGCGCTGGTGGCCCTCCGGGTCTCTAAGGTTCTTCACAGTTGGCAGTGGTTGGAGCAGTTGGCAGTTACTCCTCTAGCATGGCACCTGCGCTCGGACTGTAATGGTAACTAAACCACACACCCTCCTACCATTTCCAGCCCGGCCCAGCACACACCAGCCTTACTGGGATGGCCAGAGTTTGTTCCCAAAACTGTGAGACTGAGGAACTTTTGCAGCTGTATGTGACCCAGACGGCACTGCTGTGGGGTAGAAGCTGCCATGGATGTGGGTGGTGTGGTACAGCAGGGTGCGGTGCTAGGAGAAAATCCAGTGAGAAGTCATTGCTGGCTTAGGAAGGCCTTGCGCCTCTGACTGTTGGAGTCTGGGGGGTATTCAAGAAAGAATTGCCATGTGCATGCCCTCTTCTTGAATTATTGCTGGGCCTCCACTTTTGGCCACAGTCAGAGACAGGGACTGGGCTACAAGGACCCTTAGCACATGTTTTACTTAGTCCTCTTAGTCTAGTTGTAATTAGTCCTCTGGTGCAAGGCAGTGAACTGCATGCAATAGAATGGTGCATTTCATGAGGTGACTATTCAGCTCTTGTAAATATTCACAAGGACCACTGAGCTGTAAGTAAATCATGTTTGATGCTCCCCCAGCTCTGCACACACACAAGTTTCTGTGCTGGAGTCATGGCCTTGCTTAAAGAGCTAGCAAGGGAAACCTCAGCTACAAGAGAGCAGCAGGGTTGTGGGAAATGTGAAAACTATGAAAGAGAGTAGGACAGAAGACCAACTCAGGCTTTGATTCACAGGGTGTTTTCCATTATGATTTAGATACAGCATTCATGTTCAGTTCTTGGAGGAGGGATTGCTCTTAGCAAAACACGGTCCCTTTAGAGGCTGCTAACCTGCATACTAACACTTGCTTCTCGGAAAACAGCACTTCACCTAAACAGTTTGCCCAAATCTGAGAAACTGAGAGAGCAGTTACAACAGTACACCAACACCAAAATATTTTTCCATTTTTGTAGCTCTCTGAACTGCTCTCTCCCTGAACATTACAGCATTTTTGATAGCCTACACGCAGGCGACCTGCTGCAAAAGGGAAAGAACTATGTATGTTAAACCACATAGCAGAGCTAATGACCTGTGTCATAACTGTATTTTGTAACATACACCTCAAAGTCCTAGAGACTTTATAGACCTGTGTGACCCTTCCATATAGAATTAGTGTTGAAATGAGGGCACTTAGCCAACCAGATGTTGTGCCTTAAGAGAGAGACTTCTGATGTAACAACTGAAACACACTTTGGCTATACATTAGATGAAGTCCAGGCAAAAATAGTCTATGCCATGCTAGCAGGAGTCATGCTTGTATTTCAGGAAATCCAAGTTTTCTCAGGGATACCTTGGAATCCCCCCGGAATTGTTGCTATAAGAAAAATTATAACCATACTAAGATGCCAAGCCAAAGTTTTACAAGTGAAAAACTAATTAGAACATAAATATTCCTATAAATTCATGGTTGCAATATTCATATGCACATTTTTATCAAAATTAAGGAAAAATATATGAATTTTAGTATTTTTGTAAGTCCTCTCAATACTCTTTGCTGTCTTCATCTCTGATGAAGCCAGGGCAGTGGTGAGTCAAAATCATACAATTTAGATTGTAAGATCACTTCAGATGGAAAAGATTTGTATACATAAACTAGAAGTAATAAGGGAGTCTGTCCTGCTTATTTCCTAAGTCTGAGGTTCTGCTTTGCAGTCCGTTAGTTTTAAGGTGGAAGAAGAAAGGAGGATTTTTAAATAGTTTTTGTGTGTGTGCATAAACAAGGACATTTTAAGGTATGTGAATATAGTAATTCTTTTTTAAATTGCATTGGGGGCATAGAGATCCATGACACAAGTGGTTACCTCTTAAACTCGGGGACTAAGGAAATGACAGAACTGCCGTCACTGCTGTGCAGTAAGATGTGCACTGCCAGAACTGTAAAGTACATCAGTGGGATTTGCTGCTGTTTATAGTCAATAAAATGCTGGAATTGATACTCCTTGGTTCTTCCAGCGCTGATAGATAAGGTCAGTCTACTGGTTGATGTGCACGGCAAAGAGTTAGGACTGAAACTGTTACTAATTTGTGTAATACTTGCATTAACACAGTCCTCCATGGGATTGCTAGAGCGGTCTTATTTTAGATTCACCACAGTCAAGCACCTAAGCTTTTGCTCTTTTAATTCTGAGGAACAGCATAGAGAATTGATGCCCAAATTTTCTGGCCAAAAAAAGAAACAGAATGCCTTCCAAAGGTAAAGGAGGACATTGATGTGCCCAGGATTACTGAAAAAACTGGTGCATGTAGACATGCCTGGATCAGAGTCTAGGACTACCAGGCTTAATTCATGTGCAATGTGTGCTGCATATATGTACACACATGTCCTGGAGTGCTGCTGAATTGCCCTGGGAAGTTGGTGGCTGGAATTGTGCTGCCACTAACAAATATTTTACTAGACCTGCCACTGGCTCCTTCATGAGTTTCCAGGAATGAAGGTTCCAGGAGCAGGTTATAGGCCAAAACAATTGTTCCAGCAAGTCGTACCAAGCTCACAGGCCACAAGTTTAGCACCATCAGTACAGTGAAATACAGTTGCAATACCTAAATGTGTCTTGGCACCTCTGTGATGAACATAGCAAAAAATATATCCTCTGCACTTTTCAGTGGTAGTGGCACAAAGTGTGCTCGTCTGTGAAACAAGAAACTAAACCACTTTAAGTGCTGATACTCAAAAAGTTTTTGTGCACCTGCAAGAAGAATGGGGCAGCTCACATCTCTCTGAGCCACCTTGGCAGTCTGTGAACTCAGGAAACTTGCCTACAGCAGTGACATGTTAGTTCAGCTTTATAAAGCACATTTTGTTTCCTTTTTTTGCTTTCAGTGGGATTTGTTTAGCAATGACAACTGGCTGGAAAGTCTTTAAATGGCACATACGATTCTATAGAGCAAAATTTGAGACTACAGCAATGAGGCCTATCACTACATCAATCCAGAGCCTTCACAGTGGAGAGTCATGGCTTCTGAGAGTCAAGGAGTCTTTCTCTTCTGTAGCCATATTTGTCTCTTTTTCAACTAGTTTCACAGTTAACTAGGATTTCTCTGCCTCAAAACTACAAACCTTTTTTCTTCCCTTTTGTATTTCAGTTTAATTGCTTTGTCTCTGTATTTCTGAGGCTTTCTGGTTTTTAAGATCTGTGTCAACTATTCGTGTCCTTGGGATTCTGGTTTTTTGCTTTTGCTTAGGGATATTGTGGAAACTCTCCCATTGCTGGAAAGGCATTAGTAAATTCCTTATTACTCAGCAATTACTCTGGAGGAACTGTTCCTTTGGTTGCACAGCAGAAGATGAATATTTAGTGGACCAGTACTAAGGGCTAATGAAAAGAGTGCAAATGCTAACGCAGAGGCCAGTAAGAGACTTTCTTGGGCAGGAGACCTGTTTTAGCTTTATCACATCGCAATGCTGGATGTAGATAGAATGCCTAAAACCAGAAGTGAAAAACCAAAAAAACACTCATTAAAGAATGCAAAGGAAAAATTGGATTTACATTCTGCTTTTGCAGAAAGTCTCACTCATCCTATACATGCAATCAATTATTCAAATAATTTGTTGACAATTGATATAATTATTTCTAATTATTCTTGATTAGACTCCTGGAATTATGTGATTACATCTGGATGTATGCATTATGAATGCAGGAGGTACAGCCTAGATGAGGAGGAAATGTCATTTTATGTTTCAATTCATCCGTTTTTACTAGTTAAAAGGACTTGGGAAGGTTAATTTACATGATCCTAAAGAGAGGCTCACTGAACTTATCTTTATTACATTTCTTTGTATAACTTAAGTAGTAGAACCTCTTCAGTTATGGAGGTGAGAATTCACTGTGGTTTTTGATATTCAGGAGGACTAAGAAACACCTTAGAGTTGTGTGAGTGATATGCAAGTAAAGTGTTTATGTTTATGTTCTACAAAAACAAGTCTGTAGTGCTAATATAAATAGGTTATTCCTAGGAGAACATAACAATTGGAATAGGATCAGTTAATTCAAAATTAAATTGTTTTTTAATCCATTTAAGAGTCTTTGCCTTTCTCATGATACAAACTTAAATTTCATGTTTCCTTCTACTGTAAATTCAACTATATACTTATAGTTGTTTAGCATTTTAGAATTACAGTTTTGCTTAGAAGGTCTTGATATGTATCAGATAAGCATCTGACCTTGATTTTTTGTACATCTTTATTAAAAGCTGTTACATCATGGGTCTGATTCTCCTGCAGCTGAGAGTAGTGTAAGCTAGGAGTGATTGCTGAATTCAAATAATTCCGCAAGCAAAGTACAAAATTGATTCTAAAGGTCTTTGATTGAGGCCATTTTTATTAGAAATGTGTATTGATTTTAATGGCATTGTATCTAAGATAGCATCTTCTTCCATGAGGGAATACTATGTCGAAACATAATAGGTCCTGTCCACCAGCAGTTTGCACAATTGGGTAAATGCCTACTGAAGTGAGCAGAAACTCATTGCCAATTTAATTCGAGATTGGAAGTATCTCACAACAAATTATTATTGCAGAAAAACTTTAGTTAATACTTAAATCACAAATATATTTCTATTTTTTAATTTATTTATTTTGACTTAACTAGAAAAAATCACTTTCTGTGCATTTACAAATAGATAATCAGATTTTAATTTATATCAATTTTTATTTTAAGCGTATCAGGCTGAATAAATGAAGCCCTTCAGAAAAGAGGTAGATGAGACCTGCTGAAACTCCTTTTTCATTCTCTTTCCTTTGGAAGCCTTGCCAATGTAGACAACTGCATGATCACAGTAGCTCATCTCTCTAAACAGAATCCATTAAGTCAAACCATAATGCTTTTCTGAAGACAGAAGCCAGTACTACACCTGCTCTGATGCTACAGTATCAGCGATTGAAAGGTGAAGAAGATTTTTCTACTAGAAGTTTTGACACACTAGAAAATGTTGCCATGACCTCTGCTCAGACAGGAAAGTTCTCAACAGTTTTCAATGCTCAGAGAAATGAAACCTCAGTTGAAAAGCACTCTCTGCCAAGATGCCTCTCACTAACTCATGCTGACCAAGAAGACACAGCATCAGTTTCAAGAATCTCTGAACTTCTCAAGGTTACTGAAGAACCTCAAGCACAAATTTTAAAACATGATCTAGAGATACCACCTCAAGCCAAAATCACATCCATACCACTTTCATCTTTCCCACCTAAAATGCAGCAAGTAATGTCAGCCAGAGCTAAAAACGTCTCTGAAATAAGGCAAGCTACAGAAATACCAACTGTAACTTACATATGGCCAGTAATAAAGGTGGAAGAGGCTTCCAGCCCCTTTTGGGACAATTTTCGAAAGTCTTCAATACCAACCAGCCCAAACTTAACAAGACACTGTTCTAGTCCTGATGTAGTAGTTGAAGATGTGAAATGTTCCCAGATAACACCAGTGAAACAGCTTGAACAAGAAGAAGCAGACAGAAAGTCAGAAAGATCATATCCTCTTATTTTAAAGTCATCTAATAGTGTTGTTTCGAGAATTTTAAAATCACTGGTCAATATCAAGAATAAGGATTATAAGAATATGTTATCACTTCCATCTACCAGTCCTATTGGAAAGCAACTGGAAATTCCTCTCTTTAAGGGAAATGCTGTAGTGATATATGATGGGCAAGTCTACATCCTGTATGTAATGACCCACGAAGATCTGCAATCAGAAATGGAAATACATGGCTGTGTTGCATTGCTTAGGCAGACCACAGTTTGGCTCATTGCATGTAGTGCTATCCATGATAGAATGATCAAAGTTCCACATCCACTGCAGTCTAGAGAGCATGCTGTAAAACAGAACATAAACCCTCTTACAACCCTTGCTCCCCCCGCACCCCAAGATAAAACTTCAAATGCAACACATTTATCTTCGCACAGGATGACTACTATCTCTCAGCCCAAGCAGTGGTCCTATTCTACTGGGAAAAGACAACAGGTAGTAATCTATGATGATCTATGTATATCTATATTCCTAGATCAATGGATCTATGAATGTCTATGTATGGACAGTAAATTACTTTCCTCTTAGATATGGCTGAATGCAAGGTGCATTATTCAGCATATTTATAACAGGACAAGTGCTGTGCAAGATGAGTGGCAAACACAACTCCAGTGGAGACAATCACTGCAGAGTAAATCAAAGTAAGGCTTGCAGGTCTTTAAGACTTTACTGATTAAAAAGAAAATAAATAATTAATAATTAAATCAAATAATGATCAATCAGAAAAAATCATCACAGAATCATAGAATGGTTTAGGTTGGAAGGGACCTTAAAGATCATTTAGTTCCAACCCCCCCATCTTGAGATATTTCAAGATTTTTTTTAGTATTTAAACAGGAAAAAAACCCACTGCACTTAATGGGAGCAACCTGTTGCTATTTAGAGAATAATAAGGATGAATATGGTATAATGGCAAGATATTTCCCAAGGGAGGAGGTGGTGGTTCTGAAAACAGGTGATGACTGCCATCACGATCACATTTTGAAGCAACAGTGAAAGGAGAGAGAAGGGCTGGCTTGCAAGGTCCCTCCTGAATTAAATTGCAAAGCCACATCCCTGAAGTAGGAGAGACTGTAGAAACAAGCTGTGAAGTTAGACTGGGGTGGGAGGAAAACGTCCATCCAACACTCACTTTCAGATAGTCACATTCTACTCTTTCTTCTTGCAGTTCCTCAGCAAGACTGGATTCCCATCCAAAGAAGGCTTGCAAAAAAGAAAAGGGAAAGCAGCACATTGGGAAAAAGACAATGAACTAAGAAAGAAATTTGGTATTGTTAATGATGTAAGAGTCCATCTCAACAGGGTGTGTCTCCCTGAATTTATAGAGGATTTTGGTAAATCTTCTGCGCGTAAATGGAAGGTAATCACCAGGACAAAGAAATGGGAAAAAGTGCCAAGGTATGCCAAGGCTGTCCATATACAAATATAAACCATGCCTCATCTTGAAGTGGTGATTACATATCATGAGCCCACTTTTCAAGATTTTTGAGTGTTTAAGCCCCCATCATAAAACATTTTCTATTTGAGAACCTTGTGATGTTTATAAAGAATTACAGTGCTGATATTTTTCATATCAGGGCTATTGACAGAGTTAGGAAACTGACTTTCTTTGATAAAGCTCTTAAGATTGTTTCAGCAGCCAAAATGGGCATAGGGTTTCCATCAACCTATATCATTTCAATATACCTTTATTCAAGTTCTTATTCTGCAGATAAACTAGTAATCAATAATAAATTAGCATTTCTCCTAGATCTGTCTATTATCTCTTGTTCAGCCTGTAGCATTAAACTTCCATTTCTGTCAACTGAATTTTAAACCAATATCACCCAGCCTTCCCAATGGTCTACTTTTGTTGTCCCTGAATGGGAAAACCATTGATATACACTCAGCGCTCATGAAAATTTACTATATCTTTTTGTGAAATATTACAAGGCCAAGTAAAGCAAAACTTTCCAAAGAAAGTTTTCTGCCAGTACCTGAACGAAACATCCATTGTAAGAAAATCAGTGTTGGCTGTCATTTTTTCCTAAAATTTCTTTCCCAGTATACATGCCAAGGCAGATTCTTAGGATAATCAAATTTGATGGTGTTTCTCCATCTATCTACATTATCATTTCTCAACATGTGTCCCAAAAAACAAATAGGATCAAATACCTAATGAAATATTTCTTGTTTGGATTTATTCCACAGCTGTTTTACACAGATGCTTTCACTTACTAGACTGCTATTGAAAATTTTCAGTTACCAACAGCGTTATTAGTAGATCTCATTAACCTTAATTGTTAGTGTGACTGCCTTTTCAGTATTTTCTGCTGCCATGTCTGTTTCTTTGCATATTACATTCACTTTGTTACATTCTGTCATCTAATGTAGACTTTATGTTCTTTGCAGTTAGAGTTATTAAAGTAATAAAAAGATGCTATGTCTTCTTCAAGTTGTTGTTCTTTATTTCTGTCTTTCTCTGGTTTGTGTTCCTTTCATGAAAATTCGGATTATGTAAAGGTTATGACAGGGGATTAACCTACAATTTTTGAATCTTGCTGAAGGACTCTTCAAATGCAAGTGCCCCTTGCTAAAGGAAACACCTATGCAAAATGTTCTGTTTTGTATGCAAGAGAAGATTTACAAAAAGGGTAATAGCTATAATCAGAGCGGCTAGAATATCTAGAAAAAGAGACAAGCATCATACTCCAAAGTTGAACACAAAGTAAGAACAACTGGCAAGGATATAATTAAATACATACTACCTAGACAATTCAATATATAAAACCCAGTTATTTTTCAAAGAGTGAAGGGGTTGGAGGTGCAAAAGAAACATGGTAAATAGGTTATTTCCAGAGAGAGAGAGGATGACAGATATTGGAACTCTGTGGAAGGTGGAGAAAGGGGAGTGATAATTACAATGTATCATGAATGACACATACAAATGATGATCCAGAAATTGTAATGTAACACAAAACAAATACCTACAGTTTTTACCTGATTTGGTGTCCAGCACGATGATTTCATCAAAATCCTTAGGTTCAGTCCCATTTCCAAAATAGATAGAAGCTGATGGCAAATGTAGTCATGTACCTGCTGAGAGCTCTAACAAGCATCCCGGGGACAGGAGTCCTTCATTTTCATTCGCATGATGATAATGCCGAAAATACTGATAAAAAAAATTAATTGGAGAAAAGAAATGGTTTAAGACTGTGAAGTATTTTTTTCTCTTAGAGAAGTTTGAAATACTGTGCTGATTATCCTGACACCACAATTCTGAGATAATTTGTAGCCAGAGAAGTCCTAGGAGCTTGCCAGGTTGGGAAAACAAGAGAGTTCAAAGCCTAATGAGTAATATGAGTGTGGGGGTAAAAGTAATGTGTTAAAAAAATAATCACATACATGCAGAGGAAGGTGAATCACTGACATCTTACGTACTATGCTCAGTATTTGGTCTTTTACATTTTCAAAGGAAATGTTCTCCTGGCTTCCAGGAGTGGCAAAGCAGTGGCGGGGGACCATCATCAGGGCTTTTTATTTGCTTCCAGTAGACAAAGACCAACACTTATGCTTCTGTTACTCTCTTCTGCCTCTCAGAAGCCTCTAGTTAAAGAGCTTTTTCCACTGTGCTGTCTCTTGTTAAGCTTCCACATAAAATGGTGCAAGGCTTTATAAATAAAAGATAGGACTACAAGACAGGAGGAACAAGAGCAAAAGGAAGCTTTCTAGAATTTTTATGTTGACAACTTCTGTTTCCAGGAAAGTACATAATAAATGAAGCATTTACACTGCATAAAATCAAGATTAACTCTGTGGGTTTCTGAAATCAAAATGTTATTAAATCAAAAATTTGTAGTGTGTCACAGTAACATCTCATGTATTTGCTTTCATGTATTCGCCTGTGTTTATGAACCCAGTCACAAATATCCCCAAGGCAAAAAGCATGTGAATCACTCCCAAGACCTGCACATTTGGGGAGCTACCAGTGGTTCAAAATGAGACATGAAGTAAGTTCTTCCATGTAAAGACCTACCTAGGAGCCAGCTAGCTCCTAGAGCTGATGATTACCACCTCTTGGTGCTAACTTGCTCACATACGGTCATTGCCGCAACAGCTCAGTACTCCGCAGCCTGCGCCTCCCGCAGCACAGTGCGGGAACTCTGCATCTGCCTGTGCCTGGGTGTCTTTCCCACTGCAACTACTTTGCCCAGGGGCAATGGGTGGCCTTGGCTGCAGGAGATGGGTTTGGATTTGAAGGAACCATATTGCCTCAGGATCTGTCACAAAGGATGTTGGATACAAATTGTTCAGATGTGAAGGGACAAGATTACTGCCTTTTGGTGAGTTTTTGTCAGGACTTTGCCATTGATACAATGAGACAGTGGCTCTCACCTTGAGGTGTCATGTGAAGCCCAACTGGTTACTAACCAGTTTTGGATGGTCAAATCCCTCATAAGCAGAGTAGATTTCATTCAAAAAGTGCTTTCATTCAAAAAGCATGTCGGAGTCATCCAAGCCTTTGAGTTCTATGGATACCCAAACTGCAGTAGAGTCAGTGATAGCTGGTATCCATATGCCCAGGGCCAGCTGTCTCTGGCCAGCTGTGACAACAAGGACTACTTCCCCACTGCCATGTATCCTCAAGATCTGCTATCTGACCTGCTGAGCATCTTGAAGGAGCCAAGGAGCACCTTTGGACCACAACTTTGGTCATGGGTTTGTGTGCATTGAAGGGGGGACTGGGAGGACAGATTCAGATGCAACTGGATATTCTCAGGAAAATTTCTTCGGTAACTCATAGCTCAAAGGCAGTTCTCCCTTTAAAGCCTGATCCTACCTTGCAGTCAAACTGGTGGTATAAAGAATCCCAATTCGACTAGAATCCCAATTCTCACTCATCCCTCTCAGATCCCACCCCAAAGATGGGTCTGAAAGTACAGCACGCTTACCTGAGCTTGGGATCAGGAGTGCTGGCACAGGAGGCCATTGACACTAGCCACAGTAGAAGTGTCCCTGGATAAAACCCTGTCTGGGGTCTTTCTGCATGGTGCAGGGAGAGTACTGAGGGAACAAGCCTCCTCTGGATTTTCCTATGTGATGATCCTGGGACTTGGGGCACAGAATTCCAAGAGAATGAGTATTAGTAGCATCCAGGCAGTTAAAAGCTACATAACAAATATTATTGATACCAGTTTACCAATTTTGTTCTCAAATTTACTTGTTCATGGGAAAGTATACAAAAGACACCACTTCATCATGCATTTAAAGGCCCAACAGAACAGAGCTGTAAGCTACAGTTACAAAAATTTGACTCGATAACTTTTTCAAACCAAACTAAGCACAGTACAACAGTCAACAACCAGTCTGAAGTCCAGACGTGGAAAAGTATTAGGTCCCCAATGTCAGATTCTCACAAAGAGAAACTACTTTAGTACCCTCATTAGCAGTGCTGGGAAGAGCGAGATATTTCAGTGGAACTTGCACTATCTAATATTATACTGAATTCTCTCTGGTGATGACATCTGAAACATGCACAGTGTGTAATAAACAAGAACACCTGAAAGTTTGGTGAGGGAGAAGACAGACCTGAAGAGCTACCTGATAATGTGGTAGAATCTGCTGTCATCTAAAAAGAGGGCCTAAGACAGGGGAAACCAGGTGAAAATCTATTGCCTGAGGTACATGTGATGTGAGAGTGAAAGACCTAACCTTTGTTTCTGGCCTACATATTGCATAAATCTTTGAAATTGCCACATATATTTTGTTGACTTAAAAACCTATCTAGACTTTGACAGTGTAAATTCCCTACCAACCATAGTAGTCAGATTATTTGTTTCTGGAACTATGTAACACTATCTGTTAAAACATAGTCTGACTTTTCCAGTGATTTAAAGAAAAACAGTGTTATAAGACACATTAGTAGTTTAAATGCAGATAATTCCCTTCTGCACTTCCCATTAACATCAATCATTATAATAATCTGTCTTTATACAACTCCTTCATGTACTGAAACTACAGAAGTCAAGCATAGGCCTCCTGAGTTCAGATGAGAGGATCCAAGGATCTAAGTTAGAACTGAGGACAGCCAGGAAAGGGGGTTTCCTCCTAACAGGAAACTTAATCTTTTTCAGAATTGGGTTTCAGTTTGAATCAGATGAAATCTTTTTTTTTATTTCCAGTCCTCCACTCAGCAGGAAGCTACTCAGACACTGGAACAGCTCAGCTAAGCTGCCTCTATCCCAATACCAACAGCAAAAGCAGGTATCAGTGTCACTAAAGCCTGGGACTTCCCAGACTCCCTGACTCCTTGGCCAGTCTCCCAGGGGACAGCTCTGGGCAGACATCTGAGAGAGGGAGGTGGGGTTACCTCAGGACTCTGGACATTCAGAAAAAGTTCACCGAGTCCAAGAAATTTTAGTCTCTAGAACATGGAAACTATCAAATAAAATTTGTTCTGTGAGAAAACTTTAAACCTAATCTCTTCATCTGGAAGCTGTGTCTAAGGCACAGAAGGAGAAAGACAGTGGATACAGAATCATGTGTTACGCAGTCACAATAGCACTAACAACAGAAGCTGAAGTTTCAATTTATACAGCACCTATAACTTAATTCAGTATCAGGAACCTTTTTCTGGTCTCTCTTCAAGTGTGATGTCTGGAGAGAGTGGCTGAGCTCCAGCTGGCTGAACTCCAAAGTCCGCATCCATCATAATGCCCAGAGACATCTTACTGTTTCTTTGGCCCTCTTACAAACACAAGTGTCTTCTCTATGGCAAGATGCTCCTTTCATACAGTGTGTGTATAGCACCCAGCACAAGAGGGCTCTCTAGCACTCGACTGATGCAAAGAAGAAAATACAAATAATACCCACCACTACAATCATTATCAAAATATATAATTCTCTATACATTCAGCTATATTACTTATGAAGATGTAAAGGATTTTTTGTTTAATTAGCAGTCCAGCTGCTCTCTGGTAAGAATATTACCCTTTAGTATAAGAATGAGGTCCTGCAGATTGCTGACTTCTAACACAGAAATG
This sequence comes from Limnodromus scolopaceus, assembly GCA_028565335.1. NCBI lineage: Eukaryota > Metazoa > Chordata > Aves > Charadriiformes > Scolopacidae > Limnodromus > Limnodromus scolopaceus. The sequence continues at coordinate 39,684,729 of JAOXNO010000024.1, forward strand.
AAGCCAGGGAAATTTGAAGATATTTGTTATCTTGATGGAGGTACTCAGAAATATTGCAAGATGATACTTCTAGTGCTTTTGGACTTTCCAGTGTGCTCTGGAAAGGGACAACTACCCTGCTGGGCAATTATCCTAAACAAACCATGCCTGAACCTTAGGCTGCAGCACATTCATACTGGATTGTTTCAGCTTGCATCTGACATGCTGTATTGTGCAAAAATTGTTTTGTGCTGTGTCTCTTAAGACCTTCATAGAAGCCTCTGCTAGGCAGACCTTTTATGGCCCTACATTCTGCTGTCAGCTGGGAGAAAAAAGATATTACTCATTGCATGTTTGGAGCCTAAATCAGTCTGGAGCACACTCACATTTTGTTCATATCTTTCTGGAGGTGCAATGACCACAGTGAATAAACTTCCAGCCTCTAAATGGTCTTCTGCTTATTGGGCAAACAAAGAAATGTCCCCTGTAGGTTCGACAGGGCAAGACTTTCTGCACAGAGCCAAAGGCTGACTGAAGTTTTTAGAGTTTTCATTCCAGGCTGTCACATTGTGGTTATAGTGAGAAAACAGATTATATGAAAAACTACACCTTCTCCCTCTGCAGACATGCTCCTTGTGTGTCTGAATCAGTGCTGATAATATTATGGAAACCGTAACCTCCCCCCCCCTTTTTTTTAATATCCCTGAAAGGTTAAAAAGTGCACATAAATCTTTTAACTTCGGCACTCAGATTTAGAAAGTAGAGACAGTATCTTGTATCTAAATCAACAGACTTACCTGGAAGCATGCAGGGCGTGCTATGAAAAGTCAGGCCACTTCTTGTTACTTAATGTGGTCATCCAAGGTAAATAATACTGGGTTTAATCTGTTACACCTAAAATTAGAATCAGTGGGGGTTTTTTTCACACTGCAGGAGCATTTCTAAAGATGAGAAGTATATCAGACTGGGTGAACAGGGGATGATCGTCCTCTCCTTCAATACCAGAATGAAGGATTGTTGAATGAAACTATTAACAGCCAGAGGGTTCAGAATGAACAAATGGAGGTGTACACAGCACAAAATACAAATGAGGAGTTTGGCGCATCTCTCCTGTAGATAGGTTGAAAATCCCACAAGAAGAGTAAGAGGCTCTGAAGTCACCCAGGAAGGCTGTAGCACAGTTGGGAAATTAATCCAGAGTCTCAGAGCTGAGCCTTCACACAAGGCAAACCTTTCTTGGAGTAATTCTCCATTGGCAGAAAAGGTATGATTTCATAATTATCATTGTATAGTGCCAGCACGTTACAACCATCTCACAGACAGCAGGCTGGGACTGGCCCAAGTTAGTTACCTGTACTTTCAGTTACGGGAAATTAGAAAAAAAAAGAGTCAGACAAAAGTGGCAAGATGCCCGGCCCCATGGTAAGAATAATGGTAAGAATATTTTCACTGGGACTTACCACACTCCACTTCGTTGGAGGCTTTGTTGGCACGAGAGAGGAAAGGAAGTCTCACATATCTGTATCCTGATGAGTGGGACTTTACTATGCATAGGACACTGAGGGTCTGAAAAAGAGACGCTGAAAATAATAAAGGATAAAAACCTTCTGCTTTTGTTCCTCTGGGCAGAGGCTTGCTCCAGCACATTCTACATCCTAGACCAAGTGTCCCACCACCACACTGACAATCTACCTCACTCTGACCCACCCTGCATTTTGATTTTCTCAACACACGTCTGTTTTCAAAGGTTTCAAGACGTTTTGATTCTGCTCCTGTTCAGGAAAAAAAATCAAAAGTTGTTGTGCTTGATCAAGATCTCTTCTAAGAGATTTAAGGCTTGATGGAAGAAGAGGATCCAGGCTGGGCAGTTGGCTCCCCAGCTCTTCTTCTGCGAGACCAGCTAAAGAAATTTTTGATTAGTGACTCCTTCACTCCACTTCCTTTACTTTGTGATATTAACATGATGCTAGACACTAAGTAACATATGTTAGAGAGGCAAAATATCTAGTCATCTCTAGGCGGTTTGCCACCATCCATCACCAAGCCCATTTCAGAGACAACTGCAGAAAGTTGGATCAGAAAGTAGATTTCAAACCACATTACATATGGGAAACAAATGCTATCCAGGAAACCTTTTTACAGGACTAAATTATAAATCATTCCTTGGAAGAATTTTTGTTTTGGAGAAGTGTTTGGTGAGATGCTGCATTTGACCACAGACAGCTGGGCTGTTTAATCATTTAGTATCATTTACATCCATAGCAACTTATTTAATCCACTGTGTATATCTGACTACAAGCCTTCAGTGAAAAAGAAGAAATAACATACAAATACACATGTCTGTGTGCATATAAGTATATACTTAGAATTGTATATGCTAATATATACTTATATATACTAGTTTACACACTAAACCTTGCAGCGTCTGATGTGATTGCACCATCTCATCTTACATTAAAGAAAATACAAGAACGGATTTTTTAAACTCAGTTCACTGAGGACACTGACATTTAAAAGGCAAGAAGAATTCTTATGTTAATAAAACATTTCTTTTCAGCTTTTGCAGTTAGCAGTTGCATGGAGCTAGTGCTACATAAGGGACATGAACAATTAGCAAGAGTGAGTCTGAAGAATTTATTTTGATTGTCCACAGTAAAAGGATGATGCATATGAATGCCTCAGCTGTTACAAAGCTAACTTGGTTTCCCATAAGCTCTTAGTGATATATGTAAATAAATTTCAGTATTTCAGTAATATAATATTCAACATAATTCAGTCTAGCATGATACTGCTCACACAAAATAAGCCAGTATATGAAGAACTAAAGGAAAAGGTAAAGCTATTTGCTGGAGAGAATACTATAATGTAGAAAAGCACCAAATTAAATATTTAAGGATATGTTGAAACAGGAGGACAACTCTTGCTTTTTCTTTCTAAAACTTCAATGTGTCCTTCGAGAGTCTGATCACAGCCTCTTGGAGCTACTTGGTTTGAAGGAAAAATCACAGCCTGCAAGCAGAGCCATTTTTAAAGATGAACACCTCTGGCTAGTGAGCCCAAAAGACTACGAGTCTTTTAGGTAACAGAATAAACATCTATCATGCTGGTGCAAACAGCCAGGTGTGCCTGTGAGGGGAGAGGATTTACATTTGCCAGAAGGCTGCGTGAATTTAATGCTTGTCTGCAACCACTAGCAGGCAATTCCAGCAGTCCCCTCTTGAAATTTAAGATAAGATTGTCTCCTGTGAAGGATCACTATTTTCTATGTGTCTTTCACCCTTGTGTTTGAGAAATCCTCTTTAAAACTAGAGGAAAATTTTGCACTTGGTGCTTGCTGCCTTTATCATAAATTATGCTACTCAGGGGAAACTGCACAGTAGAAACTAAAGCGGCAGTATCCTATCCTTTTGTTCCATTAGTCTGCATCACAGACAAATTGATATGAGTTATTGACAATAAGACAGATCCATATCGGAACCTGGCAATGAACAGCCCAGATATCAATTCTGTGAGTCATTTGTTCATTGAATATGGGCTCCCTAAGGTTACCAACAGGAGCCATTCAATACTCCAAAATTGCAATCTATCACATCTATCCCATTTATCTATGTGTTTATATAGGGTGGGAATTTCACCAGGTCTCAGATCTGCTTTACTTCATCTTTCATTTGAAGCACAGAGAAAATCCTCTTCATTAGTATTTCCTATGCAGGATTCTTGTTCTCCTGAGAGTCTTCCTTTACAATCACAGGAGTGTCTGGGCAAAGGCCATTCTCTGTTGCTGGCGACTGCTGCATGGCCACAGTCATCACCAGTAACAATTGTAGATCTATTCCTGCCTTCAGCTCTTGTTCACTACGCTATGAAACTAGCATGGCATTGCTTTTCAAGATACTGTTTGAAATAGGATAGGGAACGTGAAAGCAAATAGGTGATGAAAGCCGCCTGCTTTCCAAAGCTGCAAGGTCTGCTCAAGAAGACAAAAAGCAAGACAGTGGCACATTTTGCATAATCAACAGCCCCCTCATCTGCAATATATTCCATTTGTGGTTTAAGAATTATCATCCCTTTGTAAAGATTGCCCTCTGCAACCACAGTACTACAAAGGTCGGGAAGAATTGGCTTATCTACTGCATACAGGATAGTCACACAAACTAAAGCCTCTGAATTGTGCAACAAGCCAGTGTTTTGCACTTTTGGGTTTGCCAATCTGACCTCTGTCTCCCATCCCACCTGTATTTTACACATACTGTTCCTCAGTGCTTCATTACAAATCCTTTTCCCATAATTAGTTAGCAGTACAAGGCTATATTTTTTTTCCTATGCTATACAGGCACACTCTGTATAACAGTTTTTACCAAAACTCAGATTAAAGATGCAGAATAGATAGGCTGGATTACATCAGTATAATCTATTGTGACAATTTCACTTGATAGCAGTAAGGAACTGAGCAAACCTATGTGTTATTAAGTAGAGGAGAATCAGCTGAAAGAGCACTAGAGCAGAACTTGAGCCCAATCCTAAGAGGCAGAGCTCTTTGGAGAGTATTTGCAGTCCCTACTTCAGGTACTCAAATCAAGCACTCGGTATGGCCAGTGTAAGTGGAAGGACTCCTGCAGAACGCAGTTCAGAGCACTGACACTGAATGGACCTTCTGCAAGAGTTTCTCTCTCTGTCCATTGACCATATAGACAGAACTCGAGAAGACTGGACTCTGGACTTAGTCATCTCCAATTAGATTCCTGAAGTAGACAATATACATCGGTCCTGTATCAGTCCAAACCACTCGTCAGTGTTTTCTTATTCAATAAATTGTTGGCATTTCTACAGAACTTTGTTCATGGCACATGAGTGCCGTGAGCAGCCACTGAGCTGCTCAACACATTTGTTATGCAGCTAAGTATGTGATATGGCTCAGGGGCCTGGCCACGGTTCCAGGACTTGTTTAAGATCACACAATTCAGAAGAGACGCTGGGAATAGTTATCTAGGGGTCCCCCTTCTAGAATAGCTAAGCAGTACCCCTCTCTGTTACATGCATTAATTTTGACATTTCTCCTAAAATGTTACAAAATTCCTTAAAAAAGGATTTCTAAGACAAAGCAGCAGTCTAGAATCTGTAGAGCAGGAACTCAATCTTCCCTTTATATTTGGATAGGTTTTTTTCTATAGTTTTGGTGTTTGGACCCGTTTAAGCCTCAGACATACCTGCTGAAGGCATTTTAAAGGCACTACAAGTCTTCAGAGCCACATTTTCTGAGTACCTAATGTGGGCATCTTAAGAGTCCAGATTTTCATTAAGTGCAGAACAATTTCCCAGTATGGATCAGGCCTCTTTAGCATTTGCCTGAAAAGGGAGTTATGCAAGGGTCCCAGCCACTCTTGGAAACTCTATGCATTGCTCTCCTGATGAGGTGCATGCTTTTGACCCTGAAAGAGAGCTCAACTCTCTTGACCCTTCTGGCAGGCATTCCAGCAGGATGACAACAAAGCTGCCAGCTTCATAGGGACATGCTGGACAAGTTCCTGTGCTCCTGGACAAGTTCCTGTTTGATGTGCTCTAGGTAGACCCGCTCCAGCGGGGGGGTTGGACTAGATGATCTCCAGAGGTCCCTTCCAACCCCATATGATTCTATGATTCTATGCTAAAGTTTTTTTTAAAATCCTCCACTCTCTGTCAGTTACAACCCCTTTCTGAAGGTTAAAATAGAAACCAGTTTCCAGCATCTACAAACCAAAACCCAACAGTTATATTTGGCACCATCTGACACATTCTTGGTAGTCTCAACAGGGAGGCCAGGAACAGGCTGGACATAAAGCCACTGATGTCCTATCTGAAAACAACTCAGCCATACTGGCGAAAATGCTTTAAAACCCTATATGAAAGGAAAACCTCTTAAAAAAAATTTAATGTCATATATGGACAAAGCAAAACTTTTTAAGCCATTTTTGCAGAGCATGGGAGGCTCTTGCCTCTTACCAAAGCACAAGTGCTGAGGTGTGTACTCATAGTAGGAGCACTACTAAAACCAGCAAGAGAGAATGTAAATGTGCTATGCAGTCAAACGTCAGACACATTAACAGAAGAGGGAAACTGTGTTCCCAGAATTCCAGCTTATAATAGATGTTCAAAAAATCAGATTTATTCAAACAGATGCTCAGTAAATTCTAATCAGAGTTAAATGTGGAGCTTTTCCCTTTCCATCATGCCTTTGCATTAACTGTTGCTGGTATGCGTGTGGTCCCTTATAATGAGCAAATATGCACACTCTCCTAAAAATGCCAATGATTCGGCAACAGCACTCATTAACCAGGCACAATCCTACAGGAGGGTCTTGCTATCAAGAAACTCTGGGCAGCATTCTTCAGTTATTGCTAGCTGTCAAGCAGCCATGACTACAGAAGGTTATGATATTTTACAAACGGAAATCCATTATCTTAAGTACTATAGCTCAAGGAAAATATAAGTGTCTTGTCCATGCAGAGGAACATTTCTTTGGTTTCTCAAAGGTGACCAAGGAAATTGGGTAGCAAGAACAACATAAATTCTGTTTCTTCTGTAAATAGAAAACATAATACATTGCATCTTAGCAATGAAAACAAGAGAGCAGAAGATGGGAAAGGAGGATCCAATGATGTTTTCCCATTTTTAGCATCTTTCTAGAATTTGGGCTCAGCCCCTGTGGGACAGAAAGCTGATGAAACACTGGTATAGCAGGAAACAATATCAAAGATGGACTTGCAGGGACCTTGACCAACAGTTTACCAGCTTATGCCAGCTTTCCTCAAAAAGAGTCACTGGTATTTTTTTTATATCTAGTTAGAGTCTCCAATTTGAGCAATTTTCCAATTGAGAAAACTACTGAGAATCTAGGTCTCAAATTCTTCTCAAATTTAAAATGCTGAAACAGAAACACTTCGCATGCAGAACAACTCAAAAATACTGAGGATATCTCATTCTATCTCAGTCTACTTAGGACTCTCAATATGGTTGAAAATATAATGAATTAATGTTGAGAGAGGTCTTAAAATCTTTAAATGGAAGATAGAGCACTCAAGAAAAGCACGATTAGTGCACTTGAAACCAAAAACTAGCATAAAGAAACTACTCCATCACAATGAGCTGAACACCAGCAGGACAGTGAAAGGTAAGAAAGAGAGAAGAGATGATGAGAGTCTAACTGACTCATATCATCTGACTTATATCATCAGAAGACATTTTAAGCTCAGAATCCCAAGGTCTGGTGCAAAACAATCATGTAGTAGTCTCTCATTTAAAAGTAACAAAACTCATTTCTAATCTTTATGACTACACCAAAAATCCATCAGAGATATGATCTAGGTTCAATGTAAGGGTTAAAAATTCAGGAGACAAAGAAAAAGAACCAAAAGTATATATGAACAGTAGGCAATCAACCCAGAAATACTATTGGTGACTTTTAAAATTATCATTTTGAGAGGAGCTCAGTTTGTGATCTGAGTCTTTTTAGCAGATGAGTTTGGACCATAAATCTGAGATACAGGATTAAGAATCCACTAAAACATAAGAATACTTCAGCTAGCTTTCTGGTAAAAAGACATGAATTCAGACAGTTAGTTACTGGCACACAATTACTTCAGGCTTACCCATGAGTGTTGGTTTGCTTCTGTATCACAGGAGAAGAAATAGGCAGGTTCAGAGGTGCAGAAGGGAAGAAAGAGGCAAAGGATTCCCTATCTGTAACTAGCCATGTTCAGAGTGCGTGCAGATATTCAGGATGGTTCTCTTAAAACCCATTAAATTGGCTGACAGAACCTGACTGCTTGAGGGCTTTTCAAACCTCTTTTGACTTGACTGTTTCATTTTTACGTACAGACAACCTTCATGAAGGCACGTATTTAAGATAACGATGCATAATGCTGTAGAACTTCACAGGCTTTCTCAGTGCAACAAATAAGCCTTCATTTTGCCAAGGCACATTTTTTCCCTAGAACATCATGCTGCAGTTTCTATCCCTATTCAGTTAGGCTGCTTAAATAAATAAATCTCAGTCCCTGTAGGGCTACATCATTCAAGTTTAAATTGTTAGTCTACACATAACTGTTTTGTGCCTCAGCCTCTCTTGCTTACACATCTCTTGCATTCAGGATTATTAAGTGCTGGATGGAATTTAGAGCCTGAGCAAAGCCCTGTTTGTCATCTAAGCTTTGCTGCACTGGAATTAACTCAGTAGCACCTACATACTGATTTATGAAGAAAAACTAATCTCAGTTTATGGTAGACTAGAGTGCTTTTTACCATGTAACAGTGAAGCGAATCTCTTTTGCTGGAACACGAATCACTTCTAATGCTGTCCGCACTTTTACATTTATTGAGTTTTTCTCTTGACTAAGTCTGACCCTTGGGTTTGCCTTCATTAAGCGTTGCACTGTTCAGCTACTTTGAGAGAACAGACTAACAAGCTTCAGTCTGGCTTCGGGCTGGGAGCCCTGCCTCCTGAGTTCTGGCAGGTAAAACTTCAGCACGTTAAAATGTGGCTGCCCCTACCCTACCGATGTTCTGGATGTTACTGCCCTGGTAGCAGGCATAGAGGGGTGCTGGAGCCCTGCCTGCCCTTGGCCACTGCACTGAGCTTTAACCTAGCAGGGGATCGGCTCTGGGTCACTGGCACAAGCTGCGCCAGCTGGGGAGGCAGCCTCCGGCTACGAGGAGGGGCAAGCAGCCAGGTGGTTAGTTTTAAAATACCACGGTGTAAATTCACGAAGTTCAGGAGTCAGAGCCCTCTGATCACTCCTGCTCCTTAAACCTCACAGGGCTTTTAACCATGAGGGTACAGGAGCACCAGAGAGCACTGGGAAGGCTTCTGAAGGGTGAATGCAGTGCAGTTACCAGATTATAGCTGTATGCTTCCTACAACAGGCAAAATCTTGGCTAGAGCCTCATAGGACTCACACATACTGCTTGAGCAGTCTGATCAGAGCATCTCAGTCCTCTGGTTAACACAGACAGCTCTTGCTCCTCAGCTCCACAATAGCTCACAGATCCACCTGAAAGCAGTGCTGTGTCTCACAGCACCTGAAGGAAAGAAGATGCTTGCCTTTGAGTATGTCATTGTGTCTCTGCAACACCTGAGTGTTCAAAAGCACTTGCAGAGAAGAGGAAGAGACTCCAATAACTGATACAGAACCAACTTCAGTGTCTTTTACACATTTTTGTTGCTGCTCTTGTTACAGAGCTCATTATAACCAACCCAAGCCACAGCAGATCAGAGATAATGTTATTCAAACTTTTATACGTGCTACAGAAGCATAATTCAAAACTTCTGCTTTAGAGCAGGAAAGAACAGAGGAGAATTCACCATTCAAAGAAGTGTTTAGCATTGCTCTCTAAGGAAATATTAAGTTACAGGTCCACTAGATGGCAACTGGACATACATACATAGCCACACCAGACAGGTTAACATTATGGTGTTATCCTGCCTTTATGATGTGTCAGGGCTAGACCCTTTCAAGAAGCAACTTGTCCCCCTATGCTTAAGCACTCTGTACTTTATATTTCATTTTTCTTCTTGCAGCAGTTACTGAAAACCTTCAGAAGTGTGATTTTAGCATGCAGCTGTCAGCTGTGTAAAGGCAGCTGGTCAGGGATTCTATACTTTTTTAAATCACATATAAAATATTGATGTTTATTTGTCTGCTTTTTCTTTTTTTAGGCAGGGTGGTCCTGTTATCAACTCAGTGTGTTTGAGCTCCAAAAATATGGAACCAGTTTTCATTTGTACTGTAGCCTTCCTCATGAAATTGTGTTTAAAATGTTGCATGCATTCTTCGCATCTTGAATTTTTGCAGCTGCCATGATTATTTCTACTCCATTTTATCTTGTCTGGGAAACTCAGATTCAATTCAGGTTCTTCAGAGTGGGCTTGTTTTTTTCTGAGTGGCTTATAGTTGGCTTAGCACAGGGAGACTTGTATATCTATACGACCTATATGATTTGAATGATGAGTAAGTAGCAAACAAGAACAATTTGAGGATATGTACTTTTTCTAACTCTTCAGGCCTTTTCTCTAACACTGATAAAGACCTCTTTCTGAGCAACATGAGCATGAATGAAACAGAACAGTCTAAGAAAAAGGCCTTACATTAGATGCCATTCATCACTCTCCCCTGCTTCCCTACCCAACTTCCAAAGAATGCAGGAAACTGGGATGAAAAAGTGCAAGAAACAAGCTAAGCAGTGAAAACTGCACTCCATACACACAAAATTGCTCTAACAGCTCATTAATTATGTGCATGCAAGAAAAACTTACAAGGGAAAGGAGAGAAGAAGGAATAAATTCCACATTTGGGTCTGAAACTGGGTATTTCAATGCAAGAGCAAGGGCAGTTGCCATGTAGTCGGACACTAGACCTCCCAGTCTCTCTGCCTGCAGATCGTGAAACTCATTACGTTATTAGTCAGCACATGTTAACTAAAGCCTGGCTCTCTGCTCACTCTTAGCTCTCACAGCAGTTAGAGCTGTAACTGATCACCAGGTTCACTGATCACCAGGGAATTCTTCTTTAGCTCCTCTTCTTATCAGGTGTTCACTTTTCGTAAGAGCAGCTGCTGTAGGAGCTTATGGTTATGAGAAGAAGTCACCTCTCTCTGGAAGCTGGGCCACTGATGTCTGTACGAAGTCACACTTTTGTACTTCATATGCAGAGAGAGGTCACACAGAAAGCAGAGTCCTGGTGTGGCAGGTTCCCTCTTGTCTACACACAGTGGATCACAGATCTTTCTACTGGATCTACTGAGCAGAAACCAGCAAGGGTGTGTGGAAGGACTTCCTGAACAACTTTGGGAAGCCTCATGGTGACCACAACTCCAAAGATACACTGTCCAATCTCCACACATCCTCCTACCTCCTACAGGCTTTGTTCCTGTGCTGTATGTAGGTCTATGCTGTTTCTTTACCTTCTGGTTATTCTTCTGTTCCTCAATCTTTTAAAACATGTGTCTCACCAGATTGAGTTATGGCATTGTGCCACTTCTGTGGCACATGTCCTCCTCCACTGACTCTTCCCCAGCCTGTCACCCCACCTCTACTCAAAAGAAGTAAAGTTACACCCAGCTCTGTAAGCAAACCCCTGGGCTTACCTGCTGTGGTGCAGAGGTCTGCTCATGAGGACCTGTATCCAAATCACTCCAGCATAGGCTCAAGTCCTTCCTTCAAGTTCAGAGCTCTTGTGCAGGAACTCCTCAAAGCAAAGATCTTGTCTTCTCTGTGCAGTTGTCGCGGACGGAGTGATTGACTTCACTAGTTAGAGTGAAGTAGTGAAATATTTATTAAGGTGAAACAGTGATT
>JAOXNO010000024.1:39702010-39738662 GCA_028565335.1 Limnodromus scolopaceus
GGGAAGGGGGGGGGCGGGGAACAAACCCCTATTAAGATCTAGGGGTTTTGTATAACTTCACCAAGGTATTAAAAAAGCTTTAATGTTAATAACAAGATACTGCTGAAGTTACTGAAAAGGAAATACAAAGGCAGCTAAAATCTGAGGCTGCAACCTTGCTGTGCAAAAATGATATTTTAATGAAACACACCACATCTGTAACGTATGCCTGCACAGTGACTGCTCTGGGAACGGGGTAGTTTTCAAAAGACCTGAGCAAACCTCATTCATGGGTGGTTGCACACAGCCCACACCTCAAAAGTTCTTGGCTTCAGTAAATAAAGAGTCTTGCATTTGAATTTCAAGTGGGTAGAAATCAGGTTGGGTTTTTTTCTCCTGTGCCTGCTAAGACTACAGAAGCAGGTGTCTGTTCTTTCCTTACCACAGCTGACATTCTACAGACATCTACAAACACAGCTACAAACTGTGTACAATGCTTTATGGAGTGCAAATTGTCATTTGTTGCTGCAAGGCAAACATGATAACCTCAGCTTGGGCTTTAGCACATAAGCAACAGCAGGAGCTTTCCAAACTGTTTGGATTTAAAAATGACTTAACATTGTATGTGGGTAGAATAAATGAATGAATGGGGATACTAATCTTCTTGCTTAAGTACTGCTGGCAACAAGTCTTGTGAACTTAGATGGGTTTTTTACTGTTTTCATGTGCTAACTACTTCCAGATGGTGGTGGCTTCAGGGTAAAATTATTAAAGATACACTTTTAAACGCACTAACTGACAGACTGTATCCTCATCTTCAAATAAGGGGTCTTTGTTTTGCCTATGTAAGATACAGTAAATTATATTCTTTCCTATTAATTCATTTGATCATCTTAATCTTTGGCATCAAATTACACTGCTGTATTCCCCTTTCAAGAAAGACCCTATAGATACTATGGGGAGAAAATAAAAATACCTTAACAGGAGAACTAGAAACTATCTTTAGGACATTGGTTTTGAAATTAGGGACTATGAAGTGGAGGTGGAAATAGGGAGGGTTTCTGTGGAAAAAAATTCCAAAGGATCCTCGAAAAGTAGCTGAGAAATGCAATTTCATATATATTAAAATACAACCTTGCTACAAAACTTCTAATGGCACACATATTCCCCTTAAAGATCAATGTTCCAGGAAGGGGTCTAGGCTACTCTCCTGAGTTTCAAAATATCCCATGCTTTTCACACAGTTTTGAATCACTGTGTCAAATCTTAGGCTGGGCGGGGGCCAGGGAAGAGAAAGTTCTGCCTCTAGATATGTGCTTCATTTCTTCAGCTTTCCTAAGATGCATCATCATGGTAGCTGTACCCACTTTTTGCCCCCTGTATATTTTTAGGTTGCTTCATAAAAGCAGAAGTTCCTTAGATATCTGCTACTTCTTCCTATACAGTCCACAACATGCAAAGGCAGTTAGATCCTGTAGTAAATCTGACCCTAGTCTAGAGCAACATGAATATAATTTTAATAACTGTGGCTGATGCCCTTAAGGGTCCTCTCCAGAAAATCATGATCTTATCACTCTCTGCCTCTTGTTTTTCACCTGATGCCTTTCTTGTGATTGTAATGTTCTTATGGCATGCAACTGTAGCAGCATAGTCCAGATGGGTTTTGAAGACCATATAGCAAGTATCAAGGCCAGAGTTTGAAAAGCAGAGCAGCACTGTCCCTTCCCCCTCAGCAACAGGCTGGAGGGAGGGAGTGTGCCCAACCAGGTGCACATGGAGTTTCCAGAGCAAGCAAGGACTGAGGAGGGGCTGCTTAGGCCACTCAACACTTACATCATGTCCAGGAGGGACTCTAAAGGACCTTTATGAGGCTGCTTATGATTTGTTGCAGGGTGGGCTTGCCTGGTGGTGTTTATTTTTTTGCAAGTATTCCAAGATCCTGGCTTTACTTTCTTTCTGTGTATAACAGTGTGGTCTGTTATATGTCAGAAAGGTGAGAAGGCTATTAATTGCACAGTCCTTAAGATGATGCAAAAGTATCAGGTTCCTCTGCTGTTGATCAATAGATCTCTGGTAGACCCAAATCTTATTTCCCATTCTCAAGAATAAAGCCAAAACTTTATTGCCTGACAGAGGCATTTGCAGGGAAATCTTTAGGTCAGCCAACCAGTGGGTGAAGAGAGGGGATGGAGTGGGGTTAAGTATGTGTATCAGCACTTCCACCCAAAGCAGCTGCAGCTACATACTCTTCACAAGTCTGCCTGTGACTGGAAAGCCTGAGCCTCTGTATGACCTCACTAAGGGAACGATTACACCCATTAGCTCACAAAGAGAAGTTATGAGAAAACACATACACACATGCTCACAGATGGAGGGTGGATATATCCATTTCCTGAATAAAAAGCAAACACTGTCAATGGAAAATAACACACAGGAGGGTGATGAAAGGAAGAAATGGCAAATAAAGAAATTCTATTCTTGGCCCTGGCACTGCTTCACAAGGTGACTTGACCCTTACTCTGAGAACTTAAAAACTTAATGTCAAGTGATAGATGTGAATATGGTCTCTGTCTCACACTCCCCTCCCTAAAATGCTGCATCTGTGGTCAAAAATTAAAAGAAGTCAGATAGTGATATGAGCTGCATATTTGAATGCTGACTGGCTGAGGAAGAGTAACTCATTTTCCAGCAGCTTGATGCATTAGTCATCAACAAAATAAAAGAGCTATCAATAGGAAAAACAGCTGCTGTGCTACAGGTGAGGGTAGGATCACCAGCATCGTGCAGACACATCTGTGCTGTCTAGACTGTTGGGGTAACCCAAGCATTGCAGGGGTTATGAAGATAATTTTGCTATGCAAAACTATTGGCTCTGTTATAAACCTGTCAAAACTGTCAAGAAACACCGCAGGAGAAATACTGCATTTTCCTAGGAAGCAGCTGGATTTGGTTTAACCGTCAGCTCTTCCCAGCTATCCTCATGCTCACTGACTTTTGTTCCCATTCTTTTTCTGGAAAGGGACCAGGCCTTCTGTTTGCAGAACCTGGGTACAGATTCCAAGATTGCTGAAAACTATAAATAATATGCCCTTAGTTGCCATGTAATAAACTTGCATGAGAATTCACAGCTGTTCTGTTATTGTAATTCAGCCTATGTTGGAGCCACAAAATTTGGCTGTCTCAGTCTCGCAAAGGCTTCTAAGCCTCTGTCAGGTCTGGAGCAGCAGTTTAAATGGGATGGCTGAGGCTGCTACTGCTATTTAGGTAGCTCTCCCCTTCCAGTGGATTTGGTTGAGACAGAAAAGGTGTCACATCCCTTCTTGAATCAGCTGAAGAACAGCTCTGTGCTTTAGACTTGCTCAGCAGTGTGAACTATTTTTGTTACAGGCAAAGGTAGGTTAATGTAGCAGCTTAATTTTGTGCCCCAGCTCATCCAGCTGATTTTGTCTTGGAAGGAGGAGGATGCCTCACATGAGCTCTTCCAATGGCAGACTGGTGAGAGGTGACAATCTCCAGGAAGGGGTTGGTGCAAAGGGGGGATGTTACAAGACACTGAGGATGGAAACTTCTACTGGTATAGGTAGATCTTGAAGATACGGGTTTGCAGACTAGGCTGTGTCATGATCTTAAAAGAAGATCCTGACATTTGGCTCTGACATCCAAGGCAGCTGGCCCATTGGGCAAGTGTTGAGCAAGATTACTGTCACGCTTCACGGAGGAGCGTACTTTATAACTCAATGGATAAAGAGTGGGGGAGATCCTGCTACAATTCCCTTTTCTCCCTGAAGAGGCTGAGCCACACAGTCCACACTGTGCACCCCCCAGTAGCTCCTGTCTCCCTGAACCCAACACAGAAAATTAGCTTTCTGCAGCCAGAAGCCAGGGCCTTTGTAGGTGAAGTCCAGAGTGACAGTGGAGGTGTGTGACTAAGGGGCTTGAACCCAGCTCCCAAACTAGACGCCCAGCCTACCTTTCCTTTCTGAAAATAACTATCCAACTGCAAGATCTGTGAGAGGCTTCAGTTTTACTAGTGGAAAATTTAGGCAAAACCCTATAAAAGTAAATGAAGCAATTCCAGTAGAAGCTGGAGCGTGCACTGAAATTACTGCCTGGAGCCATAAAAGCTGGAGAGCTGCCATGTTGCAGTTCATGGGAGGAAGCACTTGTCCACAGGAGGTGGAGAGAAAAAGGAAAGGTCAAGCACTGTAGCAGACATGAAAGGTTTTATGTTTAATTTTCTGAAAAGTTTTTCTTCAAAGTACGGTTTTTGCCAAGTATCTTGTTTCCTGATTTAAACTGCTCTATTTTTTCCCATCAGATTAATTTTACTTATGTTGGTTTGTCAGGTGGGAAAATCCAAATCTCAACTTATTTTTATATGAGGGAAAAGGTGAGGGAAAAGGTGAGTTAAAGAAAATGTTTGTTGACTATACAGTTACACCTGTGTGATTGCCATAAAAGTTTGCAATATGTATGGGAACAGGCACTCATGTAATACTGAAAAGCCAAAACTGGTGTTATTCTAATTCTAGACATGTCTCCTCCTTTTAAAATAAGGTGGAGCTTTCTGCTAATTCTTAGCATAGGAAGTTTTGTGTTTTGCGGGGTTTTTCGGATGTGTTTTGGTTACATATAAATTAGATCCCCACACTTTTGGTCAGGCTGTTTTATGATCTTTTACTAGAGAATGATTTACTGCATAAGAAACTATAGTGGAGTATCTATATGTAACATTACAAAAAACAAAACACGGAGGTGCAGCAGGGAGAAGTTTGCCAGCACATCGAGGAAATCAATGTATAATAATTCATAATACTTTATATGTATAAGATCCAGAGCTGGCCAACAGTAATTCACAGAGTGGACACCCATGTATTTTCATCCAAGAGAACAAGAAATGAGAAACTGAAAAACGTGAGCAGTTAGAAAAGATGTACTTTCTCAAAATGTCTCTCCAAAAGTGATGTAAACAAGTCAGCAGAGTTTGTGTAGGCTGAGGTTGTGATGCTTTTGTCAGAGCTTTCTCTACTCATAAAGCATGTCTTGAAACAGTAGTAGCTTTAGGATTGTGGCTTAGTACTCCCACAGAGATGAAGAAGTATGTTAGGCTTCTCTCAGAGGAATAAGCCCATCTTAAAGTTAGCCATGACTTCCTGGATTTCCTGTCTAACTTGTCTATTGAGTGATTAGATGACTACCTCATTTGGTGATTCAGGGAAAAATCTGGAAGGAGATTCTAGTAGTAAGCTCCCCTGCTGGGGTCCTTCCACAACAGTTTCCAAAGCACCTCACTTACGAAACACACAAAACCTACACACACACTATATACTACTAAAACACAGCCTCAAGTGAGGAGGGGAAGGGGAATAGCCAAAATTACACAGTTTCTAAAATAAAGGGAGAAAGAGGGAAGTTATACATGGCAATGGAGGGAGACTCTTGTTATCCGAAGTGCCATGAGACTGCGCCTCAAGATATCCTTCAGCATTTCTTATCACGAGGAGGGACAGAGGAGAATGAGGATGAATGGCTGAAACAGGAAAAATCCATCCCAACCTGCATGTGCAGCAGAAACCACACCATCCTCACTACTTGTTGATAATTATTTTCTTGATGCAGCAGTCCACTGTTTGGTAGCTAAATCAAATACTGTTTTAGTAAGTAATTACCCTCTTAGTTCTCCTTGTACTTCTACAGGGATACAAAAACTGTGCCCTGCTCCCTCTTTTCTATGATTTTTTATGAAACTAGAGACAAAGCTTAAATTGCAGTATTAGGGAAGGTTTGAATAGTTTCTTTGAAATCATTTTGTCAAATGCAAACTAGGAAAAGCCACAGCACCAAGCAATTAGCCAATTTTATAGATTCACAAGAAACAGTTTTGAGAATTACTTTTGCCATCAGTGGATTTATCTATGAATACCAGCAAATTTTTTGTGAAGAAAATACTAAATCAAGGTTGCTCTCAGTATATTTGTAAACAGAGGAGCAAGAGTACATCATGTCTATGCATCTACTGTGAAGCTCAGTAGGTTATTGTTGGTAAACTCTTTGGAGGATGTGAAATTGGAATTGAGCAAGACAGTCACACTGCAAACCAAATCTTCTAGGCTGTATATGTATACTTTCTGATTTTGATGTAGGGCCTACCCTACTAGAAATCTGTTAACAAACCCTCGGGTTTTGTGAGGTTAATAGTATAAGGAGTACATATAGCAGGGACAGCACCTATGTTCATTTGAAAATAAAATAATTTGGACAGGCCAGGGTTTTTCTCTACATTTGTATTTTTTGATCCTTCAACTAAGCCCATGAGTACTGTTTGTTGTATTTATGGGTTTATCAAAATTAATAGCACACTGAAGTCTGCAAGACAACCTTAATAACTGTCTGAGATTTTTTGAGCAATGCTAGAGTATGCAAACAATAAAAATAGGTGCCTTAAAGTTATTCTTGGTCTAGTTCTGGGACACTAGAAGACATAAATCAGATTATTGACAAAAAACATCTACAGTAGGCCAGAATTCAAGGCTCAGAAAGATCTCAGTGCTCAAAATATGTGTTTTTCCAACTAATGAATCTGGCCTAGTTTCTGTTTTACTAATTATAAACAGAGAGTATTTGAACAGTGATTCTAAAACTGTAGAAGTGAGGTCGGAACAAATCTTGGTGCTTTGTGGGGTTTGAAGCAAACATGCTAAACCTGTTCAGGCTGGCATCTTATATCATAGTTGCTACTATACCTGAATACTTATGTCTACCAGTAAAAGAATTAGTGATAAAAAAAAATGTTCTCAGAATCACACTTAATGATACTTTTATTTATACGTATTTTCTTATTTCTGTTGTATTGTTGGGAGTGTTCAGCACCAGTTGTGGCTCCAGAATAAATTGGTGAAGATCTGTTTGGTTATTTCCGTTATTAAGGGTGAGCTAACCACTTTATAAAGACCTATTTTTACAAAACATTGGAAAAAGATGTTTTCTTTGTAACGATCTCTTTGATTACTTTGCACCAGAAGTCATGATTGCATTGCAAGACAACACAAAGGAAATCTATACATGCTGTAGATCTTTCTCCTGACTAGAATTTTAATCATCTGCTTGACGTCATGGAACTTTACAAATGTTTAATCAATGTCAGCTCCTGCTATTTTCTTCTTAATGCTGTTTGCTTCACATCTGGGTCTAATCTCTGGTTAAACAAATCAGAATTTATGGAGTTTACCATACAAATTGAGAATTTTTTTCTCTTATCTCCTTGTCCGCATACAATATGTTTGCTAATAGAGTTGGTGTTCATCTAACACCCTTATTCTCTATGCCTTCTAAACAAATAAAGACATAATTCCAAAGGCAAAAGAAATCCATGTAATAGCTAGTTCTATGTATTTTGTGAGTTTTGCAATAAGAAACATAAAAAAACATGGGCAAAGATTTTACAGGAAGGGTGAAGAGGGCTCTCATTGCTGCCTGGGCACTATTTAAGAGGGATAAATGCAGAATACTTCATTTGGACTGGAATAATCAGCTGCACAAATACATGATGGAAAACAACTGGCTGCTAGCATTTCTTCTTAAAAGTCCATAGGATATACTGAATCACAAGCTAAGCATGAATCAACATTATCATGCATCTGAAAAAAGCAAACACTACACTGGGATTTCTGAACAGGAGTAGATGCCTGCAAGATATGTGAAATAAGCCTTCTACTGTACTCAACAATGGTAGGGCATTAGCTGAAATATTGTGTGTAGTTTAGGTACTACATTCCAAGAATAATATGAACTACCTGAGAATTCAGAAAGCAATGACACAAAGATTCAGACTGTGTCCTATGACAGAAGATGCAAGAAATGAGGTGGTTTAGCCTCAAGAACAAAAGGCTGGATAAAGGACATAATATTCCTCACAAATGAAAGGCTCTTTTAAAAGGAAGGGGAAGAATCTTTTTCTCTTGTTTACATTGGCTATTACGAGAGGTAATGGGCTTAAATTGCAGGAAGAAAAAGCTAGGAAAGTTTCTTAATGAAAAAAGTGTTGAAATGCTGGAAAGCTGTGGAGTGTCCATCTTTGGAAGATGAGTCTAAATTAATCCTGCCATGAGGCAAGGGGAAGATTTCTGGTGGCCCTTTCCCAGTCCTTGTTTCCTTCAATTCTATGTTTGTCTATTAAGACATCTTTGTTCCGTAGACACGTAAACATTTTTCTTGGTAGTGAAAGTTCTAGATTATACTGCTGAACTGCACACACTTGTGTAATCACAGTGAAGGGGGTGCAGAACTATGGAGGGCATAAGGGATCTTCTTATATTGCTTTTTTCTCTGAAGAAAAGATAAGCTCAACAGATCACTGAAGCACAAGGGAAGATTTGTTCCAGGAAAGCTTCTTCAATACTGACAGTCATCAAGAAAGCCCCACCACGCTCAGACTTCAATGTTGGGGACAGAGAGGCTTGGCTGCTCTAGCGCTACTGCTTCTCCCTTCCTGCCTCTGTTACGCTTTCTATTTCACTGGCACTACCGCGTGCAGCTATACTATATTTTTCATTTGCAACAGCGCCCCAATCAAGGTTGCCAATCAAATACTTCTACATGTGTGTATGAGTGGAGTAAAAGTTGAGATGAGTGCGTAATGAAAGTTTTGTGACACCATGAACTCAACTCCTACTGCCATGTCCAGCCCCTCTATGCCAAACTGACAAAACAACTTTAAAATACAATGTTAATGCCAATGTGCCACAGCTTACTTACATATTAGAAAGGGGCTTTCTAGACCCTGCCCACCTTCCCAAACTGTGCTTCATCTGAAATATGGAACCTCTCTATCTGCATTCTAAAAATATTTAGAAAGAAACAAAACAACACAACACAATCGGAGTAACAATGGCTGAGATGTACCAGACTCTAAATATTTCACAGGGCAACAGAGAGGGAGTGAGTTCACAAGCAGTGCAGATTATGTAAATGGTTTTCAGCAGTTACATCAAGATATCAACCTCCTGCACTGTCCCCCCAGACCTCCACAACTCTCTGTCTGGTCACTGGTTTGGTATCTGTCAAGTACCTTGACTACATTATATATCATAAAATTTTTCCTCCCACTTTTCAATTTCTATTTCTAAGAGGAATTTCTTCTTTTGTTACTTGTCATGAAGTAGAGACACTGTGGGTCAAGTTTTATTGCCATGTGTGTTTACCTGTGTGTGCATCTCTATGATGACTAAAACCTCTTTACAATCACTAGGCTGAAAACACACGTTAACCAAAACTAGTTTTTCTTTACCCGTCACCTACTTACCACACACACAAGCTGCACAGGCAACCCTACTTTCATGCAATTACTTTTATAGGTTTGCTTTCAAAAAGCTTATACTGATGCAAGTGTATGAGTGTGGTTTTAAAAGAGCATGAGGTGCTGCTGCTATTGCTGAAAGTATGAATGCTTGAAGCTAACCTGACAAACTCCAGGTCCATGATCCAGCTCCCTCCATGAGGTCAGCAGAGCCCCTACAACTATGGAAATATCTTTGATCACTTGGCCACTCATGCAAGTGAATCCTATGATCAAGACAAGTATTATATCCCTACTAAAGAAGTTGAAGAATGGCATTATGGTCTGACTTTACAAGAGTCAAATGGCAATTACCATTGCTGAACCAAGACAGTCATTGTTGATGTCACTTAAGATGCTTGAAAACTCAAAAAAGACTAACTGAAAGCTAATATTGTGACAGTATTTTGAAAGAGCAAATGAACTAACAAAAGTAAACACACACCTTCAGACTGAAATCAGTCATGGTAGGGCATATCAAGAACTTCATTAACTGAGAGTTTAAAAGGACATAAATATTGATGCTAATATGTGCTTACTAAAATATATATCTTGTCTATCAGAATATTCAATAACATTACTGTTTAGGATTAAATAGGTATTGGTATTAACATGTTAACACTTCCACTTAATCTGTCAGATGTCTGCCTTGCATTTTGAGTAAAGGAGCTAGAAAAACGTACTAGCTTATAAGGACATCTCAACTCTTGAAAACTGGGAAATCATCACCAAGTAATTGTACTTCTAATTCAGTTCTGGATAGCCGTGTTTCTAGTTCTATACTATTTTTAGCACAGCATTTTAACCAATAATCTACAAGAAAAACAAATCAATCATCCCCATCTTAAATTTATCACTGATAAAGCCTGCAGATTTCTCAAAGAACAGCAATAAGAAGTGAAGGGCAGGTCACTGCTACTGGGTGATGTGAAGGTGAGCACATACAGTGGTAACAGAACAGACACATATAAAGCCCAACAAAAGCTATAATGCTTTTGATGATGCTGGGAGATGATGCTGGGCCTCATCTTGTAGAAGAACATGAGAATAATCACATTATGATAGCCACCACATGTTGCCAGGTGTCATCAAAAAAGGCTAATACAATCCTTGGACATGTGTACAGGGAAAATAATTTTAATCTTACTTGTGTACCTGGCACTGGAATGACTGCTGCTACATCCAGTCTAATGTGTACAGTTCAGGATTGATGTTGCAACCTGGAGAAAGCTCAGAGAATTGCCAAGACAATGATTCAAGTGTTGGGGGAAAAAAAACACAAAACACAGAGACAGAGATATTCTAGGAACTCAACTTATTTACTGGAGCTAGGAATGGATAATAGATGGCTAAATTACTATTTTTAAGTCCTTAATAAAAATTAAGCAGGAAGCACTGAAAATGGGTTTTTTTTCTTTGCTGAAGGTAATGAACACAGGAACACTCTATTAAAAGCAACAGTGGATCCTCTCTCTCCAGGAATTTTTATATCAAGAGTGGATGTTTTTTAAAAAGTGATCTTTAGTTCAAACCCTCAGTTAGTGTTTATGAAGCGTTACAGCTGTTCTAGAGTAAGATAACATGACTGTTGAAGAACTTGCATTATGTTTACATCTATGTGAAAACCAGCAAGAAGAAAATGGAAGTAGGAGATGGAAGAGCGGAGAGAGAAAAAAAAAGGAAGAATGAAAATAAATACAGAGTCTTACTGCATTTATTTAGATTCTTGAACTGCTTGTTTTGATAAAGGTCTCTCTATCCACTGTGGTTTTAATGGTATCTTTCACTCCCTTTCTTGAGCCAACAAGCAACATTATTATACAATGTCAAAGAGCAGAAGGGGTTCAAACACCCAGCAAGCTGCATCAGATGTGTCCACTGCTTGTGCCCTGTTGGTATAACCTCAGGTATAATTTGGCATTCTTTTCCAGGCATGGCCCCAGATGGAGACTATCGCTCTCCTACTGCCCGGATACACCCACATCTGAAAGCTAAGAGAGGAAACATAGTTTGCACTGGTGTTTTAGGATGACCTTAGGGTCATCCAGAACTTGACATATGTCATTTAATACTCCTATTTTTTCATGACAGCTCCAGAGATGAGGACTGACATAGCATCAAAAAATACGAGTTGAAAAGACATATTGAACAGAGGTGTTCTATGTTTTTCCTACTTAACACTCTGTTTGCTACTCAAATGTGAAAGATGGTAGAAGTGTTGATTTCCTACAAAGAGCAAAACGTGTTACTTTTGTAACATGATTTCTCTTTCTGAGAGAGAAATCTCTGTAAGATGATTTCTCTTTTGAACAAAACCAGGAAATATAAACTGTCCCAGGGAAAACATAGTCTTTTTCCTTTCATGAAAATCCTGTTTCCATGGTCTTATCACTGCCATGTTCACTACCACATTTTAAACACAGAAATCCACACATAACCACAGCCATATGCTCCTTTACCTTTTCACTGACAATTTCAGTGTGGCTGCGTCTTACAGTTGCGTTGTGTGAATTCCTCACAAGCCACAGCACCATCAGCTGAAATAGAGGAGCGTTAACGTCATCCTTTCACAGAAGGAAGATTAAGGGGATTAAAAGACAGATACTATGATTTGATGCTCATGATGCAAGAGTGTCTCTTGCATCCCTAGAAAAAAAACACTCAAGTAGTCCAGTTATTTCACAGATACTCTCATTTAGAAGAGACACAAAATGGAATAACATAGGGAGAAATTTCACCTTGAACCAGAAAAAATACCCTTCTCTGAAACACTTTCTCACTTGAAGTTCTAGTCCATCACTCTCACAGATATAAACTATCTTCAGCTACTACTGTAGTTCCTCACATGTTCACTTTGACATCTGTTTTGTTCCTATCTACAGATTTCTCTTTCTAATATTCTTGCTACATTGAAACACATGTCCCTCCCTGATGGCACTGGATTTCTCGAAGTGGAGTGAGGTGTACAAAAGCTTGGAATAGCTAGAATGGAACAAACACAAGCCTTGTCTGCTCTGACTTCCACACTAAGCCCCAGCCATGAATCAGCAGAACACCCCGCTGCCCCTCTGAGCCCTGAGGCTGATCTACTATCACACACCTCAGCTCCTCCCTGCCAGCTTTTCTCTTTTCTGAATATTCCTGGTAACTCCCAGCTGTTTCTGCCTGCCTACATATGGAAACTCTGCCCTACATTACGTAAAGCAAATGTTTTAACAGAGCCATAGTAGAAAAGACAAGTCAGTTTTCACCTAAAAGTAGTGTATGCTTTGTAGTCCTGTATTTTTTAACTAGTCTGTAAACTCGAAGATTCTTGGAGATTAAAGTTTGCTTTGGTTTACCCTCTATGAGACATCAAATCTCACTATACTGCATTAGCAACAGCTGCTATTCCTGGCCTTATTCCACTCTCAAGATGTTTTCTTGTGATGTCTTGAACCACATGTTTCACATATAGTTATTTAAGCAGTTTCACTAGCTAAGCCTGTTGAGATGAATCATCCCTGCTGCAAAGGTGTCATGGGATATGCAGCAGAGTAATAAGAACATTAACTTGGTTACATAGCATAAATAAAATCATGTGTGTCAGTTTTGCGTTGCTGTGATAGAAAAAGTGACTCAAGAGAAATCCTAACTGATGTGGAATGAACTTTCCCAGCCTAGATTACCTAAGAGGCAGGGAAGCCATACCTTTAAACTATAATAGAATTACGCTAGGTTTGTGCATATTAATTACAGGGGCAGTGTCAAACACAACTCTGGATTTAATTGCTGATGTCTACAAGATTCTGACCTATTGCTGTTTGTCTTCCTGTTCCAATGCCAATGTTCTTGGTATAGAGGGGAATAGTCATAAAAACTTTATTTCAGTCCCTCATTCAAGATGGCTGCCCAGTTTTCCTTAGGATAACTTATCGAATTTAAGTGTTATCTACAAAGCATTTTAGAACATCTCAGGTCTAGTTTGCACTAAGGAAGCTTTTATGCACACTTAGCATATTTTGGCAGTATGAACTTAAATAGGTTTCTATTTTCTTCATGTCTACTGTTTATTCTTGCTCTCACGACATCCTATTTGCTCTGAAACGTGTCAACTTTATGACAGAGCAGAACTCCAGCCTCTCTTCCCAGGTAAGCATCCAAATCAGCTGCCAAGAGCATCATGCTCCTTCTCACACCCAGCTCTGTCCCAGACCACCTGGAATGCCTTCCTTCACAGGAAGGCACCTTCAGCCACAATGGAAGGATTTCCCTACATCAGTTCTAGGGTGGTCTATGGGCTGGTGGCAAAAGCACTTTCAACAAAGGTAGCAGATGTGTATTCCAATCCTTTTTATTGGGCTCTGATTACTAATGTACCATATATGGTAGGTATCCATCTCCACCTTTAACTGTGAAATTCTGAAAGAGAGACCTTAAGTGATCCTCACACAGAACTTGGGATTTATGATACCTCCTCCCATCTCCTGATAAGCTGGTGTCTCTTCAGCTCTAGGTACTATTTTCTCTGAATCCCTGAGAGCATGGTTATGTGGTCACTTCAGTTCAGTATAAATCTACAATGCTTCATAAAGGGGCAGTCCTACCTCCTACCCACCTTTGCATCCTTGGACATTCCTGCTTCCTTATAAAAGCACAGACTTTTGTTTCCTTGATATTAGTTTTCAGACAGATGTTCTCTTGCCTGATTCAAAAGGTTGCTATGTGCACACTAGAGGTAGGGAAAGCAGCAGGGAAAAGGCCGTGGGTTGCTGGAGAGGAGGAGAAAAGACAAGACTAATTTTTTCTGGCAGCAGTGCAGACATGCTTGATTAAAGTAGCCACATAACAATGGCTTAGGATACCTTCTTATGCAGT
This sequence comes from Limnodromus scolopaceus, assembly GCA_028565335.1. NCBI lineage: Eukaryota > Metazoa > Chordata > Aves > Charadriiformes > Scolopacidae > Limnodromus > Limnodromus scolopaceus. Next base: position 39,716,181 of record JAOXNO010000024.1, read on the forward strand.
GTAGGGAGTTAGAATGAAGGCTAACCTAGCATTCTGGATTAATAAGGCCAGACATTTACAGTCTGGTCAAGCTAAGGCAAAAGCTCCTTTTCTAGATCTCTCCTTCTTATGTCATGAGCACTACATAACATTGCTAGAATACATTGGTCTGAGCATTTATCAGCCTTGTTATCCAAGAGATGTGACCTTTCCTAAACATTTTTGAAACGTTCAGCTTTAATGCTACTTGTTCAAAGTCAAATTTCTTGTGCATTTCAAACATGGAACAATTAAAAAGAATATGGTTTTGTTTGAAAAAAATGTAATCACTAAGGAAAAAAAACCCAACCACCCAAAAATTATATGTTTTTACTGGAAAAAAAAATCTGCTGGATTTAACCATTTTCCAGAAAAATGGGTCCACTTTCAGTGGGCCACATGCATGCAAACAAAAAAGATCCGCCCAATAATCTATCATTCTTACCATGCTTTTCAGGGATTATTGCCTCACACTAGCTGTGACAGACATTTTGTGAGTCAGAATCTCTGGTCCAGTCAAGCCATGTTCTAGGCAAGCCTGATGAGTAGCGAAGATAGCTCCGAATGACATTTAAAGTCCTCAAGTGCTCAGGATACAGGCCAGTCCTTGGATTAAAGAACAACTTACCACTCTAACTGATGCCTGGTTTCCCACAGTCCTGAAGTCCAAATGTTAATCTGTTCTGACAAAAAAAAAAAAAAAAGAAAAAAAAAGTGTGTTTTTTCAGAAGAGATCTATGATAAGTAGTGGATTCTCCTGCAGCAGAACTGGAATAGACCTCTGAATGCACATGCCACATCTATTTTTGGAAAAGCACAAATGGAGCCAATTAAGTGATCTAACTGGCTAGTAATTTCTTTGAAATATTTTATCACATATATGAAAATACACTGCATTGCATCACTTCAGGAGTTATCTTTGTTTTCTTTTTAATTAACTTATAGTATTTTTCTTGATGTTTAAAATTCAGTATGTGTGACTTCAATATAGCATTATAGAAACCACTGGAAATCAAGTCTTTTTGTACCTATGTACCCTCATAGTTGTCCAGGAATGCAGGACTGGAGAATTATACATATGCAATATTTAGAGGTTGATTCACAGGTATTTAAGAACTACAGAGGACTCCTAAGGCTATTTCAACCTCTTAATCTCCAACACAAATACAAACACATACACATTTACATCTGAAATCCATATCACATACAGGAGACCAAAGTTTTCCAAATTTAAATTAGTGTCATTTAAATAAGAAATCCACAAACCCAAATCAAGTATTAATACCCACAAAGTAAATATGAGTAATACAAATATTCATTCCTGTCCATGCAGGAAGTATAAAGCTGCAAGCTTCAGTTCAGAAGGCTGTAAGTCTAAAATGTCCTTTAGTCTTTATGCACTTTTAATGTGCATATCTACACATAATGTCCTGGATTGCTTATCGCTTGTTTATAGCTACAATGGGTACTCTTTAGTGAGCTTATTATTTAGATCTCCGGAGAGGAGTAGGAATGCAACAGGAAGATAGTGCTTCAAATTCAGCATCAAAACATTCAAAATTACTTAAAGATTGACATAAGAAAGTTCAGTTTCCTCATTAAGCATAGAAAGATTCAGAACAACTGGCTTGAAAGTCTCTAAAACCACATTTCAATTCTGGAAATATTAACAGAAGAGGAGTACAAAGAGGCACAGATCTTACACAGAGTTAACAACTATGGCTGTGAGCAAAACTCATGCTTCTGTTCAGTAGCCAACACAAAGACAACGTTCAATAAAAAAATTGGGATTGAACCATTTCCACCCTGTGAGATTTTCTTGCCAGTCTGAAAAATTGAATGAAAACTGAAATGAAAATAGAGCTGCTGCTTGACACTAAAATGTTCAGCTTCAACTTAGTTACATTCAGCAACTAGCATCCTGTCATCCCAAGTGGGCAAGACTTACTGCAGACATTTGTTTAACAACAACAACAAAAATCTTCTAGAGAGTTTATTTTTAAGTTTTCAGAATAGGTCTAGAAGTCACAACTTACATACAGAGTTTACTTACACTTCACATCTTTACCAGTTACTGGCATTTAATATTTAAACTTAAAAATAAATTTAGCCAGAAAACTTTACTAAGCCCTTAAACCAATCTATTAGAGGGAAGTTACCTTTAGCAACAATATTGAATCTCCCCTGCTGCAGTTTTTTTCATTATTTCTTTTCCCATCTATAGTTTATATTTTCTTCTTTGCAGAAACATTATTCATGGTTATGGGCTGATATCCCATCTTTCCTTAGTCTTCTCTTCTTCAGACTAAACAATGCCAATTCTTTCCACCCTCCCTCATGCTCGCTTGAGATTGTTGCTCTTTCTTTTAAATCCTTTCTGGATTGTCTCCAGTGCATCTACATTCTTCTTCAAATATGGTGCCCAAAACAGTCCAGTGTCAAGGAGAGGGGAAGAATTACTGTACACACCTTGTGTAGAACATTTGTACTCCAGAATTACTTTATTTTGCTTAAATTTGGTAATACTTAGTAAGTGCAGGGAGCTGCTTTATTTACTAAACCGAAAATTTGGAGAGAATCTTTCCTTGTGAAAGCTGGGTTCAGGTATAGTTTTGTGATCCATGTCTTCAGGCCAGAAAGTTGTAAACATTTGTCTTAATTACAAGGCATGCCTGTAAACCAGAAGTTATCTGTGATTTACTCTACAAAATGGTCCCTTATTATAGATCTTCTAGCTTGCACACATAGTTTTCACAGATGGATGGCAAGTATCCTATTTTGTATTTTATTAAAATAGTAACAAATACTAGCTAGCTTTCCAAATACAGGTAGAGAGTTGAGTCTGAGAAGGGCTTTGCCTAAAAGCAACATCACAGCACTGCTACCTTCCGAGATATGCTCACTGTTACGACGTATAAAGCCTTGCTACCTTTATGCACCTTTAGGCTGAAACACTGTTTCATTAAAGTCAATTGTATTATTGTTAAAGGTGGATTTTACCATTCGTCCTAAGACCATATAGGTAGCAATTTGTTGTTTACTATTTATAATTCATCTACTAAAATAATCTTAGTTAATGGTCTATAGAGAGTAATGTAGTGTAAATAATTATTCAAATAATATTAAAAAAACCCACAGAACTTGAGGATTATTTCCTGGTGTGAGAGAAGATAGGAAGGATGTAGAACAGCAATAAAAATGTCCTAATTGTTGATAACTTACTCCTTATTCTTCCACAGATTTCTTATATGGCCAGACCAAGTGACTTAGCTCATGAAAGACAGAGACACATGATGTTATTTCAGAAAAATATGCTTACATTCCTTCCAAAGCAAACTTTTTTTTTTTTCTGTTTATTGTTGGACAAATTTTTGTCCAAGAGCAAAGACCAAGAGACCTTGTCAGTTATCTTCATGTTAAAGTGGATTAGACCCACTTTGATTTTGAGACACTACTAGGTTCAGGGGTGCAATAACATTAAGCTCTTATGTTCTGGTCAGTACTTTTAAGCCAAATTTCTATTGGCTTTAAAGAAGAAAAAAAAAATCCAATAGAAGAAAAAAAACAATCCAGTAGAAGCACACCAAATGGCAGTGCTTAGCTGAATCAATAAAAAGCACAGATAAATAACATCATACTTGTACCAGTGCAACTTTTGCTTACTCTCAGTTTCTTTTCTTAAACAATGGTTTAAAACACATAAAAGCTTTGGGTAACAGATAAGTTATTGTAGTAAAAATTTTAAGAAACATACAGATAAATTTTTGTATTATTTGGCTGCCATTCTGGTATTTCCTCAGCAAAAATAACATGGAAGTCTTCCCTTCTTTGCCCTAGGTCCCATTTTAATTTATTTATATATTAAAACATCAAAATTGCTTTTGCTTTTTATCTGCTTTTTAAGCCAGAAGTGACAAGTGGAGAGAAGGAATTTTGTGAATTTTCTGGAAAAGTTACAATAGTCTGCAGTAGCAGTTCCCCTAAATTGCATGATTGTTTGGTATGTCTTCAATACATTCCACTGAAGATTTCTGTAATTTCCTAGGCTATAGATTGTTATTCTAATCTTATTTACTCAACCTTGACATTAGTTCATTGACGTCATTGTTTGTCTTCAAGGCAAAAAACACTGCATATTGAGCTCTACAGCTATTAGTTTCTGGTTTTATTAATTCTTTTCTTTCAAGTTGTAGATGTGCTTAGTAATGCTGCTATAAAAGTAGAATAATAGCTTCAAATATACTTATTCTAGCTTTCCTCTATTATAGCAAAAAACAAGATTTGACCTGCAGTCCAACTTTCATTTTCCCCTGCAAAATCATACGGCTACAAAAAGCACTAAGATACTATGAGACTAGATGCCTGAGAAAGTTCCATTTTACTTCTGTGAATCAACATAGGCATTTAAAAGCACCAGCCCAACATGCTGAATTTGTTTCATGTTTGCTCAGTACCAAATATAATAGATCTTTGACCTCCAGATAATGTTTGAGCAACGGCAATAAATGTTGGTAACTATTCTGTGTTAAATGTGACATGCAACATTTCAAGAACAGAAGAGTTAACAATAAAAGTTATTTGTATTTGAAATACTTCAGACTCGCACAGTTGAATACCATAGAGCTAAAGGCAATCACTGGAACTCGCTCAGAATACTTCACAGATACAGGACTGTATTTGCTAACAATTTCTGGAGGATGCTCACTGAGAAAGCTTGTGGATTCTCAAATATCTTTTTCCATTGCCTAATACAAATTATTCTTGTTGCAACTTAAAACTATTGCTTTTTATTCTATGTCAATAAAGTAATAAGTAATAAATTACATAAGTAATAATTTATTCCCTACTTTGTTGCTACCCTTCATGCACCTGAATAGGATGAGGGATAAGAGGCCTTAGTCCTCAACAGACATGGGTGATCACACAGGGCTGCAACTAAGACAGCCTCCTCTGTTCCCACAAATCCATTTGCAGATATGGAGTTTTAATGCAGACCTGGGTTACTTTTTAAAAATACTGGTTTTCATTTAACTATTTTCTGTTATATAACACACACCTGAAACTATATGCATGACAGTGTGTGCATTCAGTAATGCAGCATTAACAAATTCAGACCAACATTGTGAATGAAGCAGTCAGAGTACACACCTTGGTACACACCAAATTCCATATGGTTTAAATCTCTTCCTAGAAGACAGCTGGTTGTGGTTGAGCCAAGTCAGTAGAAGTAACACAGTAGAAGCCCCTGTCTAGTCATTCAGTACTGACAGGGACAATTGTAATGATCCCTAACTCATTTTTTTAATCTGGTATCACATTTATTGCCACTGCAATTCCAGCAGCAGTACCTGCCTGCAAACATATTCATTCTCCTGGTCACCCACCTTCCCTGTGGAAGAAAGATCACATGTGCTCTGTTCTATTCAAATTCTTTTTCTCATCCTGATGTTGCTCGACACTAAATTCACAGGGATGGAAAAGGCAGAGGATGCAGCTCATTGATCCTGAAATTCAGAAAATAAAAAGACTACTTGAGAATTAGAATGGGTAAGTTGAATCAGCAACCAAAATCCAACACAATACATTCTGAAGCACAATTAATTTGCTTAAAATAAAATTAATTATATTTTGAACCTGAAACTGCTTGAACGTAGCGCCCAAAAATACTGTCTCTCACAAATAGAAAACCTGGTTGTTCCATTTATAGCTTTATATCATTTAATCCTTGCTGCCTTTGACAAGGGATGCTCCTTCGCTATAACAGCAGATTTCAAAAAGATGATTAGGATTTGGGTCTCTATGTGTATGTCAAGCCACAAGTTAATACTGCACTGCTGCAAAAAAATAGTTTTAGGGAAATTGAGACCATCTGTCATTAAAGTACACAAAAATGTGACTAAACCTTGAGAAACTCAATGTAATAACCATAAGATAATGTGAGGAGGTTGGAATGCTGTAAAGGTCTGACACAATCTTTTTGAAGCACCCTATTCATTCACATGGGAAACATTAGCTTCAAATCCACAGACATCTGATTTTCTAAAATTGTAGGTAGAAATTTTCCATTTTCTACTACAGAAGAGACTCTTCACAAGGCTGCTCTTCATTAGTTTCTTTTACCTATTTCCCACCTATCTCATCCTTGACTAGACAAGAGCAGCCCAGAAGAAAATGAATCATGATACCGTTGCAGGGATTGCATGGTTTGATCCGCTGAAGTTACCCTGACTTCTTCCTTCCTGCATCTTGACAGTGCTGAAAAAGTCAGAAGGAAACCTACTGAGTTGCTGGTGATAAGGTGGCCTGATCAGAAAGACTGAAGATGACAGTCAGTTTTAATGGTCAGTTTAATCTGCCATCTTATGGTTTGAGAGTATAAAAGATTTTTTAAAAAAGCTTTTTTATTAATGTGGCTATTGTGGAGTGGATTGGGGTCCAGGGAGGTGGGTGGGTGTGTAAAAAATAAAATTGTACTTCCCAAACACCCTTGTGGCAGGCAGCTCTGATAGTCCCTGAAAAGTATAAGATATGATTGTAAATCTATTTTTGTCTGAACCATACCCTAGTTTTATTTGTTACTATACTGAAATTAATGCAAATGTTACTTAGTTGCAATGTATGTAAGTGGATGTAAATGTACTTAACTGCAATGCAAGAACCCATGAATCTGGAACATTCCCTCACTGGCACATTTCTGAAAAAAGACTGAAAATGTTCACTCTTTACATTCCAGTTAAATATAAGCCTCTCTCTGTATTAAAAATGGAAGTTGCAATAGTCACACCAAGACCAAGTTCTGCTCTCAGATCTGCAAGAAGTTTTGTCAGAAAGTGGTAACAGAGAAGGCAAGTGAGTTCTGCTTCCTGTGAGCACACATCTCTCAGTGTTAAGTTATGGGTGATATCATTTCAGGACTCTGGCATTGGCAAAATGTGCATGCCAGACACAGGAAACCAAGAAAAATAAGACAAACCACAGAAGTCTCCAAAATTGTATCATTTTTATAGTTTAGTGAGATGATTGATGGTCTCCCTGTGACTGACCTCCAAGAACCAGATTTTTAAGCCAATACAAATATGAACTTATTTTTTTAAGTCTCTGAACATTCATATAATTTTAGACACAGGACAATCCAGCTTAGTTTGATGAGTTTTTTTTAGACAGGAGTACAGTTGTTTGTTTGTTTTTTTAATCTGGTGTTTGTTTTGGTTTTTTTGTGTTTTTGTTGGGTTTTTTAAATTTTTTTTTAATACTAATTACCTTGTAAAAAAGCCAAAACAAAACGTTCAATGGTTTTTCATACTTAGCAACCATAACCTCAGAAGTCAGTGTTCTGTTCTCTATATATAGTCTGGGAAATATTTATAAATCATACTTACTTTATTTAGTTCTAGCTAAAAGGTTTTTTAAAATGTCCATTGTAATTCAGGTGAACATTGAAAGTCATTATATTTGCTAATAAAAACTGGTTTTAATATACTAAAGTTAGCATTAACTGATTTTAAATGGTCTTGGAGAAAAAAGTTGAGAGGTGAACTAACTGAAGTTGTATTTTGTTTAGTTAAATTAGCTAATTGTTAAAAAAAAAAAGATGCTAGCCATGTAAATGTGGCTGCTAATTGACCTCAAAACATCCACGTTGACATGCATTCAGTGAATGTCTTTAATGAACAATTACCTGCCGAAAGCATACTTGCCAACTATTCTATGTAAAACTATTTCTATTTGTGTCACATGAATGGTTTTCTGTGACAGGCATTATTCCCAGTTTAGTCATAAATTCTAAACAACAGAATAATGAACAAGATAGGTATGGTCTGGATTTTTAGCAACATTGCCTTCTGTACTAAAATGTAATATTTTTATTACTCGTATTACTAGCCTCTATATAGCAACTACTGTTTCAGCAGTTCCAGGCATGACAACAACGCCAATTAACCAGATTAAGAAGTCAGTATTGCATTCTTGATTCTCGTAATCTTTCCAAATCCAGGCACTTCAACTCTAAAGCGTACTTATTCAGGTTGAGAAGAGTTCCCTCTTTGTCTGATGGGTATAAACATGATATATTTTTTTTGCCTTGACTATAAAGAATCACAATCGCCAATTACATGATTATTACACAATAAATGTATGTGCAATCTCCAACTGAATGAATTGCAGGGAATCAATACTAGAAGATGCTGAACCTCCCTAAGATGCCAGTTCTTGGCTTTCTGAATAGCAATACTCCAAATTCCTTATGTTTGAAGATTTGCATGAAGAAGTGAACAGGAGAATTAACTGTCAATCCAGGTACAACTGAGCAGAATCTCCCCTCTCTACCACTTGGCTTTGCACCAACATAGTATCAGTTATGTAGGAAATACTGTCATTAGTCAAGCATTTAAGCAAGTCCTTAACTATTGCAAAAATACAATGGTATCAAAAGGCTCCATGTATCAGACTTTTTTCCTGTAAAGAAAAGAATAGACAGTTTACTACAAGCGGCTTTCAACTCATGAGCTGATGAGAAGGAAAAAAGTAGTGAAAGCAGCACATAATCCTTGTCCTGAGACTTGGGGTGAACCATAACAGGACCTTCTGAAATGTGGGCCTCTCCATTAAGTGACCACAATGAATTGCCTTGTGTGTTCTGCCGTACCCTATATGAATTTGAATGCATTCATTCTCTTTGTATACTTTAACATAACTCACAGCAGCATATAATCATGCCGCTATATATGTAATTTTAAATTTTTCTTTGTGTTAATCTTGAACTGGTACTCTCCAAGTTGCATTATTATATTTTAGTAAGTTTCATATGTATTTATCCTAAATCTTGCAGCTTCTCTTTGAGCTAGATACCTCAGAAAAATCATGTGGACAAGGACAATTTCAGTTCCACTTTTTATATCGCTTCAGCTCAATTGCTTGTAGTATAAGCAAGGGTAACTCACCTACCAGAATAACATTTCATCACAGTTCAAAACTGGATGACTTTTGGAAAACAAATTTAGACTCCATATTATAGAGAGTTACAAACAAGTTAACTAAGTAATCAGGCTAGGATTTGGAATACGGCTCAAAACCTTTGTCTATGTCTCTAGACACAAACACACTTCAAATCTCTGAAGACTTATCCTTAAAGAGTAGGGCTGGAAAATTTCTTATTCTCATTACACAAACCAAAAGTAAAGCATGGGAAACTAAGTTTGCCCCAGGTGACTCATGACAGCAGCAAACCAGGAATTTCGATGGACATGAGTAGCAAGTATGCTGGTATACAAAACTGTCCCAATTTAACCATCTTGAAGAGAAGCAGTAAGCAACTGGAGTAAACATATGAGAAACACCCTAGCCAATGCTATTCTTGGTAGATTTATTAACTATGAAATATTGTTAAGATGTAATTTATTTTCTGTTTACTTGCAATTGTCTCACTTTAGAGTATAAGAAAATAAAAGCATAGGCATATCCTCTCTAAAAATAAGATTAAACAAGAAGACTGTTCAAATACAGGGAGCAGGAAGGGTAATTGTTTCTTAAAAAATACTAGCAAATGCTGTAACAGTTAACTGAAAGCACTGCAGGAATTGAAAACATATCATCTGAATTTTCAAGTTCCTAGGAAGCAGTCTTATTAGCTTTAAGTTTAAAAGCAAAATAGCACATCACATGCTTTTTCAAGTGCAATCTAACTCTTTGTTTTCCACTCACTTGACAAAATTACTGTTTGGAGAGTGTTAATTAGTAAGAATGTGGTAACAACTTTTTTTAATTATTTGAAAGTTTAGTTCAAAATTAAGAAAGAAAATTCTCTGCTGTTGACAGCCAAAACTTTAGTGGTCTGTGTAAAACTGATTCATTAATCTCACTTGTAACCAGGTCTGAATTGGCATAAATATGTTTAGAGTGGGAGCAAGGGCCAAGATGCACAGTTGGTTTTTTTTTGTTTGTTTGTTTGTTTTTGTTTTGTTACTACCAACATAAGTAGTTTATTTTCAAGAAACAAGTGCCCATCAATTAAAACAAACAAACCAAAAACCACAAAAACCCCCATGAAACATTGTAATGTCTAAGCCACATTTCTTTCCTTTACTGCTATGGAGGTACTGACACCTTCTGGCAGTGAGTGAGGTGGCCAGACAAGGGCTTCTGATCTACTTCCAGCTGTAAAGAACTACCAGAAATAAAATTAATTTGGCTTCAGAGTGGTAAACTCTACTGCACTACTAGAAGTTTAATTCTGAGTTCTGCTGAGTGCTAACAGAAGTCATTAATGAGGAAAGATAATAATCATTTCAGAGAAATCAATAATATACTTCTTCTTAGCTCATACTAATTGGATTTAATTACATTTAGTCACTGCCTTGATTTGTTTTTCTAAAATGAGGTAATTAACAGATACATACTGTGGAACGGACCTCCTTTAATACAGTAGACAAAAATACACAACCCAATGGATTAAAGACAAGCTAGACTTAAACTAAAAACCAAATCCATCATTTTAATGCTTCTGCTATTGCAATTATTGCAATGATTTCTTTTTCACTACAAGTACTTAAATTTGATGTTTTCTAAAAAAAAAAACACCTCTGGTGCTCCCTGAGGTACTGGACTTGAAACAAGCTAAACAAAATCCTAAATTCCTGTTTTATGCAGGGTGTAGAGTAGTTCATATTAAGTCATATTGGTTTTTAAGTAATGCAAAGAATAAAGCTTCTAATCTTCTCAAATCCATCTTATCTGTCTAATTGGTACACTCTCTGTGCACCTCAAACATTTAAGAGTGCCTTGTTCCAGAGGTCATATACACATTTGTAACACTCAGCACAGTCACTGCAAAGCCATTAAAGAATCCTTCCCAAAACAGGACCTCACACATGGCAGGTATATACCATGTTCCAAATCCAGAATTTTACATCTGTTAAAAGTAAGATATTTGCTTGGAGCACAAGAGTCAGGGGAGAATGAGAGTTATTGGAACAGAAACTAATCCTTCACACACGCCAAGTCTCCCTGACAAGCATTTTTATCTTACTGACCTAATGTTTCCTGCAGTCTCCTAAATGAAGGAATAAAATGTGTAGTCCCACTTTCCACAGAGAACTGGAGATCAACAGTACTCTCAAGATGGTACATTTTGGGATGCGTAACCTGAACTCAACAATGTATGTTCAGAAAGGGATTCCCCCCTTTTTCTTCCCTCCTACATTGATAATTTTAATTTGGCGCCATATCATTCCTAGACCAAGACCTGCTGTTAAAACAATCAGCTGTTATTCTTTGATGCCAGTAGTAAAAGCAAAGAATTATCTCTTAGCTTCACCGCCTTGGAACTGTAACCTTTTTTGTTATCAAAAAAATTAACAGATACTAATAATCAATACACAAAATCTGAATACCATGAGCTTTTAGTACTTCATAAAGTATCAGTATGTCAATAATATATAAAAATGCCACAGTATTGCAAATCCTATTAAAGTACTACTATTTAAATGTTTTTACAACTTGTTTCCAAAGCTCTATGGTCTTTCACTATCCTTCAGTCCTATAAAAATGACTCTAACTACTGTATTGATTTGTGTGAGAGGGAACACGTGGTTAATACCAACTGTTACAATTGGAACAAGAAGATTTAAGCAGAAAGACTCAGTAAAATTTGGAAAAGTCACTAACCTACAGTTTCAAAACCATTACATGACTTGGATGATTGCAGACTCTCATATTAATTCTCTGTGATACTGAGTATTTACAGTTTACATGACCATTCTGCTGGAGGAATGGCTAGTTGGCACTTTCAAAAGTGAAGCTTGATGAGACCACCATTAGTAAATTTAGTTTTTCCAGGCCAGTCACCCTTTTAACAGGATATAGCAATGCCATCCACTTTGTAAGATTACTTTGAAGTCCTGCTGATAAAATTAGAGAATATTAGTTACAGAAACTAGAGAAATAAAAAGAATATTAGATTAAAAAGCAAACAACACACATACTCATGCCTCCAAGTTGCCATCTGCTTTCATTTCCTCCTACTCAGTTCTTGTTTCCCAGCCACCCTCATATCTTCCAACTTTCAGATGCCTACGTTTTAAAACAGCTAAGCTCTCCTTCCTTCCCTCCAAGTTGTTTTTTCTATTCACTAGGGCATATTTTATTGTATCTTCCCCCACCCCATCATGACCTGGAACAGTTTCATAGACATAGGGACACCTCCCACTAGACCAGGTTGCTCAAAGCCCCATCCAACCTGGCCTTGAACACTTCCAGAGATGGGGCATCCACAACTTCTCTGGGCAACCAGTTCCAGTGCCTCACCAGCCTCACTGTAAAGAATATCTTCCTAGTTTCTAATCTAAATCTCCCCTCTTTGAGTTTAAAACCATTGCCCCTCATCCTATCGCTACACTCCGTGACAAAGACTCCTTCCCCATCTTTCCTATAGCCCTCTCTTTAAGTACTGGAAGGCTGCTATATCTCTTATTTTGATACTGAATAATTTTTACTATGGAATATTACCCTACCCAGAGTAAATTTTAACTTGCTAATAAAGTCTTGCACAAATTCATTTACATATATATCATAGTATCTTTCATGAAACAAACACCAACTAAAGAACTCTACACTTGACTATAAATCTTATATGCTATTACATGCTTACATGTATTTATTACATTACCTGTAAGTATATAAGGCATCTATTAGCTGCTTTCTGAAAAAAATCCCCAATAAATCAGAACCCAAGACCTCCAAAGCACACACCAGAAATCATACAGAAATATTTTTAAGAAATCTACTTTAAGACCATACAATGTAATACAAACAAGAAGTACTTTTGCATGAATAATTCCTCGGATACCTACCATTGAAATAGCACTCCAGCAATTTAAGGCATCATCAATTATATTTTTCACTCTTCTGTCCATACAGAAAAAAAACCACAGGGCACCCATTTGTGACAAAACGGTATCAACATGGATTTATAACATTTGCTTTATTTCCTCTGATTCTCTCTTTGAAGAAGCTAGAGTAAAACAAGTGATGGTATTTTCAATAAAAGAACTACAAGAACAGGTAAGGCAGTATTTGCAGGCAACAGAAGTACTGTTTTCACACATGTAGCTTGCATGTAGGATGTCACATCCTCCTGTAAGATTCCCTGTCCTTGAAAGCACAAAGACAAATAGTTTGTCTCTTCTGATGATCCACTGAAGCAGGAACAAGTGGCTCCTTGACTGAAGAGGCAAGCAAGGATGGACTGTAGAAAGTAACCTTGCAACTCTCACACTAGTAAATAAGCAATGGAGGAAACCCAGTTATTTTTATGGTTTCCCTTCAGAAATTCTCTCTGTCATTAATATATTTGTAGTAACACAAAAATTCATTCTAGGCAACAGTTCTATGACTGGAAACACAGAAACATTTATCCCTGGCCTTTATTTGTAACATCATACCAGAGGTAAAAATTCTCATTGAAGATTGCTGTTAAAAAAATCTGCTTTTCAGCAGCAGGGATTTTCTAGTGGTTCACATAGGAGAGGAAGCCTGTCCTAGAGCACCATTGCTTCAATTCCTTATAACCCATACCTTCAACTCAAATGTAGAAATAAGAGAACTGCTCCCACAAATGTACACATAACCTACTCTTGTAAGCAGCTGCTTTATAATTTAATGCATCCAGTCACCTTAGTTTTACAGATGCAAATTCTTTTAAAGAGAAAAAGTAGACTGCAATTAAAAAAAAAACCCACACCCTGCCTCTCATAGGTCAATTTCAAACTTTAAATTTTTGCAAAAAGCTCAAAGATGGAGGGAACGTATCTATCTCAGGAATGGAAAGGGTACATTTCAAAGATTAAGATATCCTTTTGTACCTTTATCTACTGTCCTTTCCTAAAAAAAGGAAAAAAATTAGACATATCTTTACATTAACTCAAATCCTAATTTTAGAGGTAGAAATATGAAATTCCATCATATTATTTCATGATAATTCAGTTATCCAAAACAAGGACCCCAGTCCCTTGGATTCTTTCTCTTTAGTTAATTGGCTGTTGAAGACAAACTTGGTTTGTTGTGAGGACAATGCTCTTTTGCAACCCTTAGCTCTGATGACTGATATTTTGTGTGTCTTTCCATGTTTGTAGTCTTATCCAACAATAGACAGGTAAAACAGAAGAACACATATTTCTGAAGAGACCATTCTATTAATGTGAGAATTTGGGGATTAATAACATTCCTTTTTGCAGTCCCCAAGTTATTGCCACCAATAACATGACTGTATGATACAGAAAAGCTAACTGTTGAGAGAGCAGACCTTACCTTACAGGGAAAATAAATAGTTATCCGAGTGCTGGAAGTACAGTGAATGCTGTTGTTATGATCACTGAACAGCAGTTTTATTCCTGTCTTGGGGCCAGATTAGGCTCAAGAGAAAAGAAGGAAGAGGCAAAAAATTGACCAACTATTAAAAACTAAAACACAAACTTGTTCTGCTGCTGTTGTGCAAAGACAAAGCCATAACTGTTGTAGAAACTTGGATTGCAGTGTGACCTACATAAAATGCCCAGGGGCAGCTGAAAAAGGTTTAGGAAAAATTTTAGCATGGGACTTTGAATAAGAGAACACAGGAATCTGAGGGATTTTATTCCAGTCAGTATAGGACTTCACCATTCAATTCACATTTTTATAAAAAACATGACAGATCACTAGTTAGACTAAAATATATAGTTGGTTTTCAAAGCATTTTCTCTATATTGATGAAATTTCCCAAAAGTAAATTTTGACAATGATTAAAAATGCATCCTATTGTGCACAGTATAGACTTCATTGGAATATAGCCCTCTGAACATGACTACATTCCAGATGATTAAAGACTTCTTCTTCTGTTTCTGGAGTGAGCTGTATATTATCTTTGATTGGAGATAACGGATCTGACTTTTTACAAGAAGGAAGTTTTTCATACTCTCTGCACAAAAACACAAAGAGAAAATAAAACCCAAGAATGTTATGATACTGTACGTTTCTAACCACATGTGTAAGAACAGATGGCTTAAAGCAAGACCCCTGATCTATTCACCCACTCATCTATGAATAAACTGAAAATAAACATTTGCAATGGAATTTCAATTTCACTACAACTAAACAACTTCACTGAAAGCGATTTCAACTGTTCCAGTTATTCTGTGACAGGATGGTAGCTATTCGCTTTATATGTTAAAAGCTGTATGTACACCATCTTACTCTGGATTGTATGTGCTTCCTTAACATTTAAGTCTTCTGAACAATGGTACTTTCATATATATCCTGCAAATCTTGAGATTAGGACAGAACAGATTAGTGTCCCAACAGGGAACATAATTCTTAAAATATAAAGCTAATTTAGAAACATTTTAAAATCTGAAAAAACAATTAACAGGATACTCAGAGTCCTGGCAGTGAGAAAAACCTTTTTGTGAAATATATTAAGAAAAGAATCCCCTAAAAGCTAATAAACAAGTACTTTATTTACACAGAAGTAATATATACAAAAATATATATGGATAGTATATAGCCAGAAGTTACAGACCTACCAAAACTGGATGGATAAGATGTGGATGTTGGGAGCTAAGTCTTGAAACCACCAGCAGAGAAAAGGAACAGAGTGCCATCTGGGCTCACTCTGTTCTATCTGCCTGTATTCTGATTAATCAAAACATAGGAATTTTCTCCCTGTGAACAACGCTGGTCAGACATTCTCAATTAGAGACCGAGCAATACATACACAAACAGCTTTGCTTCCTCTTCAAAAACATCATTCTTAACCCACATCAAGAGGACAATAAAAAGTGAGATTTGTAAAAATGTTAATACTGTAAGTAATATTTTTTTAAACAGAAATCAGATGTATGTTTATAATAGCCTACCATTAAGGCTAAATAGTAAAATATATTGGTCTGACTTAATGCATGTTCATCAGTCTCATATTTAATACTCAGTGCAAAAAGAATACTTTTGTCCTACTTAAATTTGGTTCCAGGTTAAGTTAAAATCATTAAGAATAAAGATTTTATTTAAATAATACTTATTTATTCAAAGTTGAGATTGCTACTTGGAGCTTTGCCACCAGGAGTTTTTACTGAGCCCACAGAAATAGTGTATGCTAGAACACCTACACTTTTCATTTTTTCTTTTTTAAATAATCTTGTCCTTCAAATTCAAGCCTTGAAGATATTTGAGAAATTTCCAAGTTAGCCGAGTCAACAACCTTATTTTCATTTAAGTTTGGCAACTTCTATGCAGCTTATACATTTAGACTAAGAAATGCCTTTTTGGTATTTGATGTAAAACAATAGCAATAATTTTCATATAAGTTACATTAAACAAAATGCACTACTTCAATAAATGAATTTTAGCTGAGAGCTTTTCCTGGTTACCACAAATCATACTTCATGGTTATATCAAGTGTAGGAAATTAAAAATTGTATGTAGAAAATATCAATCTTAAACTATTATCTTTATGGAATTGTGTGGAAGAGATGTGTAGAGTCTGCTTTGAAAACTGTTTCTTTGGTGGGGGTTGAGGGGGAGGTAGCATACAGGGTGCTAAGTAGAGGGTGAAAGCAACTCACCTTTTAAATTGGAAATTTTTCCAGAGTTCGTTAATGGTGGCTTGCAGTCCCAGCTTATTTTCAGCATCACAGTGATTTCTCTTCTGCACAGGTGACAGTCTCCTGCTTAATCCACTTACTTTAGCTGGTATCAATGGCTTGAGCTTTGTTACAATACGTGACCCTATACAACTGGATTTATGTAAACCCGGAACCTGTAAGCAACAGATATTATGCTGCAAAGCTTATAAGAAAAAAGAAAAAAAAGTGCTTTACAGTCTATTGAGACAATGCAATCTGAACTGCGACAATAAGGTATATTTAGATAGCTTCTATAATCTAAAAAGAGGCATCTCAAACACATTGGATGAGTTCATAAAATACATGGGTTCATTATATCATTTATTCTAGCTATTTACCACCTGTTATTAAAAAAAAACAACCCAGATGTGCCTCATTTTCAATTCCCTTATCAGTTTCCAAACTCTGAATGTTTTTTTTAAGTTTACCA
The DNA here is from genome assembly GCA_028565335.1 of Limnodromus scolopaceus. Lineage (NCBI taxonomy): Eukaryota > Metazoa > Chordata > Aves > Charadriiformes > Scolopacidae > Limnodromus > Limnodromus scolopaceus. The sequence continues at coordinate 39,733,278 of JAOXNO010000024.1, forward strand.
GTACATGAAACTCATTTTGACATAGCCTAATTCCTATAATTATGTCAGTGTGAATTTTACATTTCACATTCTCATCCCTGTATTTACCCCAGAAAAACGTCAGAAATATCAGACTAATTGGCTGATAGCTACTCATACTGCTGTTACCATGCTTTCTAATATTGATACAATATTGTTGATCCTCTTTTTGTTCTTGAACCTCATGCACAAGAAGTAATGAGTTTATTTTAACAACAGAAGAAACATGCTAAAGTCCAATCTGCAGGATTTTTTCCTGAGTAGCTTACCACACTTCATAAATTAAAAGCTATAGCTATTGTTATCTATTTAATCACTCTACATCTATTTGTACTATACATGCATAATTATGGCACAATAATTAAATACACGTACTTTTAGACAGAGTTAAAACTTTCTTTGCCAAATAAGTTCACAAGTGGCAAAAGGCCACAAGTAGCTTATTCATATTTCCCATCATTTTCTTCTGTCTTACATATACCTATTGTTTTCCCAAATTTTTTGGAAATTAGCCATTTGGAAGCACTAAAACATCTTACTGTTTTAGCCATTCTGCCACTTCATTGTAGGATATGACCTACTTACAATTACCAGCTTCTAAGAGATTACTCACAGCCTGCTATTTTAGCTTTTGTCTGTCATTATGAGCACAAAAATATAATTATCAAATTACAATACCTTAAGAAGAAATAGTATTCTGTTTCTTCTCTAAATCTGGAACTCATTATTCCCTTTGGTGCATTTTACTGTGCTTAACACCAGCAAAGACTTCCCTTGTTTAACACTTGCAGTAAGCAATCCTATGGGAAAACTGAGCCAGAAGTGTTGGTCCTTATGTCTAGCTCCCCCTCTTCAATTCTGGTTACTTGTTCCAATGGTCTAACTGGTGCTACAACTCACACGAGCCTGAGAACCTGGGTGGGCCCAAGTTCCAATATAACCGACCTTTTGGTTGTTGTCAAGTTAGTTTTCACTCAGGTGAGTTTTCTGGTCCAACTCATTGTAAGCACAAAGGAAGCAGAGGGAATATAAGGCCATGGGAATAAGCAAGGGAAATACTCCTGCTAGCGGCTTGCTTTAAACTAACCCTACTGTCCTCATGGATTTTCAGCAGATCCCTATTGTTTGAAGGGCCCCAAGCATCCTGAATTTTTTTTTTTTTATATATGATACTTACATTGCCACAGTATTCCATACTGCACATTCCCCAGTAATTAGTATATTCATTCTCCCAATGTACCTTTAATCTGAACACTAAGCAGAACATTAAATACACTCTTAAAAACAAAGTAACAAAATTTTTGAATCCCAGGATGACTTAATTTCATTGGTTAGCCTTGTTGAGAAGTGGTCAAAATGTTAATCTAATGAAAAAGCATCAATTTTTGTCACTAGGTGTTCCAGAATAAAGATGTAAATTCCTGCTTAACACAGAAGTTACAAATAATAACCACAAGATGTCACTATTATACAAGCCACACACTGTATTCTAGTATGTATTCTAGTCTGACATGAATCTTTGGGCCAATTCTACTGACAATGCCACAGGGAGCTAGAGCACTTCTAACTGTTAACACATTAGAAGTTTTGTAAACTAGACAAATGGGTAAAGCTCTTAGAAATGTCAGAGGCAAGGCACATAAATTTATTCTTAGACATCTAAGAAACCATATTGCAGTAAAATTGCAGGTGCCCAACCAATAGGAAAAAATAACTGAAATGTAGGCTCTGATGGAAAATTGACTGTCCTTCCGTATTGATTTGCTAATGTCTATCAACACTTTTAACTAAAGCAATTAAACAAGGAAGGTTGACTAAACCTTTCCAGATTTTGAAATTTAAACATGCTTTTTCCAGTCAAAGAGGAAGGAGACTGCTAAACTAGTAGATTTATTGAGACAAGCAATGAAATGAGATTGTACCTTGTAACTGCATCTGGATTATGAACTAACTGCAATTTGCATCATAAAACCTGTGTATTTAGCATACCTGAGGAAAGTTAAGAAGGCGGTTTTGCCTTAGCTTGGCTTCTTATTTTATTCCAACGTGTTTAAAAGCCCCAAAAAAGTTGCAACTTTGACATCATTCATAGGTGCCCTGGTTACATTTCATCTCAGCTCTGATATAGATGAATAAGAATATAATTTCCTCTTGCCAACGTGTGCACTGCTTAAGATTATTTCATTGAGTTCTAGAATGAACTAGTAGGCAACAAAAACTGACTTTGAGTATTTAGTAGAATTCACAATGAAGTTAAAAGAATTCTTACCTTGGTCTTTATGTTCTTATTTTTTCTGTCAATTTGAACAGCAGAAAATACTGGAGACCGAGTACATTGATCATCAGCCAGTTTTGAATTGGAGTCAGATTCCTTCATCAAGAGAAAATTAATTTGTTAATCCCTTCTTCAGGGATTAAAAAAAGCAGAGAACAAAAGCTATCTTACCAGGTATTTTTTGAACCACTGTAGTGAAAATAGTGGAAAGACTGAAAACAAACTAAATCCAGACTTGATTTAAGCTAAATCAATCCATTGTACACAACTATGCTAAGCATTGACAAGTTTTGTTAGCACAAGCTACATAATCTACAGGGTATCCTTTTAAAGAGGAGGCTTTGCTGCTTAATTTCTTTTATGATTTAAAGTGAAAGTAAATGCTGAAGCAACACCTACTTTTCTTGCTTCAGCATCTGAACCGTTGTTAGACACTTGCAGTATTTCTGAAGACTCCAAACTGCATTCTGCTAGCTCACAAGACCTTTGAGAATGTGATGACTGTTCCAATTCTGTTAAGGGGGTTGATTCCTCCGCCAAGTTGTCACATGCTGTCCCACTCTCTGTTTGTACCCCGTTAACGTGATCTTCCTGGGATACCTCGTGATTGCTTCTTTGTTGATGAAACTGCTGTGAAAATACAGTACAAGATGGACTGGGATTTCCCAAATTATTTACGAGGCTGCTAAACCACTGGAAGCAACTTTTCTGCATTTCTCCAGGAGGCGTAAAGACAGTTCTTGTTGATTTTTCAGTTTCTGAAGACTGAGAAACATCTTCTGCTACATGTTTTACTTCCTGTTTCTGGCAATCTTGCTCAGCATCTTGAGTTAAATCACTGTCATCCTCCTTTGCTCTACCATCAAACATAATTGCATCATTGCAGAAAAACCTAAAAAGTTAAAAAAAAAAAATGGAGAAGAAAGTTACCGCAAATGAGTATTTTATCTTGAAAATCCAACAGTTGTCTCTTATTGTATTTTTGAAGTGCACTTGCAGAGACAAATTATTTTGAAAATAGGCAAAGTCTTAGTTCCTCAGGGAGGCACTTAACAGATAAACAGTAAAAAAAGGGGGAAAAAGCATCTGTAAACACGTCTTTCATTAACTGAAATACTAATCATGTTCTTCATCTGAAAAAGAGAAATATCTTGGAATTCTATAAAATTTAAGAATATGTTCATTAATTATCATAAAGCTGAAAAGTAGTGAAACACTTTAGCACCTTTTATCAAGGAAACTAGAACCTATGTAAGTCTTTTCCATGCTGTAGCAGCAGCTCCTAAAAGGAGTCATAGATTTTTAAGAAACTGAGCACTGCTTTAGAGAAGAACCTACCATCACTGACAAGTTTTAATTTTTTGTGCATCGTAACAAAACTCCCAGCTCAGGAAGATGTGTGTTAAAGCTAGAGAACATCAGTATTAAGACTGTTTTGTAAAATTACACTACTCAAAAATATCCAAATTATTTAAGATAAAAATTACACAGTAAGAGACATAATTGTGATAATACTTCGTAAACTAATTCAAGTAAGTGTGGCCCAGTGCGACCAAAAAACCCAGCCAATTAAAAAAAACCAATGAACAAACAAACCCAAAGTCTCTCTTCTCAAAGTGTTGGTACAGAGATGAAGAGCATTAACGAATGGGATGGGATAAGAATAGATATTTGTCATACAGCATGACCACTTTTGGCTTTACTGAAACAAAGAAAACCTTGTAAACCTAAGCCAATATATGAGCAACTGCTTAGGTATTTAGCACAAAGCAGCTACTTTTAATAGACATGTCATATGACCTTTACCTGAAAAAGAAATATGGTCAAATCCTAATTAATTTTCATACCCATAGGTTAGACTGTATTGAATAGTTCCAGTGTCTTTGTTCTGCAGTGAAAAATTGACATTACTTATCTCACACATAAATAGCACATCTAGCACAAAGGGTTCTCCATCTCCATTCAGGACTATGGGCACATAAATACCATTGCATAAAAAAGTATAAGGTAGCAAATTTCTTATTTTTGGCAACCAGGACTACAAATAGTATTTTGCTACTTATTAAAACACATGATGCAAGCATACCTGCTTCTTGTTCCTGGAACGATTACAGCATCCTTCTCTTTGTTTTTCCTTTGTAGGAAGGAAGCGAATTTATTTCTAACTCTAGGCAAGGAATTAGAGCATTCTTGAGTGACAGTATTCCCTGAAGAATCAAGGCTTTGTGTTGCTGAGACACTCTTTTGTGCTTGACCATCATCATCACTCTTCTTGAATTTTTTTGCTTTTGAAAATGAATACTGGTTTAACAGATCGCCATCTGAGATTTCTTCTAAATCTAAAGACAATTCAAGCATCACTGTATTAACCAATTATGAGAGAACTGAGCATTACATATTTACTCTCACAGGCTTAAAAATATTAGCAAGGTCTGGTAGGAAAATGTACAGTTCGGAAGTCTTCAACACAGTTGTTTTCTAGTACATAGCCTTAAAAGTAGCTTTCTATGAAAAGGTAGATGAAGTGAATGCATAACTGCTGAAATGAAACATGATGATGTTGTTTGGTTGTTGATTTGTTGGGGTTTTGTTTGTTTCTTTTTTAAATACTTGGAAAGCAAAACTAAACTTGACTTAAAGGCATGTTTCTAAACTAACTATAAATCTTTATAAACCCCCCACAGCAGAGAGGTTGGAAAAAGATGATCTCTAAGATCCCTTCCAACTGTAACCATTCTGTGATTTTAATCTACGATTCTAAACCAGGGAGTATGAAGGTATCAGTAGTAACAAAGGCAAAAAAGGAGCCCTAGCAGCATAATCGGAAAGCAAAGGAATAAGAAAAGAAAAAATACTTAACATATCAGATAAACGACAATGGGAACAGAGAAGAACCCCTTCTATTACAAGCTCACAGTTTATTTCACACATGTAACTTCGGTGGTATAGAAAACAAGATAACACAGATTTACTACAAAAAGTGAGGAAAGATGGAGTAAAGAATACCTATACAGGAGAATCATAGAACTGTCTAGGTTGGAAGGGACCTTAAAGATCATCTAGTCCAACCATCAACCTAACTCTGACAAAAA
>JAOXNO010000024.1:39738762-39796915 GCA_028565335.1 Limnodromus scolopaceus
ATAAGACTTACTCTCCAGACCCCTCACCAGCTTCGTTGCCCTTCTCTGGACCTGCTCCAGCACCTCAATGTCTTTTTAGTGGTAAGGGGCCCAAAACTGGACACAGCACTTGAGGTGGGGCCTCATCAGCGCCAAGTACAGGGGGACGATCACCTCTTGGGTCCTACTCACCACACTGTTCCCAATACAGGCCAGGATGTTGCTGGCCTTCTTGGCCACCTGGGCACACTGCTGGCTCGTGTTCAGCCAACAGTCGACCAACACCCCCAAGGTCCTTTTCTGCCAGACAGCTCTCCAGCCATTCTTCCCCAAGCCTATAGTGCCGCAGGGGGTTGTTGTGACCACAGTGCAGGACCAGACACTTGGCCTTATTGAAACTCATCCTGTTGGTCTCAGCCCATCGATCCAACCTGTCCTGATCCCTCTGCAAAGCCTCTCTACCCTCCAGCAGGTCGACACTGCCACCCAGCTTGGTGTCATCTGCTAACTTACTGAGGGTGCACTTGATGCCCTTGTCCAGGATCATTGATAAAGATGTTGAAGAGAACCGGCCCCAGTACCAAGCCCTGTGGGACACGACTCGTGACCGGCCGCCAACTTGATTTCACTCCATTCACCACCACTCTCTGGGCCCGGCCCTCCAGCCAGTTTTTAACCCAGTGGAGAATATTCCCATCTAAGCCATGAGCAGCCAGGTTCTCTACGAGGATACTGTGGGACACTGTATCAAATGCCTTGCTAAAGTCCTGGTAAACAACATCCACAGCCTTTCCTTCATCCAGCAAGCAGGTCACTTTGTCATAGAAGGAGATACAGGCAGCACAGTCTTAGAAGAGTACAGAAAATGTTCCTTAAGTTTTCTGTCTCACTAAATATCAACTCTAGAAAAAACAGGCTATTTTCATTTCTCCACAAGCCATTATAAGATGGACATTAAAACCAAAAATACCTAAAAATAGAACAGTTGTTACTAAGACTGAAAACAACAAAGTTTTATAAAAGTTAAAGAAAAAGTTAAAATCAAGTGTTGCTGAAAGTTTGCTGCCATCCTTAATCATTAAGTGTGCGTAAGTATTATGATTCATCTTGCAGCCTGTCGAAAACAGCTAATAAAAGTTAGAGTTAGGCCTCTAAAACCTCATGTCATCAAGTTAAAGATTAAATCCTTCCTTTCCCCACAACCATCTACTGTTATTTATATACTTATTTTAATAAAAACATACCACTCCTCGGCCTTTTTGCCAAGAGCTCTTTGCCTGGAAGTTTGAGTCCTTTAACACTAATTATCTTCTCCATGCCTCTGGTTGTTGGTTTCTCTGGCAAATACATTTTTTGAGGAGCAGTATCTGCATTAGGGCCAAGCTTGTAGTCTCTGCTCCAAATGCTATTTACATGATTAGCAAGTCTGTCACTCCAGCCACAACTTTTCTGCTGCACAGGCTGAAAAAAAATAATTAAAAAAAAAAAGATATAATTTTGTCTTCTACATATGATTTCCTGATTTAGTATATAAAGACATTTTGACACTTGCATACCAACTGCTGACATATTCTACACAAACATTTTCTTTTTGTTTCCACATTTCTCAAGCTTTTAATACAATTTTTTTTCTGTGTGTGTGTGCACTGCCATGACTTCTTCATTCCAGTATGGCTCAAGTGACTAACTACTCATCTCAGACAATATTAAAAATTTAAATTTTATTTCTATTCAAAAAGGTTGATTTGGTGAACTGTTTTCTTCAGAGTTATATACTTGGAAAAAATATATAGTCAAAAACTCTTTGAGAATTTTATTTTTTGAATCAGTTACTTCTGTCAATAGTATTAAGGACTTAAAGAGGTTTGAAAGGAAAACGAACATTAAAGTCAAATGCCTTGAAAAGTAAGATTTTTACCTGTGCAGAGAATGAAAAATACGTGTTTGTGGGAACACACAGTTTCTGTAATAGCAGAATAGCTTTCACTGCCAAGTCAGTTGTGGATAACACTCAATTGTATTTTCCCATGAAGGTTCAGACCTAATGTCAAAATCTTTGTATATAATGAAGGCTCTGGTCCTCAAACCATGAAACTATAGAACAAAGATATTACCTGTGCTGTGTCAGGGTTATAGTTATCAATTTGTTCCATTGTATCAATATCAATGTTGCCAATGGCAATTTGAAATGCAGTAACGTCCCCGAAATGTCTGTCCCCATCATATTAAAGGAAAATATCTGAATACTATAATAAATTTCAAGAACTGTAGCATGAAAGTTAGAATAGCATTTTTCCATTTTTATGCCAAAAAGCATTACTAGAATATTAATCAAAAGCATTAATACTACTACTCATGGCTCAATCTGATGCAACAGCAGTTGCAAGAGATCTGCAGTGCTTGGCAAATCATGAAAGTCAAGAGGAAAACCTTCAAATGATCAGCAGGAAAGTTACCATCTTTCTCCTTCTTTATTTCTGGAAATGCCAGAGATTAGCTGGCTTGAACAACATACAATACTAGTAACTACTTCAACAGTCCCCACTTTCTTCATTTTCCTAATGTTCCATGCTAAAATTTATGATGCACAAAACGTGGCAAAATGCTATTTGTTCTACATGAAGAGCTATCTGATAAAACAGGGAATACCTAGATTAGGGAATTAGTTGAACACTGATTGCAAGAATTAAATTGGCAGAGATTATAACACGTGCACAAGTTACAGACAGTTGTAAAGCAACTCAAACAATCTAAATATAACCTGTATTTAGTGAGGTTTTTTCTAAAAAAAAAAAAAAAGAACAAAAGATATCAATAGCTTCTGCCTAAAAATACATGTAAATGATAGGTCAACCAGCTCCCCCCCCCTTTTTTTTATTATTAATAAAAATCAGAGCAGAAGAGAAGAGGGGAAAAAAACACAAGCCACCCCACAACTTTCAAGATCGCAGAAAAAACAGGCAAGATGTAATAAAAAAAGAGTATAAGACGTCACACCTGCTCACCCTTATTTCCACCCCCACTGCTTCAACACGTAAAGGATACCGTCCTGCATATATGAGTGTTTCTGGATCAATATCATCACCATATGCATTCAGCGGAACTAATTTTCTGTTGACAGGATCAAAAACTAACTGATAAAGGAATGTATTATTTGCTCGTGTAAAACCCTGTATGTATTCTTCTGGTACTGTTATATTCATCTTCAAGTACTGTCCCATTTTCTTAATAACCTGTCAAAAAAAAAAGTTTAACTGCTTTGTTTAATTAATTCTTATAGCATTCTCCTCAAAATGGAGGAAGTTAAGAACCCCCCATATATTTTTAATTCAGTGTTGATTTCATATATATAGATAGATAGATAGATAGATAGGTTTAGGCTCCCAAAAAGTGAACACACAAAACAAAACCAAGTTTACCTTTACAATATCTGGATTATTGGCTAATTTTATTAACTTGCACGCTTTAGCTAACCCGATTCCATGAATTGACGAGAGGTAGTCACAACCAGAAAGAATACACATGTAGCGGAATTTCTCTTCTGTAAATACATTTCCAAGCTGCTTGCAGTTTCCTAATCGAGCCTGATCTATCTCTAGTCCATTTCCAAACTTGTCAATTTTCAGAAACACCTGAAAATTAAGAGGAAGCGAAAACAATAATTTTCACCCATAAAAGCTACTTTGTTGCACTTAGTGGAAAAAAAACAGAGGCCAAGTGTTATTTCTTCTGCTCATCTCTTCTGTTTCCCCCATTACTGTAGAAGAGTAAATCCATGCATCAAACACATTTGGCAACTTTAAACTCTGCTTTTAAGATATCAGCTAGAAGCAAAGCCTATTAATATTTTCTTCCATACCTTTTTACATCCAAAAGCTAAAAGATCAGAGTCTTCTGTAATTATAGCTTGAACCATGCCAGTCTTATTGAGATAAGCCAACTGAGCATCAGCTTCATAAGGAGCAACAATACAATCAACTCCTCGAGCTCGTGCAGCCTGTACACAAACAAGAATCATACAAGTACTTTGCATCAATTTTCAGTAATTATCTTAAGACATCTGAAAGTGTAGAACCTCCACCTCAAAAAAATGAAACCATGATCTTTTTAATCACACACCACTCCATGTTAGAGCCCAATATTTCTTACCCAAAACTCAAGTTTCAATCAATTTAGACCTATATAGTCTAGTATACAAAAACAACCTTTCCTGTGTTGGCCTGTAACACGATGCTCACTGCATCTGACCAGAGGTGCCAGCTTCAAACTCACACAAGTTATATTCTGGACAAAGGAAAACAGCATTAGAACAAATCTAATACTATTTTGATAAAGATCCTATTAATGCCATGGAAGGATAGCAAAATGCTATTGGAAAGATTTTTAAGCAGTCAAATTTTTTTTTGTAGTCTGTTCTCAGAAACTAGCTGGGGCGGGGTGGGGGGAGACAAGACAAGGGACATGACAGAAAAATAAAAATAGTATTTAGCTTTTGTGCAGTAGAAGTAAAACTGTTGGTGCTATCAAATTCACTTTGTAGCAGTAAAAAGAGATGCATTTCATTTGACACATCATCATCATTTATACAAGTGAGCATAATGAACTTGAAGTTAAAGCTTCTTAACTGTGCCAATCCAATGTATGCAGGCCAATCAGAAGCTAAGAAGGGGGGAACATTTTTCTTGCCTACAAGAGGCAGTGACGCAGCCATAAAAAAGCAGAGTAAGACATGTTCTCTACCACATAGCTTTTTAAAACTGTCAGTACCAACAGCATTGACAACTTACTTTGATAACTTCATGAGCCATGGCATGGGTAACATTTACACTGCGCCCAAAACATTCCCTAGCTTCTGACAGTCTCCCTTCCTGCAACAATTGTTTCCCCTTCAGAAGATTGGCTTGACGCTTCCTGAAAGATAAATAAAAATATCCACCAATCTCAGATTATTTTTTACTTAAAAGAACAAGCTGCTGAAAGGACTAAGAGATACAGGTAGGAAAGGGGGGAAAAAATATCCCTTTTACAGATGAACACTTCCCAAATGTGTATATTTTTTAAAACTTAATAATAACAACTAAGCAATTGTATTGGCAAAGATGACTGGACTGACAAGTTGAAATTTATAATGTTTTCCTCAGAAAACAGAGACAATTCAGGAACTGGTGTAAAATAAAAGATCCACCCACTCTCAGGTTGCAGTAAAATAGATTTAATGGAATTTGAAAGTATCTGACATTAGATACTTATTGGTTTAGAGGACAGACAGCACCATTTACTTCATTCCAATTCTCTCCATGATGAAGTAAGCATATGGCCCATGAGAACTTATAAATAAAAAACACCAGTGAAAAAATCTCACCACTTCAGTCAAAAGTCCCATTATATAAGGGACCTGAATCCAAACCTGAAATAAGTTTATCTGATTATTTGCAGAGAAAGATAAGGAAAATGGTGTTATTTTTAAATAAAAATATATTGGGAAGAAATATTTTTGTCCAGAGATTATGAGGGCGGGTAAACTAAAGGCCTTTAATATATTACAGGAACTAATGTTCAGAAGTTTACTTTCTTCCTCTACAAAAGTGCTTTCATTTATGAAATGCATTTCTATTTTTGGAATAAAACCTCCAAGAAGAGGTTTGTATGATTTTTAAATGTAAATTAACTGAAATAACACTACATTGCAGGGAAGTTTATTAGACATTACTACCTAGCTGAAGTGTGAGGCTTTTCAATTTCGAAAATGAATTGCAGTGTTAAACATACTGCTTTGCTTGCAAATCAATACAGTTCAGTACTTACTCTCGTCGGGCCTTTTCCACTTCCTTCTTAGAAGGTAGGGTGCATCCATCAAATACCAAAATTGGTTTAATTCCAAATGAGAGGAGCATATCAACAAGTTTCATACAGAAAGCTACATAACTGTATCAACAATAACAAAAATAAGAAAAGAACAATAAACTTTATTGTTAAGCACTAGTCTATTGCATATTTTCTGTTCGCAGGAAAGAATTGTAAGTTTAGGACTATTGTTCAAGGATCTTAATGGACCATGTATTTCCCCAGAATCACAAAAAGAGTAGTAGCACTTGAATACCGATTTTTTTGTTTGTTTGTTTTGGCTTTTTTTTGCCCTCTCACCCCAACAAGAGAAATGCTCCGCCTCTCAACTCTGAACTGGACCGACTGCTCACTACTCCTACACAAAATGAAATCAGAACTGAAGCACAATTCAGTTTCACTTTGCTACATTAGTATTCAACACTGCCAAAAACTTTACAAGTTAAAACATGGATCATGTTTTTAGTTTCATCAACTCAATTCATAATGGCCAGGGAAACAGGAGGAAGATGAGCACAGTACATTATCTTTCCCCAAAGTCTTGTGAAAGGCAGACTAAATGCACTTTTGGAGAATTGAAGGAGTGATGGGGTATTAAACCTTGCTTTGTGGAACTATCCACTCCTCTCACCAGATAATGGATACATGCTACGGGCAAGACATGCAAATCTATCTTCCCATATTAAACATACAGGCACAGTACTGAAAATATTGCAAAAGACAGGAGAGTTCCCCAAACTGCATTAACAGTGGAGGTCATCTTTGGACCAGGAGGCAATCTTCCACTGCCCGTCCCCTAGTAAGATATTTGTAGGGAATTCCAGACTTCAGGTATTCCCTTGGACCTCTGATCTTCTTACCTGTTATTTCTACAGATCTGTATGAGATCATTTCAGCAGCAGCACAGGAAAAAAATCTAATAGCTTCTATAAACACTAAGGGCACTACAATGACACTCAATGAAAAAAAAAAAAAACCAACTCAAGTTCGTTTTTTCTTTTAAGGACACTGTTTAAAACAGCAAGAGCAACTTTTCCAGCAGGGTGCAGGGAAGGGAAGGAGACTGGGATATAGGAGCACTTAGATTCTAAGGTTAAGAGCACTGAAGAAATTGGATTTAGAGCTACAAAACAAACTGAAAAATAACTGTGATTTTGAAAGACAGGAGTGAATAAGATTGTAGCTACATAGTAACTCAATTCAGATGAATTTTAAAGTGTTAAATGACTCTCTACACTTTAGTTAAAGTACTAGTCTAAGATTAGCAATCATATGTGCATGGAAAAAAAATTTGATCAGAAAATATTCATGTAGTTAATTTCAACCATTATGACTAGTAACGTTCCTCTTTTCAGTCAATTTTTTTCTCAACTGAAGTGTATCCTATTCTCAGGACGCTGAGGGATCTCTACTACCTTCAAAGGCAGGTAGCAAGGTTAGATAAAACTCTACAGTTTTTCGTATCAACAAAAGGAGTAAAAAATTTGTACCCATTTGCAAATCATTAACTCTTTCTTGCCTCCAATCAAACATTTAATCAAAATTTCTAAGTGAAGTTTGATCTAGACTAATCAGTGTAGCTTTACTTCTCAAAAGATAAAGACTGCTTTTCATTTAAAACTATATTCAATCTAAAATAACAGTTCAACCCAGCTTTCCAGAGATGGGAAAGAACTGGTGCAAATCTGATCTAAGCTCCAAAGCTGAACTTTAAGTACAACCACAATTTCTATTTGTTTCCTTCCTTAGAAATATAAGCGTGTAAGTGAAAAAGCCACGTTACATTAGAAAAGCTACTCTTACTGAAAATATAGTATGTTAAGCAAAAAACCTTACACTTTATTCAGAGCATAATACATCTATCAGAATTCTTCAGTATCATTATAACTTTTGTCACAGTAGTATTTACAAACTGTCACTTTGTACAAATCAGGTTCCTGAAAATAATACTACATTTGAAACATGATTTGCATCTCATCAGAGATATTAGACTGTAATTGAGAGTGAGACATGCTGGAAAACTAACTTGCTTAACCGTTGGTGTTTTAATAGAAAATAGTTTAGAGAGTTTTTCCCCCAACACATACTTCCATATTGATTTTGCACAGTTGGAAAGCTACTTATAGCCAACATTTCCATTTCCAAAAAGTACAACTGGGACAGAGACTTCAGAAGAAACAGTAAGAAGTGAAACTTTAACTTACTTTTTAGCTCAAGAAACGTCAAGCTAACAAAGTTTTAATTTGTAAGAGGGCCGAGACTGAAACGTAGCAAAGACTTACAGATCTGTTGGCTCTCCTCGGGCCAGCTTTTCAGCACAAGCATAAGCGCCTTTGTGCAGCCAACAGTAGGTATCCACAGCTACCGCCTGCCCCTTGTATTTCTTCACGTGCGTAGGTTCAGCAGCCTCCTTGATGAACTGCAGCAGGCCCTGAATCCCCATGATGTTGTTTAAACTGCAGATGAGAAAATTAAAAGCGTAAGCACAAGGAAAGTCAGGTCACATTGCAGACAGGGTGACGGGCTGAAATAGAGACGCGGGGTGCCATGAGGCACCCCGGGCAGTCGGAACTCCTTTCCGCCGGCTGAAGAGATGCCCTTAAGTGCGCAGGCAGCCGGGTGGCAGCAGTCCGCGCGCACGCTCCCCCAAAGACAGCGGGGTCGGGACGGGGCACACGGGGCACCGGGCACGGCCCCTTCCCGCCCGCTCCGGTTAGGCGCCGGTGGGACTCCCCCGCGCCGTCTATCACGGCATCCCCACGAGCGGCACACACATACCGACATCAGGAACTGTACCTGTTCGGCGACGGGAGGGCCCAAGGCAGCTATCGCGGCTCGGGGCCACCTCCCCCATGGCGCTGCTGGCGCCTCTACATCGGCGCGGGCCGCGCCAGCCCGGGGTGGGGGTTGAGAGAGGGGCTGAGGGAGACGGCCCAACGGCCGCCAAACGGCCAGCAAACGGCCGCGGGGGCCTCGCGCGCCAGTACCTAGCTAGGGGAAGGAAGGGGAAGCCCACGCGCTGCGCTCCGCTCCGCTCCGCTCGGCCGTGGCGCGCGGCAGCCGCCCGGGGCTTTCAAGCAGCGCGCGCTCAGGACAGTGGCCCCGCCCCGGCGAGGGGACTACAAGTCCCAGAATGCTCCGCGCGGATGGGGAGGCCGTCAGGGCGCGAGCTCTGCTCCTCCGCGCCTACCAGCTCCCAACCCCTCCAGCCACTGCTGGCTGTGAGGCGGCCCCGGCCCGGACTCTGGGGCCTCACGGAGAGATGGTGCGTTTGGCTGCCCGGACAGTCTGACTCCGGGATCCTCGTCGTTTCGGTGTCGCTATCGTGTTGGGTACGGGGAGTTTTCTGGAACTTTCGTTTGTAAATTGAGCCTGAACGATAAGGATTTAAGGGTAGAGCGTTTCTAGGGCAGACGCAGATGGTGGGGAAAGGGGTTCCGAGAGAGCTATGGAATTTGCTGCTGGCAGAGCAAGTGCAGCTAATTCAAGCATCTCCAAAAAATATTAAAATACATTTAATGCAGTGAAATGGGTGCAGTGCTGTAGCACTGAGTCAGTATGGCCCCTGCCAAATTCAGTGCTGCTGTCTCTTGATAAAGTGCAGAAAAATAGGAAAACGTTGCTTCCTTACATTGGGACTAACACACTTGTGATTGAAAGCTTACTTAGTGTTGGCAGCACTTCCTAATGCAAATATTCTATAACCACTAAGTTGCTAGTGGATAAAATTATGGTCAACATCCCGGAAAGACTGTTATCATTGTCTTTAGCATTTATTTTCAATTCTTCCTTTTTATCCTTGCTGTTTGGTGACATCTGTCCCCTGGTATATAGAAAATGTTTGCAGGTAGTTATCAACTTGAAAAAACAAAACATCAAAACCAGCAGGGAGTAAGAATGTATTTGTGTCTGTTGCTTTCTTGCAATATTTATATGTAAAGAAGCTAAACACCACTAAGTAAAAGTTACTGGTTTAAGTAGAGGTATGAATAAGGAACTTAAATACAGTAACCAGCAGTTTGTACTGTTGCGGTAACGTACTTGGAATGAGTCATTTTGAGATGACAATCATACTGAGCCATTCATTTCTGACAATATTCTTCACAGTGATTGCTGCGGGTTGGTTCAATTGAAGCAAAGGATCCATGACATGCAGTTGAAGACAGCACGTGGATAACAATAATGAACAGGAAAATCATAAGCATTAAGTATACTGGAATCAAAAGGTACCACAGAATTTTGGCAGGACACAGGACTGAGTCGTGTAGCTAAACCAGTGAGTGGGGAGAGAGTGGAAGCAGGTCACTGACTGCAAAGGAAGAGGTGAGGGACAGGTGTTACAGCAGTGAAGCCCTGGGGTTAATGTAAGAATTGATGGTCAAAGTTAGAATTTTCAATCTGTATTTATGTACTATAACTGCTTTAATTTTAAAAAGTCCTATTCATCTATATCACGTACTGAAATTTGAAGTGGTGCACAAGGGAGTTTTATAAGAATAATCCAACTACACACAAAAAGGCATACCAGTAACATTTGTGTTTCGCAGATCTAGTTAATGTTTCAGGACATCTCATGCATGGGATCAAGTTCCTATTTAACCATCTGTTGCACTGTCTCATTCTGCCTATTTGACACGTTAAACACAGTAAGCATGTTTTGATAGCCAAATATATATATTAACTACAGTCTAGGATGACAATGGACTCCACAGTGCCAACCTGAATTTCTTCCTAGTGGCAACACGCATGCCTAGAACAGTTTCAGATTGATCTTGCTTCTGATGTTTCTTTTCTTCAGAAAAATGTGTTTTTGTATATTGCTAAAGAGAACAAATGCAGCCTAGAGACTCAGTAAAGAATGGGGAGAGAATTAGAACAAAAGAGAGACTATGCATGCAGTGCTGAATTATGCAGTTTTTCTCTGCACTCATAAAAACCTAGATGTCTGCTTCTGCTTCATTTGTTGAGTTAGTACTCAGAGTACAGAGTGGAACAAATACAAGGATGTGTGCATGTTTCCAGCTGAAAGTAATGAGATCACTGGACCAGAAGTCTTACTAACACTCTAGAATAAACATTACCACTGCACTGGAGGAGGTGTTTTTATTTACTGATTTTCTGAAATTAAAGAAGGCGGCATGTAAATGGGTGGAGGCATAATTTGGGTGATTCCCTTCCCGTCCTACTGCCAGTAGAAACCTGCTCTCTGCCATCACAGTGTGTTGCCAACATTTTGATTTGGTTGTCTGCTCCTTTGCTTTGAGTGCTCAAGCAGTAACTCTCAGCTATAAGAAGGAGCACCCATGGATAGCCTCCTGCTGATGTTCATTGTGGAAAAAAAAAAAAAAAAAAAAGGGAGTGTATCAGTGCCTCGGAGGAAGACCATCTACTTGTTAATATTGCAAAAATTCTAAGAAATGGATAATTTCAACAAAAATGTTTAAGCTGCTGTAGTGGCAGGCACAGATTCACTCTGGAGGGTTCTCCTTAGTAAGAAGTGACAACCTTCTTTAGTTGCTAGTGACTAAGAAATACCATAGCCATAATGCAGTCCCAGAAAGCATTCTCTTATCAGTGTCTTTAACACTCCTCTGCTTTCAGCCATTTTGCCAGAAAAGAAGAAAGCTCATGTGCTTCTTAGGTCCCCATCCCTTCTGCTTGCTTCAGTATTAGTTTTTATTACAGGACATTAGTTGAGATTGAAAAGCAGAATGCAGAACAAGGACATTTGAAAAGCATTGACAATAAAGTGCTTTCCAACCCATTTTGTGGGAGGATGGTGTGTTTAGATTTTTTTTTTCCCCAGCACTAATCAGCCTCTTTCTGGAATTTCATTATAACCCCTGCTTCCAAATTAGTAATGGCTGAAGGGAGGGAGCAGGTAGGAGGCTCCTCTCTTGACTCCTCCAGCTGTGCTCCCTACCCCAAAATACAGGGTCTCCTCCCATCTCAGTGAGTCCACAGGGGCCTCTACAAAGTGGTGGGATGCACAAAGGACAGACTTACTGCACCCAAGAGGGTAGGGACATTGAGGGGGGCACACTCTTTTCTACTTTAGTTTCCACTTGTTTCTTAACAGATAATGCATTTGGGACTTGCCTTTTTTCACCCTGATCTTCTAAGGAAATAAGACTTAATGTGCTCATGCCTCTTGCCTGAATGTGTAACCTGCAATAAATGTTGAAGCCTTAGAATTATTTTCGTGTAATTTGACAAAGGGCTAGAAGCCTTGAAGGTACTTTGTCCAATTCATGACAATGTGGAGAGGAATAGAATAGAATAGAATAGAATAGAATAGAATAGAATAGAATAGAATAGAATATTTCAGTTGGAAGGGACCTACAACAATCATCTAGTCCAACTGCCTGAGCAATTCAGAGCTGACCAAGTTAAATTGTGTTATTAAGGGCAATTGTCCAATTGATGGGCTTGGGGCATTGACCATCTCTCTAGGAAGCCATTCCAGTGTTTGACCACCCTCTCAGTAAAGAAACACTTCCTAATGTCCAGTCTAAACTTCCCCTGCCACAGCTTTGAACCATTGCCATGCGTCCTATTGCTGCATACCAGGGAGAAGACCTCAGCACCTCCCTACTTCCCCTCCTCAGGAAGCTGTAGAGAGAAATGAGGTCACCCCTCAGCCTCCTTTTCTCCAAACTGGACAAGCCCAAAGTTCTTAGCCGCTCCTCATAAGACATTCTTTCCAGCCCTTTCACCAGCTTTATTGCTTTCCTCTGGACACATTCAAGGACTATCGCACCCTTCTTAAATTATGGGGCCCAGAACTGCACACACTATTCAAGGTGAGACCGCATCGACACTGAATACAGTGGGACAATCTCCTCTTTTGACCAACTAGTTATGCTGTGTTTGATGCACCCCAGGATGCAGTTTGCCCTTGTGGCTGCCAGGGCACACTACTGACTCATAGTGAGTCACACTGCTGCCACCAGCACCCCCACGTCCATTTCTGCAGGGCTGCTCTCTAGCCACTTCTCTCCTAATTTATTCTTGAGCCTGGTGTTATTCTGTGGTAGCGTAGAGAGCTTCACCTTTGGTCCATCCATGGAGTGAGTGCCCTGGGGTCTTGCTGCCCTGATCATGCAGACATATGGATCATGATTTAGAAATCGCGATCAGCGCGGGCTTTCCTTTGCATGAAAGCTACAAAAAGAGGTGAGCCTGGGGCAGTCTCTGGTCTCCTCTAGATCTAGAACTCCTCTAGCACTCCTAGTAAGTTGACATGTGGGCAGGGGATATAGCTAGACCTGGAAAATCTGCTCTTTGGAAGTAGATTGTTGTCTATTTTTCCCCTATTTCCCTTATTTGGAAATCAGGAAGATCGAGGGAGGGGGGCAGGAAATGAGGCTTCATTAACTCTGTTGCCAATAGAACTACTTTTCTCCTGCCCCTACTTGCCTGTCATAAAGATTATTTTCAGATGTTTCTGGTAATACATTTCATCTTTCCCTTTAGGGCTACAAAGAGGCCTTTGAGCTACAGAGCTGGGAGCCTGCTTCTGCAGTTACCATTTTACTTGTCGTGTTCAGGAGTTTGGTGCTTTTGCACAGGCTCCAAAAAATTCATGAATTTTTCACTTAGGAACTAGCCCTGCCCATTTATACACAGAGATACTGGTGACAGGATGTAGACTTGGTAAAAGATTTGTATTATCTGGGTTCATAAGTAATTCCACAAGAAATATGCTGAGCAACATTCACTCTGATGCATAAGAACGATACTAGCTAACAGAGTTAATTGCTGTCAGTTATTGAAAGTCTTTGTGAAGCTCAGCTTCTGACAGTGTATACTGAGTGTGTTCCTCCTTTCTTATTAATCTGTAGCATACCAAAACTCAAGTAGTCTAAACAGGGACCATAAATGATGCCAAAGAAGTTATAGCTGATGACCAGCTGTAACAGAATGAAGCAAGCCATGGAAGCTCCAAATCAATAGCATGGATCACCACAGTTATTCAGTAACCAGTCTACCTTCCAGAGTGCTAAGGGGTACATAGGACATCCATTTGAGTACTTGTTATAACTAGCAGCTGATTCACCAGCCACGTTGTTCTCCTTCAGAGAACAACAAATTGCAGTAAGGCAGAAAAGCAAATGCCTGAGGCAGTCACTGCCTCAGCCATCTCATTCCTATGTTTGTCAGCAGCCTCAGATCCTTACACAAGCCCACTAGAGTGCCTTGTCTTCTGTTCTGTTATGGATGTATTGAAAACAGTGAAAAATGCAGTCTTCCTTGGTCTTTATGATACAGAAGAGGCATAAAAGAGTTATATTTCAAATTGCTATTTACCTTCATAGAAACCTCTTCTTGTACATGTCAATATGAGGATGTATGAGCCACAGGCATAACACCCAGTTACTACACTGTCTCTCTGAAACTGTAAATGTTTCTCTAAGCACCTAGTACTGACAGTATTCATTTTGAGTACCCATAAGAAACAATGTCTTCCTGTGGTTAAGAGTATATGAACACAACATTTGTGTGATGCATGAATGCTATGAAATCTCTTCTGACGGTCTTGTTACTCATCAGAGGTATGTCAGTGCTAAGGTAGAGATGTACAGGAGAATTAAGCCAAAGAGGAGTGTTATTTGTGGTGCAATCCCAAATCCAAACAAAGCTCTACCAAAGTTTGTGAGACTTTTGTCAAAGCAAGACCAAGTATCTCAGGTCCTAGTGGCAATTTTAGCTTCTTTTTTCAAAACTCATCACATATGTATCATCACAAAGCATTTTCCTCAGTTCATATGCAAAGATACTGGTATGTGTATTTGCAGCAACCATTTGCAGTTACAGCAAATGCATATTGACAAGTGGGTGCATGAATGCAGGAATGTTACCTGTAAAACTCATAAAATCCTCAAAACCCTCTGCATTACCAGTTTTTCCGCCTGTACTGATGATAATAACTGTTCTGTGTTTATCTGTGCTGTGGCTGTGCTGCTTGTGGCAAGTTTTTTTCATCTCTAAAAACACATCAGTATAGAGAATAAGAGCAAAGCTTCCAGTAAACCAGTGCATATTTATTTTTCCTTTTTGTCAACCTTCGTTGTGAAGTGATACACCCAGGTGCAGATGAAGGCTCAGTGACACGTTGCTACATGGCTCAGTTTGGCCTCTAGGGACCTCTGGGACAGAGGGAGCCCCAGCCTAAGCCAGGCGCCATTGTCAGTTCAGTTTCGCTTTTGAAGGTGCAGGGGCAGGAACAAATCGCTTTCCCTTTCTTTCCAGGTAAACCTTCAAACTAGTCCTGCAGTGATTACTTAACAGTTTAAAATATTGTGGTTTTTGGTTTTTTTTTTTAACCTCACAGTAATGTAAGTTTACATGCGATCAACAGAGAACTTGGAGCCTGTTATTTTGTTCCTTATGCATGTGGACCTCACCCTTGCGCTGAAGAAGACTAAGAGGTAAATTTTCTAGCATATTCCTTGTAGCTGCAGGTGCTTCTGTGCTTCTCTGAACATCATCCCTTTGAGTTAAAGTCCTTTGGGAAGGTGTGTGTTTTGCTATGATGAAGTCCAGAATAGCAGTTCTAGCCTGTATTACTGTGACTTAACATTTTCCCTCTGTGTGTACATTGTCCAGAAAACTCTATAAACCTGTCTGGGGTGATCAAATTCCTCCAGACTCTCCAAGTCTGCTTAGAGCCTGAGCTACACAAAAGTGACTTTTTTTCCAGTTCAGGAATTATACAGAGCTCTCTCTCCCTATATCTTTAAGGCATGATCTAGTAGCGTTAACAGCTTGATTTAATCATTAACAAGAAATTGCAAAAGGACAAGGAAACTGCTGCAGGTAACCATGAATGGTTTGGCAGGTGGTGGGAAAGGAACAGCTGTGTCATTGTATTTAAGGTGAGAGCCTGAGGCAAAGAAAACCTGAGTCCTTCTGAGGCAGGTGAGCAGCACCTGGGAGTTGTTGCTGCTGATTTATTTAACTTGGTGCTGGGCCCGACTGCACCTGAGGTAAGCTTTTCCTAGACTTACACACTTCACATGTGCAGTCTATTTTTCTGAGACAAGGGATCTTGAATAATGCTTGAAAATATTCCTTTCCCTGTTTCCGGTAATTCAAACAGTGAACTAGCAGGTGAAGGTCTGCATCTCAGGGCAATCTAGGGAAGCGTGAACTATACAAGGATTTGGATAAAAGCTTATTTTCAGCCCAGTAGCTCAAGTAAAGGGACCTTTTAACTGAAAGGTTTAAAAGAAACTAAAAAAAGCTGTTAATCGTGTTCTGCAGGAAAACTGTAGATTAAATTCTCAGGGATCTGATTCCAGCTCACAGGCTTCTACAGGACTTTCATGCCAGAAAGATGAGAGGAAGATAGAGAGGGGCTTTTCATGTACAGGCTCCTCAGTGTGGACAGCTCAGTGGGCAATGGGGGTTGTCTCTAAAAAGCCGGTGTGATTCCCTCATAATGGGAAAAGTATATTTTGCTGCATTACTTGGGTGAAATTGCCGTCTCCTTTTCTTAGAGTAGGCAGCTGATGGGATGGTGCTTCCATACTGCACCCTGTCCTCTCAATATTACTGGTTGCTCCCATACATGCTCTCGGGCTGGGTATTGGGGACAGATTCTTGCAGTTCTTCCTTTCTCCCTTGTGTGCTCCTCTTATCCTCTGCATTTCTGCAAATGATGTAATGATAGGGGCAGGGCAGAGCGCAGGGCAGTATCTGGCCTATATTGAGGGTTTTTTGTTCATGGAAGCGAAAAGTATCCTTTTTTATTCTGCTCTTCACTGACTTTACTTACTCATTTTACACCTGTCCAACACAGTTAATCTCAAGATTCTGATATTTCTAGATAAGTAATGCCTTCAAACCAGAAAGCACTGTCAGCTTCTTGCTGAATTCCAGTTTTCCAAAAAATGGCAGAGTTAGTAAAGGATTAAAATATCTTAGCTCCTTTGAAGAGAATGGAGACTTGAAAACTAAAGAGAATAGAGTCACTCCTGAATGCGGTCACTGGTACCTATGTATAATGCTATCAAATTAACTCAACCTGGAGCATAGCTAGAGTGAGAGCTTGTACTCAATTTTTATCAGCCTGCTTATTTTAGACAAGCCCAGTGTCTGAGTTGACATAGTCTCTATTTTCTGTAACCATGTGGATAATGGAAAGATATTTCACACAGGTCAATGAGATACAGGTGTTCTATCAAATTTTGTTAGAATTTTCTTAACATTTCAGAGGTGAAAAAAAGGGAGGCCTTGGTGGGAAAAAAACCAGCCCACATTTCAAATATTTCGCTGGGATCTAGTGATTCTCTGGGATCAGATAGGATAATCAAATACTGTTTGTCTCTTCTGCGAAAATGAAGGAGACCCCCCTAACCTACCATTTCCCTTGTCCTGTTATTCTGGGAGAATCCTCTCTCTTGGGAACACTGCATCAGTTACATCTAGCCACACTAAGTGCCTTGTTCACTTTTGTTCCTCATATAAGTACTCTTGGTTTTTTGTGCTACATGGAATAAAATTAAAATAGGTTAATCAGTAACTAATTATTCCAGCAGCAGCCGAACAGTTTTTCATGTGTTCCCAGCTTTAAGTAATCTAAAATCTGTCTTTTGCTTTTATGTAGGTACTGATATACTCCATATTGCTGAGTCTTGCAGCAGCAATTGAAGAATATGTATCTCTTCCTCCTTTCTGTTTTATATTTGTTTTTCAAAGCCACTGGCACCAAAGAGGTTATATTTGGTCATAATCATTTCACAGAATATCAAGTGGGCAACATGAACCTGATTCTCTCTGTCCCACATGGTGGGTCAATGGAACCCAAAGACATCCCTGATCGAGAAGCTGGTTGTTGGGATGCAAAGACTTCCTCTTGTATTTTCTCTCATGAGTGTCCTTCTGGAAGTATTCAAAGTTATAAGAAATGCAAAGTTCCTACCAACCAAGACAGGTATACTATAGAGGTGGCTCAGGCTCTTGCTGAAGAAATCAACAAAATTACTGACGGCTTCTTCCCACATATCATTATAAACCACCTTCAGAGGTTCAAGATGGATGCTAACAGGGAAAAGGAAGAAGCCTCCTTTGGAATTCCCCAAGCAGAGCAGGCCTGGGAAGAGTATATGGGATTTTTGACCACTGCAAAATTGCAGATGACGGGGGGCCTGATTCTGGATATCCATGGACAAGCACATCCTGAACGGTGGGTAGAACTAGGTTACACGCTTTCAAAAACTTCCCTCAACTCAGGCGTCTTTTCTGCGTCATGTTCCTCAATTAGCCATCTGGCCAGTCAGCTAGTCAATGTGTCTTCTGAGACTTTGGTTGCAGGGAACAGAAGTTTGGGTAAATATATTGAAGCACAAAATAACAGTTATGTTTGTGTGCCTTCTCCATCCAATCCTAGCCCAAACAATGGGAGTTACTATAGTGGTGGATACATAACAAAGACTTTTGGTTCCCGCAGTTCTGGCACCGTTGATGCCATTCAGCTTGAGCTACCCCAGTGGGTGAGGGCAGCTGAAGAACGTCCCGGATTTTGTAAAGCACTAGCAAAAGCTGTAATGCAATTCTGGCAAACCAACTACTGCAGCCAGTACAACCATGAATTTCTGCCATGCTGAAAGAGGCTGTCTTGTTAAGGTATCTTTCCATAATACAGGAATGATCTGGAACAACAGAACAACTGATACACCTGGAACATTTAAGCCTCTAATATAATTGTGGATGTTGGTGAAAAGAGACTAACCTGCAAAGGAATAGAGAGACATTGAAATGCAGAAAATCCACAGCTAAAACGAAGAAGTCCATTAAGACACAGCTTTGTACTAGATCCAGCACTGAAAAGATTTCTTGAAGATGAGTGGGTATATTTGGAAGTATCACTTGCCTGGTATGCTTTTCTGTGCTTAATTTCTTTCCGGTAGCATCCTCTGTTCCCTAGCACACAATAAACAACTATTCTTTTTTTTAATGTATTCTGTGCAGTGCAGTGCCATAGTAGATTATATATTCAAAGAAAGGAAGTGTCTGCTTTTCTTGTGACACTTAAGAAACACATTTGGATAATATCATGGTGTAAAATGTTTGGGGCTGGAACTAGTTTCCATTTGGTGTTTTTAAAGGCCTAGGAGTTGGAACTCTTCAAGTAAACAGTAATACTGAGCAATGACACGCAGTCTGAACTACTTCAGGTTTTCAGGTTTTGCTAATTTAAAGAATTATGAAAAAAACTCTGAGAGCATTATAGTACTGTAATTTTGTCACAGTTTAAATAGCACAACAGTAAGGTAGTAACAGGATGGAAGGCTGCTAAAGATAACTTGTATGTATCATGCATTTTTGAAAGTTTTCCTTACAGCATAGTTCCCTTCTGGAGCTCGTGCATTGATTTCCTTCAGCATAGGATTAAACTCTTGATTGTTACTGAGAATAGTATTACATTATAGATGGGCTCTTCTGCATAGTGGAGAATATGGTGGCATGAATAGACATGAGTACAAATCAGCTCTTGGAAAACATGGGCAATTAATAAAGGAAACCAAAGGGAGCGGGTAGCAAGACTGAGAAGAGCAGAATTCAAATATTAAGAACCTATGAAATCCTAGCAGTGCTAAAGGTTTGGTAAAAAGAAACGAATGAGTAAATAGTCAGTTCTGAGTAAACAGACAGTTCTGAGGAAGTAAATAGTCAGTTAATAAATTGAAGTGGGATCTGCATCTTGGAACCACAGTAAAATATGTTAGTTCTAACTATAAACAGGGACCATACCAAAAAGACATAAAACATACAAAATACAAAGGGACATAAAACATAACAAATAAGAGCATCAAAAGAAATGGGTAAGGAACTCTCTGAACCTAAACCATTCATTTTTAGTAATCTTTGAAGACTGGGCAATTTTCAGGTAACTGGGAAAGAGCTGATGTAGCTCTCTTTCAAAGGCAAATAGGACTTGGGGAACTGCAGGGGTATTACCTTTCATATGCTAACTGCTAAATCATGAGGTGGATGAAGGGAAAATGAATAGATTACATTTTATCTGGTGCCACTTGGTTTGTGAGACAAGCTTGATTTTAGTTGTAATCACAAGGTTGGTTAATGTGGTAGGTTGACTCTGTCAGATGCTAAGCGCTCACCCAGTTGCTTACTTCTCCCACTGGGATGGGGGAGAGACTTGGAAGAGCAAAAGTGAAAAATCTCATGGGTCAAGATAAAGACAGTTTAATAGGTGAAGCAAAGCTGTATGTGCAAGCAAAGCAGAATAAGGAATTCATCCACTACTTCCCATCAGCAGGCAGACATTTAGCCACTTCCTGGAAGCAGGGCCTCAGCATGCATAATGGTTACTTGGGAAGACAAACACCATAACCATGAACATCTTGCTTTCCTCCTCCATTCCATGAGCTCTTACTGCAGAGCAGGACATTATCTGGTATAGAATATCTCTGGTCAGTTTAGATCAGCTGTTGTGGCTGTGTCCCTTTCCAGCTTGTTAGGCACTCCCAGGCTATGTGCTGGGGGTGGGAAAGAACCACTTTTGATGTTGTGCAGGCACTGCTTAGCAATAGCCAAAACACTGGTGTGTTATCAACACTTTTTTAGTCACAAGTCCAGAACACAGCACCATACAGGCTGCTGTGAAAAAAATTAGGTTCATCCCAGCTAGACCCAGTATAGTTGTTCATAATATTTTTAAATATACTCCCACAAGACATTTTGCTAAAAAAAAGCAGTATTACCCCCAAATCCATCATAGCCCTGTAACAAGTTGAAGACAGGTAAATCATTGCAAGTTGTTGTATATTAAGCTCAACAGAAGACAGTCTTTCCAAGAAGTCCCGCAGATCAAACATTGTTCATTACCAATAATATAGAAAAACCACTAGTTTTCCTCAAAATAGTAGGTAATAATGGCAGTAGTTACATAGATTATCCTAAATACTCACTAAGGTGCCACACTTGGCAGGGAACAAACAAGAGGAGTTAGAAACATGTGCACGCCTCCAGGGCTATGATCTCATTGGCATCTCAGAGACTTGGTGGGATGGCTCCTATGACTGGAGTGTTGGAATGGAGGGATACATGCTGTTCAGGAAGGACAGGCTGGGGAGACGGAGAGGGTTTTGACCTCTATGTCAATGAACAGCTGGAGTGCACGGGGCTCCACCTGGGGATGGATGAAGAGCCAACAGAGAGCGCATGGGTCAAGATTAAAGGGAATGCCGGGCAGACTGGACGAATTTGGAGAAGAGAGGAAACCTGCAGTATTGACATGGAGAATAACTGGCAGCAAGTGTACATTTAGAGTCCTAGGATGCTCCCTTCAAATGGAAATCAAAATAGTAACACCAACAGGCATTTGGCCACAGAAGATATTCATTATGGGTTTTTTGGCTTGTGCCACCCAGCAGGTTAGACTGGATGATACAGCCAGTCTCCGTTGGCACTAAAATTCATAAAGTTTTCTGTCAATTCTACCCATTCTACCCATTTCTGATTATTGAAGTTCCTGCAGCATCTTCCCTAAGGAAGCAGATATCCAATCTGAGATCTCAGGCAAAAGAATTTTCTTTTACATAATATACATTACAATGGTCCTGGTTAAGATCTTTGTCTTAGGGCCATAATGAATTCTTAAATGTTGAACGGGCTATCCACTGATTTCAACAGGAATGATTTTTACATAAATGCAAGATCCCTTTCGCCATGTGCTTTCCCAAGCAGAAGGGAAGCTCTGCACAGGATGAAAGATGCTGTTCAATATGATACTATTATTACCTGTGCTAGTTAAAGATTTCAATTTCCTATTTAGATGGAAATAGAGAATAAAGCATAAGAAGAGCAAAGCTCTCTGACGTCCCTGTGCCATGGAAGAAGAAAAGGGACAAACCCGTGTTTTGGTTTCTTAAATGTTGGCAAGAAGATCAGTTTCCAACAGTTGGCATTTCTCTTTCAGTGCTATCCAAAGGTTCAGTTTGAGATTAACGGTTCAGGGTCCAATCATAAAAATAGGGAAGATGTTAAGTAGGTTTTATCGCATCCCAGAAGGGAATAGTTTTAAGACTTTCAGTTAACACAAAATCCATCAGAACAACATGTTACTAGCCTCTTATTAAGTAAACAGCTACTGGCAACTGCTGAAAAGGAGCATGATTTCTGATCGCCCTAAAATACACTGAGTAAATTTTACAAATTTTGGTATGTTTACAGCAGTTCAGTTTAAGGAGTTCATATGAATCACAATAATGATAAAATAATGTTATACTTTCACCTTCATTACACCCTGAATCATACACTGACCTTCCTTTAAATGTATCTACCATGCCCTAGGCTTTGTTTGTACTATATAATAAAAATGATCAAAATAAGTGGGGTCAATTGAGTTGACGTATAGTGGTTTTTGCTGTTTTAAATCTGCACAGCTAAGATTTAAATTGGTGCAACAAGGGATCAGGATTTTGCCCATAAACCTGAACTGATAGGTAGTAAATTGATCAGAAAAACTAATTTTAAAAAATCTTATCAAAACAGTGCATTTCTAAAACAAAGTAGATAAACCAGAAAGAATCTGAGATGCTGAAATTATTTTTTTGGGGCAATATGGCCATTTCATTCCATTAATAATTCTGGTCAAGGCATCTTCTGGACAAACAAAAATATTGACACTGAAGGTATTAGAATGATAATTCTGAAAACTTGTCTGCATAGCCTTAAGAAAACAATTGCAAGGAGCTTAGCTTGTTTTTTTCTTTTTCTGTTTCTGTAATTATGTTTAATTAATATAAAGTTAGCACAGCTGAAAATAGTGCAGAGTTAAAGATGGCATGTTCTATGATGCTGTGACCTAAATCTAGGTATCCTTAAATAGGGGTGTTTCTTGTTATTCAAACCTAGTTCTCAGTCTTCCTTCTGTCTTATCTCCACATGATTAACAAGGAAATCAAAATGTTTCTGGAAGAAGACATTTGATTGGGATACTTGGCTACCTATGGAACATCCCATCAACTCTTTGCCTATCCAAGGACACCAAAGCTCCTGAAACATGAGAGAAAGGTTAGAGCAGTACTTCTGGAATATTATTTCCTGTTCCTCAGAGAATTCTGTATGGCTAGCAAAAGAAGAAATTTTGCAGATTTATCACTCTGAAACTTTGAGCAGTTAATCACAGTAAGGTGCTTTTCCTCTTAACCATCAAAAAGTGGAGTGAGAGGGGCTTTTTTGTATCATGTTACAATCATACACTGGCTTTATTAGAATTTATTCTCTGCATGAAGGACTGGAATAGAAGTAAAGATTTTATTTCTATAGGCTCTACTTCACAATGAAATGGAGTTAAATAAAATAGAAAAAAATTGAAATAAGGAACTTGCCAATCAACTTTCCAGAAGATGGATGCTATGTTTATTTGCCTTGCCGCTATTCTTCACTGAAACCCATCTCCGTTGTCCATCCAGTGGGACTGGACGTCTCAGCTTTCTTCCATTGAAGACCTTTGAAAAATAAATTTCAAAATTTCAAGAACTTTTCAGGTGAACAGACCACTTTGATAGCATTTTGCAACAGCAGAGACAAAAAATTATTTGTTGTGCATGTAGCTCACAGAAAAAGTCTGGTCTCCTTTTATTTCATTGCTATTGGCTTCAGTTTAGTTGCTCCTAACTTGCCAAGGCACAAGCCTCCCTGTATTTTATTTTCTTCTTCTTGAAGAAAACAAAACGGATTTCCAGTACACATTAATGGTCGGAAGAATAGCATATGTTCCAGCTATTTGAACAGTGTGCCCCCGCGTTTTCTGTTTTCTTAGATACTCTGTAATGCTGCATGCACAAACATTAGGTTATATATATTTCAATGCAGATTACCCTATTAATCCCACCTAACTAGCCATCTAGATGTTAGGAGTCTGATCCAAGCTAGTTCTCTAGCTACGCTCTATAGAGTGAGATCAACACATCTGCTATGGTGGTTCTTTTCATCCTATGAGACTGTGGACATTCTGGTCTTTCTCCATAGAAAGAACAACCTAGGAAGCCTTGCTAGACAGCTTGCAATAAATCAAATAAATAGTACCCATAAAACATTATTAACTTACAATAACCAAAGCTTTGTGCAGATAAGAATCAATAGTTTCTGGGCTGGCTAAAAGAGTCAAGTCTCAGCAAAATGTTAATGACGTGGTTGATCAGAAGTAAATGTCTGGAAT
Organism: Limnodromus scolopaceus; assembly: GCA_028565335.1. NCBI lineage: Eukaryota > Metazoa > Chordata > Aves > Charadriiformes > Scolopacidae > Limnodromus > Limnodromus scolopaceus. Next base: position 39,762,779 of record JAOXNO010000024.1, read on the forward strand.
ACTTACTTTGTGGCACACTCTCTTCAACTGGCTTCTCAAGCTTCCACCAAATGGAGAATGGAGTTGGATAGGCAGTAATGCAAACCATGTAAGAAAATTAAATCAAGAAGCAGACAGTTAACAATAGAATGTCAGAGTACATGATTGTAATAATTTACTAGTGCTGATGGCTTCTTCCGTATGAATGCCACTGCGAAAGGCAGAAAACACTTGCACTTACCTCATATATAGGAAGAAACCCAAATACTGCACCAGCCTCTCTGTTTCCAGACTGAAAACTTTCCAAAGGTTGTCTGTGAATCTGACCAAGGGAAGCCAAAGTCAGTGCATTAGTAGCTGAAGATAAAAGGTAATAAAGACATTACTTCTGTTATCGAATTGCATAATTGCATGGTAACATTCATGTTATCTGAAGAAGGGTATATCATTGCAATGTGGAGACATTATGCTTTATGCACAAGTTTTCTTTGTACCTTGTAAAGGCTGCCTAGAACTTTTATTTTTTTTAAGTTAGGAGGGGATCATTCTTCTGCTATAGAAAATGCATAACCAGCAAAATTCTAGCTTCCCAAGGGACACAAAATCAAGACACTTACAGAAAATTCTTCTTATCACCTAAGTTAACACTAGTTTTAAACACTTGCTGAGTTCTCTCACCTATTAACACCTTGGATAAGCTCAATAAAGGAATAATTTTCAGGGCACTTGTCAGGTTTGGTGGATGCATGCTATCAGAGGACAGTGGAAGTCTAGCCAAGGGGTAATGGAGTAAGAACTCCCTCCCAGACCTCCGTTCATCAAAGGGCTTTTAGTCTGGCTATTCTTCAATGGGCTATGCAAATCACAAACACTTCAGCAGCCAGTTGGGAAAGATGCAGATGAACAAAAAGATATTTCTGCTGCTGAAATCTTTGGATTTGCAAAAACACCTCAGATACGCTGGCAGTTCATCTACACTCACATGAATTTTTAGACTTACCTGTGTATTATACTTATGGACAAGGCAGAAAATGAAATGGTCATTGCATGATATAGCCATGATTTCACCTGAGCAGGCTAATTGATGGTCCCCCAAAAAGGAAAAAAAAATGCGCCTACAGCTTGAAATACTGCAAAGAACTTTTGTTTCCATCAAATTTGAAAACATAAGTTTAATTTGAAATAGTAAATTATACAGAGATTTTCTACTTAGATTTTTTCACAGTCTTACCAATGAATTACTGAGTGTGCTGCCGTGGTAACAGCTTAAGAGATACCACATCTTCAACAATGTAAAACATTCCTAAAAGAATTTGTTCCAGTGTCTGTCTGTCAATTATAAGCATTACTCATGTGCATTAATTACTAGGCATTGCCCATTTCAGAAGGACAGGACAACTGAATTGTGGTAAGCTAATCATATACTCCAGGAATTTGCAGGGCCCCTGAATAGCACACCCCTAGTCTGAAGTGCAAACTGAAGTCCACTGTTTGTTCTGCTCTAAGGCAAATGATAAGAAATAAAACCTTTTTCTCGTCAAAAGCTCAATCAGAAGGGGACTCCAGGGCCAATGTGTATCAAGTATCTTCTGCTATGAGACCTCCAGTGAATCCTCCTTTCAAATGACCAGGTAAAACCCAAAACAGAGCTGGCCTCTACTAACTTATGCTGCAATATACTCGACCACTGACTTTGCTACAGAAAATTTCCTGTTTTATACCCACCATCAACATATTTTTCCCACTAGCACTGTTCTCTCTTATTACACAGTGCTGTATCAGCAGGGGACCAATGATCAACTGCTGTTACTTTGTAGTGGATGCTCCTATGGCACAAAAGCAGCTACATCAGTTTCCCTGTGATTTAAACACAGGCTGCTCTACAAACTGTGCAGCATCTGTGACTGCTATAACTGTGACTTATGGGAGCTTGTTTACTTATTGCTGCCTTGGGGTGAAATGACAGAATGCCTCAAAGCTGCATGCTTGACTACCTTTGCTTAGCAGCAAGTAATCCACTAGCTTCAAATAATCAAGCATCCAGTCGAGATGAGAGCTGCTCTTGGTATCCTTAGTGTCCCAGTAAGCAAGGACAAGTGAGAAAGGAAGAACTGGCTGGCAAGGCAGGGCAATAAACAGTAGAGAAGTGTGTTCTACTCACTTTCTTATCCTGTCACCCAAGGTACATTGGAAAAGTAGCTGGTCACATGGAGTAATGTATTTTACTGACTACTGTTCAGACCTTAGCTGGCTGTGTTAGGATAACAGAGTGTAGTACACAGGAGACTCATAGTACCACAAATTTTAGGAGAGGATAATGAGTTCGTACCCCTTAGCAGCTGTTGGCCCTTTGGAGAAGAATGGTCAGAAAGGTGTTAATGAAAGCTTTTTTTGTTAAATCGTCATTGGATTTGTATCTTTTTCCATTTTCCAAATGCAAGAAAAAAAATTATTCATTCCCTTGACTTTTAAGGGCTAAGCCAGGTAACAATGGAGGAGCTCCACCATCCTTCAGTGAGAGTTGTAGAAAGTATTCATAATGGTATCTGAATTGACTCAGAGCTCCTGGGTTCTTATTTCATGGGAAGCCTGAAAGAACTATTGCGTATAACAAGGGATTCACTGTTGTAGTATTTTCACACTTCCTTCGAGTAAACTTTAGGATTTCTCTTGGAGCATGTGAAAATTCTAACATTTTTAATACTGTCAAACAACTGAATTAGTGTGGGCTTCCTTCTAAATTGGAATCTGGAAACGTGAAATAATGAGAACAAGAACCAGAGAGGTTTCTTCAATCCCTCCGTTTATGTGTTTTTTTGTTCTAGCTTGTCCATTGAATGAGAAGGATATGCAGGGTTATTTATGGGTATTTTCCAAATGAGAAATACAATTGCATTTCCTATATGATGCACAGAACAGAAACAAATTTGTCATATATATTAGCTACCTTTGGAGAAGTCAGAGCTTGGAAAAACTTAAAGTCCTGAATTTTGTCCATGTGTTCAGGCTCTTTTAAAACTGAAGGTGATCTGATCGGTGACTTCCACCTGTACACACAAGACAGAAAAATGTGATGCTCTTATCAAAATGACAATTTTGTATGCAGCATTCTTACACAGCTCCAGAATAAAATTATTTTAAAGCATAATTATTCCATATATCTTCAAAAGGTAATTTATATGAGGACTTTCATAGGTGTCAAGAAGTAATTCACTAAAACTTTGTGAAGCTATATACTGGCTTGTCATCTTTAGGAGGCTGGAAATGTTAATATAAAAAACACAATTACCACAACTGGGTGCTAACTTGCTCTCTGATAATGGCTTTTCAGTATTTCTGTCAGTTCTGACTACAATTCCTGTATGCCGCTTTCATAAGAAAGGTTTCCTCTGGTCATATATCTGGTTTCCAAAGTTAATCACAAGAAGAAATTATCTAGAGTAGACTGTCTGTTAGTGCAGATTAACACAGTATCATTTATAATCATAAAAATTAAGTCAGAGCACAAAAGCTAAGGAGTTATAAACTACAGAGAGAAACCAAGACCATTTCTATATGGGTCTATCTACCTGCCAACATTTCTCAATAAATCACTCAATAGATCACAGTTTAAACTGTAAGCACCTATGCTATTCAGCTGGGTTTGTACTTTTCAGGTATATGCACATTTGGGTGATATCTGTTAGCAGTATTTATAACTTGATTTGTTAAATGAAATTTTAAAATATTATCTTAGTGACTTATGTGACAGCTGTCCAATAAGCAAATTGTAGTAGCATCATGAAGATAATGCTGTGGAAGATGTCCATGCCCATGGCAGGAGGTTGGAACTGGATGATCTTTAAGGTCCTTCCAACCCAAACCATTCTATGTTTCTATGATTCCATAACTGATTTACCCAAGAGAAGCTCCTATATCATGTCAAGAACAAAGCCTAGCCTTTTGGATGATGGTTGACTAGCTCTCCATTACACTGTTTGGTACAATTAATCCAGAGGAATCAAGTTGCTCTTAAAGTGAGAACACACAGACTATACAGAATGATAAGCCTGTAATTTTCTATTGTGCAGCATGTGGCTGCTTTTTTTTTTTTCCCCCCAGTTCTCTGCACAGTTTAGCAGGCTTCTCATTTGCTTCTTGTCTGTTTAATTAATGTGTTTTAAATGTATGCTAGCCATTCTCCTTTACTGAAATATTTGAAGGGTCCTCAAAAAGTAGTCACAGTTTGACGCAGACATGTAATTTATACAAAGTTTCTTTAAGGTTAGCTGGCCTAATTATAGTACCTTTGATTCCAGAGGTTTCAAACTAGTTGCTGACTATTCAAAAGACTACAGAGGTTAGTCCTTCAAACACAGCCAAGCACTTCTCTTTATTGATGAGTTACTGTTCTGACTTCAGTGGAACTATTCACATGAGTAAGAACTCCATGTAGGAGTGTTAGCAGGATGCTGACCTAAATGGGGTAACAGTAAAGCACCTTAGAGATTTCCCATTGTCCCAAAGTGCTTTGGTTAAAATAAAAGGCAGCCTAAAAATGCACATGGTATATGAAACCTTATCAGCAATGTGCATGTTGCCTCTGAAGATTCCTGATTCACTATTTACGTTCATTTGGTCAACGCACTAATTAATGAACCAGGGAGCTCCAGGACTGGAAATACGACTTCAGCTGGAGGGCCAGGGCTCTCTGGCCATGTAACTAACCAACGTGCCTTGAGAACTTTACTTAGAAGGAGAGAGGTCCATCACTGCTATTGAATACACAACATTCATGCCAGTGTCGGAACATCATGATCAGAGATATGCGAATGTATCCACAACGTCCCAGCAAATTTTAGAAGACCATTTTTTAAAAATGAAAGATAAAACTGGGTTTAATCTTACAGAAAGATTTGGCTTTGGTTTGAAACTATTCACATTAAGCTTTTTCAATAATTTTTTTGGGATATAAAGATATAAAGAAGTATATCAGCTTCTGGAATGGGAAGAGAAACAGGCTGCTAACCTGAACAGTGTATATACCATACAGACTCTAATTAGGCTAAAATCAGAGATGATTATCTAGTCATCACTATTGCTGAATTCAAATCCTGAACATCACCTAGTCATAACAATTAACATATTTCTCTATGCTGTGTAAAAATATTTTTAAAAAGGATTTTTCTAAATAGCTCATAGGAAATACTAATGTTTTTTTTCTGACTTCCAGGTGAAATCTGCTTTTAAAGTATATTTTCAGAACTGTTCCCCCAATCACACATGTAAAATGTATGAGCTCTTACTTGTCCCTGTCCAGCATCAGAGGATATTCAAACTTCTTATTTTTTTCCATATGCTTGCTTTGCTCTTTAATTATAGTAGGGAAGGTATAAACATCACAAGGCAAAATCAACCGGCTGATATCTGACAATTCGAACTTCCTGGGTTGACCAAAGTAACCAAGATAGTATCCGTTCCTGGCATGCCAGAGCCTACAGACATAGTAGAAGCGGTGCCAAAGGACAGAAAGGAAAAATGGATACTTTTAGACGTGGAACAAAAGTAACAAAGTATCTGTCTACATTATCAAGTTCTGCAGCACTATTTCTAGAGTTCAGTATGCTAGTCAAAAGTCAATGAGATTGAAGTTCACTGTTTATAATGTAAGTAACTCAAGAGTTAAAAAATCTTAGAAGGATGTTGTTAAAATCAGAAAACAAACAGTAGATTTTAATATCATGAATTGCTCCTACAGTAAGGTTCTGCCACCAAAGCAGGATCTACACAAAATTTCCTCATTGATTCCCCTAAAAACCCAAAAGAAACTCCTTCAAATGTACTTGTCACCCAAGAAGAAATTACAGTTGTCTATAAAGCATCTTCAGACTGCAATGATATAATTGCTTAAGCATTGGTTAGATCAATGCTTAGGACCCATGTCAATTTAGCAAGTATTGAAATCTAAAATAGAATTAGAACAGGGGGTCATTTCTAAAATGATGAGGCCGTTACATATGCATTCAAGGCCACCTTGCTGGAAGAAAATGACAGTCTCCAAAAGGTCGACTTCCTGAGAAAACTGAAAGTGTTACATTCAAAAATTAGTTCTTTCAGGTCCAGAGCAGAAAATGCATGCACCCAATGTTGTATTTTACTTAAGTTCTAACCTATATACAAGTCCCTTGAGAAGGGGAACTTTGGAGATAGTTCAACTGATTTGCCATAACAATAAGAAGTATTAGTCATTTTTGTACCTGACTGAACCATCGATAGATGCTGTCACTACCACGTTTTTCTCCTCTTCATGAAATAAGTCAACCACTTCAGTGGAGTGTGCCCTCCAGCAGAGCTCCTCCTTTATTTGCTGAGGGAAAAAAGAAACATAACCACATTTCAGGTAGTTCTGTATGCCACCATAGTTGCAAACTTAGTGGATTTATCAGCGTGGCTTTCTGAAAATTAAGAGGTGAAAAAGTAATCCCTCCATGAAACAGCCTGCAAATGGCATATGCTGGAAAAAAAGGGGGAAATGGATAAATTCATTTTAATGTAACCTCTTTGAACAGAACAGAATAATGCTGACAGCATTTTACATATGTTTTTCTTGTTTTTCACAGCATCAAGTTATTATTTCTAGCAAAAGACATGACCTTTATGTACAGGAAACATTTTTAGTTCCTGTAGAGCTCTGAATCCATTTTTCTCTATTTGTCTTATCGTGGTATACTGTTCAAGTTAAGAAAATCTGTCAGATTTTTCCTTACATTTTTACTATTTTCTGGATCTTCTAAGAATGAGGCAATGCTCCAGCGCATAATATGTCCCTCTGTTCAAGAAAGGAAAAAGCAAAACATCAATATATTTCATTAGATCTACACATTCACTGGTTGCTACCATATACTCTTGGTAAACACTGGGCAGAAGGAAGCAAAGATTACAGGTCAGTGAAAGTTATTTTAAGGTGAATGTCACTATCTCATTGTCAAGCACAAAGCAAAAAATGATGGACAATTCATTAATATGCAAAGAAATATATACACTCTTTGTGAACAATTTGTCATTAACTGGACAGGTTTGAAATGGAAAGAACATAAAGTTTTTTCTTTAAATGAGTAAAAAATAAGAATCTTGTCAAGACAGTTATCTATTGCACAAACTAGCTATGAGAGCTTCCTGGGGATGAAGCTGTTTTTCAGTCCTGGTAAAATGGATGAAGTTTGATTAATTGCATACATAATGAAAGCGTAATATTTTACAACCATTTAGTGCAATCATGTGAAACTAGATTCAAAGAACCATTTTCCTTAGGACCTGCGACTGTTCAGTTTCCTGCCTAGGCTCCCTCTTTCTTGCTGAAGTTGCGTCTTATCTCTCATTTTTACTACTAGACAGAGGAATCTTTTGTGTAATTCCAACCTTCACACTAATTACATCTGGTTTCTAGGGCTGTGCATTTGCAAGCAAGAAAGGAGGAAGACAGAGAAGTTGACCTTTTCCTAGCAAGGGAAAATCTGTAATCAGAACAAGAAATTGGTAGTAGCACTACAGATAGAAAGGTGCGGAAAGCATGAAAAGCAAATACACATTGGCACAAACACAAAAGTACAAAGGGAGAGTATCAGATGAATAGGTAATAAGCTAGATACTTTTCCACAACTAATTAAAATCCTGTTCAGTGCATGCTGCATTCCTGAACTTATTTACTGATTTGAATCAATGAGTGGAAACTCCTCTTCATTTTCAGTATTAATTTCAATCTACTGTTCAGTTTTGAACCAAATGGGAAAAATCCTTGCTCCATCCAACTTCTGATAGCATAAGAGCAGGAAGCTGGCAGGAAACAGTTCTAATAGGTACTTTAGAAGAAAAGTGACACATTAAAGGACAAAAATCTTGTGTGACAGATGCAGAAGAGGAAAATTGCCAGAGTGATTCTAAAGGTTCAGAGAAGAATCACACAGCAGATAAACTCTTGGACTTTCTGCCAAATGAAAGCCAGACTTGGTGTGACAAATTGTCTAACAATGAGCTGCTAACATAGACCACAAGTGCTTTCTTTCCTTATATAGCAGTGTACTGCTGAAGCCATTACTGTGCACTCCGTAACAGTGTCTGAATCATGGCTCTTGGTACAGCCACAGCTGAAGGTTTTTTTTATTTAGTTTTATTACTGTGGATGTGAAATTTTTGCTTGTTCTTAGTAGTAATCTTTGCCCTTGGTATTAATACAGTAATTTAAAGGAAAAGTAAATGCGGAGCTTGTGAATAAAGAAAATTGTAATGTCTTTTACAAAAACAATTCTACTGATAATGCTATTAATGTAATGCTAAGCTTTAATCTACCTTCCTTTTATACCACAAAATACCTTTTTCAATTATTTAATTATAGCTTTGATGGAGAAAGTCTGGCAGCAGTTGGACTTTTATTTCCATGTTTCTGCCACATCTACAGCGTGCTATTTTGTGGTCCTACAAACTGTCCTGAACAGAATGGCAAACATGTTTACTCACCCTTACTGCCTGCCAAAAGCATTTTAGTGGAGATGTCTGTACATAGTGCTGTCAGAGGAACTGAAGGATATTTTGAAAATGGCAAAAGTTCTTTCACTAAGTTTCCCTAAAATAAATAAATAAACACATATTTCTCTTTATAATACCTACATGAAAAAAAATAATCAGTGCGTCAGAAGTTGAGTCCTATTGATTTGATTATTAAATCGATTTGAATATTACTCAGCTCATGTCTATTCAGAAAGCAGCTAAAAAAGTAGTTTCCTGATCTGCTGAATGATCAAGAGAGCTGAGATGTATTGTTGTTCTAGATTGCCATCTCTTCTACATCAAAAGAACAACCGATTTCACTCTTCAAGAAATTCACAGTCTATCTGTACCTACCCCTACTTTACCACCTATCTCTCATTTGCTGTGGAATATCATCAGTAAGCATCTCATTTGGTACCCAAATAGCTTTTCTTGCTGCAAATGGACCCACAATGTCTCCTTCACCAACTTGTTATATTTGTCAAGCAAGCATCTGTAGACTTTCTTCCTTACTGTCTCTTCAAGTTTGGAAGGAGGTGAGGGAGAAAGTCTTGCAGATAAGAAGAATCTTGACTGTTTCATTTATGTAATGATGGTATCACTGTCACCTGAACTTGGAGATTCCTACAGGAATCTAAGCACACTAATGTATCAGCCATGAAGACAACAAAACCCAAAGTCCACACCTACCGTACCTGCGGACATTTACTATCATATCGTATTTTTACATAAAACATCTGCAAAGCTACCTTACCATCTTTCTGGAAAATTCTCCCTATGACTTACCTTTGCTGGGATTCCTGTTAAAGCCTTACACAGCTGACATACTGTGATCACTGTCTGCCACAATGACAGGTATTACCTACTAGTGCTAACTCGCTTGTGAAATGTTGCAGAGATACTTCTCTTTTTCTGAGAGTAGCACACTGTGCGTTGCCTATCATCCTGTCTTAGAAGGTAAATGATGTGGGTGAAAAATCAACTTCTAGACTTTCACGTAACTTTACAGTCAGTTTTTGTAACAATTATTTCAAAACATGTTTTTTTCATTTTCTACTTGCCATTACTCTCTTCTACAGTTATTAATGCAGAACTAATTTGTATCCATGGAAGAAAATGTTGAGCAAAAAATGCAATAAAATATATGCTGCTGCAATTACTAGTTAAAAAGCAAAAAAAAGTTTCCAAAGATTAGTTGAATTATGTCCTTAATGCTACAATCCCATCCCAAAGACATTCAGATAGTTACCTGAATACTCCATAGGCAGATAGAGCCATTTTCATGAGCAGAAGCCAGTACTGGTGAGTGTTCTGCCACAGCTTTGTGCTTTGGTACACTTATCTTCAAGTACTGGATATTCTTATAATTACTTGTGTCTTCTAATTTGGAACATAAATGATAATACATTTTCTCAACAATTTTTATTACTGCTTTTGAATACACAAAAATTACATAACATTAGAAAAAAAGTAAATTTGAAAATAAACTCCATCATCAAGATGGCATTAGTCTGAAAACATTACAGATATGGTTAAAAGACAACTGAAAAGAAATTTGAAGAATCTTCATGATCTTATCTAAAACAGCCAGCTCTGTGATGTGGATGATCCTTATTTAGAGGACAGCAAAGGATTTTACAGAAATGCAAGCACCACTGAGAGTGGAGGACTACAAGATGGTGGGCATCAGGACAGCTGAGAGGCAGTTCTGCAGCCTCTGCATGAGGCTGCTAAAGATTACTATAAATTCAGCAATGAAGTGAAGTTTAATAACTAAATGACACTTAACAATTCTGGAATCATAGAGTTTTATACTTACTTATCCAGTTAAAAACTTTTGCTAAATGCAAGGTGGTGCTTACAGAGAACGTTTTTGAGTTCCTGTTGTGACTTCTCTAGAGCTGGAGATGCTGGGTGGGTCCCATGAAGGTCTTCAGTGAAATGGACATTCCGTGGATGCAGGACCTAACCTGAGTGTCTATTTCACTAAGCAGCTACAAGGCTTAGGGGTATTCTGGTTTAAGGGCATGTTTTCTTTGCAAAATAAATTCGGCTTAAATCCACATTTCAGGTGATCAAATTTCTTGCTATTAGGAAAGTCTGCTTTGCAGCAGAGGATGTGTAAAGGATTCAGAAAAATCTGGAGGATTTACTTCTTGCAAATTTACTGACTCCATTTGCACAGCTTTAACTCCTAAGCACTTGGCTCTCTCTTGTTTCTGTTCTTTTAAGGATATATACTCTAGGGAAGACCTTTCCTTCTAAAATTCCATCTGCTTTTGAAGATTTTGTCTGTGGTGCCATTCAGTTATACTTGACTCAAGTTGGCTCTTGCTATACCATTTCAATAATTCATTGCTCAAATATTTATGTGGAAGAGAAGTGTGCACAATTGACATTCTGAAATTCTGAAAGGTTTTCAGCATCATGTCTATATAGAAAAACCAGCAATTAAGCCCTTGCATATCCTGCATCCTGGCCTGACTTCTGGGAAATAACTGCAAACCAGGGCTGAGCAAAAGACATTGAGGTGTGTCATCCACATACCAATGGTATCCCAATTATTCTAAACACAGTTTGCCAGACAAACTGACGAACTCAGTTTCTGTGGTAATCTAGGCAGAACTCATGGATCAGCAACAAAGAGAATGAAAAACAACGTCTTTCCATACCTGTTGTTATTTGAATACTAATATCATCACTTTTTACATTTTCCTAAAAGCAAGGAATAAAATGTTACAGAATTAGAAAATAGATCTTGGGTGTAACTACACAACATTTTTCTAATTGAAATTATTTTAAGAACTTAATGTTTTTTAATTGAAAGATCCAAACATTCCCTAATTTCCATTCAATCTGGGACAGTACTGAGTGAAAACAAGAAATATTTCATATGAAGAGAACCAAATCACAGATGAAATTAATTGGAATTTAGGAGCATGATAAAATTAAATTTAACTGATTGGCATTAATTTCTTAGGATAAGCAAAGTCAATCACTTACAGTCATGTGAATGTAACCTAGATCTCTTACTTAGAGAGTTTAATTTATTATGTGCATATAGTCTTGCTACTGCCTTGAGCAAAGATGAAAAAAATGCATAAAAGGCAATAACATTTACTTTCATCTTCATCTTCAGTATAGGAACTGTCATAGTCTTTCATTTGTGCCTTACTCCATAGGCTTCTGAGGATCCACAGCAGTCAGTACACTGGCCTCAAAAATTGCCAAGTCAAATAAGGCAAAAAAAGCTATACAGCCATGAGTGAGGTATCTTAGAACAGGAGAAGCCACTTCGATCTCATCCTACCTATTGATCTGTAAGGCTTGATGAGTTGGGCTTATGGGGATCTTTTCAAGAGCTGCAAATGTATGTCCATTTGTTATTCTAACTACATAGCACAAGATACTGTATACTTTAGTTTGCGGATGACAGTTAGGCATGTATCTACTTGGGAAGCTATGAAAGTGCCATGCTCTGCTGAAACAAAATGCTGGAAAGAATCGGAGAGGTAGCACGACTTTCCTCTTTTTCCCTGCTTGCTATTTGCTGCTCTGATATGGCATGTTTTTCTGGCGTAAAAGGACAAAAAGTGTCACAAAAATCATAATGCTATCCTTAGCAAAAACCACACAGATTGAGCCACTGGCATCTTGATGATACATTTAAAAAAATTATCATACTGTCATTTGAAAGCAATGTATCCAAGCAAGCGTGGCTGCAATGTAGATGTGGTTCGACTTTTATTCAAGTACTTCATGACTGTCTATTTTACCTTCCCCATTGAGTTCTTCTGTTACACCCATTTGAAAGTCAGAACTGCTAGTGATAAGCACCTGACAAACACTTTGATAGTCAGCTATTCTGTGTATCACAGAGCCAGCTGCCTGACAAAATGTATTCTTTATTCCCCACCTCATTCAGCTTAGGTCAACAAAGTTCATTTCTCTGTAATTCTTGATATTTAGTTTTGTGTGTAGCTTTATGGAGGGGTTTTAGTAAGCTACAGGATTTTAAAACCAAAACAAAAACGAAAACAGAAATTTTTTTGAATGCTACCAAATCTATGAAGCCACTCTACCTACCTTATGTAGGTTGAAAGAACTGCTCCTGTGCTCTGGAATGGCCCTGAAACCACGCCTCACAGTAGCAGTAGTAGAGGGCATGGAACTAATTTTCCTGTGTGAAAGAAGTTGTTGGAGATCACTGACATTCTTGCAGATACTGTTTGCTATCTGGAAATCAACATCATCCAGTGTAATAAAGCATAATAAAACAGTGCCTGAATTGATTAGACTGCTTAGACTAAGGGTTGTTGGTGTTTTAGAAATTTAGCTAGGTAACTAGGCAATATTTGCATATTAAACAGCCACCCTTTCCTGTCAGGAGTTTTGAGCAAATTAAATCCACAGTAAATCAAAATTAACACTAGGGTTCATTCTCAAGAAGCGGAGGGGGAAAATTCAATGCCAATGGCTTGTTCTCTTTCATTTCACACAGTGCTTTGCTCTGCAAATAATTCTCAACTAATTACAGAAACTTATTTTCAATATTTTAAGGTAATGCTCAGAACTAAGATTCTGTAGAAGAAACTCAGGAAGAAAATTTGGATGTGGTCTTCAATGTTTGAGTTTCTGATTCAAGAAAAGTTCTTACTGTGCTAATGAGAGGTTCTTGCCACATAACTTACACCAGTGTTAAAAGCAGAGGGGCAGAATCACCTCCCTTGAGCTGCTGGCCACGCTTCTTTTGATGCAGCCCAGGATACGGTTGGCTTTCTGGGCTGCAAGCGCTCATTGTTGGCTCATGTCCAGCTTTTCATCCACCAGTACCCCCAAGTCCTTCTCGGCAGGGCTACTCTCAATCCCTTCATCTCCCAGCCTGTATTGATACCAGGGGTTGTCCCAACCCAGCTGTAGGACTTTGCACTTGGCCTTGCTGAGCCTCATGAGGTTCACACAAGCCCAATTCTCAAGCCTGTCCCAGTCCCTCTGGATAGCGTCCTGTCCCTCAGGCATGTCAACCACACCACTCAGCTTGGTGTCATCTGCAAACTTGCTGAGGGTGCACTCTGTCCCATTGTCTATGTCATTGATGAAGATATTGAACAGTACTGGGTCCAATATGGACCCCGAAAGGACACTGCTTGTCACTGATCTCCATCTGGACATTGAGCTGTTGACCACTACCTTCTGGATGTGACCATCCAGCCAGTTCCTCATCCACTGAACAGTTCACCCATCAAATCCATATCTCTCCAACTTAGAGAGAAGGATGTTGTGGGAGACTGTGTCAATGGCCTTACAGAAGTCCAGATAGATGACATGCATAACTCTTCCCTTATCCACTCATGTAGTCACTCCATCATAGAGGGCCACTAGATTGGTCAGGCAGGACTTGCCACTGGAAAAGCCATGCTGGCTGTTCTGAATTCCCCCCCTGTCCTCTGTGTGCCTTAGCATAGCTTCAAAGAGAATCTGTTCCCAGATCTTCCCAAGCACAGAGGTGAGGCTCAGAGGTGGGTAGTTCCCAGGATCGTCCTTTCTACCTTTCCACATCCTTTCAAATGTCACAGAGAGTGGCTGGCAACTACTTCAGCCATTCATTCAGGACCTGGATGCATCACGTCAGGACCCATAGACTTATGTATGTTCAGGTTCCTCAGGTGGTCACAAACCTGATCTTCTCTTATAGTGGGAGGGACTTTGCTCCCCCAGTCATTTAGAGGAGAAAAGGACAGCTGAGTGGAGTGGTTAAAAAAGAACGTATAATAAGGATTGATAAACTCTACAAAAATTTCAGGATGGGAAAGCTAATTCACTATTTGAACTTGAATTGATTACATACAAAGAAGATCTCAGTTTGAGTGAGCTATCTTGGAGAAAACTTACATCAGTGTACTACAACAAAATTCCAAAAGACTGAGCCAGTCCTGGGGAAAGATAAAATGTGCCTTACCTGGAAAAGAAAGCACTAGGTACAAGGAATAACATGGCATTGACTCCAGATGCTTCAAGAACTGAAGCCTGGCTGTCTTCATTAATTTTACACCTGAAAATAAAGATGTTTGTACAGGGTGTGTCATATAGGTTGCCTATTGTTACCAGAAAAAGTTGACAACTTTATTTGTAATCTAAAAAATTAAACATTTCATTTCTCAGAACGTATGTCACCTAAAAGTTTTAGACACAGTTTTTCAGAATCAGTTAATCAGTTCTGATGGATTAATGTTAGTGAAGAGTAGGTATAGAATGTGCCTGTGCCAGGAAAAACAGGAACCCGATGGAATAATGAACACATCATTCAGCCAAATATTTTCTTGAGAATTGGTATTTAAGAGAAAAGTAAAGTAACTTATGTTGAAGTTAACTAGCTAAGTTAGAAAAGTACCTTTTTCCTGGCATTCAAGCCAGTCATGTGAACCCTGGGTAGAATAGTCTACTTAAAAATCATTGACTTCCCCATCTTCTGTGTGTTCACATGAATTCCTCATATATAGGGAAGCAAAAGCAAAGGATGACAGAGCCAGAACTGCATTAAGTTTTGAATATTTCCTGTGGTACAGAAAAACTCAGCTCACTTTCTCACAAACATGCCAGTTTTACACATGAAGGATGCTGTGAAAGTATTGGGTAGGATAGATAAATATTGACTTTGTATGGTCTTAAAAGGCATGTATTCCATCACCAGCACAGAAATACTGCTGTGCTGCTCCACTCAGTCTAACCAGACATGCTGTCGTCCTTTGTCCTTCATCCTTCACTTTCCTGATGTAGCAGCTTAATCTGCATGACAATGTCTGGAACCATCCTACCCTCCCTTTTTGTTACTTTCTGTGAAAGGTTTTTACTCCCAGACCTCCAAAATCACTTCAGATTTCTCCTTGTTGAATGCAAATTCTAGTCTTCTAGGTATAGACAACAATACCGATAATGTAGCATATCTGCCATTATCATCCAAAGTGACATTATTTCTAGATGTCCTCCCAAACTTGAAACTTCCAAAATAAGGACGGTTCTACAGCTCAGCAGCAGCCTCTAGTCAATGACAGAGCGACTCATATAGTGAGAGTTCTTCAGTGGCAGGGCCAAGTTATGTTAAAACACTATTCTTAATTACGTCACCGCTTCACCAAATGAATCTCTGTCTTGATCACTTCTTGTACATGCAGTGTCAGAACTAGCTAGTAAAGTAATTTGCAGTGGGAGGGAGAGGGGACAGATAAATTGCTACTTTAACTCCTGCTTGTCCATCACCCTTGACAATTGAGTATCTTAGAAGTTCCAGTATGCCATTTGAAAAGTTTGTATGAAATACTGGACATCGAAATGCCTCCACGAAAGCAATACTTACAGGCATCTCACAGAAGCAGATTCAAAATCCCACAAAATTATTGTACCATTTGCACTTCCTGTAGCTATCAAACTGCATCCTTCTACTTTTAAAACATCAAAACACTTAATTTCCACAGAAGGTACAAAATTCTACAAAGAACATTAAAAAAAAAATTGAGTAGGAGCAATCTAGACACTAGAGACTGAAATATTTTAGCTATTAACTTAATAAGATGCCTAAATTGACAGTGTCTATAACAAGTGCATGTTCAGTGTTATTTTAATAGTATTGTATTTGAACTACACAGAAGCACCAGAAGGAAGCAGGGAGGGATAATACTGGGAGAGTCCCTGCTGCAAAGGGTGGGGATCTCCATCTGCCAACCTGACCTGCTATCTAAGGCAGAGTGGCAATTAGAGCATGTAAAACAGCTGTGAGAACTGAAGATTAATCAGAAGTAGGTGTCTACAGAGATACTCTAATCAGGTGAAAGGAATCAGTCACTGAACAGAGGTATCATGACCTTTCCATAAACATCATCCAGATCTGTTACAAAGTTAGTGAAATTATACAAAACAAAACTGAAGTCTCATGGATTATTCAAATTAAACTGGTCAACAACTGAAACACAAATTTGGCATCTTATATTACCAAAGCAATAAGAAGGGAAAATGGAATCACTTTAACACCCAGCTTGATCTTTACGTGCCGCTATTACTGAAGGTCAGTCTATCTGTAGTAATGAACAGCATTTCATTTCTAGAAGAATTCATACAAGAACCCCAACTAACTATTTTGTGCAGGAATGTGAAGTGTATGTTCAGAGCAGCTGCTTCATCATGGTGACAGCCATGCTATGGATTATTAGGCAGAGATAGCCCTTAGAAACCATCCTCTCCTACATGATTTATTTTAGACCTTCAGTGTACTGAAAAGTTTGGAACACTTATTTGGTTCTTATGCTGTCATTCAGACATTAAATCCTTGAGGGCATGGTAATCATTTTAGTTTCTAATCTTCTGTAAATGATGTGAAACTTTGAAGTGTTTCTCACCTCTGTATCAGTTTGCTGAGAACTGGGGTCAGACAGCAGCTGAATATCCGGAAAAAAATGGGTTTGTAAGGTGTCAGGTTTCAATGACAGAGACACAACTGGATTCCTTCGTGGAAATGACACAGACTCAGGAAGCATCCAGGTGACATTCAGATATGATTGAGCTGAGTTACCCTATTAAAATAATTGACTTACTTAATGAAAGAGGAATAAAAGGATTTCTCTGTTCATAAGAAAATGATCAGCATGTGTGTGGCAAAAGCTTGTTCCTGTGCCAAACTACAAAGAGCATTACAGACTTCACCTACCATGTGCCTACACTGCAACTGAAGTTCCAGCCAGAGATATTCCAGCTCGCTTTAATCTGCTGTTATATTAGAAGCTGTCCATCTGTGGAGCTCAGAGCTTTTGATTTTATGCAGTTTAACTACCTTCTTAAAAGTCTCTTTAGTTATAGCTGCTTATTTTATTAACACTGCTAGTCTCCAGTTCATATCTACTATACCAGCAAAACTGGTGGTTGTTCCAGTTGTGTGAGAAGAACAAGCCATGGTTCAGCCGTGGCCCCGAGTCACTGATTCTTCCCCATTGTGCCTAGAGGTGACTGGGAGCTACCCCATTTGTCACGCGATACATTTACATTTCATGAATGATTTAACATTTTCAGTAATAACACTGGGGGGCAACTGGTGTGATGCAATATTTCAGAAAAATCTGGATATCAAAAGCAAACTCTCTATAAAATGGCTTTTTATTTTCAGGAGATTTAAAAGTAACAAATCATTTACCAAGATGAGAACTTGTATGTTTTTTGCCCTAACTGTATCATTTGTCTAATAAAACTTGTTACTTTTCCCCGCAACCTTTGTTCCCTTGCACATAGTAGCTTTAAAGTTTCATAAGGAGAATTTTGTCCAAAGTAAAACATTCTCATTTGAGGAAGAAAATCCTAACCACTCTCAGCTGCTGGTGAACTAGAAGCTCTTTAAACAGGGTAAACCCTCTCTATAATAACAACAGTAGTATGTTAAAGCTTTTACCTTTGAAGACCTATAACTACTGAAACCTCAATCACAAACAGAAAAACATTCTGGTGCCATTACAGTAAGTGCAAGGAAAGAAAATATCAGAATGCTGGAAACCTGCAATGGACTAATGAACATATTAGCACTTAGACAGTAAAGCAGAAAGCTAATTTGATGATATGCAGAAAATGGATTGTTCCCTGACAGCTTCTAAAGTTTGTCTACTAATTAATGAAAAAGTCTTATTTTACCTTGAAAACTAGGAGCTACCAAATGAAATTAGAAAAAAATATTAATAATTATATTTATAAATTATATTTATAAATATAAAAATTATATTTATATATATTACGTATAAATATAAATTATATTTATAAATATATAAAAAGTATATATGAAAAACCTGAATTATTTTCATTTTCCCACTCTGCTCCAAAACAAGAAGCACATGTTGACTCTCGTCAGTCTTCAGATAAACTATCTTCAGCAGACAACACTCATCTTTGCTGTGCTGGTCCACAGGCAAGGCTTTAACTTCCTGCCCACTTTCAAACTCCCAAATTTTCACGGTTCCTACACAAGGATAAGAAAGATATAGAGAAGGGAATTAAGTTTCAGCAATAACCTGTGCTACAAAGTCAGAAATTGTAACTGGATCAGACCCGGAAAGGAGAAGAAAAAAGTAAATCCAATTGAAGGTTCAGAGCTGGCTCACTGATCTTTTGAAAGATATAACTGGAAAGCACCCTTAGGAACACAAAACTTACCCGAAAACACCTTCACCACTAGCACCATCATTTTTCTATCTTTTTCCATGTCTGTTTCATGCTGCAGCTCAAAGGATAAAAGTCCACTCCTTATCTCACTTCTGTTTCTGTACTAATGCCATCAGAGAGCAAGCAGAGTGGTGGGGCAGTCAGGCAGATGACTTCAGGTTCTGAGCTACAGCAGGAAGCAGAGGGTCTGGTTGCTGGATTTGTCCCAGAGAGTTAGTGAGGAGCAGGAGCTAGAGCATTATCTTAAGTGAAGCAGTTACTACATATGACTCCACATTTGTAAGACTTGATAGCATTCACCTTCTGTCATGCTCTTAAGATCCATAAAGGGTGGAGTCTCTGCACCCAAGTTTAAATAAGAAACATTAGCCAGTGTGCTGCATGGAAAAGGCCAACTCCTCATTATGTTAGGTAGCTTTCATATATTTTAATACTTCAGGTGTGTACTCCTGCACATTTGAATGTAAGAAGAATTATTCAGCCATGTAAACAGATTACAAAATTATCAAAGTTTGCTGCAGAATTCAGTGTAGCTCTTGTGTGTTGGAGAGGTCTTTTCACATTACCTAAAACTGATGCACCCTAAATAACACAACCAAAAAGTTCAGGAAACACATAGCTATATATATTCTAGTGCTCAGTGCCTGCAGACACTATAAAATTGAGCGTGGATACTATAAAATTGAAAAACTACCTTTCTCCATCTAGCAGCCCTTCAGTTACAGTGTGGTACACAGGTCTAGGTTCCAAGTCCTATGAGGAATCATCTTTTCAGACCAAGAACTTTGCAGATAGTCTTCCAGAGAGCAACAGGCTTGCAAAGTACCAGAGCTCAATCAGCCAAGAACCTTTCTATGAATCACCTACCAAATAAAATTCTACCAAGACAATCCTCCCCCCGTTGCCTTTTTCAGCTGTGCATTCCTTTGTATGCATACTTCCTCTCACCTTGGAAGAAAGCCAAATGTCATTTCTCTGTCACTCAGACAGTCAGGGCAAAGAGTCCTGTCTGCTCATGTCACATGTCATTTTAAATAAATGTATTAAAAATGTGGTAATTGTTTAATTGCTTTACCATCACATGCCCCAGTAGCAAGATAAAAGCCATTTGTTTCAACGGCTGCACAGGTCACTTCAATCTTCAGCCCATGCGCATCTTCAATCTGATATATTTGATATCCTGTTTCTAGGTCCCAGACCTGAAAAAATAAGACGGTAATTATTTGTACTACAACCTCTAAAACTCATCACACAATGGATTTTAGTGTAATTGGAAAGATGAATATTTCCAAGAGCAAATTTTCACATCCCATGAAATAGGTTCTCTGTTGCAATAGCACACTACTGTGTTCTTTTTGAAATACCAGTGTAATTTCCCCGAAAATCTCTCCCCAGAGAAGCAATTCAAGCAAGGGGATACTATTTAGTATGCTATGAGAAAGACCCTTGTTACATCAGGGAGACTTGTTAAATATAAGGAGTTTTTGCAGGGCAAAAGCAAAGAAATCTAAATAGAAAGAATGGTTAGAGCTATAATTTCTATGCTGAATATCACAATGACGCTTTTCATAAACATTTCATGTCATATGCACTATCTGGGTCTGATTTTCTGCAGCACCAAGTGCCTAAAACTATCTGGTAATTGTAATGGTGGTGTAGCCATGGTGGTTTAAGGAAGGCAGGGTTTACGGTGAGGAATAACATCTTTGCTGAGTGTATAAAATGAACAAACCTTTACATGAATGAGGCTTTCTCTGCAGGAATGACATGCCTCAGCAGCTGACCAGTAAGAGATGCAACCTCCCCCTACAAATCTTGTCATCTGACCCCACCAAGAGTTAATCAAAACTTGCAGGTCCTTGATAGCCCTGACAATCATTGTCACACTGTTAATTACACCAGTAACGATTCATTTTATTAATCTGTGGGTTTTCCAACACTTGCATGGCAATAACTTTTAGTGGTTCAAATGCAAATGGTAAAGTTAATAGGCAAATTGAATCTTTTCATGAATGTTTCAACACAAATAGAACTGTGATAAAAAGTGATAAAAGCAATCTCCATCACTTTATTTTTCTTGTTAACTGGCTATTATGTTGAACACTTCTCCCCCCTCACTGTATGAAATCCTTAAGGCTCAAAATAACATGTTCTATGGGATTATTTGAATGAGGAAAGGATCTACAGAAAGTCAGGAAATTGGCTCCAGAACTGGTATCAAATAGAAGCAGATCAGACAAAAGAATAAGAAGCAAAACAGGAGGTTAAAAAGTCAGAGCTTATAGCTGAGGCACACTGTGTGTGTCAATGAAACTTTTCAATTTTAGTGAAGAAAGGTGGTATCTTTTACACAGTCCTGCTTTTACAAAATGACTTTTTTCATGTTTTATACCAATCCATAGAATGTCTAAAGTACACATTTATATTCTACTAAGCTTACTGGGACTCAAGCACTTCCTAAACCTTAAAGAGAAGCTTATCAGATATGCCTTCCAAATTGAAGAATAATGTGTAATTGTGCTTGCATGAATTGCTGATTGAACGTACAGTTTGACATCATGGAATTTAAAACTTTCCATTGTAGCTACTAATTAGCCAATGGACTTTCACTACTATTGCTATACTTGCAAGAATCCATTGCAGGAACAGGTGAAGTGTACCTGTTCAGCCAAAGGAAATAAATTACAACTAAATCCAGCACCTCTGAAGCCTTGCTCAATCTGCCTAGTACTTGCAGTGCAATTATGTCAGTGCAGGTCAGGGAAGCAGTTTTCTGACAAAAGTAATGCTGCTGAACCCAACTAGTTTATTCATCATGACTACCACTTCCCTGGAGAATTTGAGCACAAAAATAGCCACAAAACCAACAATTTGAAAAATAAACACTAATCACTTATCTTATTGTGCAGTAACTTATTTGTAACAAAAAAAGCTGAGACTTTTCCAGTTTAAATGGTGGCAACTTACACTCACCTTTAGTATTGACTCAGAGCAGATAGTAAGAATCTGGTGAAAAGCCCTGTTGTAAACCAGAACATTGATTCTTTTCTCATGTGTCTGTGGCATCTGTCTTGTGGCTTGTATCATGTGAGTTAGGGAATAAATATTAACAACAGTCGAACCTGCACAGGGTGAGAGGAGTGAGAATATACAGATTTTGTGTATAGGACCAGTTACTTTCCCTGGATTCAAAAAAGATTTTATGTAAACCATAGGGTTCATTTGAGTTCTTCTGAAGAGGATAAGAATATTGTCTGTTTCTTGAGAATTTCTATTCTCTAAACCAGAAAGCAGTCACATGTTCTCCACACAAAGCACCAGTTAAACAATGGCTAAGTATTTATCTGCCTTAAACAACCACCTGCACACCTTTGATGGGATTGATACCTTGACTCCAAATCATTAGGAGCCATAAATCCCCCCAGTCGCAGAGTGAGTTGGCGTGGAATGGAATGAACTCAGATAAATAAAACTCTAACCAGCAGATATATCACTAAAATGAATTCTGGTATCCGCTTTCTTAGAGATAAAGCAGGCAATGACAATGTCTTTCCAGTATCTTCCTTTATATGGCACTGCAGGTCTGAAGGGTGTTTTCCATACACCTTCCAGTGCTAATCGGAAGGGTTGCAATGACAGAGAGGCAGATGGGGAAGACAAGACAAAAGAAAGGCAGATTTTTTACAACGCAGGCTCACAAGCCAGGCTACACATGCAGCCTCCCATTTCAATTCTGGCATTACTGCAGTTCTACCAGCAGAGGAGCAGCAGTCAGCAGTGAGCGGGCAGCAAAGGACGAAATTGCCTAATACGTGGCATAAGTATAGGCATAGAGGCCAGCAGCTTGGAAAAGGCACAGAAGGAAAGCTGTGGCAAAATTCAAATGAAGCATGAAGGTGAGCTGTCATTTATGGATGTTAGTGAACTAATTACTGAAAATATCCTCTGTAAAGCCAGGTACATCGCAATGAGAATTCATTTGCCCACACATAGCCTCAGTCTCTTGCCCTCTTCAGGGACAAGAAGACATTCACTGAGGCTTTTAATGGAGTCATTAACAGAGTCCAGAACCAGATTTTTACAGATATTTAGGCACTGCTCCAATCATTGTTTATAAGGGTAAAGTTACCTCTTTTTGTCAAGGATTTATCCATATAAAATCCCTACATTACTAAGCCTTGAAAATCTTACTGACTTAAATTTGAACTGAAGATCTTATCTGTATCCCTTTGTGAATAAAAATCTTTAAAAACTAGGCTAATTAATATTCTGGGCATTTTTAAAATAACAGAAATTTAAAAAAACAGAAAACCTAGAATCTGAAGTTTCTTAAGCTTTGCAGTGCTTTCCAAATGCCTAAATACACATAGCCATGTGTGAACTCTAGTTCAGCATATATATTTAGGCTTCTAAAACAGGTTTATTGGCACAAAGACTCAGCAGAAACAACCAGGTCACTGAAAACAAAATGTTTCACATTCATCTTCTCTGTGCCTTGTTCCTAAATCAAGGACAGAAAAAGCTGTCTCCAAAGATAATGACCTTATTTGCCTGGTATATCTCAGGCCTCTATAGCGCCAGAACAGGTTCAAAGCTGTTTTTTCTCAGCAAATGTGTCGCTGGTGCAGACAAACGCTGCCAGTTTCCAGAGTCTCTGCCTTAGATACAAAAGTCTAACATCCTTAGTGACACTGGTGAAGCTCTGGTCCTTCCCTGGACGGTTCCAGGCTCCCTGCTACAGAGTCAGGAAACAGAGCCCAAAAACCTCGTGATGAGTTCCCATAAGATTTCCTTCCTGATCAATCGTACAGTGCGTCTGTTGACACCACCGATTGTGGGTCTCTCTAGCTACTGAGTTAAATAAGGAGGTTGAACACACTTGTAAGAGCTCTGCAGAGACTAGACTATGCTGCTTTGATCTCCAAATGGGAGGAGGGTGCTAGAGGAATAGTTAGGGGAAGCTCAGCAACTTAGTACCTTTCAAGAAATGACAAGGCTACAGAACAATATCTGTAGTTTATTTTTTCCTAAGGGAGGCTCACCTTGCCTTCAGAGAAGACTTTCTCATTTCCTCTGGTTCCTGTTGTTAATTCAATGCTGCATGTTTTCATGCATATTTCTAAATTGAAATGAGCACCAAATATAACAAGATAAAATGGTCCTAATGTGCAAATACCCTTACCTCCCAGTATTCTGTATATCTCATATTATTCCTGTACTCAAGTCCAATTGTATGCGATCATAAAGGAAATTGCCTTCTAGGAGAAGGGGGATGGATGCTCTCACATATGAACTGCAGTAACGTACCAGTGATAAGCGTGCCACGATCATTGTCAAATACCATGGCAATGGTCTCTATCTCTCCAGGACAACCTTGATTGTCATGGAAGACCTGCAGCAGTGAAAGGGTCTGTATATCCCACACTCTAAAAATCTAAAGGGAGAGAGAGAGGAAAAAATCCAGTACTGCATCATGTATCACATTGGATTTTCAACTACTTTTTGTTTCTATAACAGTAATATTATAACCTCCAATGAAAATCACATTGTTAAGCATAGTACATCCCGAAATAAGCAAGGCAAATACCAAAGGTATCTGCATCCCCATTTTACTAAGAATAAAAGGCACTACCGTATGGTGTATTTACCTGCAAGATAATCTTGCTATTCTCTCTAAAGTTATTCTGTCACCACCTCTTGCCTGTAATTCTTATTCCCGTATTATTATTATCCCGAATTATTATATTCCCATATAAAACTGTGGTAAGTTTTATATAGGCGTTTGTGCAAGTTATTTGTATTTTTTCAACTGTGCTATGAAAAGGCAGGGCTGCATTTTTAATTGGGATTTTAACACAAAGACACATGTTGGTACAATGCTCCCATCAATACTGGGAGTTTTGTGGGTGTTCACAAAAATCATTGTATCTTTGGATTAAATGCTCCATAAAATGTAAGCCCATAAAACACATCAGCACAAACCCATGAAATATTCAACTGAATTTGATAACTGAGCTACATCTCAGAAATATTACATGAATAATTCTGCTTGCTGTGCTACAGTCGCTGGAGGTCTTCCTCTCTCAGCTGTTCCTTATTCTTAACTTTGTCACTCAGTTGAGATCTCAGTGGCTTTTCTTAAGTGATCTTGATGCAGTTAGTCAAATTCTAAGTTCACAGTCCTGGCCAGGAAGCCCCCTGACTGGGGCTGGGCAGCTGCTTCTCTAAAAGAGCAATGATTTTAGGAGATCTGATGAGGAAAGAAAAAAAAAATAATCCCAGGAAATATCCTAGGGAAATCCAATGCCATTTCTTTGATTCATGCCAGATCTCCTGCAGTGTGACTGTAGTAAAGGTAGGTCCAAGTCCCAAGATGTCTGCAGCAGACAGCTTGGGTGCAGATTCTTGCATTATATTCCTGAAAAATTACTTAATTCACCCACAGGTAAAAGCAGCTTGCAGCTGTACATTAGCTTGCCTGTTGTGGAAAGACAGTCCAGTAAACCTCTTGAAACCTGCCCAAGCAGCTGTCCATAACAGATGGGCATTGTAACAGAAAAAGAAGCAAGTGGAATTGGGACAGCAAGACTGGAGGTTCATTTGGAAATTATTTTTTTTTTCTTCCTGACTGCTGTTTTAGATAGCACAATGACTGGCACCTTCGAAAAAAGAGATTAGTCAGAACAGAATGCAGAGCTCTGTTCAGCACTTTCACATTATTTCATAAAAGTTTTAATGACATAAGCTACTTGCTAAGGCCATTAACAAGTTCTGCCACAGGAATTGACTTACAGCCAGTCTTATATCAGAAGTGCTAGAAACTACTGTCTGGTGCATAACTCAAATTCAGCCCAGTCAGTGTGCTATTGACCTAGAAATGCTGGTGACTGGTAGAAGAAAGATGGATTAAATTATCATTAAAGACTTTTGATTTGCAAAGTGACTGCTTTTAGCTCATCTTGCCTAACACCAAGCCAGAAATTTGACAGGAAAAACCAAGAACATGACGTCTGTTAACATCATAAAGGGAAGAGTTACAATCAAATTCATTGCTCAAAACTCAGAAAATTCAGTCTGGATCACTTCCCTCTGTTCTGGTTTCCATAATATTACTTGCCTTATAATACAAAAATCTTTGAAAACCTACAACAGCCCTGAGAAATACTTCCCCTGAAAATTTGGGACTACATAATTTTACTTCTGCAGAGTACCACTTGTATCTCTCCACTTGGTCACAGAAAAGTTGGTGGTTTTTCTTTATATATAACTACTTCAGGGGAAATTTTGGTTTTACACCTATAAACAGAAAAAGTAAGTGTTTTTCCAAAAGAGACACAGTAAATCATAGTATGAAACATAACCCACAAGTTTTGACAATTTCAGCTTTCCTCACCATAGCTTATTTCCTTTTTCATTTTGTATTTATTTTTCTGTTGAACAGGGCATGTGCCCATTATAATTCATAGGCAGCACGTTGTGTCTTTAAAAATGCTTTTGAGAAAGAGGAATACTTCACTTGTGAATAAGTTCATGTTACAAAAAGTTGATTGCAATTGCCAGCAATGATTTCTTCCAAAGAAACACACTATGCAATTAAGAATGAATGTTTGTTAGTCTGGATGTTACAAAATGTTGAAGTATCTCTGTTTTTTTCACTTCAAAGAGGATCTCAGCATGGAAAAAACAGCATTGCTAAAAAACCCCAATGAAATAGAAGACTGTTCACTGTTTGCAGAATTAAAAAAAAAAAGGGAGAAAATAATGCATGGAAATTATTCAGGAAGATACACAGATTTTGAGATTAGTGGAATTTCCATCAGTAACCTGATTTTAAAGGAAGCTGCAGAGGACCCAGCAAAATTCTGAAAAGGAAGGGAAGAAAAGAAACAGGTACACTGATCACTGTAAACACAGATCACCTTTGGCACCAGAGAGAAGTTCATACATGAGTGTTTCAGATTTTTAAGTAGAAAGAAAATTTCTCCTGAGTATTTTGTTTGTTTTAAGGAAAACTCAAAGGGAAAAGGCTCTAAAGAACTTCTTACTGTGGTTAAATTTTCTCTCACAGTACTGAATCAGAAGAATTACTAGTCTGATAGACTTCTGATTATGTTTCAGGAGTTTGCTCAGATATGCAATTTCTAAAGCATACGAGAAGAGCTTTAGGGAGAAATAGACAGTGAGAAGGCTCAGAAAAGGAAATCCTGTTGAATAGAAAAAATGATGAAACTGTTCATCCAGCTGACAGTAGACCAGCAAAAAATAGAAAGAAGAATTGGTGATGAAAGTTGATAAAGTTAAGGCAATGTTGCAGGTAGATCTCCAAGCTCAGTTCTGGCACAGTCACAACTAGAGCCTATAAAAACAGCTGTAAGAACTGAAGATTAATCAGAAGCAGGCATCTATGGAGATACTCTAGCCAGGTGAAAATAAGAAGTCACTGAACAGAGACATAGCGACCCTTCCATAAACATCAACCAGATCTATTACACAGTTAGTGAAATTATACAAAACAAAACTGAAGACGGACAATTCTAATAATCTCATGGACTCAAGTTCAATTGGGTTAACAACTCAAGTTAAATTGGTTAACAATTGAATCATAAATTTGACACCTTATTTATCAAAGCAATAAGGAAAGATGATCTTACAGCACAAGTGAATATTTACACTATTGCACTACAATACTTGCACTACCTCTTGCACTATTTCTTGCTGCTTGTTCAGCTATTGATGCTGATACCACACTAAGACAATGCAGTCACTTAAAGTGACAGCAAAAACCTGGACACATCACAGCATTTGTAAGTCTCTTCCCTTCCTTTTGGCCTTCTTCCTTTCCAAGCCCGTGGGCAGGGGTGGGGAGGTTACATAAACCACGGTTCCAGGTGAGTAACTCTCACACAAGGCATCACCAGCATGGCCGCGAGATACAATGTCACTGCTGTTCATCTGCACCAGCACACATGACCATGCATGAATTCATGCATGAAGAGAGGCAACAAAAGGCGTCCTTATTTGGAAATTAGGAGGTGGCTAGTGGGAGTTGCCTTAGGAATGTTTGGTTAATACTAACACTGCTGTTGTACTTATTTATTGAAGAACTTCGCACAGCAGCCTGACAAATGCCAGGAATCCCTGAAGCCCTCTGAAAACATATTCTTTATGGCAAAATGCTTCTAGACTGTGTCTTCTGAAATCACAAAATACAGACTATATTCAAGGAAACAAAACACATTATGGAGGAGGGTAAGTGTGGACAGAAGGATCTTCAAGCGCTTTTGGAAATAACTTCTTTCCTTCTTTCTGCTGTTCCCACCTTACAGGGAAAGCTGAGCTCTACTTACAGAAACATTTTATCAACAACACCGGCTTACATTAATGAAAAACCCGGTTCAGTTTGGGTGTTAGCAGAATTGGCTTTTACCCACAGATATACCTTTCTTAGGAGCTGGCAAAGCGGGGATTCTTGCCTTGTTCCCATACCGTGGCCAGCCTCCTTCACACCGTTGGTAACCGGCACAGAAGGACACTGGAGGAATGCACGCTGCCCCTGTTTCCTAGCTTGGCTGCCACAGCTTTAGCAAACTACTCTGTTACCCTCTCCAGGACCACAGTGTGGATCACTTCCCTCTCTTCTGGATTGCTCTTGTGGCTTTCATTTTTCAACCTAATGGCAAAACCACATCATTACAGATGGAACTTCCACAGACACTAAGCAAAATTAGGAATGAAATCACTCCAGAATTCGGTGGGAGTTATTGCAGTTCTTGCCAAAGCTTTCTGAGATCCCTTAACAAGTTTAAATATGTGTATTTACATACGTAAACTTTTTTCTCTCAAGCACCACCTTCCTTCAGGCCCTAAAATTCAGAACATAGAAAAAAGCCTGAACTATCTACTCCATCTGTTCTAAAGCCTGTGTTTTATGAGCATGTAAAAACAGCAACACCCTCTACCTATTTTTCTTAATATACACACACAGACAAAGAGCAAAAGATTCATCTTACCAACTAAAATGGGAACAGCAGAGGGAGACAGAACAAAGATGAGAAACAGGGCAAGACAAATTTGGTAAATAAATATTCTACATGCTCTCAGTACAATAAAGTTCAGGCTCGGGAACACTGTATCTCCTGCTGGATTGCTATGGGGACACTCCCTCGCCCCCTGCCAAAAGATAACACCTTCAAATTACTGCTAGTTAAGAATAAGAAAGTGACCTTAAAACACTGCTCTAAAGAAAATACCACAACAACTGCCCAGAGAAAACAGCAATGCAGTAACTTCCTTTTAGTGTTTCCAAACTCTCCTATCTCTGTGCTGATACTTTCTGTAAGTTAATTTGTTTTTTGAAAAAGACAGACAGCTTCCTCAGTTTTACAGAATAGTGATGCTGCAAGTCTTTAAAACAAAATGAAAAAAACACTTATGCAGGAAACTCCAACACCCAACTACTCTTTGGGCAGAAAGAAGTTGCACTAGCCACAGCATTCACTGTAGCCATAGATGGGAAGAGTAAGTAACAATTAAAGTTGATTTTCTGTTAAAGTGCTCATTTTATCTGCCCCTATTTGCTACACTGTTCAGCTGTTTTAGAGGCATTGAAGGCTCCATGGTCTAAGCGAAAAAAATTACAATTTCATACAGAACATCTGAGCCCTCAAAGACAAAAATCACCAAGCATGAAGCAGAGGTCAAACTGCAGTTCTGCTTACTGTGTTATTTAATAGAGTAAGTTATCTGCTGAGAATGCTGTTGTGTGTCTTGTGATCCCTGAAGGTGATCCTGCGAAGTACTACAACTCTCTGTAGTTATTAGAAGACTTAGGAACAAATTGATGTCAATGGGATTACTTGTGAGGCTAAGGCAAGGAGGATTTAGCTCTAAGCACATTAATGCAACGTGGTGCAGCAGATGGTACTATAACTACTGCCTTAGTGAGACAATAATTTGGGGAAGTTCACAATTACGAACATTTCAAATCACTTCCTCAAATAGTACCATTAACCTGGTAATATCGAAGGTTACTTTCCTTTTCCCAAACAGGGGGAATGCTGTAAAGAAATCAAACTGTTTTATATGCAATAGTGAGTCTAATTATATAGTAATGAACCTGCAGGATATTTACTGGCTGCTATGCAATGGCTGAGAGTGTGTAAAGTCTCTGCATGTCTGTCTCTGTACTGTGTGCTTGGTGTGCTGATGATAGACCTTCCTGACCACTAAAGCAAAGATGAAATAACCCTCAACGCTTTTGGAGAACAGTTTCAGTGGACACTTAGATGGTGTCCCTCACAGTAAAAGAAGTGTTTTCTGATGTTCAAATGGAACCTTCTGTGTTTCCATTTTCATTGCCTCTGTTCCTGTCACTGGGCACCACTGAAAAAAGCCTGGCTCCATCTTCTTTACAGCCTCCATTCTGACATTTATATACATTGATGAGATGCCCCTTGAGTCTTCTCTTCTGTATACTAATTCTGTAGAGTTTATTTGCAGACTATGCAAGAGACAAAGTAATTTGAATAATGGAAAATTGGACAGGAAATAACAGAAAACTGGGTAAGTTACATGAAAAGTCTAAAGAAGAATACTCAATGTTCTTGAAGGATTATGCAATGTAAGAGGAGAATAAAGTTCATAATATCTGGGAGAAGCAAATAAACAAAAGTGGAGAAAAGCATAGTCCAAGGGAAGGATTAACTTTGACTTTCAAAGCAGTATATGAAAAATGTACCTGATATAGAAGTGACCACATAATTTCTGTGAAGGATGACTGGAGCAGATTTCCCAAATGCCTCTTTTTCAAATTATCTAGATTAAATTTAATATTGTTGATATGCAGTACATTTCAGTAACAGCCACGATTAGCAATGGTTTGACATAAATTAAACAATGTGCTTCCAGCTCAGTGGCTCTCATTTTTCGGAAGGACAAATGACTGTATTATAAATATATCCTTAAAACAGTTTTTGTGCTTTCTAAATAGGTTAGATGATGAACATCCACCCTAACCTACACAGGCATTGATACAATCACCTGCTCAGTTCCAGACAGGCAAAAGACACTTATGAATTCCCACTGGGATATCACACAGCCTGTTTGCTATTAAGCAGACATAGAGAGAGAAGACTGGAGACTGATAGCATTAAGGTTTGAGTAAATATTCAAAATTCAGAAAAAAAATTTAATAACATATCATATCTTCCATGAAACCTTAAAAGTTGCCTTTGGGTTCTGTAAGAATAAACTAACATAAATATAACAGAATTAATTTACTATGGGCAAATTTCAGCAAGGAAATATTTATGTGCTTGCATAAAGGTGGCTGCATCAGATTTTGAAGAAATTATGAATGGAATGAAATTCTGCCATGTCCTAGAATAGAGATGCAAGAAATCACCCTGTTTATTGCACTACTCTCCTACCATATGTAAATGTGTGCATTCCTCTTTCAGTATTAGGTGCCAAAAATTAAATTCCTTTCAAATAGAAAAAGACCAAAGAATATTCCCTACACTGATTTAAACAAAGGTTTTGAGTTTTTTTACAAATGATACTGTACAGTGGTGTAAAGCCTGGGAATATATTCCTTACCCTAGTCCTGCTGATCATCAAACAAAACTCAGATTCCTTTTATGCATTGAAGCCTGTAGGGTCAAATCTTGCTCACCTGACTCACTTAAGTGGTCTAATTCAATCAAACCCACCACTAGAGGCATTCTAGTAAAATGAATGGTGTAGCAGATTTTGTCTTACTGACTTCCATTGACAACTCAAGCAGGCAAGACATGAAGTTTCTGCCTCCACTGTTTGAGTTGTGAATCCTCACTGCACACTGAGAGCCAGCGGTTGTCACTGCTTCACAACCTTTCAGTACAAGGGCTATGCAGTCTGGTCTGGTCTCTGCCACTGGCCTTAATCTTCTTGTTTTCACAGAGCATTATGAGTATAAAATCATCTTTCAGATAATGACCTGCTTCCTGCCACATCTCCAGGTTTAATAATCCCTATCCCTATGCGTGGTTTTTTTTTCCTCAGTGTTTCATAAATGCATTCAGGCACTTCTGTAATATGAAAAAAACATAGTAATAAATGCTTCAGGCCTCAGGATGAGAATAAAAATGGGCAAACTAGCTACAGAGAGGAAGGGGAAATGAAGAGTTGAATGACATGGAGGAGAGGAAAAAATAAATATATCAAAGATTTCCTGTGCAGCATTCTTCTATCTAGGCTGGGGTGTCAGGTCAGTTTTCCATTATTTTTCTACCTCAGATTGCTCTCATTTTACCATTCACTCCATAGAACTAATTCTTCAGCTGACTGGTCCCACTTTAAAAAAGACTAGCAATTTCTATTAAATTACAGTATTTGTAGAAAAACGCTGTAGTGCCAATGTCATAACCAGGCAGATCAAGTACCTTTATACAGGACAGTATTGTCTTGCCTGGGTTGAAATGTTCAACTCATGTCATGGTTGATTCTATCCAGAGTATCCTGCAGCATCCAAGGATGCTGCTTAGTTATAGTTCCAAGTCCAAAGACAGCAATTTTTAAAGGACTTATATATTCTACCAGCATTCTCTTCAATAAAAAATATATTGCTTCAGTGCTTGAATAAGCCATATTAATTTACTTTGTACTCCCTGAGACTTAACAGAAAATCTGTAAAATAGTTGTAATAGTGGGAAATACCTCATTCATTCCTCTTTTTATAACTCCCAAATGACAGATATCAATGAAATTACAGCCATAAATCAAAAGAATAGGCTGCTGCAGCCATTTTGGAAAAAATGTTTCCTGAAAACAAGGCTTCTGCAGAATAATGCAAATCAAGGAGTTATATACATTCTTATTTACAGTTAAATACCTACACTTTCACTTTCATGCCAATAACCTAATCTATGACTCCAAGCTGCTGACACTTTAGCAAAGAGTCCATGTATTGTGTGAAAATCTGAGTCCGTATTTTGGTGGAATGACACAAAAGGCAAGTTAATACCTCCAGCAAATTTAACAGTATTTCCTTTGGAAATATTTTCAACCAAAACATAAGTCAAGACAGACACACTGTAAATGTAGCTGTAACGAATGTGAGTTTTGTTGATCTGTGGTTTATAAATTAACATAGACAATAGTTTGTGAGAAATGTAAACTCAAGATTTGGAACATGTTCCTATGATTAGCAACAAATAGATCCCATCGATATTTCAGATCTCCAAGTAAATTCACTTAACTGAACAGCTGAAGAAAAAGATGTGGCTGTGGACTACAACTGTAATTGCACCTATACACACTGTTACCTTTAAGGTCTTCACCACCTGGAAGATCAGAAACAAATTTATTTCCAGGAATATTATGTTCTGAAGCAAGTCCACCAGCCCAGAATTATGACTATCCCTGCCTGTGCCCTCCCCTCTTCCTCAGTGTCACTATTACGGAAATACTAATTAATATAACTAAAGAACATACAGAAATTATTCACAAAGCTATGGCTCTACCTAATTTGTAAATATTCTTATGTTATAAACCCAAAAAAGTACGTTTAAGTTTTGTGATAAGAGAATTCAATATATAAATAATTTTTAATAACTACCTTACAGCAGTTTACTAGTAAATTGTTCTATCATGAAATCTTTATAATATTGGACCAAAGTGCTCATGCGCTGGATTAGTTTAAGGAATCTTCATTTTCTTAAATGGAAATGTTATTTGAGTTCAAATTCCAAACCAGCTTCTTATTTGTTGTTATAAGTTTGTTTTGTTATTAGTGGCTCAGGGTAATCTGTTTTCAGTTAAATTAAATATCACAGAAGGTTTGTTAATTATTTTCCAGAAAGCAGTATTGCACACTGGCCAAAATGCCCCAGTGTAAATAAAGAAGTCTGCTCAAAACAATTCACATGAATCCTAGGTTTTAGTACAACGTGTCCTGGGCTTGTCTGCCAATAAATACAGTACTGATTTTTGACACCCAAGTGAGCATGTTCTCTCTGCAGATCTCTTGAGGCTTACCACAAAGAAAACCAAAGTGCTGCAAGAATCCTTTAGTGGAATTGAGCACGGGTTTACAGCAAATAGACATTATTCATCTACTTAGAAAGGTGGGGTTTTTAAGTAGACTGTCCGAGACAGCAATCTTCTTTATACTTGAGATCTGCATTTATAAGAGCTGCCTAAACCTATTTTATAACCCCTAACCCTTTCAGAGCTCTGCTCTACCCTTTTTCTCCCTTCCTGCTTTCCTCCCACCCTCCCCACCTCTCTGGTGGATGAGAAGCTCAACATGAGCTGGCAGTGTGCGCTGGCAGCCCAGAGAGCCAACCACACACTAGGCTGCATCAAGAGAAGTGCGGCCAGCAGGTCCCAGGAGGTGATTCTGCCCCTCTACTCTGCACTCGTGAGACCCCACCTGGAGTACTGTGTCCAGCTTTGGAGTCCTCA